>JAVLUU010000041.1:2400000-3000000 GCA_032206185.1 Columba guinea | reverse complement strand
CCTGACCACTGGCAGCTCTCACACAGTGTGTGCACTTTTCAAAGTGGCCAATGGGTGAGCAGGGGAACTAAGGGCTGTGCCCCAGAGCATGTCCACTAGGACCCCATTTCTGGGTGTCTGGAAGAGAAGATGACGGGCTTTGCCCAGGGCAGGTTGTGCCTGTCCATCCTCTTTGCTTTCTGTGAGGAAAGGACCGGCTTGTGGATGTGGGGAGGACAACAATGGCCCGTTACCTGGAAGTCAGCAAGGCATTCAGTGTCATCCCCCACAATATTCTGTGTCCAAGGTAGGATATTGTGGTCTGTGTCAGTGTGTAAGTAGATGGGTAAAAACAATCTGTATGGTTGGGCTTGGAAAGGTGCTGTAGAAAGGGAGAAACTTTCCAGTCATGAGGACAGTCCAGCACTGGAAGCTGTTTCCCAGGAGTGCGCACTCACTCTGTCCCAGAAAGTGACCAAGATGTGTTTGGATAAAGCCCTGAGCAATCTGGTCTGACCCTGCTGCGAGCAGGAGGTTGGTCAAGACGCCTCCCAAGGTCCCTTTGAGCCTGAATGACACTGTCCTTTCATACCCTTCATGTTCTAAAATTAGACAAATCTCTCAGGTTCTCTCTGACCACAGAAATGATTCACATGAGGTGCAGGGCTGCTTTACAAGTGCCCCCAAACAGCCCTGACCACATCTTTTGCATCCCTTTTCATTTGCCCCCACTCAGGGTCTTCTTTTTTTGCTCTATTCATGCCCACCTTGTTGATTCTTTCAGAACAGGTTACTGAAGAGGTTTCAGCATCCACGCACAGACTTTGAACATCAGCCATGCAGCAATAATTCACTCATAATTCATTCAGAAGCGTGTAGCTGTGAAGGGGACAGTGAGGTCAGTTCTGTGTCTGGAAGTGACAGCCCAGCAGCAGGGACATGGCTGGGAAAGAACCTCTGCCCAAGGGCCCACAGGCCCTACCCAGGAAGAGAGACAGGTTGTCATGTCCATCCCACCTGAGAACATGACGGGACATTGGCAGGGACATGGTCGTGTCTGTCAGAGAAGCTGAAAGGCCAGCAGCACTCATGGGATTTAGAAGATCATGGTGAGGTTGCTTCTCTCTGGTCAGGTGAAAGACCACAAGAAGCCTAATGGATTGAGTTCCCTGCATGAAGGGCAGTATATGAGATGGTCGAGCTTCTCTTGGTAACAGGAAAAAGCAGCAGAGGAAAAAAAAAGAAAGAAAGTACAATTTGGAAGGTGGTGGATGGATATCAGGAGTAAGAAATGTCGCTGGAAGGGCAGTGCTGTGGGGCAAGAGGTGACCCAGAGGGAGCTGGATCAGCCCATGGTTTGTGTTCCAAAGAGCAGCCAGTGAGGGTGCAGACACAGCAGTGAAGGTGCAGAAATGCTGGGCTGAGAGCAGGTGGGGAAGCGAGATGGGTGTCTGCAGCCTGTAGGGAAAGAGGGGCAGGGGTAGCACCGTGTAGAACAGCCTGTGGTGGAGATGGCAAAGGGCGCTGTAAGGCTGGAAGGGACCCACAGAACCCAGGTCTCTGTCCCCTTGGCCAGGGCGGTTGTCTCTGCCACTGAGGCCCAGGAGAAGACATGTTGTCCTCATGGCACTGGGGCCTCGGTGCCTCCTTGCAGCCCCATGGGGAAGCTGGAAGTTGTTGTCCCAGTGTTGTCCTTCCCTGGGCCTTGCACACCCACATCCCACGGTCCCAGGAAGAGCCCTGAGCCGTGTGTGAGGGACAGGATCCCCCTTCCCATTGCCTGGAGCTCATGGCTTCTCCTTTCTGCTTCAGAAGGCAAACCAAGGGGTTTCTGAGCATCAGAGCTGAAGAAAAGACTCAAAGGAGACCTCATGGTGGCTACAGCTTCCTCACAAGGGGAGAAGGAGGGGAAGGTATTGATCTGTTCTCTGTGGTGACCAATGACAATACCTAAGGGAATGGAAGAAGGGTGTGCCAGGGGAGGGTCAGTGGGACATAAGGAAAAGATTCTTCACCCACAGGGTGCTGGACACTGAACAGGCTCCCCAGGGAGGTGTCACAGCCCCAACCTGACAGTGTTCAAGAAGAGATTGAACAACGTCCTCAGACACACGGGGTGACCTGTGGGGTGTCCTGTGCAGGGACAGGAGTTGGACTCCATGATAATTTGGGTCCGTCCAACTCAGGACATTCCATGATTCTACGAAATACTAGGTCAAAAGTTTTCATTGTACAGATGAGATGTAAACATACACATCATGTGCATGTCCAGTGTCTGCATGTGGTGAGATGAACCCAAGTGAGCACAAATGCTATCAGGTATTCCTTGGGGTGCCATAAAGGTCAGTGGGACAGCGATGGTGTCCAGGGTTCTCTTCCAACCTGCGTTATTGTAGGATTCCATGAATCTTTTCTTTGGAGAGCTCTTTCATGTCAGAATAGACAGAGGAAGGAGAAAAAAACAGAGGCAGAAGCAGAGATATAAAATGCTCCAGAGTAAATACAGCAGCTCCTCTGAGGAACGTTTCTCCACTCAAACCCTTGATAGGAAATCTATCGGATACATTTGATGAAAGCAGCTTAGTTTGATCTGCTCACACACTGGACCACAAGGAGGGTGATGGTGGGTACGATGTCGTGTGGTCACTTGTGTCTCAGGAACTCATAGTCCAGTAGGAACCAATGGCTGTGGAGGGCACTGTGAGGTCACTTCTGCCTCTGCAGGGGATTGGCCAACAGCAGGAACAGGGCTGGGAAAGGACTGTGAGGTCACACAGACCAGACGAGCAATCGGGCCCAATCAGCATGGCTGGATGAAAGGCAGGTCCTGCCTGACCGCCCTGATCTCCTTCTGTGACAAGGCTGAGCAGATGAGGGAAAGTCTGTTGTGGGGAGTGAATCCGCCACACAGGCTGTGGGTGTTGTGTCCTTAGACTGCAGTAAAGCCTGTGACACCGTATCCCACAGCATCTCCGGGAGAAGCTGCAGCTCGTGGCCTGGATGAGTGTATGTACGATGGAGGGCTGCACCAAAAGAATTGTGGTGAATGGAGCCAAATCCATTTGGTGGCCGGTCACAAGTGGTGTCCCCAGGGCTCAGTATTTGACTCAGTTCTATTTAAGCTTTATCAGTGATGTGGATGAGGGGATCGAGTGCACCCTTATTAAGTTTGCAGATGACACCAGGTTGGGTGGGAGTGTTGATCTGCTGGAGGGTGGGAAGGCCATGCACGGGGATCTGGACCCGCTGGATCATTGGGCTGAGGCCATCTGTATGAGGTTTGACCAGACCAAGGGCCGGGTCCTGCACTTGGGTCACAACAACCCCAGGCTCAGGGAAGAGTGGCTGGAAAATTGCCTGGTGGAAAGGGATCAGGGGGTGTTGATCGACAGCAGCTGAACATGAGCCTGTGTGTGCCCCGGTGGCCAAAAGGGCCACCAGCATCCTGGCTTGTATCAGGAATAGTGTGGCCAGCAGGAGTACCGTGATTGTGCCACTGTTCTCAGTGCTGATGAGGTCGCATCTTGAATCCTGTGTTCAGGTTTGGGCCCTTCATCATAAGAAGGACATTGAGGCACTAGAGACAGTGCAGAGGAGGGAACGGAGCTGGTGAGGGTCTGGAGCACAAGTGTGATGAGCAGCGGCTGAGGGAACTGGTGGGTTCAGCCTGGAGAACAGGAGGCTGAGGGGAGACCTTTTCACTGTCCACAACTGCCTGAAAGGAGGTTGAACATGGAGAGTGTCGGCCTCTTCTCCAAAGTAGCAAGTGATAGGACAAGAGGAAATGGCATCAATTTGTGCCCGAGAAGGTTCAGATTGGATATTAGGAAAAAATTCTTCCTGGAAAGGGCTGTCAGGCATTGGAACAGGCTGCCCAGGGCAGTGGTGGAGTCACCATTCCTGCAGGGGTTTATAAAATGTTTAGACGAGGTTCTTAGGGACACGGTTTAGTTCTAGATTTAGGTGGTGGTTGGACTCAATGCTCCTGAGGGTCTCTTCCAACTGAAATAATTCTATGATTCTCTATTATCAACTGGAATATTCTTCTATCACATCTTCTAAGTGCTCTTCACATATCTGCCTCTTCACCTACAGTCCTGAAACTTAGCTAATTAGATGCACAAGTGTTGAATACTAATTGTAAATGATGAAAGCACCATCACTCTATCAGTCTGGTCTGATACCTGCCAGTCCCAGGCAAACACCTCAGGTACACGGGGCCTCTCGAGGTTTGCACTGGGTGCTTATAGTGAGACCATGGAGCTCAGCCCGAAAACCTGAGAACGCCCCTCAAAACTGAAAACCTAACCAACAACAACAAAAGAACAAAAAACCCCCCACTCTTTTTTTCATCAGATAAAATAATTCAATTTCTCCAATAAAATGTCGGTGGAATTTCTATCCTTCCAAAATATGAATTTTCAGAAAGTGTACGGACTGTGGGAGATGAAACGTTGGCCTTTCCCTGTGCTTGCGGTGCCAGAACTCTGTCTATCACTACGTGTATTTAATCCCCTGGACATCCAGGAGTTTCCACCTGTCCTTACCCAGCTCACCGTGTCTGAACTCATCTCTTCAGAAGCCTGTCTGGACATTTGCACTTTCCATCGCTCCCCAGAGGTTCTTCACCTCTCACTCTTGGCTCATTCAGAGCCTCTCAGCTCTCACTCTGCTTTGAGCTTCAGGCAGGTCAAGTCTTTCAGCAGTTGCTCTCGTACTCCCTACAGGCAACTCTTCAATTATGGCAATGGACCTCGCTGGAAACTACTTAATTTAACCACAGAACTGAGAAACATCATTAAGTTCTATTGTGCTTTCTTTTTTTTCTCCTTTGTTGTTTCCTCTAATTAAAAATTCCCCGGTGCCTGTTTACATCCAGTTCTCTAAGGAAACATGAAGCAATTCCTGTGAAGAAGCTGTAACAATCAGTGCAAACTTCAGTGCAGAATCTGATGTAAAGAAATGTGCTGTAAATCCCAGGGGCCAATGAGCAGAACAGGGAGTTTGGGGAGCTGGTTATAGATTTCCTGCTAACAGTTTGAGCAGAGAAACATTCTTCACAGAACTGCTCTGTTTATTTGACACCTTTGAGGTCTCCTCCTCTGCCTGTATTTTGATTTTCTTGTTCCTCCACCTCTTCCTTCTTCCAAAAAGTTTCCAAGGGAAAGATTTCTGGAATCACAGAGCAACTCAGGTTTGACATCATCTTGTCTCACTGTCCTGCTCAGGGCGGGGTGACCCAGCTGAGGTTGTCCAAGGCCTCTGCCCAGCTTTGCACCATCCACTAAGGAGCTGAAGGTTCACTGTGTCACATCATTCAGGGGGAGAATAGAGACGTTCAACAGTGTTGGCCCAAGTGCTGGTCCCTGAGGGATCCCACTGGTAACTGGCTCTGTGGGCACTTTTACCACTGGTGACATTTGGGCTCCACGGGGGATTATAAATGCTATATAAAATGCTATAGAAAAAGATGTGCTCATGCTTTTGTGACACTAGTGTATTGAAAAATTAAAATGTCATGAGTTTGCCTGTTTAAGAGTTGGGGTGTTCAGCTGGAGAAGAGAGGCTCCTGGGAGACCTTATTGCATCCTTTCTGGACCGAAAAGGGGCCGATAAGAACAATCAGGACAGACTTTAGAGCAGGGGCTGTTGTGACAGGACAAGGGGTGATGGTTTAAACTAGAAAAGGGGAGAGTCAAGGAATGAAATTAGGAAGAGATTTTTTACACTGAGGGTGGTAAAACACTGGGACAGGCTTCCCAGAGAGGGGCTGGATGAACCATCCCGGAGACATCCCAGGCCAGGCTGGACGGGGCTCTGAGCAGCCTGAGCTGCTGAAGATGTCCCTGATCGCCGAGGGGAGCTGGACCAGACGGGCTGTGAATGTCACTTCCAACTCCAACTGCTTTGTGATTCTAGGATTCAGTGACAGGAAAGACTGGATGCATCGATGCTGATAACCAGCAAAGGTCTTGTCTGGCTTGTGCGAGCCAGGCCGGCAGCTTCACCCAGCAGCTCTCCCCACCCCAGTGGAGAGCTGACCCACTTGTGTACAACCGACCCTGCCCCTGCCCCACAGTGCCCAGAGGATGCTGCCCAGGGCCCCAGGATGGACATTTGTGGGGGAGTATTGGGAGCACTGGGAGGTTTACTGGGAGCACTGGGGGTTTACTGGGACTTCTTGGAGGTTTCCTGGGAACAATGGGGGTTGCTGGGATCACTGGAGAGGATAGTGGGGGTTACTACGTACACTAGAAGATTAGTGGGGGAGTACTGGGAATACTGGGAGGGTTCCTGGGAGCATGCGGGGTTGCCTGAGTGTTACTGGGAGTACTAGGTGGTTACTGGGAGCACTGGGAGGGCTACCGGGAACAGTAGGTTTATTAGTGGGGGGTTTCTGGGAACACTGGGAGCGTTACTGGGAGCACTGGGGGTTTACTGGGAGTTCTTGCAGGATTACGGGGAACATTGGGGCTTGCTGGGGCTTTACTGGGAGGGTTATTGGGAGTGTAACTGGGAACATTAGAAGGATTAGTGCGGGGTTATTGGGAACATTGTGGGGGTTACTGGGAACATTCCAGTTGGTGGGGGTTTACTGGGAGCACTATGTGGTTGCTGGGAGCACTGGGAGGGTTATTGGGAACACTGAGGGTTTATTGGGAATTTTTGGAGGATTACTGGGAACAATGGGGGTTGCTGGGAGCACTGGAGGGGTTAGTCGGGGGTTACTGGGAGCACTGGTAGTGGTTACTGGGGACAGTGGGGGTTGCTGAGGGCTCACATGAAAGCACTAGGTGGCTACTGGGATCACTGGGAGGGCTAGCGGGGGATTACTGGGAGCAATGAGGGGGTTGCTGGGGCTCACTGCGAGCACTGGGGGGGTTGCTGGGAGCACTGGAAGGTCTACTGAGAGCACTGGGAGGTTTACTGGGAGGATTACTGGAAACAGTAGGACGATTAGTGGGGGGTTAATGGAACACAACACGGTTACCGGGAGCACTGTGGGTGCCTGCTGGGAGCACAAAGACAGTTAGTGGGAGCACTGGGGGTTAACTGGGAGTTCTTGGAGGATTACTGGGAACAATGGGGGCTGCTGAGAGCACTGGAAAGGTTAGCTGGGGGCTACTGGGAGCACTGGAGAGGTTAATGGGAGGGTAACTGGGAGCACTGGAGGGGTTAGTGGGGGTTACTGGGAGCACTGGAGAGGTTGCTGGGAGCACTGGAGGGGTCAGTGGGAGGGTTACTGGGAGCACTGGAGGGCTACTGGGAGCACTGGAGGGGTCAGTGGGGGGGTTACTGGGAGCACTGGAGGGGTTAGTGGGGGTTACTGGGAGCACTGGAGGGCTACTGGGAGCACTGGAGGGGTCAGTGGGAGGGTTACTGGGAGCACTGGAGGGGTTAGTGGGGGTTACTGGGAGCACTGGAGGGTTACTGGGAGCACTGGAGCGGTCAGTGGGAGGGTTACTGGGAGCACTGGAGCGGTCAGTGTGAGGGTGACTGGGAGCACTGGAAGGGTCAGTGGGAGGGTTACTGGGAGCACTGGGAGCATTAGGGTGATACTGCTGTGGGTGTCCATCACAACCCACCAGCTCAGGGCGAGGACGTTGCCGAGGCCTCTCCAGCAGCTGAAAGCGGCCTCAGTCACAGGCCCTGCTTGTCCTGGGGGTTTGAACTCCCCTGATGTTTCTGGAAGGACGACTCAGCCAGACACAGCCCAGGAGGTTCAGCAAGTGCATCCATGGGAACTTCCTGATGCAAAGGGTGGAGGAGCCGACCAGGAGAGGAGCTGCTGGACCTCATCCTCACTAACAAGGAGGGGCTGGTTGAGGCGGTAAAGGTTGAGAGCTGCCTTGGCTGCAGCGACCATCAGATGGAGTTCAGCATCTTGTGTGGCAGGAGCAGGATAGCAAGCAGAATTGCAACCCTGGATTTCAGCAGGGCAAACTTTGGCCTGTTTAGGCAATTGCTGGGGGAAATCCCGTGGGCAAGGCTGCTTGAAGAAAAAGGGGCCCGAGAGAGTTGGTTAATATTCAGGGACTGTTTCTACCGGGCACAAGATCAGAGCATCCCGACACGTAGGAAGTCAAGGAAGGGAGCCAGGAGACCTGCGTGGTTAAACAGGGAACTACTGGGTAAGCTCAGGTGGAAGAGGAGAGTTAACAGATCATGGACGGAGGGGCTGGCCCCTTGGGGAGAATATCAGGCTGTTGTCAGAGGGTGTAGGGAGGCAACTAGGAAAGCTGAGGCCTCCTTAGAATTAAACCTGGCGAGAGGGGTCAAGGACAACAGGAAGAGCTTTTTCCAATATGTGGCAGATAAAACTAACAGCAGAGGCAATGTAGACCCACTGATGAACGAGGTGGGTGCCCTGGTGATGGAAGACACAGAGAAGACAGAGTTACTGAATGTTCTCTGTCTCTGTCTGCTCTGCCGGGGGCTGTCCTGAGGATCCCGCACCGCCGAGGCCCCAGAGGAAGGCAGGACAATGGAGGAGTTTGCCTGGGTTGATGAGGACTGGGTTAAGGAGCAATTAGGAGCTCTGGACATCCATAAATCCATGGGTCCAGACAGGATGCACCCGCGGGTGCTGAGGGAGCTGGTTGAAGTCATTGCTCCATCATCTTTGCTAAGTCATGGGGAATAGGAGAGGTGCCTGAGGACTGGAGGGAAGCAAATGTCACTCCAGTCTTCAAAAAGGGCAAGAAGGAGGACCCGGGGAACTATAGACCGGTCAGCCTCACCTCCATCCCTGGGAAACTGATGGAACGACTTCTCCTTGGTGCCATCTCAAGGCATATCAGGGATAAGAGGGTCATTAGGGGCAGTCAACATGGCTTCACCAAGGGGAAGTCATGCTTGACCAACCTCATTGACTGTTATGAGAATGTAACAAGGTGGATGGATGATGGCAGAGCAGTGGATGTGGTCTACCTTGACTTCAGTAAAGCCTTTGACACAGTCTCCCACAGCATCCTCACAGCTAAACTGGGGGAGTGCGGTCTGGACGATCGGGTAGTGAGGTGGACTGTGAACTGGCTGAAGGGAAGAAGCCAGAGAGTCGTGGTCAGTGGGGCAGAGTCCAGTTGAGGCCTGGATCTAGTGCAGTGCCTCAGGGGGCAGTGCTGGGGCCAGTACTATACAATAAATTAATCAGTGACTTGGATGAGGAAATACAGTGGCTGTCAGCAAGTTTGCTGATGACACCAAGCTGGGAGGAGTGGCCGACACTGGAAGCTGTGCTGCCATCAGAGACCTGGATGGGCTGGAGAGCTGGGTGGGGAAAATGTAATGAAATAGAACAAGGGCAAGTGTAGAGTCTTATATCTGGGCAAAAAGAACCCCAGGTTCCAGTATAAGTTGGGGAAGGACCTGTTGGAGAGCAGTGTAGGGGAAAGGGACCTGGGGGTCCTGGGGACAGCAGGATGACCATGAGCCAGCACTGGGCGCTTGTGGCCAGGAAGCCAATGGGACCTGGGGTGGGTTAGAAGGGGGTGGTCAGTAGGTCAGAGAGGTTCTCCTGCCCCTCTGCTCTGCCTGGGGAGACCACACCTAGAATATTCTCATACCAATATATATTTTTACTACCAAGAATACAATGCTGGCAAGAAGTATCTCTGCAGAGCAGACACAACTAACATTACTGATTACTTGAGGTTGTCTCAAAGGATGTGCCCCTGGAGCCTGAAGGACACCTGGAGGGAGCCCACAGGGGACAGAGAAAGGGACATCAAGGGCTGCTCCTGTGCTGCTGAGCTGGGCTGGGCTCCTGGGACACAGGGAGCTCATGGCAGTGGCAGCGCTGCAGAGAGACAGCTCTGCCCAGGAGCAGCTCCTCTGCACATGCAGCAGGGCTGAGGGCTCTGCCTGCAGCACCGAGGGCACAGGAGCCAGGCACAGAGAGGAAACGCAGTCTGGGCTGGGAGGATGCTGAGAGGTCACTGGAAATGAAATCCTCTCAGATATGAAGCCTGTGGCTGCAGGGCATTGCATCTGCAAATCATGGTAGGATCTCAGAAAGCTGTCACATTGCAGAGCCTGCGATAGAGGTTAGTACAGCTCTCAGAGGTTCTCTGATGAGAGGGGAGGATGTGCTGCAGAGCAGGGATTGCCTTCTGCACTGTCAGAGTGACAAGACGTGAATGCTGCGATCTCCCCAGGGTGGCTGTGGGGTGTAAATGTAAATGTGCAGGCAGGGGTGCCCAGGGCTGTCCTGCAGAGCAGGGTCCCTGCACCCCAGGGCTGTGCCGGGCAGGGACTCTGCCGCCTGCCAGGGTCAGCGCTCAGCCTGCCCAGGAGAGCCCAACAACACTGAGGGGAGAAGCTGTCACTGGAAGGAGTGACCCCTATCGGGGCAGGAAAGGTGCTTCTGCTGTGGAGGGTGCTGTGTGGGTCAGGGCTGCTCACAGCTCCAGATCACCTGCAGGATTTTTCTAAGGCGATGCCCCAGTGACAAGATCAATGTAAGGATTAGCAGACAGATAAGGAGCTTTCCTGAGCCTGTCTTTTCAGTTTCCTCTCCCAAGGGGTGGGGGGTGCAGGAAAGGATAGAATGAAAATGAGTTCTCATGCTTCAACAAGTCACTGAGACTCCTGAACTGCAGCTCTGAGTGATCAGTACATCTGCCAGAAGGCTCATGACATCCCTTCCCCACCCCTCTGCCTGTGCACAGCACCTGCATCACCTTGGCTGGACCCGTCAGCCTTAGTCTGACCTGTCCTGTTTTCCAGCCTGCAAACAGGAAGATGCCCCCAGGCAGTGCCCTGTGAACAGGCAGGATCTGTAGGGCCAGGGGGAGGGCACAGAGGGTGGGATGGTCTGTGAGCACTGACAGGGAAGAGACATGGACAGGGAAACACCTCCCAGGGGGAGAATCTCCAGGCAGCAGGGAAATGATCAGAAATGAGAGGAAACTGAACCCGCAATGATTATGGGAGGGAGAACAGAGAAAAGTCCCTGTTTTCCTTCTTGCTCCCCTGCTCTGGGTCACTGCTGTTGGGATCTTGTTCTTGCTGTCAGGCTCTCTGGGGATGGCAGTTTCAGCTGCAGAGTCACAGCCTGATCTTGTGGGTCCTTTCCTGCAGGTGTGTCCATGGGCACACGTGTCCCAGCTTTGCTCTGACCTGTGGGCTGTGGGCAATGCAGTCTGTGGGGCTGGGGAATGAGCTGAGTCTCGCTCAATCAAATGCCATCATCTGTCTTTACTATCCCCTTGAGGTTTCCTTCCAAGCTGTGAGCTTCCCTCCAGGATGCAAACTTGTCTTACAGCATCTTAGTTTTATCTGAAAGCCCCATGGAGAAGCAAAGAGATGCTGTGCAGAGAAAAAAAAATTGGGTTTTTGAAAGGAGTCGTGGGTGTCCTTGGCCAAACAAGGGGTGCTCAGCCCTTAGGAAAGGTGATACATGTTGTGGCTCCATCTGACAAAGCTGAACCCCAGTTCTGGCCCCTGCCCCCCGTTCCCATGACCCCACGACTGCAGAGCAGGGCTGACTCCTCGGCAGCCAGCGGGCACAGGCCCTGCTCCTCACGGCACCTCCAGCCAGCACCACCCAGGGCTCAGACACTGAGCTGGAGGAAGGTCTGGAAAAGGACAAGGGGTGTGGAGCAGGGGAGGGTGTGTGAGAAATGGCTTTGATTTTGCTCAGAGAAGTCACTGATAACTTGTCATTGTCTTTTCCTCCTTGCACAGGTTTCCCATGACCATCAGCAGCCAATGTCCAACAGCAGCTCCATCACCCAGTTCCTCCTCCTGCCATTCACAGACACACGGGAGCTGCAGCTCTTGCACTTCTGGCTCTTCCTGGGCATCTACCTGGCTGCCCTCCTGGGCAACGGCCTTGTCATCACCACCATAGCCTGGGACCAGCACCTCCACACCCCCATGTACTTCTTCCTGCTCAACCTTGCCCTCCTTGACCTGGGCTCCATCTCCACTATTGTCCCCAAGTCCATGGCCAACTCTCTGTGGGACACCAAGGTCATTTCCTATGCAGGGTGTGCTACACAACTCTTTCTGTTTGTCTTTTTAGCTTCAGCAGAGTTTTATCTCCTCACCGTCATGTCCTACGACCGCTACGTTGCCATCTGCAAACCCCTGCACTACGGGACCTTCCTGGGCAGCAGAGCTTGTGTCCACATGGCAGCAGCTGCCTGGGCCACTGGGTTTCTCAATGCTCTGCTGCACACGGCCAATACATTTTCACTGCCCCTGTGCAAGGGCAATGCCCTGGGCCAGTTCTTCTGCGAAATCCCCCAGATCCTCAAGCTCTCCTGCTCACGCTTCTACCTCAGGGAACTTGGACTTCTCATGTTTAGTGCTTTTTTTTTGAGGGATGTTTTGTGTTCATTGTGGTGTCCTATGTGCAGATATTCCGGGCCGTGCTGAGGATCCCCTCTGAGCAGGGTCGGCACAAAGCCTTTTCCACCTGCCTCCCTCACCTGGCCGTGGTCTCCCTGTTCCTCAGCACTGGCATGTTTGCCAACCTGAAGTCCCCCTCCATGTCCTCCCCAAGCCTGGACCTGGTGGTATCTGTTCTGTACTCAGTGGTGCCTCCAGCAGTGAACCCCCTCATCTACAGCATGAGGAACCAGGAACTGAAAGTGGCACTGAAGAAGATGATTCAGTCATTTTTCTGTCAGCAGCAATAAATTACCCGTGTCTCTTCAGAAGTAATTTCCAGTTCATCTCAGGTACTTCCTGTGCATTGCGCATTTCATCTGTGATAACCATGTTTGTCAAGGAATTTCTTCATCCATGGCACTTCTCCAGAGCAGTGACTCAGAGGCCTGTCTACCTGTTTCTGGGACCCTGGTACAGCTGGTGTCCTGTGTCACACCTCTGTAATACAGCTGTGGACCCATTTTGAAATCACTGTATTTCTGAAATTGGGGCCATCTTTTTGAAACACCCCACAAAAGGGGATTTCCTCGTTCTCAGTATTTGAAGCTTGGGCTCTTCTTCCAAAGCTGTGGTCAGCCTGAATAAATTTCCCCCACAAGGCCATGCTGCTGTACTGGTGTTTTTCATGGGCTCAGGGGAGGACATGGGGCACCATGTCACGTCATGGTGCTGGTTTGAGTGTCCATCTGTGGGTGCCCAGTGTTCCTGGAGATGGTGAAGGACCTTCAGTGACCTGCCTTGGACTGTCTCGCTGTGGTTTCCAGGCACCACAGCCTGCTCCCTGTGCTCTGTGCAACAGGAGAATGAATGACCCACAGAACCCTATTTCTGCATTCCCCAGCTCAGGGCAGGCTGCTCTGTCACTGTGGTAGCAGGAGCAGCATGAAGAGCTCCTGGCCAGGAGTCGTGTGCTGGTGAGAAGGGCTGGCACAGGAGGGCTGCCACCAACGGGTGTAAAGGACCTCCTGGAAACAAGAGCAGGGGACAAAGGGGGGCTGGCCTTGCTTCCATCATGCCCTGGCTGATCCTCCTCTCTGTCCCAATCCATCTCTTCATCCGTCCATCCATCCATCCATCCATCCATATCAGTACTCCATCTGGGAGAGGTGCCTCACCATGTTTCTCATCCCAATGAGATCACAGAATCATTTAGGTTGAAGGAGACCCTCAAGATCACTGTGTCCAACCATTAACCCAACTCTGGCACTAAACCGTATTCCTGAGAACCTCATCTATATGTAGTTTAAAGACCTCCAGGGATGGTGACTCAACCACTCCTTGTGCAGCCTGTTCCGATGCCTCACAAACTCTTCCAAGAAGAAACTTTTCCTAATATCCAAACTGAACCTTCCCAAGTGCCACTTCAGGCTGTTTCCTCTCCTCCAATTGCCATATGGGAGAACAGACCAACACCCTCCATGTTGCAACCTCCTTTCAGGTAGCTGTAGACAGCAATAAGGTCTCCCCTCAGCCTTCTTTTCTCCAGGCTAAACAGCCCCAGTTACCTTCACTGCTCCCCATCTGACTTGTTCTCCAGACCCCTCACCAGCTTTGTTGCCCTTCTCTGAACTCACTTCAGCACCTCAAGGTCTTTCTTGTAGTGAGGGGCCCAAAACTGAACACAGGATTTGAGGTGCATCCTCATCAGTGCCAAGAACAGAAGGATGATCACTTGCCTGGTCCTGCTGGCCACACTATTCCTGATGCATGCTGATGCACCTGGGCACATGCTGGCTCATGTTCAGTCACTGTCCATCAACTACCCCAGGGCCTTTTCCATTGGGCAGATTTCCAGCCGCTCTTCCCTGAGCCCGTAGTGCTGCATGGGGTTGTTGTGACCCAAGTGCAGGACCCAGCACTTGGCATGAAATTGAACAAGTCCAAGTGTTGGATTGTTCACCTGGGATAGAGTAACACTGAGTGCAAGTGTAGATTGGGAGAGAGCGGCTGGAGAGCAGCCCTGCAGAAAGGGATCCGGCATGATGGTTGGTCACAGCGTCAATAGGAGCCAACACTGTCCACCAGCAGTCAAGACAGTAACCCCCATCCTGGGGTGAATCAAACACAGCATGGCCATGTGGTTCAAAACAGGTGACTATACTGCTGTATTCAGCATTAGTGCGGCCTCACCTCTAGAGCTGTGTGCAGTTCTGGGACCCACATACTATTACAACAAGGACGTAAAGGTCCTTGAATGCATCTAGATCATCCCCAAGCCCATTGGAGGCCCTTAGGAAGAGTTCCTCTCTCCAAATATCCAGCCCAGCTTGTTGCTGCCTGAACAACCAGGAGAAACTTCCCCAGGACCCTCATTCCAGACCCCATCTCCTCCACCCCATACAGGCAGTGTTCTCCCCCTTGGCACTGAGGTGGTTCCAGGGATCCAAGAGACACCTGTAGGAGAAGATGTTGGGTAGGGATATGGTGTCCTTCAGTGCTCCTCATGGTACCTCCTGCTGGGCTTTGTGCCACTGGTCACAACCCTCTGAGCCTGGATGTTCAGCCAGTTCTCAGTGGTGCTAAACAGGAACATGCCCATGAGCACATTGGGCTGCACTGGGAGGAGCGTGGCCACCCAGACAAGGGCAGTTATTGTTCATCGTGACTCAGCACTGGTGTGGTCACATCTGGAGCCGTGTGTCCCAGTGTGAGGTTCCCCATTCTGGAGGAACGGGAGGAGCTGTCGTGTAGCCAGAGAAAGTCTGGGTCATGTGTGCAGATGTTGAGAGACCCAAACTTCTTTAGCCTGGTGAAGTGGAGCCTGAGGAAACATGCTGTTTTTACTGAAATTGAGTTAATTTTCTTCATGCATTTTGAATCTCTCTCCTTCACAGCCAGTACAGTCTTTTGTTTAGATTTACTATGAGAATAGTGAGATAACTCTGTTTCTTCCCTGGGATAAGTTTTGTTTGTTTGTTTGTTTGTTTGTTTGTTTTTAGCAGCTTTACAGTGTTTGCCATTTGCTATGAAAGGAACGTCAGAACTCACTGGCTGCTGTCAGGGAAACCAACAACTTTTTTGGCAATCCAGCTGCAGATGCAAATTGGCAGGAGGAGACACAGACAGGACAGCACCTGGATTGACATGTAGGCTGACCAATTAAATATTCCCTGTGTTTAGCATCATGCTCAGTCTAAATCTGGAGCCGGCTTTTAAGGCTTGTTACATCCATTAGTCTGAGTTTACCAGCTAGTTTGGTCATTTCCATTCAGAAGTTGCGTTCTGTCAGGAGTTCGATGTCAGTTCGGCCTTTTGCCGTTCTGCCATTTTGCCATTGGCCTTTGGGCCTTTCTGCCTGTTGCCCTTTTGCTCTCTCTTGCTGGGATGGGCTGTTCAGGACCAAGGTGCTCCCTTCTGCAGGACTGGCTGCTCCGTGTGACTGGAGTTACACGGGGGATGGCACTGGGTATATTTTCTTAATTTAATTTGTCTATTTCTATTTAATTTACCTGGACTATTGTCAGTGAAACCAAGGACTTCTCTGGAGTCCAGCTGCAGGTGCAATTGGTAGGAGGGGGCACAGACAGGACAGCGCATTGATTGACATCCAGGTCAATCAACGAGCTATTCTCTACCATTAGTGTCATGCTCAGTATGAAGTTGGAGGTGTCTTTTCCAGCCAGTTAGTTTTGGTTTTCCAGCTACTTTGCTTAACTCTGTTTGGAAGTTCCATTCTATTGGGAGTTCAGTGTTAGTTCAGTTTTACGATGTTTTGCTGTTTTTCAGTTGGCCCTTGGGCCTCTCTGCCTCTTGCACTTGTCCTTTCTCTCTTTCTCTTGCTGGGATCAGCTGTTCAGGACCAGGGTGCTCTCTTCTTTTGGGCTGCCTCTTCAGCACGATGGGAGTTCTGTGGGATATGGCACTGAGTGTCATATATTTTACTTTACGTATATCTTAGTACAAGTATATTATTAATAGTAATGTATTCTTTTTATTGTCTTATTAATTTTTTGTCTAAACCCACAAGTTTCTCCCTTCCCATTCACTTCTCTCCCTTATCCCACCTGGGGCCTGGGAGCAGGATGTGAGCAGCTCTCATGGCCTTAGTTGGTGGCTGTGGTAAAACCATGACAAGGAAGGGCAGTAGTAGCTTCAGAAATCTTGAAAATCGCTTTCCAAGATGACACCTTTTATTTTATTTTATTCTACTATTTTTGGTAGAGGTAACAGCATGAGGAAGGAAAATCATCAGAAACTGCAGCTCTGGAGGTCCAGAGTGGAGCTCAGGATAAAGAAATGTCATTCTGAGCGCAGTGCTGTGGTCATTCAGAGGGACTCTGGATCAGCCATAACTTTGTGTTTCCAGGAACAGCTGGTGAGGATGGAGAGACAGCAGCACAGGTGGGGACACACTGGGGTGAGAACAAGGTGGGGAAGCACATGGGGTGTCTGCATCCTGTGGGGAAACAGCCACAGGCCTGGGACAGTGCAGGATGGACTGTGGTGGACATGGCCAAGAGTGACACTGGATGTCCCTGAAAGAGCCAAGGTCTTTGTCCCCTTGGCTATGGCTGATGTCCCTGCCAACAAGGCCTAAGAAAAGACACAGTCGTCATGGCCATGGGGCTTCTTTGCCTCCTTGCACCCCCTCAGGGAGACAAGGAGGTATGACACCGTTGTCCTGCACTGGGCATTGCGCTCCCCACAGCCCCAGGAAGAGCCCTGAGCCACCTGTGAGGGACAGGATCTCCCTTCCCAGGGGCAGGGGCTCAAGGCTTGGCCATTGTCCTTCATCAGACAAACCAAGGGCTTTCTCAGCACCAGAGCTGCTGCACTTTGCCTTTGCCTGATGCAACCACTGCCTCCAATTATCTGCTCTAACGAGTCCCTGGGGAGGCTATGTCAGTAACAGCCCTCAGTGGTGCCCATTAATGCTTCAAGGTACTTTGGAGTTTGTTCTGACTTGGACTTCTTGAGCAGATTCTTCAGCCTGTCCTTGGTATCTGAGGTTCATGGACTCAGCACCAAATACGCCACGGGGCTCATTAAAATACAGAAAGCACTAACGAGCGATTTTTTTTTCTGTAATTTCCTTCAAATCTTCCAGACTTGTAGAACTAACTGTAGAGGTTTCAATGGGACACTTGCTGATGAAGGTTTCAAAGAAGATTTCATAAAGGAGGTTTATTATTTCCAGGGTGTTTTCTGTCATTTTTCAGTGTATAGAGGAAGTGACAGCAGCATTCTACACTGGACATTGACCCCAAGGGTCTCCTGAAGACATCTGGACAGGCAGGAGAACAGTCCCTTGAGGCTGGACACTGTATGGACAACCTGGCTCCTCACCCCCACCCCCAGTCTGCCGGTTCCCTCATTGGCCACCAGAGATTGCATCACTTGTCCTCCATCAGACTTCTCCACTGAGCTCTGCAGGAGATGCTGCAGCTCCTGTGCACCAGCTCCACCTGCTCTCCTGTGCAAACACTGCACAGTTCAATAAACAGCAAAACACTTTCCTCAGCTGTGTGTGTAAGCTGGATCTAATGAGGTCCACCACCCACAAGGGACAGCCACACAAGAACTGGTTTAGACAGAGAGATAGGAAAGGATAGAAATAAACACAATGAACGTGTTGACTGCCATGTTAATTAGAGCTCTGAAGAACGGGGCAAGTTTGTAACTCCCTGAAGCTCAAAGCAGAAACCAGACAGCTGAAAGGCCACTGAATGACCAAAGAGCAAGTGGAGGAGAAACATGAGAGCACTGGGAAGGGCAAACGTCCAGACAGTGCTGGAAAGTTGTCCTTGGACAGGGACATTTAATCAGGAGAGCTGGGAACTCCTGAATGACGAGGGAGATGAAATAATAGAATGTTGGTAATAGAAGTACAGGGGAAGACCAATATTTCTTCTCCTTCCCTTATTAAACTTCCCCATAATTCCCTTTTTGGCTTTTTTTCTTTTAAATTTTAATATGTTAAAAAAACAACTAAACAAAAATCTCCAATCAAAGAAAATAACAAACCAAACAAAATAAACAAAACCACCCACAAAACCAAAGCAAAACAAAAACCAAACCAACCAACCAAGAGCAACAACCAGAAACAAAACCCAAACCCCAAACCAACCAACGAACCAAACAAACAAAAATCCCAAAACAAAAAAGCAACAGCAAAAAAGTGGAGGTTTCCAGACAGACATCAGTCACCAGCTGTCTCACCATAAACAGCCAGGGCCATTTTAGGGCCCCAGTGTACCTGAGGTGCTGGCCTGGGATTGGCATCTATCACACAGGACCTGGGGAGACCAGAGCACCTTGCAGTGCAGGTGGAGCCTGGGCAGGGGTTCCAGGGGCATCTACACTGGCACCAGGTGTTTGTGTCCCTGGAGCTGAAGACAATTGTGTCCTAAATCCATGCCCAGTTCTGGAGAACGCTTTCCTTTCCAAAGAAAAGAAACTCCCCTACAAAGACTTTAAAATAAATAAACAAACATATAAATAAATAAATAAACAAGTAAATAAGTAAATAATCAAGTAAGTAAATAAGTAAATAATCAAGTAAGTAAATAAGTAAGTAAATAAATAAATAAATAAATACATACATATATACCTAAATAAATATATAAATACATACATAAAGAAAAGAAAGAAAAGAAAGAAAGGAAAGAAAGGAAGAAAGGAAGAAAGAGAAAGAAAGAAAGAAAGAAAGAAAGAAAGAAAAAGAAAGAAAGAAGGTAAGTTGACAGCTTCCTTTGCTTTGGATCTTTGTCTTCAGTTCTTCTTATTTTAATATCCATTGACATTAACTGACATCTGATGGGCCTGCAGGCATGAAACCAAGATCATGTTGTGTCTTGCACAGCGCACCATGCCCTCTGAACCTTCCCTGCCCAGGACTCCTCACACGTTGCCCAGAGCGAGTCACACTGGGGTGTTGGCTGGGTCACTTGTTTGAGATGTTGGTTCAGATGGTCACCTACAGCACAGGTGGATCCTGCCCCATCATCGTCTGCTCTGCTCCGGTTAGAAACAGAGCCCAACATCACAATGGGATCATGAGAGAATGAGGTTGAAGGGACCTCAGGAGTCTGCAGTCACACCTGTCACCAACTGGGTCACACCAAGGTGTTCAAGCCTTGATTCAATCAGAGCTTTAGCAGGACTAGAGAAGTGATCATCCCTTTGTACTGGGCACTGGTGAGGCTGCACCTTGAATCTTGGGGTCAGTTTTAGGCCCCTCATGGCAAGAAAGACATTGAGGTGCTGGAGAGAGTTCAGAGGAGGGTGACAAGGCTGGTGAAGGGTCTGGAGCACCAGTCTGACGAGGGGCGGTTGAGGGAGCTGGGGCTGTTCAGCCTTGAGAACAGGAGGCTGAGGGGAGACCTTGTCGCTGTCCACAACTACCTGAAAGGAGGTTTTATCATGGTGGTTGTTGGTCTCTTCTCCCAAGTAGCAAGTGATAGGACAAGAGGAAATGGCCTCAAGTTGCACACGAGAAGGTTTAGATTGGATATGAGGAAAAAATTCTTCAGGGAAAGGGTTTTGAAGCAATGGAACAGACTGCCCAGTGAGGTTGTGGAGTCACCATCACTGAAGGTGTTTAAAAGACATACAGAAGAGGTTCTTAGGGACATGGTTTAGTGCCAGATTTAGGTTATGGTTGGACTTGATGATCTTGAGGGTCTCTTCCAACCACAATTATTCTATGATTCCATGATAAGTAATTTTTGCTATTTTCTTTCTCAGAGGACCATGCAGCCTCCCTGAGAGCCAGGACTTTTCTGAGGTGTTGGAGAGACGTCTCACGGTCACACCAGCCAGTTCCACCAGCCTCTGTCTGTCCCTTCCCAGACCAATCCTTTTCTCCATATCCCAACCTTCCAGACGAGTTTCTGGGACACAGCAAATGCTGTGCTGGTCTTCTGGGCTTGTTCGAAAGAGAGCAGCTTGCCAACATGTCAATGGGCTCTCTGTGCACCTCAAAGCTTTCCTGACCATTTTTCTCAATGCCCCACTTGCACCCAACCTTTCTGGTCCTTGAACTGTACATGAGGGGATTGAGCAGGGATGTGGGGAAGGTGGAGAAAAAAGACTTTGTCAAACTGTCTTGCGAGGGCTGTTCTGAGCATCCCACAGTCCAGGATGAGGCTGCTGTAAAAACCAGTGGCACTGGTGAGGTGAGAGGTCCAGGAGGAGAAGGCCTTGTGCCTGTCTACACTGGGGTAGAGAGCAGTGATGCATTCATGGGATGCCCATGTGAACAGGAAGGGGACAAATGGCTCCAGGGGACAAAATGCCTTCCAGCCAGTTCTTTACCCATCGCAGATACACCATCCAGGCCATGAGCTGCAGCTTCTCCAGGAGATGCTGTGGGACACGGTGTCAAAGGCTTTACTGCAGTCTAAGGACACAACACCCACAGCCTGTGTGGCGGATTCACTCCCCACAACAGACTTTCCCTCATCTGCTCAGCCGGTCACCTTGTCATAGAAGGAGATCAGGCTGGTCAAGCAGGACCTGCCTTTCATCCAGCCATGCTGATTGGGCCCGATTGCTCGTCTCGTGTGTGTGACCTCACAGTCCTTTCCCAGCCGTGTTCCTGCTGTTGGCCAATCCCCTGCAGAGGCAGAAGTGACCTCACAGTCCCCTCCACAGCCATTGGCTCTCTACTGGACTATGAGTTCCTGAGACACAAGTGACCACACGACATCGTACCCACCATCACCCTCCTTGTGGTCCAGTGTGTGAGCAGATCAAACTGAGCTGCTTTCATCAAATTTATCCAATAGATTTCCTATCAAGGGTTTGAGTGGAGAAACGTTCCTCAGAGGAGCTGCTGTATTTACTCTGGGACATTTTATATCTCTGCCTCTGCCTCTGCTTTTGTTCTCCTTCCTTTGTCTATTCTGATGTGAAAGAGCTCTCCAAGGAAAAGATTCATGGAATCCTACAATAACACAGTTTGGAAAAGACCCCTGAACACCATCTCTGTCCCACTGACCTTTATGGCACCCCAAGGAACATCTGATGGATTTGTGCTCCCTTGGGTTCATCTCACCACATGCACACAGTGGACATGCACATGATGTGTATGTTAACATCTCATCTGGACAATGAAAACATGGACTTTTGACCTAATATTTCATAGAATCATGGAATGTCCTGAGTTGGAAGGACTCACAAGGATTATGGAGTCCAGCTCCTGTCCCTGCACAGGACACCCCACAGGTCACCCCGTTTGTCTGAGGACGTTGTCCAGACTCTTATTGAACACTGTCAGGTTGGGGCCGTGACACCTCCCTGGGGAGCCTGTTCAGTGTCCAGCACCTCTGGGGGAAGAACCTTTTCCTCATGCCCCACTGACCCTCCCCTGGCACACTATTCTTCCATTCCCTCGGGTTCTGTCATTGGTCACCACAGAGAAGAGATCAGTACCTTCCCCTCCTTCTCCCCTTGTGAGGAAGCTGCAGCCACCGTGAGGTCTCCTTTGAGTCTTTTCTTCAGCTCTGATGCTCAGAAACCCCTTGGTTTGCTTTCTGAAGCAGAAAGGAGAAGCCATGAGCTCCAGGCAATGGGAAGGGGGATCCTGTCCCTCACACACGGCTCAGGGCTCTTCCTGGGACCGTGGGATGTGGGTGTGCAAGGCCCAGGGAAGGACAACACTGGGACAACAACTTCCAGCTTCCCCATGGGGCTGCAAGGAGGCAGCGAGGCCCCAGTGCCATGAGGACAACATGTCTTCTCCTGGGCCTCAGTGGCAGAGACAACTGCCCTGGCCAAGGGGACAGAGACCTGGGATCTGTGGGTCCCTTCCAGCCTCACCAGTGCCCTTTGCCATCTCCACCACAGGCTGTTCTACACGGTGCTACCCCTGCCCCTCTTTCCCTGCAGGCTGCAGACACCCATCTCGCTTCCCCACCTGCTCTCACCCCAGCATTTCTGCACCTTCACTGCTGTGTCTGCACCCTCACTGGCTGCTCTTTGAAACACAAACCATGGGCTGATCCAGCTCCCTCTGGGCAACCTCTTGCCCCACAGCACTGCCCTTCCAGTCACATTTCTTACTCTTGATATCCAGTCCTCACCTTGCAAGCTGTACTTTCTGACATTTTTTTGTCTTTCCCGCCTCTTCCCACTACCAAGGGAAGCTCAGCCACCTCGTAACCTGCTCTTCATGCAGGGAAACCAACACATTATGCTTCTTGAGGTCTTTTACCTGACCAGAGAGAAGTAAGCTCACCATGATCTCCTAAATCCCGTGAGTGCTGCTGGCCTTTCAGCTTCTGTGATACACACGACCATGTCCCTGCTGCTGTCCTGTCATGTTCTCAGGTGGGATGGATGTGACAACCTGTATCCAAGATATCTTCCTGGGTAGGATTTGTCATACTTAGGCTGAGGTTCTTTCCCAGCCATGTCCCTGCTGCTGGGCTGTCACCTCCAGAGACAGAACTTACCTCACTGTCCCCTTCAGAGCCACAGGATTCTGACTGGATTATGAGTGTCTGAGACACATGTAACCTCATAATACCACAACCATCCATTCCCCCTCCTTAGCACCCAGGACCTGACAAAGACAGAAGCACATTCCTATACCTGCCCCTCTTTCCCACAGGCTGTAGACACCCATCTCACTTCCTCATCTTGTTCAAATTTGTCAAATATATTTCCTACTCACAATGTAAGTGAAAAGCACTCCTCACTGGAACTGCTTTTTTTTGTGTTAACACCTTCTATATCTCTATACCTATTCTCTCTCCTGAAACCTCTCCAAGGCAAAAATTCTGTCAAACCACAGAATAACTCAGGTTTGCAGAGACCCCTTGTCTCACTCTTCTTGTCTCACTCTCCTGCTCAGGGTGAACCAGGTGAGGTTGCTCAAGGCCTCCACCCAGGTTTGCATCATCCTCAAAGGCACTGAAAGTGCTCTCTGATACATCATAGAAGGGGAGAATAGAGATGTTCAACAGTGTTGGTCCAAGTGCTGGTCACTGAGAGATGACACCAGTATCTGGCTGCACACAGGACTTTGTACCACTGGTGATATTTGGGCTTGATGGTTCAGCCAACTTCCCACCCAGCATCCACTTCTTGAGCCCCATCAGCACCACTCTGGCCAGAAGGAGACCATGGCTGAGCCTTGCAAACATCCTGTACACAACATGCCTTTCCTTCCCCTGTCCATTTGAGTTCAGCAATCCCTTCCTTGTCCTTCACATTCCTGGAAATGGCTGCAGGAGGCTTGTCCCATCCCCTTCCCAAGGAGGGAGGTAGGGTGGCCAGACTGTTATTCTTCCCATTCCTGTTTGTGCTCTTCTTGAAGATGGGACTGACTTCTGCATTTTTTAAGGACCCCAGAACCTCTCTGGTTTCTAGAGCACTTTTGAGAGCACAATGTGGAATCAAGGGCAAGGGTGATGTAGCAGACAAGAGCACTTGCAATGATCCTGTCCAAAGCAGCTGAGATGAATCTCACTGATCCAGGGGGATTTGTTCCTGGAGTCACACACAGAAATATCAGGGTTCTGTGAGGTGTCCACATCAGAGCTGGTCTCAGGACTCCTTATGCACCCAGGGATGCTCAGAGACAGAGTCTGTCCATTTTACTCACAGAGGCAGGAGTCACAGTGTCCCTCTGGCCTCCTGTTGCCACTCCAAAGAGACAGGAGACACCTCATCCCTGTGGTGTGTCACCTGCTCTGCACTCATCTGAGATGTCCAACGTCATGAGGAATGGACACGGAGACCTCAGATCAAGGATGCATATCCCAGTGCTGCATTCAGGTGGTTTCCCAATGTGATGTGGCCTCAAGCCACTCTCTGTGCCACGGACCTTCATGGAGCCCCAAGGAATAGTTGATGGTGTTTATGCTCGCTCACATTCATGTCACCTCACGTACATGATGTGTGTGCTCACATCTCATCTGTACAAAGCAAACAGGGACTGTTGAACTATTCATTGAGTGTCCATCCATGGAGGGAAGAACAACCTCTGTGGGTTTGCAGCCAGTGCTGCAAATGGAGGTTGTGAGGGGCCAGTCCATGATGATTGACCTGAGGCTCCTTCTGTGGGGTGTCCAGTGCACAGGGGCACAGCCCAGCCCCTGCTCTGCTGGTCCTGCAGGTCTCTGGCAGGAGGCCTGGCTGTGAGAGGACACTGCTGTGTGCCAGCCCTGCACACACACACTGTTCAGCTGTACCCTGGGGTTTGCGTCTGTGGCCACTTTCTTGGGCATGTTCTAGAAGAACTGCCACACAGCAGGACAGTGACCAAGCTGCCAGAGCACTCAGGCCTTGCACCAACACCAGGGATGAGAAGGAGAGTGTGGGAGTGGAACCAGAACAGCTCTGGAAGAACAAGCGCTGCTGCTCCCCGGCAGGGCTGCCATGCCAGAGCTGTTTTCCCCTCCTCCCATTGACAAAGAGATAGTCCCTGCAGCTCAAAATAGGCCTTGGAGGAAGAATCTCAGAGAAAAAAAGTCACAGCATTGACCTTTATTTTGCAGAGAGCATGGCTTCATATTTATACAGGCAGTGGGTTTGAAAAACTACAGACAATTAAGGATGAGAAAGGGATGAGAAAAGGGATGAGAAGGGGATGAGAAGGGGATGAGAAAAATATAATGATTTATTACAAAAAAACCACAACACTACCACCACACACATACACACAGAAGTCTGGGCCTCTAATGAGTTACATTAAAACTGTTATCTCTCAAAGAGCAGATGACGGACACTTTATTATTTGTGAAAAGCTTCCCGCCATTAGTTTATTCAGGGCATCCTTGAGCTCCTGGTTCCTCATGCTGTAGATGAGGGGGTTCACTGCTGGAGGCACCACCGAGTACAGAACTGACACCACCAGGTCCAGGGATGGGGAGTGGATGGAGGGGGGCGTCAGGTAGGCAAACATGGCAGTGTTGACAAACAGGGAGACCACGGCCAGGTGAGGGAGGCAGGTGGAAAAGGCTTTGTGCCGTCCCTGCTCAGAGGGGATCCTCAGCACGGCACTCAAGATTTGCACATAGGACAGGATGATGAAAACAAAACACATGAAAATTAAACAGGCACTAAACACAATAAGCCCAAGTTCCCTGAGGTAGGAGTGTGAGCAGGAGAGCTTGAGGATCTGGGGAATTTCACAGAAGAACTGGCCCAGGGCATTGCCCTTGCACAGGGGCAGTGAAAATGTATTGGCCGTGAGCAGCAGAGCATTGAGAAACCCAGTGGCCCAGGCAGCTGCTGCCATGTGGACACAAGCTCTGCTGCCCAGGAGGGTCCCGTAGTGCAGGGGTTTGCAGATGGCAACGTAGCGGTCGTAGGACATGACGGTGAGAAGAAAATACTCTGAACCAAGCAAGAAACAAAAAGAGAAGACCTGGGCAGCACATCCTGCATAGGAAATGACCCTGGAATCCCACAGAGAGTTGGCCATGGATTTGGGGACAATGGTAGAGATGCAGCCCAGGTCCAGAAGGGCGAGGTTGAGCAGGAAGAAGTACATGGGGGTGTGGAGGTGCTGGTCCCAGGCTATGGTGGTGATGACGAGGCCGTTGCCCAGGAGGGCAGCCAGGTAGATGCCCAGGAAGAGCCAGAAGTGCAAGAGCTGCAGCTCCCGTGTGTCTGTGAACGGCAGGAGGAGGAACTGGGTGATGGAGCTGCTGTTGAACATTGGCTGCCTGTGGGCATGATGATCTGTGTAAGGAGGAAAAGACAGTTACATGCTAGGGGACACTTCTCTGAGGAAAATAAACATGCTGTTTCTCATGGAAAACCCCCTCCCTGATGGAGAGATGTTTCCGCTCATTCTCTCTTTCTACCAATTGAGAAAAATTGTTCATCACAGTTTAAAATGCAGCTTGGGCATCTGGTTTCCATGAACACACCTCTGGGGCAAGACCCCCTGAGTTGGTGTCAGAACAAAAACAGATCCTCACTCCCACCCCAACCCCAGAGAGCAAGAGCACCAGGAACAGGTGGAGAAACAGGAAAGAACACTGCAGTGCTACCAGAAAATAAAGCAAGGACAGAAAGGCAGATGGGCATGCTGTGGAATCTTCTCCTGACCCAGCTGTGCTGCTGCCACTCACATAATGACACTGGAGAGCAAGTACTTTTAGCACCTTGTTTGTGTACGACGTTGCAGGAACCCTTCACCTGGAGGTCCAGCTGCTGAGGTGGAGACTCGTGACCTGGAGCCCATGGCTTTGGGGCAGAGGGTCTGCTGGGGAGGAGAGGAGACCAGGGGTTGCACTGGGAAATGTGTCTGCACTGCAGGGGATTGCAGGGGGGTTCCTAAATCCCATCCCTGGCATATCTGGTAGGAGCTCCTTCTCCCTGCCCACGTCTGTGCTGCCTGCAGCTGTGTGTCTGTCCCTGGTCTGCTCCCTGTCAGTGTCACAGACCCCGTCCCACCCACTGTGTGCTCAGCTCTGTCCTGCTCACACCTCCTGGCACTGCCCAGGGGCAGCTCTGTGTGTGCAGGGGCTCAGGAACAGCTCACACAAGTCCTAATGAGAACTGGGGTCTCAGTGTCTGCTCCAAAGAGAGAAATAAATCCCCATCTCCCACTGCACACCCAGACAAGCAAGAGTGGAAAACTGAAAGCACAGACTCCTTCCCTGGCAGCTGTTCCTGTATTGATGTTGTTGTTCAGAAGGACCCTCTGCCATGTCTGTGGGGGGATCTGGAGCTCGGAGCAGCCCTGACCCACACAGCCCCCTTCAACCCCACAAGCTCCCTGCCTGCCCTGCCGGGGGTCGCTTCTTCCACCCACAGCTGCTGCCATGGGATCTCCCGGGCAGGCTGAGCGCTGACCCTGGCAGGCGGCAGAGTCCCTGCCCGGCACAGCCCTGGGGTGCAGGGACCCTGCTCTGCAGGACAGCCCTGGGCACCCCTGGGTGCTCACCCGGCTTCACAGCTGTTCAACATGGCCTGACAAGAGCCCCGTCCTTACAGACCCCACAAGCTGTGCCTGTGCCAGGTTTAGGAGATGCCTCCAGGAGCTACAGCTGCACTGCCCTGCACCAGAGACTTACCATGGCAAGGGCTGCAAAGGTTTCTCCTCCAGTGAGCTCTCAGTCATCCTCCCAGTCCTGACCACCTTTAATCTCTCTCTGCCTTGCTCGTCTCCTGAGATCCCCAGGCAGAGCCCTCAGCCCTGCTGCGTGTGCAGAGGAGCTGCTCCTGGGCAGAGCTGTCTCTCTGCAGCGCTGCCGCTGCCATGAGCTCCCTGTGTCCCAGGAGCCCAGCCCAGCCCACCAGCACAGGAGCAGCACAAGGCGCTTTAATGACCCCTCTGGTGGGTTTGGTGCTGAGTCCATGGACCTCAGACCCTGCAGGAAGTTGAAGAAACTTCTCAAGAATTCAGATTCAGATTCAAACTCCAAAGTTTCTTGTACTGTTAATGGGTCCCACTGAGGGACACACCTGAAGAACTGACCCCAGGGTCTGTTTAGAGTAGAAAACTGGAGGCAATGATGACAGGTAAGGAAAAGCAATGTAAAGGTCTCTCTGATGCTCAGTAACCTGGATGTGTTTCATTAACCAAAAAACTAAACCATGACCTCTAACCCTGGGGAGTCAGATCCTGTTCCTCCCACATTGCCCAGGCCCTTCCTGGGACAGTGTGATGTGGGGCTGTGCAAGGCCAAGGGCAGGACTATGGTCCCACACCTCCCAGGTTCCTGGCTGGGGACAAGGAGGCCATGAGGCCCCTGTGCTGCAAGGACAAGGTTTCTCCTCACAGGCATCAGAGGTGCAGACAACAGCCATAGCCAAGGGGAGAAGGAGCTCATGTCTGGTGGGGCTTTCAGCCTCTTTCCATCCCGTGATCATCTCCACGACAGCCTGTCCTGTGCTGTGGCATCCCCTGCACCTCTTTCCCTGCAGGCTGGAGACATCCCCCCTGCTGCCCCACCTTGCTCTTGTCTGAGCATCTTCCTTCCTTTGCTGAGGTCTCTCCATCCTCCCCAGCTGGTCCTTGAAGCACAAAGCCTTGGGCTGATGCAGACTCCCTCTGCTGACCTGCTCCACCACAGCACTGCCCTTCCACTCACATTCCTTTCTGCTCATGTCCAGCCTGGACCTCTTCAGCTGCACTTTGGGCCATTATTTCTTTCTCATGCTCTTTCCCACTATGAAGAAACCTCCACCACCTCTGAAACCGCCCTTCAAGCACTCTCAGGCTACTCCTGCACTGCTGCAGCCTCCCCAGCGCTGCTGGGCCAAAGCAGCCCAGGTCCCTCAGCACCCCACACCATGTGCACAAGGTGCTGAACCTGCCTTGGCACAGCCCTGCACTCTGCAGTTCCTCCCTGCTGCTTCAAACTGGGAAGCCGCACACTGGCACACAGCCGTGTGTGTGGGTCACACCAGTGCTGAACCGAATGGGATGAGAACTGCAGGTGTCTGGGTCCCCACGCTGCTCCTCATGCAGCCCCGTGTGCAGCTGCCTTGTTCATGGTGAGCGTGCACCACGGGCTGGTGTGGGGACCTTGTAGTGCCCAGGCCCTTCTCCTCAGGGTCACTGCTCAGCGTGTCAGGTCCTGCTCTGTCCTGATGGATGGGGTTGTTCTCCTGCCCCGATACAGAACTGGTCACTTCCCTTTTTAAATCTTTAGAGCTTTCTGATGGGCGAACACCAGATTTTCTCAAGGTCTGTACTCTCCCTTGACTGAAGCTCCATTTGTTCAGCTCATAATGTTTGCATGCAGACGGCTTATCCTGATAAGCGTGTCTCTCCCAAGATACCAGGATGTGGAGTTTAAGGGCACTACAAATACCATCTCCTGGAGAAACTGTGGGGCCTTGGGGGTCTGATACTCATAATGCCAAAGGTCTGGACTTGAGGGGAAGTTTCCCTTCATATGAGAGACCAGCAGGAATGCGTGGAGCTCTGCCTGGGGACAGACAATGTCAGCTGAATGTTGAGGAGTCAGCATGAGAGGGCAGAACAACATGGGCAGTGTTGTGGTGACTGGACATCAGCTACAGACTCACTGATGAGGAAGAGGAATGAGATGAGGCCTCCTTCAGACACATGAAAGAAGCCTCATGTTTCCAGGGCCGTGTCCTCACGGCAGACCTGAGATATCCCAATATCTGCAAGGTACCAGCCATCCAGGAGGGTTTGGAGCTCATTGACAACATCTTCCTGACCCTGGTGACTGAGGAGTCAGTGGGGTGAGGTGTCCTGTGGGACTTCACACTTACAAACCAGAAAGAGTTGGTCAGGATGGAACAGTCAGGGATGGGAAAGTGGAGCTGAGGCTCCTGGGAGATGATCACAAGGCCAAGAGCAGGATTTCAGGAGAGCAAGCTTTGGCCTGCTGAGGGACCTGCTTGGGTCCTATGGGATATGACCTTGGTGTCTGCAGTGCTTTTCTCTCCCATCTCTTCCCTCCTCTCTCCCACCTG
This sequence comes from Columba guinea, assembly GCA_032206185.1. Classification (NCBI taxonomy): domain Eukaryota; kingdom Metazoa; phylum Chordata; class Aves; order Columbiformes; family Columbidae; genus Columba; species Columba guinea. The sequence continues at coordinate 2,970,264 of JAVLUU010000041.1, read as the reverse complement.
CTGTTGTGTGAAACACTAATTCCAGTAAATTTACAGCATTACCTTCCATGAAATAAAAATTCAATAAAAACCTCAATAAAACTTCAAATTTTTTTTTTTTTTGTTTTTAGTTAACATTCAAATGTCATGTTTAATTTTACACAACTTCGGATCAACATGCTGGAGCACTTGAGTGCCTGGCTAAGGCCGGGCAAAGCTTCTGAGGATTTCTTGCAAGTGCCTTAATATTTTATAGATCAACAACTGCAGAATCTTTTAAATCCATGTGATTGCCCTTAAGTAATTATCTGTAATCTCAACTCATAAACAAGCAGGGAAGAAAAATGTGGGCAGATTTATTGCCCCACATGCCCTCAGTTCATGCCAATATTTTTATAAAAGAAAATGAAATAAAATGAAATGAAATAAATAAAATAAAAAAGTAAAATAAAATAAAATAAAATATAAAATAAAATAAAATAAAATAAAATAAAACAAAATAAATAAAATAAATAAAATAAAAAAGTAAAATAAAATAAAATAAAATAAAATAAAATAAAATAAAATAAAATAAAATAAAATAAAATAAAATAAAATAAAATAAAATAAAATATTTGAGTTATGGAAATCACCTCATTTCACGTTCATCTCTTCATTTGGAAAGACCAAGTTTGTCCAATTCATTTAAAAATGAGGCCAATATAAAACCACAACTCTGTTCTGCACAAAATAACTTAAAACAGCCCCCCTGTACATGTTTTTACCACAAAACATCTGAAGAATCCAAAAAGAATTTGTGAACATGAGGAAGTTCCGTGGGATTCGCGGGCGTTTTAACTGCACTGCAACGTGCAGCCTTGGCCTAATCGAAGTTCCAGGCCCGTGATTTCCAGGACCTTGGGAAAACATATTGAAAAAAGAGCCGTATTATAAAAAATTGACAGTTCTTATTTCAGATTGCTTCTCGTTACCTTCTTGATTTATCTTTTTTGATATTATATTATATCCTATCACATTATATCATGTTATCTTACATCCTACTATATTCTATCCCATTATACTATGTTAATTATAATAATGATATCATATGTTACATTATAGCATATTATATTATCATATTATATTATAGTACATTATGTTATGCTCCTGTTGATTTTACATATTATATTTCTATTATCAATATTCCTTTCCTATAATAATTCTACATTTTAATATATTAACACATTGTCTTTTGGCTGAAAGGCAGACGGAAACACAACTCAACACTGAGTCATAAATTAATAACTGAATAATAGTCAGTTGAATTAAACATCAATGGATTTTAGCTCCGGGGGTCTCACTGAACAGCACGACCATGATTTGTGACTAGAATCATTAATTCTGGAGGAAAACTAAATGGATATACCTGTTTTTCACTGTTGTACGACACGACGTGAGGAGATGGAATTTCTTGCCCGTCCTGCGACACCATCACCCTCCGGACGGTTGAGCTCAGCCCCAAAATCTTAATTTGGGTGAACCTCAGATTGTTTGGATCAGCATAACCTTGGTGCGAAACCTTTATCTCTAAAACATCCTGAAGGAAAAGAAATACAAACATATCAGTGATTTTTTGCTTGGGCAGTTATTTGTCAGAAAACGCTTTTTCACTTCACTTCACTTCACTTCACTTCACTTCACTTCACTTCACTTCACTTCACTTCACTTCACTTCACTTTTCACTTCACTTTTCACTTTTCACTTCACTTCACTTTTCACTTCATTTCACTTATTCACTTCACTTTTCACTTCACTTCACTCTTCACTTTACTTCACTTTATTTCACTCTTCACTTCACTTCACTTCACTTTTCACTTCAATTCTTCACTTTTCACTTCACTTCACTTCACTTTTCACTTCACTTTATTTCACTCTTCACTTCACTTCACTTTTCACTTCACTTCAATTCTTCACTTTTCACTTCACTTCACTTCACTTCACTTCACTTCACTTCACTTTTCACTTCACTTTTCACTTTTCACTTCACTTCACTTTTCACTTCACTTCAATTCTTCACTTCACTTTTCACTTCACTTCACTTTTCACTTTACTTCACTTTTCACTTCACTTCACTTCACTTTTCACTTCACTTCAATTCTTCACTTTTCACTTCAATTCTTCACTTTTCACTTCACTTCACTTTTCACTTCACTTCACTTCACTTCACTTCTTCACTTCACTTCACATTTCACTTCACTTTATTTCACTCTTCACTTCACTTTTCACTTCACTTCAATTCTTCACTTTTCACTTCACTTCACTTCACTTCACTTCACTTCACTTCACTTCACTTCATTTTTCACTTCACTTCACTTCACTTCACTTTATTTCACTCTTCACTTCACTTTTCACTTCACTTCAATTCTTCACTTTTCACTTCACTTCACTTCAGTTCACTTCAGTTCACTTCACTTCACTTCACTTCACTTCACTTCACTTCATTTTCCGAATGTTGGCAGCTTTGATTTTCCCCCTTCCTTTGCAGCCCCTGCTGCTGAATATTAAACAGATTTGTCCCGATGTGAATTTTGCAGCATAGGAAAGGGTTAAAAGGAGTTGTTTTCATCATTCAAACCTTTTCTTTATTTTTTCCCTGATTTTCCAGTATTTCTCTGGAGTTTCCCAAACTACTGCATTCAGTGGAAAGATTTTTGTGCAACCACCGGTTATTGCTGAAGTCCTGCGGGCATTTTGCTGATTTATTTTTAATTTGCCTTTTACAAATGCAAAAAAAAAGAAAATATGCTTAAAATAGATTATGAAGCTCTTCATTCCCAAACTTAATTAATAATAATACAGTTATTTTATTGCATTCTTCATTCCTGATCGATTTACAACTGGTTTAATTAAGCTTTACCTTAACAGCTTTCTGTAAAACCAGGAAAAGGTGCATTTATTATGTCATTTTACAACTGAAAAGAGAAAAAAAAACCCTTTTCTCCCTTAGCAGTTAATGTCCAATGACTTGACAAAGTCAAAATGAATGGGAAATATGAGCGTCATGGATAAAATATTAAAATCAAAATGCAAATTAAAATTACTATTAAGAATAACAAATTCTGGCCACCAGGAAAATGAAACAACACAATTTTTTGTACAAAGCATTTCTTTTAGATAGATAGTCTGTATAATTCCCATCTGATTTAATAACAGCTATTCAACTGCTTAAAACAAAAATGTAAAGCTAATATGCAGGAAATTGCAACAATTGTAATAAGCAGCACCAATCACTGACTTTATTACACAATATTTGCTCCGTGGTCTATTTTCTGTGCTCAAGAAAAAGCTATAATAATTAAGAATAGCAATAAAAAATAATAATAGTGATAAAAAATAAGAATAATTATTAAGATTAAGAATAAAATTGAAAATTAAGAACAAAAATTCGTCACAAATAGAGTCAGTGACTCCACACCGGCCTCTGTTCAAAGGTCCTGCTGGGACCTTTAAGCAATTAACAATTGTTAACAAAAATGAAGCAAAACTAACCAATTTTTGCCCAACTGGCTCTTTTCCATCAGGACATCGGATGGTGGGAACAGAAAATATTGTCCAATAAATCAATTAATAATAATAATAATGAATAATAATAAAAAATAATAAATAATAAATAATAATCATAAATAAAATTTAAAATATTTTGAATAAATTAAAAATATTGAATAAATTTAAAATATGTTTATATTAAAATCTATTTTATCTTTATCCTCTTTTAATTTCTGGGTTTGTGTATGGTTTCTAATTTACATAATAGTACAGTATCCAGAATTGATAAATAAATGTGTGTTTGTTGAGGGAGCTTCTAGTCTATCCAATGAATTTGTGTCTATGTAGACTTATGCTAAACTGAGGCTATAAAATATGCACGAGCTGATTGGCTAAAATGTCTCAATTTACAAGAATGGTTGAAAACCAATGTGCAGGTGACGCAGCTGAATCGCTCTCGAGCTTGGCGGCCTCAGGCTGGGCCAGCTGCTTTATAAATATCAATACAAATGTGTGGAACAGCCTCATTGACATAAATGAAGTTTCCCCAACTTTTTGCAAAATTAGTTTATCCATGTAGGATACACTATTGTATATATTGTCTCTTTGAAAAAAAATTAAAGAAAATATATAAAATAAAATAAAATAAAATAAAGTAAAATAAAATAATAAAATAAAATAAATTGCCAGTTTGCAACCCAGCTCACTACTCTATTGTCTAGACCACACCTCCTCAACTTAGCTGTGAGGATGCTGTGGGAGACTGTGTCAAAGGCTTTACTGAAGTCAAGGTAGACCACATCCACCGCTCTGCCATCATCCATCCACCTTGTTACATTCTCATAAAAGGCTATGAGGTTGGTCAAGCATGACTTACCCTTGGTAAAGCCATGCTGACTGCCCCTAATAACCCTCTTATCCTTGATATGCCTTGAGATGGCACCAAGGACAAGCTGTTCCATTACTTTCCCAGGGACAGAGGTGAGGCTGACCGGTCTATAATTACCCGGGTTCTCCTTCTTGCCCTTTTTGAAGACTGGAGTGACATTTGCTTTCCTCCAATCCTCGGGCACCTCCCCCATTTCCCAAGACTTGGCAAAGATGATGGAGAGCGGTCCAGCAATGACTTCAGCCAGCTCCCTCAGCACCCTCGGATGCATCCCATCTGGACCCATGGATTTATGGATGTCCAGACTATTTAATTGCTCCCTAACCCAGTCCTCATCAACTAAAGCAAACTCCTCCATTGACCTGGCTTCATCCGGGGTCTCAGGGGTACAGGGCTCCCCAGGACAGCCTCCGGCAGAGTAGACAGAGACAAAGAAGGCATTCAGTAATTCTGCCTTCTCTGTATCTTCTGGCACCAGGGCACCCACTCCATTCATCAGTGGGCCTACATTGCCTCTGGTATTCGTTCTATCTGCTATGTATTTGAAACAGTTCTTTTTGCTGTCCTTGACCCCTCTCGCCAGCTGTAATTCTAAGGAGGCCTTGGCTATCCTAGCTGCCTTCCTACATCCTCTAACAGCAGCCTTATATTCCTCCCAAGTGGCCAGCCCCTGCTTCCATGACCTGTAAACTCTCCTCTTCTGTTGAGAATACCCAACAGGTCCCTATTCAACCACACAGGCCTCCTGGCTCCCTTCCTTGACTTCCTTCTTTTGTGGATGCTCTGATCCTGAGCGTGGAAGAAGCAATCTCTGAATGCAATCCAGCTATCTTGGGCCCCTTTACAACAAAACCCCCTGGACAGTGTGTGTGTCACAAACCCAATTGGAGAGCGTGTGTGTCACAAACCCAATTGGACACCGTGTGTGTCACAAACCCTATTGTACAGCGTGTGTGTCACAAACACCTCTGGACAGCGTGTGTGTCACAAACCCCCCTGGGCAGAGTGTGTGTCACAAACCCATTGGATAGCGTGTGTGTGCCACAAAAAATATTGGACAGTGTGTGTGTCACAAACCACACTGCACAACGTGTGTGTCACGAACCCCATTCGACAGCGTGTGTGTCACAAGCCCCTTTGGACAGAGTGTGTGTGTCACAAACCCCCGTGGAAAATTTGTGTGTCACTAACCCAACTGGACAGTGTGTGTACACAAACCCCTTTGGAAAGTGTGTGTGTCCCAAACCGCAATGGACAGCGTGTGTGTCACAAGCCCCATTGGACATTGTCTGTGTCACAAACTCCCCAGGGCAGTGTGTGTGTCACAATCCTTTATGGACAGTGTGTGTGTCACAAACCCTATTGGACAGTGTGTGTGTCACAAAACCCCCTGTACAATGTGTGTGTCACAAACCACAATGGACAGCGTGTGTTTCTCACAAACCCCATTACACAGTGTGTGTGTTACAAAAACTGTTGGACAGCGTGTGTGTCACAAACCCCATTGGACAGCGTGTGTGTGTCACAATCCCCATTGGTCAGTGTCTGTGTCACGAAAACCATTAGAAATTGTGTGTGTCACAAACCCTATTGGACAGAGTGTGTGTGTCACACACCCCATTGGCAGCGTGTGTGTCACAAACCTCTTCGGATAATGTGTGTGTCACAAACCCCATGGGACAGAGTGTGTGTCACGAACCCCATTGGAAATTGTATGTGTCACAAAACCCATTGGATAGCCTGTGTGTGTCACAAACCATCCTGGTTAGTGTGTGTGTCACAAAACCCATTGAACAGCATGCGTGTCACAAACACCATTGGACAGCGTGTGTGTGTCACAAACCCCATTGGAAAGAGTGTGTGTCACAAACACCATTGGACAGCGTGTGTGTGTCACAATCCCCATTGGACAGTGTGTGTGTCACAAAACCCATTGGATAGCGTGTGTGTCACAAACCTCTTTTAAAAGAGTGTGTGTCACAAATCCCATTGGATAACATGTGTGATGTCACAAACCCTATTGGACAGTGTGTGTGTCACAAACCCCATTAGACAGCGTGTGTGTCACAAGCGCCATTGGACACAGTGTGTGTGTCACTAACCCCATTAGAAAGTATGTGTGTCACAAACCCCATTGGATAGCATGTGTGTGTCACAAACCCTATTGGACAGAGTGTAGGTCACAATCCTCATTGGACAGCATCTGTGTCACAAACCCCATTGGACAGCATGTGTGTCACAAACAACGTTGGACAGCGTGTGTGTGTCACAATCCCCATTGGACAGCGTGTGTGTCACAAACACCATTGGAAAGAGTGTGTGTTTAACAATACCCATTGGACAGTGTGTGTGTCACAAACCCCATTGGACAGCGTGTGTGTCACAAACCCCCGTGGACACTGTGTGTGTCACAGACCCCATTGGACAGTGTCTGTGTCACAATCCCCACTGGACAGCGTGTGTGTCACAAACACCCATGGACAGTGTGTGTGTCACAAACCCCATTGGACAGCGTTCGTGTGTCACAATCCCCATTGGACAGTGTGTATGTCACAAACCCAATGGGACAGAGTGTGTGTCACGAACCCCATTGGACAGCGTGTGTGTCACAAGCGCCATTGGACAGAGTGTGTGTGTCACAAAACCCATGGGATAGCGTGTGTGTGTCACAAACCCCATTGGACAGCGTGTGTGTGTCACAAAACCCATTGGACAGCATACGTGTCACAAACCCCATGGGACAGCGTGTGTGTGTCACAAACCCCATTGGAAAGTGTGTGTGTCACAAACCATTTAGAAAGTATGCGTGTCACAAACCCCTTGGATAGTGTGTGTGTGTCACAAACCCCATTGGAAATTGTGTGTGTTACAAACGCCATTGGACAGCGTGTGTGATGTCACAATCCCCATTGGACAGTGTGTGTGTCACAAAACCCATTGGATAGCGTGTGTGTCACAAACCCCATTAGAAAGAGTGTGTGTCACGAACCCCATTGGACAGTGTGTGTGTGTCACAAACCCTCCTGGTCAGTGTGTGTATCACAAAACCCATTGGAAAGCATGCGTGTCACACACAGGACACTGTGTGTGTCACAAACTCCATTGGATATCGTGTGTGTCACAAACCCCTTCGGACAGCGAGTGTGTTACAATCCCCATTGAACAGCGTGTGTGTCACAAACCCAATGGACAGTGTGTGTGTCATAAACCACATTGGACAGCGTGTGTGTCACAATCCCCATTGGACAGCGTGTGTTTTTAAAAGCCCCATTGGACAGCGTGTGTGTCACAAACACCCATGGACAGTGTGCGTGTCGGAAACCCCATTGGACATCGTCTGTGTCACAATCCCCATTGGATAGTGTGTGTGTGACAAATCCCATGGGACAGAGTGTGTGTCACGAACCCCATTGGACAGCGTGTGTGTGTCACAAACCCTCCTGGTCAGTGTGTGTATCACAAAACCCATTGGAAAGCATGCGTGTCACACACAGCATTGCAGAGTGTGCGTGTAATAAACCCAATTGGTCAGCGTGTGTGTCACAAACCCCATTGGAAAGTGTGTTTCACAAACCCCGTTGGATAGCGTGTGTCTGTCAAAAACCCCATTAGAAAGTATGTTTGTCACAAACCCCTTTGGATAGCATGTGTGTGTCACGAACCCTAGTGGACAGCTTGTATTTCACAATCCCCATTGTACAGCGTCTGTGTCACAAACCCCATTGGACAGCGTGTGTGTTCACAAACACGATTGGACAGCGTGTGTAGTGTCACAATCCTCATTGGACAGCGCGTGTGTCACAAACCCCATTGGACAGAGTTTATGTTTAACAGTACCCATTGGCAGTGAGTGTGTCGCAAACCGCATTGGACAGCGTGTGTGTCACAAACCCCCGTGGAATATGTGTGTGTCACTAACGCCATTGGACAGTGTGTGTGTCACAAACCCCCCTGGACAGTGTGTATGTCACAATCCCCAGTGGACAGCGTGTGTGTCACAAACCCCCGTGGAATATGTGTGTGTCACTAACGCCATTGGACAGTGTGTGTGTCACAAACCCCTTTGGAAAGTGTGTGTGTCCCAAACCGCAATGGACAGCGTGTGTGTCACAAGCCCCATTGGACATTGTCTGTGTCACAAACTCCCCAGGGCAGTGTGTGTGTCACAATCCTTTATGGACAGTGTGTGTGTCACAAACCCTATTGGACAGTGTGTGTGTCACAAAACCCCCTGTACAATGTGTGTGTCACAAACCACAATGGACAGCGTGTGTTTCTCACAAACCCCATTACACAGTGTGTGTGTTACAAAAACTGTTGGACAGCGTGTGTGTCACAAACCCCATTGGACAGCGTGTGTGTGTCACAATCCCCATTGGTCAGTGTCTGTGTCACGAAAACCATTAGAAATTGTGTGTGTCACAAACCCTATTGGACAGAGTGTGTGTGTCACACACCCCATTGGCAGCGTGTGTGTCACAAACCTCTTCGGATAATGTGTGTGTCACAAACCCCATGGGACAGAGTGTGTGTCACGAACCCCATTGGAAATTGTATGTGTCACAAAACCCATTGGATAGCCTGTGTGTGTCACAAACCATCCTGGTTAGTGTGTGTGTCACAAAACCCATTGAACAGCATGCGTGTCACAAACACCATTGGACAGCGTGTGTGTGTCACAAACCCCATTGGAAAGAGTGTGTGTCACAAACACCATTGGACAGCGTGTGTGTGTCACAATCCCCATTGGACAGTGTGTGTGTCACAAAACCCATTGGATAGCGTGTGTGTCACAAACCTCTTTTAAAAGAGTGTGTGTCACAAATCCCATTGGATAACATGTGTGATGTCACAAACCCTATTGGACAGTGTGTGTGTCACAAACCCCATTAGACAGCGTGTGTGTCACAAGCGCCATTGGACACAGTGTGTGTGTCACTAACCCCATTAGAAAGTATGTGTGTCACAAACCCCATTGGATAGCATGTGTGTGTCACAAACCCTATTGGACAGAGTGTAGGTCACAATCCTCATTGGACAGCATCTGTGTCACAAACCCCATTGGACAGCATGTGTGTCACAAACAACGTTGGACAGCGTGTGTGTGTCACAATCCCCATTGGACAGCGTGTGTGTCACAAACACCATTGGAAAGAGTGTGTGTTTAACAATACCCATTGGACAGTGTGTGTGTCACAAACCCCATTGGACAGCGTGTGTGTCACAAACCCCCGTGGACACTGTGTGTGTCACAGACCCCATTGGACAGTGTCTGTGTCACAATCCCCACTGGACAGCGTGTGTGTCACAAACACCCATGGACAGTGTGTGTGTCACAAACCCCATTGGACAGCGTTCGTGTGTCACAATCCCCATTGGACAGTGTGTATGTCACAAACCCAATGGGACAGAGTGTGTGTCACGAACCCCATTGGACAGCGTGTGTGTCACAAGCGCCATTGGACAGAGTGTGTGTGTCACAAAACCCATGGGATAGCGTGTGTGTGTCACAAACCCCATTGGACAGCGTGTGTGTGTCACAAAACCCATTGGACAGCATACGTGTCACAAACCCCATGGGACAGCGTGTGTGTGTCACAAACCCCATTGGAAAGTGTGTGTGTCACAAACCATTTAGAAAGTATGCGTGTCACAAACCCCTTGGATAGTGTGTGTGTGTCACAAACCCCATTGGAAATTGTGTGTGTTACAAACGCCATTGGACAGCGTGTGTGATGTCACAATCCCCATTGGACAGTGTGTGTGTCACAAAACCCATTGGATAGCGTGTGTGTCACAAACCCCATTAGAAAGAGTGTGTGTCACGAACCCCATTGGACAGTGTGTGTGTGTCACAAACCCTCCTGGTCAGTGTGTGTATCACAAAACCCATTGGAAAGCATGCGTGTCACACACAGGACACTGTGTGTGTCACAAACTCCATTGGATATCGTGTGTGTCACAAACCCCTTCGGACAGCGAGTGTGTTACAATCCCCATTGAACAGCGTGTGTGTCACAAACCCAATGGACAGTGTGTGTGTCATAAACCACATTGGACAGCGTGTGTGTCACAATCCCCATTGGACAGCGTGTGTTTTTAAAAGCCCCATTGGACAGCGTGTGTGTCACAAACACCCATGGACAGTGTGCGTGTCGGAAACCCCATTGGACATCGTCTGTGTCACAATCCCCATTGGATAGTGTGTGTGTGACAAATCCCATGGGACAGAGTGTGTGTCACGAACCCCATTGGACAGCGTGTGTGTGTCACAAACCCTCCTGGTCAGTGTGTGTATCACAAAACCCATTGGAAAGCATGCGTGTCACACACAGCATTGCAGAGTGTGCGTGTAATAAACCCAATTGGTCAGCGTGTGTGTCACAAACCCCATTGGAAAGTGTGTTTCACAAACCCCGTTGGATAGCGTGTGTCTGTCAAAAACCCCATTAGAAAGTATGTTTGTCACAAACCCCTTTGGATAGCATGTGTGTGTCACGAACCCTAGTGGACAGCTTGTATTTCACAATCCCCATTGTACAGCGTCTGTGTCACAAACCCCATTGGACAGCGTGTGTGTTCACAAACACGATTGGACAGCGTGTGTAGTGTCACAATCCTCATTGGACAGCGCGTGTGTCACAAACCCCATTGGACAGAGTTTATGTTTAACAGTACCCATTGGCAGTGAGTGTGTCGCAAACCGCATTGGACAGCGTGTGTGTCACAAACCCCCGTGGAATATGTGTGTGTCACTAACGCCATTGGACAGTGTGTGTGTCACAAACCCCCCTGGACAGTGTGTATGTCACAATCCCCAGTGGACAGCGTGTGTGTCACAAACCCCCGTGGAATATGTGTGTGTCACTAACGCCATTGGACAGTGTGTGTGTCACAAACCCCTTTGGAAAGTGTGTGTGTCCCAAACCGCAATGGACAGCGTGTGTGTCACAAGCCCCATTGGACATTGTCTGTGTCACAAACTCCCCAGGGCAGTGTGTGTGTCACAATCCTTTATGGACAGTGTGTGTGTCACAAACCCTATTGGACAGTGTGTGTGTCACAAAACCCCCTGTACAATGTGTGTGTCACAAACCACAATGGACAGCGTGTGTTTCTCACAAACCCCATTACACAGTGTGTGTGTTACAAAAACTGTTGGACAGCGTGTGTGTCACAAACCCCATTGGACAGCGTGTGTGTGTCACAATCCCCATTGGTCAGTGTCTGTGTCACGAAAACCATTAGAAATTGTGTGTGTCACAAACCCTATTGGACAGAGTGTGTGTGTCACACACCCCATTGGCAGCGTGTGTGTCACAAACCTCTTCGGATAATGTGTGTGTCACAAACCCCATGGGACAGAGTGTGTGTCACGAACCCCATTGGAAATTGTATGTGTCACAAAACCCATTGGATAGCCTGTGTGTGTCACAAACCATCCTGGTTAGTGTGTGTGTCACAAAACCCATTGAACAGCATGCGAGTCACAAACACCATTGGACAGCGTGTGTGTGTCACAAACCCCATTGGAAAGAGTGTGTGTCACAAACACCATTGGACAGCGTGTGTGTGTCACAATCCCCATTGGACAGTGTGTGTGTCACAAAACCCATTGGATAGCGTGTGTGTCACAAACCTCTTTTAAAAGAGTGTGTGTCACAAATCCCATTGGATAACATGTGTGATGTCACAAACCCTATTGGACAGTGTGTGTGTCACAAACCCCATTAGACAGCGTGTGTGTCACAAGCGCCATTGGACACAGTGTGTGTGTCACTAACCCCATTAGAAAGTATGTGTGTCACAAACCCCATTGGATAGCATGTGTGTGTCACAAACTCTATTGGACAGAGTGTAGGTCACAATCCTCATTGGACAGCATCTGTGTCACAAACCCCATTGGACAGCATGTGTGTCACAAACAACGTTGGACAGCGTGTGTGTGTCACAATCCCCATTGGACAGCGTGTGTGTCACAAACACCATTGGAAAGAGTGTGTGTTTAACAATACCCATTGGACAGTGTGTGTGTCACAAACCCCATTGGACAGCGTGTGTGTCACAAACCCCCGTGGACACTGTGTGTGTCACAGACCCCATTGGACAGTGTCTGTGTCACAATCCCCACTGGACAGCGTGTGTGTCACAAACACCCATGGACAGTGTGTGTGTCACAAACCCCATTGGACAGCGTTCGTGTGTCACAATCCCCATTGGACAGTGTGTATGTCACAAACCCAATGGGACAGAGTGTGTGTCACGAACCCCATTGGACAGCGTGTGTGTCACAAGCGCCATTGGACAGAGTGTGTGTGTCACAAAACCCATGGGATAGCGTGTGTGTGTCACAAACCCCATTGGACAGCGTGTGTGTGTCACAAAACCCATTGGACAGCATACGTGTCACAAACCCCATGGGACAGCGTGTGTGTGTCACAAACCCCATTGGAAAGTGTGTGTGTCACAAACCATTTAGAAAGTATGCGTGTCACAAACCCCTTGGATAGTGTGTGTGTGTCACAAACCCCATTGGAAATTGTGTGTGTTACAAACGCCATTGGACAGCGTGTGTGATGTCACAATCCCCATTGGACAGTGTGTGTGTCACAAAACCCATTGGATAGCGTGTGTGTCACAAACCCCATTAGAAAGAGTGTGTGTCACGAACCCCATTGGACAGTGTGTGTGTGTCACAAACCCTCCTGGTCAGTGTGTGTATCACAAAACCCATTGGAAAGCATGCGTGTCACACACAGGACACTGTGTGTGTCACAAACTCCATTGGATATCGTGTGTGTCACAAACCCCTTCGGACAGCGAGTGTGTTACAATCCCCATTGAACAGCGTGTGTGTCACAAACCCAATGGACAGTGTGTGTGTCATAAACCACATTGGACAGCGTGTGTGTCACAATCCCCATTGGACAGCGTGTGTTTTTAAAAGCCCCATTGGACAGCGTGTGTGTCACAAACACCCATGGACAGTGTGCGTGTCGGAAACCCCATTGGACATCGTCTGTGTCACAATCCCCATTGGATAGTGTGTGTGTGACAAATCCCATGGGACAGAGTGTGTGTCACGAACCCCATTGGACAGCGTGTGTGTGTCACAAACCCTCCTGGTCAGTGTGTGTATCACAAAACCCATTGGAAAGCATGCGTGTCACACACAGCATTGCAGAGTGTGCGTGTAATAAACCCAATTGGTCAGCGTGTGTGTCACAAACCCCATTGGAAAGTGTGTTTCACAAACCCCGTTGGATAGCGTGTGTCTGTCAAAAACCCCATTAGAAAGTATGTTTGTCACAAACCCCTTTGGATAGCATGTGTGTGTCACGAACCCTAGTGGACAGCTTGTATTTCACAATCCCCATTGTACAGCGTCTGTGTCACAAACCCCATTGGACAGCGTGTGTGTTCACAAACACGATTGGACAGCGTGTGTAGTGTCACAATCCTCATTGGACAGCGCGTGTGTCACAAACCCCATTGGACAGAGTTTATGTTTAACAGTACCCATTGGCAGTGAGTGTGTCGCAAACCGCATTGGACAGCGTGTGTGTCACAAACCCCCGTGGAATATGTGTGTGTCACTAACGCCATTGGACAGTGTGTGTGTCACAAACCCCCCTGGACAGTGTGTATGTCACAATCCCCAGTGGACAGCGTGTGTGTCACAAACCCCCGTGGAATATGTGTGTGTCACTAACGCCATTGGACAGTGTGTGTGTCACAAACCCCTTTGGAAAGTGTGTGTGTCCCAAACCGCAATGGACAGCGTGTGTGTCACAAGCCCCATTGGACATTGTCTGTGTCACAAACTCCCCAGGGCAGTGTGTGTGTCACAATCCTTTATGGACAGTGTGTGTGTCACAAACCCTATTGGACAGTGTGTGTGTCACAAAACCCCCTGTACAATGTGTGTGTCACAAACCACAATGGACAGCGTGTGTTTCTCACAAACCCCATTACACAGTGTGTGTGTTACAAAAACTGTTGGACAGCGTGTGTGTCACAAACCCCATTGGACAGCGTGTGTGTGTCACAATCCCCATTGGTCAGTGTCTGTGTCACGAAAACCATTAGAAATTGTGTGTGTCACAAACCCTATTGGACAGAGTGTGTGTGTCACACACCCCATTGGCAGCGTGTGTGTCACAAACCTCTTCGGATAATGTGTGTGTCACAAACCCCATGGGACAGAGTGTGTGTCACGAACCCCATTGGAAATTGTATGTGTCACAAAACCCATTGGATAGCCTGTGTGTGTCACAAACCATCCTGGTTAGTGTGTGTGTCACAAAACCCACTGAACAGCATGCGTGTCACAAACACCATTGGACAGTGTGTGTGTGTCACAAACCCCATTGGAAAGAGTGTGTGTCACAAACACCATTGGACAGCGTGTGTGTGTCACAATCCCCATTGGACAGTGTGTGTGTCACAAAACCCATTGGATAGCGTGTGTGTCACAAACCTCTTTTAAAAGAGTGTGTGTCACAAATCCCATTGGATAACATGTGTGATGTCACAAACCCTATTGGACAGTGTGTGTGTCACAAACCCCATTAGACAGCGTGTGTGTCACAAGCGCCATTGGACACAGTGTGTGTGTCACTAACCCCATTAGAAAGTATGTGTGTCACAAACCCCATTGGATAGCATGTGTGTGTCACAAACCCTATTGGACAGAGTGTAGGTCACAATCCTCATTGGACAGCATCTGTGTCACAAACCCCATTGGACAGCATGTGTGTCACAAACAACGTTGGACAGCGTGTGTGTGTCACAATCCCCATTGGACAGCGTGTGTGTCACAAACACCATTGGAAAGAGTGTGTGTTTAACAATACCCATTGGACAGTGTGTGTGTCACAAACCCCATTGGACAGCGTGTGTGTCACAAACCCCCGTGGACACTGTGTGTGTCACAGACCCCATTGGACAGTGTCTGTGTCACAATCCCCACTGGACAGCGTGTGTGTCACAAACACCCATGGACAGTGTGTGTGTCACAAACCCCATTGGACAGCGTTCGTGTGTCACAATCCCCATTGGACAGTGTGTATGTCACAAACCCAATGGGACAGAGTGTGTGTCACGAACCCCATTGGACAGCGTGTGTGTCACAAGCGCCATTGGACAGAGTGTGTGTGTCACAAAACCCATGGGATAGCGTGTGTGTGTCACAAACCCCATTGGACAGCGTGTGTGTGTCACAAAACCCATTGGACAGCATACGTGTCACAAACCCCATGGGACAGCGTGTGTGTGTCACAAACCCCATTGGAAAGTGTGTGTGTCACAAACCATTTAGAAAGTATGCGTGTCACAAACCCCTTGGATAGTGTGTGTGTGTCACAAACCCCATTGGAAATTGTGTGTGTTACAAACGCCATTGGACAGCGTGTGTGATGTCACAATCCCCATTGGACAGTGTGTGTGTCACAAAACCCATTGGATAGCGTGTGTGTCACAAACCCCATTAGAAAGAGTGTGTGTCACGAACCCCATTGGACAGTGTGTGTGTGTCACAAACCCTCCTGGTCAGTGTGTGTATCACAAAACCCATTGGAAAGCATGCGTGTCACACACAGGACACTGTGTGTGTCACAAACTCCATTGGATATCGTGTGTGTCACAAACCCCTTCGGACAGCGAGTGTGTTACAATCCCCATTGAACAGCGTGTGTGTCACAAACCCAATGGACAGTGTGTGTGTCATAAACCACATTGGACAGCGTGTGTGTCACAATCCCCATTGGACAGCGTGTGTTTTTAAAAGCCCCATTGGACAGCGTGTGTGTCACAAACACCCATGGACAGTGTGCGTGTCGGAAACCCCATTGGACATCGTCTGTGTCACAATCCCCATTGGATAGTGTGTGTGTGACAAATCCCATGGGACAGAGTGTGTGTCACGAACCCCATTGGACAGCGTGTGTGTGTCACAAACCCTCCTGGTCAGTGTGTGTATCACAAAACCCATTGGAAAGCATGCGTGTCACACACAGCATTGCAGAGTGTGTGTGTAATAAACCCAATTGGTCAGCGTGTGTGTCACAAACTCCATTGGAAAGTGTGTTTCACAAACCCCGTTGGATAGCGTGTGTCTGTCAAAAACCCCATTAGAAAGTATGTTTGTCACAAACCCCTTTGGATAGCATGTGTGTGTCACGAACCCTAGTGGACAGCTTGTATTTCACAATCCCCATTGTACAGCGTCTGTGTCACAAACCCCATTGGACAGCGTGTGTGTTCACAAACACGATTGGACAGCGTGTGTAGTGTCACAATCCTCATTGGACAGCGCGTGTGTCACAAACCCCATTGGACAGAGTTTATGTTTAACAGTACCCATTGGCAGTGAGTGTGTCGCAAACCGCATTGGACAGCGTGTGTGTCACAAACCCCCGTGGAATATGTGTGTGTCACTAACGCCATTGGACAGTGTGTGTGTCACAAACCCCCCTGGACAGTGTGTATGTCACAATCCCCAGTGGACAGCGTGTGTGTCACAAACCCCCGTGGAATATGTGTGTGTCACTAACGCCATTGGACAGTGTGTGTGTCACAAACCCCCCTGGACAGTGTGTATGTCACAATCCCCATTGGATAGCGTGTCTGTCAGAAACTCCTTTGGACAGTGTGTGTGTCACAAACCCCATTGGACAGAGTGTGAGTGTCACAATCCCCATTGGACAGTGTGTGTGTCACAAACATCATTGGACAGCGTGTGTGTCACAAGCCCATTGTACTGAGTGTGTGTGTCACAAACCCCATTGGAAAGTCTATGTGTCACAGAAACCATTGTATAGCGCCTGTGTGGCACAAACCATATTGGACAGAGTGTGTGTGTCACACACCCCATTGGGCAGTGTGTGTGTCACAAGCCCCATTGGACAGCGTGTGTGTCACAAACCCCATTGGGCAGTGTGTGTTTCACAAACCCTATTGGACAAAGTTTGTGTTTAACAATACCCATTAGACAGTGTGTGTGTCACAAACCCTCCTGGATAGTGTGTGTGTCACAATCCCCATTGGACAGCGTGTGTGTCAGAAACACCATTGGACAGCGTGTGTGTGTCACAATCCCCAATGGACAGTGTGTGTCACAAACTCCACTGGACAGCGTGTGTAGTCACAAACACCCATAGACAGTCTACGTGTCACAAACCCCATTGGACAAAGTTTGTGTCACAAACCCCATTAGAAACAGTGTGTGTCACAAATCCCACTGGACAGCGTGTGTGTCACAAACCCCATTGGACAGCCAGTGTCACAAGACCTATTTGACAGAGTGTGTATGTCACAACCTCCATTGGACCGTGTGTGTGTCACAATACCCATCGGACACCGTGTGGGTCACAAACCCCGTTGGACAGAGAGTGTGTCACAAGCCCCATTGGACAGAGTGTATGTGTCACAAACCCCATTGTACAGCGTGTGTGTCACAAACACTATTGGACAGTATGTGTGTCACAATCCCCACTGGACAGTGTGTGTGTCACAAAACCCATTGGATATCGTGTGTGTCACGAACACTATTGGACCGATTGTGTGTGTCACACACCCCATAGGACAGCGTGTGTGTCATAACCCAAATGTGTCACAAACCCCCGTGGACACTGTGTGTTTCACGAACGCCATTGGACAGTGTGTGTGTCACAAACCCCCATGGATAGTTTGTGTTTCACAATCCCCAGGTAACAGCGTGTGTGTCAAATTCCAGTGGAAAGTGTGTCTGTCACAAAAACCACTGGACAGAGTGTGTGTCAAAAACAACCATAGACGGTGTGACTGTCACAAACCCCACTGGATAACGTGTGTGTCACAGACCCCTCTGGACAGTGTGTGTGTCACAAGCCCCATTGGACAGCATGTGTGTCTGAATCCCTTTGGACAGAGTGTGTGTCTCACAAAACCCACTGGACAGCGTGTGTGTCACGAACCCCATTGGACAGCGTGTGTGTCACAAGCACCATTGGACAGAGTGTGTGTGTCAGAAACCCCATTGGAAAGTGTATGTGTCACAAACCCCATTGGACAGCGTGTGTGTGTCACAAACCCTATTGGACAGTGTGTGTGTCAGAAAACCCACTGGAAAGCGTGTTTTTCAGAAGAACCATTGGATAGAGTGTGTATGTCACAAAGCCCATTGGACAGCGTGTGTGTCACAAACACCATTGGACAGCGTGTGTGTGTAACAATACCCATTGGACAGTGTATGTGTCACAAACCCCATTGGATAGGGTCTGTGTGGCACAAACCCTGTTGGACAATATGTGTGTCACAAGCCCCATTGGACAGCCTGTGTGTCACAAACACCATTGGACAGCCTGTGTGTCACAAATACCCATGGACACTGCGCGTGTCAAAAACCCCATTGTACATCGTGTGTGTCACAAACCCTTTTGGACAGTGTGTGTGTCACAAACCCCACTGGATTGCGTGTGTGTCAAAAACACCCATGGACAGAAAGTGTGTCACGAACCCCATTGGACAGCGTGTGTGTCACAAGCGCCATTAGACAGAGTGTGTGTGTCACAAACCCCATTGGAAAGTGTGTGTGTCACAAACCCCATTGGATAGCGTGTGTGTGTCACAAACCCTCCCGGTCAGTGTGTGTTTCACAAACCCCATTGGACAGCATGCGTGTCACAAACACCATTAGAAAGTATGAGTGTCACAAACTCCATTGGATAGTGTTTGTATCACAAACCCCTTTAGAAAGAGTGTGTGTCACAAACTCCATTGGAAAGTGTGTGTGTCACAAACCCCATTGGACAACGTGTGTGTGTCACAATCCCCATTAGACAGTGTGTGTGTCACAAAAACCATTGGATAGCATTTTTGTCACAAACCCCATTGGATAGTGTGTGTGATGTCACAAACCCTATTGGACAGTGTGTGTGTCACAAACTCCACTGGACAGCGTGTGTGTCACAAACCCCCGTGGACAGCTTGTGTGTCACAAGAAATATTGGACAGAGTGTGTGTGTCACAATCCCCGTTGGAGAGCGTATGTGTCACAAACACCATTGGACAGCGTGTTTGTTTCACAATCCCCATTGGACAGAGTGTATGTGTCACAAACCCCATTGAAGAGCGTGTGTATCACAATCCCCATTGTACAGTGTGTGTCACAAACCCCATGGGACAGCCTGTGTGTGTCACAAACCCCATTGGAGAGCGTGTGTGTGTCAAAAACCCCAATAGAAAGTATTTGTGTCACAAGCCCCATTGGATAGCGTATGTGTCACAAACCCCATTGGAGAGTGTGTGTGTCACAAACCCCACTGAACAGCGTGTGTATCACAAACACACATGGACAGTGTGCGTGTCACAAACCGCATAGGATATCGTGTGTGTCACAATCATTTTCGGACAGTGTGTGTGTCACAAACCCCATGGGACACAGTGTGTGTCACGTAACCCATTGGACAGCATGTGTTTCACAAGCGCCATTGGACAGAGTGTGTGTGTCTCTGACCCCACTGGAAAGTGTGTGTGTTTCACAATCCCCATTGGACAGCGTGTCTGTAATATACCCCATTGGACAGTGTGTGTGTGTCACAATACCCTTTGGACAGTGTGTGTGTCACAAACCCCATTGGACAGAGTCTGTGTCAACAACCCCGGTGGACACTGTGTGTGTCACAAACCCCATAGGACAGTGTGTGTGTCAAAAACTCCACTGGACAGCATGTGTGTCATAAACACCCATGGAAAGTGTGCGTGTCACAAACCCCATTGGACATCATGTGTATCACAAACCCCTTTGGACAGTGTGTGTGTCACAAAGCCCATTGCACAGCGTGTGTGTCACAAACACCGATGGACAGTGTGCGTGTCACAAACCCCATTGGACATCGTGTGTGTCACAAACCTCTTTGGACAGTGTGTGTGTCACAAACCCCATTGAACAGCGTGTGTGTGTCACAGTCCCCATTGGACAGTGTGTGTGTGTCACAAACCCCATTAGACAGCATGTGTGTCACAAACCCCTTTGGACAGTGTGTGTGTCACAAACCTCTTTGGACAGTGTGTGTGTCACAAACCCCATTGAACAGCGTGTGTGTGTCACAGTCCCCATTGGACAGTGTGTGTGTGTCACAAACCCCATTAGACAGCATGTGTGTCACAAACCCCTTTGGACAGTGTGTGTGTCACATACCCCTTTGGACAGTGTGTGTGTGTGTTTCACAATCCCCATTGGTTAGTGTGTGTGTCACAAAGCCCATTGGACAGCGTGTGTGTCACAAACGCCCCTTGACACTGTGAGAGTCACTAACCCCAGTGGACAGCGTTTCTGTCAAAACCCCATTGGACAGTGTGTGTGTCACAAAACCCACTGGACACCGTGTGTGTTCACGAACCCCATTGGACAGGGTAATTGTCACAAGACCCATTGGACATAGTGTGTGTTTCACAAAGCCCATTGGACAGCGTGTGTGTCACAAAGCCCATTGGACAGCGTGTGTGTCACAAACACGCATTGGACAGCGTGTGTGTGACAAACACCATTGGACAGCGTGTGTGTGTCACAAACCGCATGGGACACAGTCTGTGTCACAAACAATATTGGACAGCGTGTGTGTGTCACAATCCCCATTGGACAGTGTGTGTGTGAAAAACACCATTGAACAGTGTGTATGTGTAACAATACCCATTGTACAGTGTGTGTGTCACAAACCCCATTGGACAGCGTCTATGTCACAAACCCCCGTGGACACTGCGTGTGTCAGAAACCCCATTGGACAGTGTGTGTGTCACAAACTCCACTGGACAGCGTGTGTGTCACAAACACCCATGGACAATGTGCGTGTCACAAACCCCATTGGACATCGTGTGCGTCAAAATCCCCATCGGACAGCGTGTGTGTGTCACAGTCCCCATTGGACAGTGTGTGTGTCACAAACCCCATGGGACAGCATGTGTGTATCACAAACACCATTGGACAGCGTGTGTAGTCATAAACCCCATTGGACAGCATGTGTGTGTCACAATCCATAATGGACAGTGTGTTTGTCACAAACCCCGTTGGACAGCGTGTGTGTCACAAACCCCATTGGAAAGTGAGTGTCACAAACCCCACTGGATAGCGTGTGTGTGTCAAAAAAGCCATTAGAAAGTTTGTGTGTCACAAACCCCATTAGAGAGCGTGTATGTGTCACAAACCCCCTTGTCGTTGTTTGTATCACAAACCCCATTGGACACCGTGTGTGTAACAAACCCAATTGGTCAGCGTGTGTGTCTCAAACCCCATTAGAATGTGTGCGAGTCACAAACACCATTGCATAGTGTGCGTGTGTGACAAACCCTCTTGGACAGTGTGTAGGTCACAATCCCCATTGTACAATATCTGTGTCACAAACCCCATTGGAAAGTGTGTTTCACAAACCCCATTGGACAGCGTGTGTCTGTCAAAATCCCCATTGGACAGTGTGTGTGTCACAAAACACATTGAATAGCGTGTGTATGTCACAAACCCTCTTGGACAGTGTGTGTGTCACAAAACCCACTGGACAGCGTGTGTGTCACAAACCCCATTGGACAACGTGTGTGTCACAAACACCGCTGGACAGTGTGTGTTTCACAGAAACTATTGGACATTGTGTGTGTCACAAAACCCACTAGACAATGTGTGTGTCACAAACCCCATTGGACAGCGTGTGAATCACAATCACCATTGGACACAGCGTGTGTCTCACAAACCCCATTGAAATGTGTATGTGTCACAAAGAGCATTGTGTACACTGTATGTGTCACAAACCGCACGGGAGAGCGTGTGTGTGTCACAAACCCCATTGTACAGCGTGTTTGTCACAAGCCCTTTGGACAGAGTGTGTGTGGCACAAATCCCATTGTACAGCGTGTTTGTCATAATCCCCATTGGACAGCGTGTGTGTCACAAACCCCATTGGACAGAGTGTGTATGTCAAACCACATTGGATAGAGTGTGTGTCACAAACCCCATTGGACAGAGTGTGTGTGACAAACCCCATTTTAAAGTGTATGTGTCACAAACCCCATTGGACAGAGTTCGTGTCACAAACACCATTGGACAGCGTGTGTTTCAGAAACCCCATTGGAAAGTGTATGTGTCACAAACCGCATTGGACAGCGTGTTTGTCACAAGCCCTTTGGACAGAGTGTGTGTGTCACAAACCCCGTTGGACAGCGTGTGTGTCAAAAACCCCTTTATACAGTGTGTGTGTCACAAAGCACATTGTACAGCGTGTGTGTGTCACAGTCCCCATTGGACAGTGTGTGTGTCACAAACCCCATTGGACAGCCTATGTGTAACAAACCCCATTGGACAGCATGTGTGTAACAAACCTCTTTGGACAGCGTGTGTGCGTCACAATACCCTTTGGATAGTGTGTGTGTCACAAACGCCATTGGACAGAGTTTGTGTCACAAACCCCGTTGGACAGCGTGTGTTTCACAAACACCATTGAACTGTGTGTGTGTCACAAATCCCATCGGACAGCGTGTGTGTGTCACAAACCTCCTGGTCAGTGTGTGTGTCACAAACCCCATTGGACAGCGTGTGTGTGTCACAATAACCATTGGACAGCAAGTGTTTCACAAGACCATAGGACAGAGTGTGTGTGTCACAAAACCCACTGCACAGTGTGTTTGTCACGAATCCCATTGGACAGCGTGTGTGTCACAAGCACCATTGGACAGAGTGTGTGTTTCACAAACCCCATTGGAAAGTGTATGTGTCACAAACCCATTGGATAGCGTGTGTGTGTCACAAACACTATTGGACAGTGTGTGTGTCACAAAACCCACAGGACAGTGCGTGTGTCACAAACCCCATTGGACAGCGTGTGTGTCACAAATCCCATTGGACAGCGAGTGTATCAAAAGCCACTTTCGACAGAGTGTATGTGTCACAAACCCCATTGGACACGTGTGTGTCACAATAGCCATTGGACAGATTGTTGTCACAAACCCGACTGGACAGTGTAATTGTCTACAAACCCCATTGGACAGAGTTAGTGTGACAAACCCCATTGGACAGCGTGTGTGTCATAAATGCCATTGGAAACTGTATGTGTCACAAACCGCATTGGGTAGCGTGTGTGTGTCACAAACCCCATTGGACAGCGTGTGTGTCACAAGCCCATTGGACAGAGTGTGTGTGTCACAATCCCCATTAGACATCGTGTGTGTCACAAACCCTATCGGACAGCGTGTGTGTGTCAAAATACCCATTGGACAGTGTGTGTGTCACAAACCCTATTAGAGAGCGTGTGTGTCACAAACCCCATTGGAAAGTGTATGTGTCACAAAACCCATTGGGTAGCATGTGTGTGTGTCACAAAGCCTATTGGAGAGTGTGTGTGTCACAATACCCTTTCGACAGTGTGTGTGTCACAAACCCCATTGGACAGAGTTTGTTTCACAAACCTCTTTGGACAGTGTGTATGTCATAAACACCATTGGACAGTGTGTGTGTCATAAACCCCATTGGACAGAGTGTTTGTGTTACAAACCTCCTGGTCAGTGTGTGTGTCACAAACCCTATTGGACAGAGTGTGTGTATCACAAACCCCATTGGAAAGTGTGTGTGTCACAAACCCCATTGGAAAGTGTATGTATCACAAACCCCATTGGATTTCTTTTGTGTGTCACAAACCCTATTAGACAGTGTGTGTGTCACAAACCCCATTGGACAGCGTGTGTGTCACAAGCCCCATTGGACAGCCTGTGTGTCACAAACACCATTGGACAGCGTCTGAGTGTAACAAACCCCATTGGACAGTGTGTGTGTCACAAACCCCCCTGGACAGTGTGTGTGTCACAATCCCCAGTGGACAGCGTGTGTTTCAAAACCCCATGGGACAGTGTGTGTGTCACAAACCCCATTGGACAGCGTGTGTGTCACAAACCCCTTTGGACAGTGTGTGTTTCACAAACCCCATTGGACAGCGTGTGTGTCACAAACTCCACTGGACAGCGTGTGTGTCACAAACCCCCGTGGACAGCTTGTGTGTCACAAGAAATATTGGACAGAGTGTGTGTGTCACAATCCCCGTTGGAGAGCGTATGTGTCACAAACACCATTGGACAGCGTGTTTGTTTCACAATCCCCATTGGACAGAGTGTATGTGTCACAAACCCCATTGAAGAGCGTGTGTATCACAATCCCCATTGTACAGTGTGTGTCACAAACCCCATGGGACAGCCTGTGTGTGTCACAAACCCCATTGGAGAGCGTGTGTGTGTCAAAAACCCCAATAGAAAGTATTTGTGTCACAAGCCCCATTGGATAGCGTATGTGTCACAAACCCCATTGGAGAGTGTGTGTGTCACAAACCCCACTGAACAGCGTGTGTATCACAAACACACATGGACAGTGTGCGTGTCACAAACCCCATGGGACACAGTGTGTGTCACGTAACCCATTGGACAGCATGTGTTTCACAAGCGCCATTGGACAGAGTGTGTGTGTCTCTGACCCCACTGGAAAGTGTGTGTGTTTCACAATCCCCATTGGACAGCGTGTCTGTCATATACCCCATTGGACAGTGTGTGTGTGTCACAATACCCTTTGGACAGTGTGTGTGTCACAAACCCCATTGGGCAGAGTCTGTGTCAACAACCCCGGTGGACACTGTGTGTGTCACAAACCCCATAGGACAGTGTGTGTGTCAAAAACTCCACTGGACAGCATGTGTGTCATAAACACCCATGGAAAGTGTGCGTGTCACAAACCCCATTGGACATCATGTGTATCACAAACCCCTTTGGACAGTGTGTGTGTCACAAAGCCCATTGCACAGCGTGTGTGTCACAAACACCGATGGACAGTGTGCGTGTCACAAACCCCATTGGACATCGTGTGTGTCACAAACCTCTTTGGACAGTGTGTGTGTCACAAACCCCATTGAACAGCGTGTGTGTGTCACAGTCCCCATTGGACAGTGTGTGTGTGTCACAAACCCCATTAGACAGCATGTGTGTCACAAACCCCTTTGGACAGTGTGTGTGTCACATACCCCTTTGGACAGTGTGTGTGTGTGCTTCAGAATCCCCATTGGTTAGTGTGTGTGTCACAAAGCCCATTGGACAGCGTGTGTGTCACAAACGCCCCTAGACACTGTGAGAGTCACTAACCCCAGTGGACAGCGTTTCTGTCAAAACCCCATTGGACAGTGTGTGTGTCACAAAACCCACTGGACACCGTGTGTGTTCACAAACCCCATTGGACAGGGTAATTGTCACAAGACCCATTGGACATAGTGTGTGTTTCACAAAGCCCATTGGACAGCGTGTGTGTCACAAAGCCCATTGGACAGCGTGTGTGTCACAAACACGCATTGGACAGCGTGTGTGTGACAAACACCATTGGACAGCGTGTGTAGTCATAAACCCCATTGGAAAGCGTGTGTGTGTCACAAACGCCATTAGAAAGTGTGTGTCACAAACCCCATTGGATAGCGTGTGTGTGTAACAAACCCCATTATAAAGTGTGCGTGTCACAAACCCCATTGTATAGCGTGTGTGTGTCACAAAACCCACTGGACACCGTGTGTGTTCACAAACCCCATTGGACAGCGTGTTTTTCACAAGAGCCATTGGACAGAGTGTGTGTGTCACAAAGCCCATTGGACAGCGTGTGTGTCACAATCCCCATTGGACAGCGTGTGTGTCACAAAACCCCGTGGACACTGTGTGTGTCACAAACCCAATTGGACAGTGTATGTGTCACAAACCCCATTGGACATTGTGTGTGTCACAAACCCCTTTGGACAGCGTGTGTTTCACAAACTCTATTGGAGAGAGTGTGTGTGTAACAATACCCATTGGACCGCGTTTGTGTCACAATCCCCATTGGACAGCGTGTGTGTGTCACAATCTTCATTGGACAGTTGTGTGTCACAAACCCCATTGGAACGTGAGTGTGTCACAAACCTCATTGGATAGCGTGTGTGTGTCACAAAACCCATTAGAAAGTGTGCGTGTCACAGACCCCATTGGAATGTGTGTGTGTCACAAACCCCATTTGAAATTGTGTGTGTCACAAACCCCATTGGACAGCGTGTGTGTCACAAACCACATTGGATAGCGTGTGTGTGTCACAAACCCTATTGGACAGTGTATGTGTCACAAACCCCATTGGACAGCGTGTGTGTTTCACAATCCCCATTGGACAGTGTGTGTGTCACAAAACCCATGAGACAGCGTGTGTGTGTCACAAACCGCATGGGACACAGTGTGTGTCACAAACAATATTGGACAGCGTGTGTGTGTCACAATCCCCATTGGACAGTGTGTGTGTGAAAAACACCATTGAACAGTGTGTATGTGTAAGAATACCCATTGTACAGTGTGTGTGTCACAAACCCTATTGGACAGTGTGTGTGTCAGAAAACCCACTGGAAAGCGTGTTTTTCAGAAGAACCATTGGATAGAGTGTGTATGTCACAAAGCCCATTGGACAGCGTGTGTGTCACAAACACCATTGGACAGCGTGTGTGTGTAACAATACCCATTGGACAGTGTATGTGTCACAAACCCCATTGGATAGGGTCTGTGTGGCACAAACCCTGTTGGACAATGTGTGTGTCACAAGCCCCATTGGACAGCCTGTGTGTCACAAACACCATTGGACAGCCTGTGTGTCACAAATACCCATGGACACTGCGCGTGTCAAAAACCCCATTGTACATCGTGTGTGTCACAAACCCTTTTGGACAGTGTGTGTGTCACAAACCCCACTGGATTGCGTGTGTGTCAAAAACACCCATGGACAGAAAGTGTGTCACGAACCCCATTGGACAGCGTGTGTGTCACAAGCGCCATTAGACAGAGTGTGTGTGTCACAAACCCCATTGGAAAGTGTGTGTGTCACAAACCCCATTGGATAGCGTGTGTGTGTCACAAACCCTCCCGGTCAGTGTGTGTTTCACAAACCCCATTGGACAGCATGCGTGTCACAAACACCATTAGAAAGTATGAGTGTCACAAACTCCATTGGATAGTGTTTGTATCACAAACCCCTTTAGAAAGAGTGTGTGTCACAAACTCCATTGGAAAGTGTGTGTGTCACAAACCCCATTGGACAACGTGTGTGTGTCACAATCCCCATTAGACAGTGTGTGTGTCACAAAAACCATTGGATAGCATTTTTGTCACAAACCCCATTGGATAGTGTGTGTGATGTCACAAACCCTATTGGACAGTGTGTGTGTCACAAACTCCACTGGACAGCGTGTGTGTCACAAACCCCCGTGGACAGCTTGTGTGTCACAAGAAATATTGGACAGAGTGTGTGTGTCACAATCCCCGTTGGAGAGCGTATGTGTCACAAACACCATTGGAGAGTGTGTGTGTCACAAACCCCACTGAACAGCGTGTGTGTCACAAACACACATGGACAGTGTGCGTGTCACAAACCGCATAGGATATCGTGTGTGTCACAATCATTTTCGGACAGTGTGTGTGTCACAAACCCCATGGGACACAGTGTGTGTCACGTAACCCATTGGACAGCATGTGTTTCACAAGCGCCATTGGACAGAGTGTGTGTGTCTCTGACCCCACTGGAAAGTGTGTGTGTTTCACAATCCCCATTGGACAGCGTGTCTGTCATATACCCCATTGGACAGTGTGTGTGTGTCACAATACCCTTTGGACAGTGTGTGTGTCACAAACCCCATTGGGCAGAGTCTGTGTCAACAACCCCGGTGGACACTGTGTGTGTCACAAACCCCATAGGACAGTGTGTGTGTCAAAAACTCCACTGGACAGCATGTGTGTCATAAACACCCATGGAAAGTGTGCGTGTCACAAACCCCATTGGACATCATGTGTATCACAAACCCCTTTGGACAGTGTGTGTGTCACAAAGCCCATTGCACAGCGTGTGTGTCACAAACACCGATGGACAGTGTGCGTGTCACAAACCCCATTGGACATCGTGTGTGTCACAAACCTCTTTGGACAGTGTGTGTGTCACAAACCCCATTGAACAGCGTGTGTGTGTCACAGTCCCCATTGGACAGTGTGTGTGTGTCACAAACCCCATTAGACAGCATGTGTGTCACAAACCCCTTTGGACAGTGTGTGTGTCACATACCCCTTTGGACAGTGTGTGTGTGTGCTTCAGAATCCCCATTGGTTAGTGTGTGTGTCACAAAGCCCATTGGACAGCGTGTGTGTCACAAACGCCCCTAGACACTGTGAGAGTCACTAACCCCAGTGGACAGCGTTTCTGTCAAAACCCCATTGGACAGTGTGTGTGTCACAAAACCCACTGGACACCGTGTGTGTTCACAAACCCCATTGGACAGGGTAATTGTCACAAGACCCATTGGACATAGTGTGTGTTTCACAAAGCCCATTGGACAGCGTGTGTGTCACAAAGCCCATTGGACAGCGTGTGTGTCACAAACACGCATTGGACAGCGTGTGTGTGACAAACACCATTGGACAGCGTGTGTAGTCATAAACCCCATTGGAAAGCGTGTGTGTGTCACAAACGCCATTAGAAAGTGTGTGTCACAAACCCCATTGGATAGCGTGTGTGTGTAACAAACCCCATTATAAAGTGTGCGTGTCACAAACCCCATTGTATAGCGTGTGTGTGTCACAAAACCCACTGGACACCGTGTGTGTTCACAAACCCCATTGGACAGCGTGTTTTTCACAAGAGCCATTGGACAGAGTGTGTGTGTCACAAAGCCCATTGGACAGCGTGTGTGTCACAATCCCCATTGGACAGCGTGTGTGTCACAAAACCCCGTGGACACTGTGTGTGTCACAAACCCAATTGGACAGTGTATGTGTCACAAACCCCATTGGACATTGTGTGTGTCACAAACCCCTTTGGACAGCGTGTGTTTCACAAACTCTATTGGAGAGAGTGTGTGTGTAACAATACCCATTGGACCGCGTTTGTGTCACAATCCCCATTGGACAGCGTGTGTGTGTCACAATCTTCATTGGACAGTTGTGTGTCACAAACCCCATTGGAACGTGAGTGTGTCACAAACCTCATTGGATAGCGTGTGTGTGTCACAAAACCCATTAGAAAGTGTGCGTGTCACAGACCCCATTGGAATGTGTGTGTGTCACAAACCCCATTTGAAATTGTGTGTGTCACAAACCCCATTGGACAGCGTGTGTGTCACAAACCACATTGGATAGCGTGTGTGTGTCACAAACCCTATTGGACAGTGTATGTGTCACAAACCCCATTGGACAGCGTGTGTGTTTCACAATCCCCATTGGACAGTGTGTGTGTCACAAAACCCATGAGACAGCGTGTGTGTGTCACAAACCGCATGGGACACAGTGTGTGTCACAAACAATATTGGACAGCGTGTGTGTGTCACAATCCCCATTGGACAGTGTGTGTGTGAAAAACACCATTGAACAGTGTGTATGTGTAACAATACCCATTGTACAGTGTGTGTGTCACAAACCCCATTGGACAGCGTCTATGTCACAAACCCCCGTGGACACTGCGTGTGTCAGAAACCCCATTGGACAGTGTGTGTGTCACAAACTCCACTGGACAGCGTGTGTGTCACAAACACCCATGGACAATGTGCGTGTCACAAACCCCATTGGACATCGTGTGCGTCAAAATCCCCATCGGACAGCGTGTGTGTGTCACAGTCCCCATTGGACAGTGTGTGTGTCACAAACCCCATGGGACAGCATGTGTGTATCACAAACACCATTGGACAGCGTGTGTAGTCATAAACCCCATTGGACAGCATGTGTGTGTCACAATCCATAATGGACAGTGTGTTTGTCACAAACCCCGTTGGACAGCGTGTGTGTCACAAACCCCATTGGAAAGTGAGTGTCACAAACCCCACTGGATAGCGTGTGTGTGTCAAAAAAGCCATTAGAAAGTTTGTGTGTCACAAACCCCATTAGAGAGCGTGTATGTGTCACAAACCCCCTTGTCGTTGTTTGTATCACAAACCCCATTGGACACCGTGTGTGTAACAAACCCAATTGGTCAGCGTGTGTGTCTCAAACCCCATTAGAATGTGTGCGAGTCACAAACACCATTGCATAGTGTGCGTGTGTGACAAACCCTCTTGGACAGTGTGTAGGTCACAATCCCCATTGTACAATATCTGTGTCACAAACCCCATTGGAAAGTGTGTTTCACAAACCCCATTGGACAGCGTGTGTCTGTCAAAATCCCCATTGGACAGTGTGTGTGTCACAAAACACATTGAATAGCGTGTGTATGTCACAAACCCTCTTGGACAGTGTGTGTGTCACAAAACCCACTGGACAGCGTGTGTGTCACAAACCCCATTGGACAACGTGTGTGTCACAAACACCGCTGGACAGTGTGTGTTTCACAGAAACTATTGGACATTGTGTGTGTCACAAAACCCACTAGACAATGTGTGTGTCACAAACCCCATTGGACAGCGTGTGAATCACAATCACCATTGGACACAGCGTGTGTCTCACAAACCCCATTGAAATGTGTATGTGTCACAAAGAGCATTGTGTACACTGTATGTGTCACAAACCGCACGGGAGAGCGTGTGTGTGTCACAAACCCCATTGTACAGCGTGTTTGTCACAAGCCCTTTGGACAGAGTGTGTGTGGCACAAATCCCATTGTACAGCGTGTTTGTCATAATCCCCATTGGACAGCGTGTGTGTCACAAACCCCATTGGACAGAGTGTGTATGTCAAACCACATTGGATAGAGTGTGTGTCACAAACCCCATTGGACAGAGTGTGTGTGACAAACCCCATTTTAAAGTGTATGTGTCACAAACCCCATTGGACAGAGTTCGTGTCACAAACACCATTGGACAGCGTGTGTTTCAGAAACCCCATTGGAAAGTGTATGTGTCACAAACCGCATTGGACAGCGTGTTTGTCACAAGCCCTTTGGACAGAGTGTGTGTGTCACAAACCCCGTTGGACAGCGTGTGTGTCAAAAACCCCTTTATACAGTGTGTGTGTCACAAAGCACATTGTACAGCGTGTGTGTGTCACAGTCCCCATTGGACAGTGTGTGTGTCACAAACCCCATTGGACAGCCTATGTGTAACAAACCCCATTGGACAGCATGTGTGTAACAAACCTCTTTGGACAGCGTGTGTGCGTCACAATACCCTTTGGATAGTGTGTGTGTCACAAACGCCATTGGACAGAGTTTGTGTCACAAACCCCGTTGGACAGCGTGTGTTTCACAAACACCATTGAACTGTGTGTGTGTCACAAATCCCATCGGACAGCGTGTGTGTGTCACAAACCTCCTGGTCAGTGTGTGTGTCACAAACCCCATTGGACAGCGTGTGTGTGTCACAATAACCATTGGACAGCAAGTGTTTCACAAGACCATAGGACAGAGTGTGTGTGTCACAAAACCCACTGCACAGTGTGTTTGTCACGAATCCCATTGGACAGCGTGTGTGTCACAAGCACCATTGGACAGAGTGTGTGTTTCACAAACCCCATTGGAAAGTGTATGTGTCACAAACCCATTGGATAGCGT
This sequence comes from Columba guinea, assembly GCA_032206185.1. Classification (NCBI taxonomy): domain Eukaryota; kingdom Metazoa; phylum Chordata; class Aves; order Columbiformes; family Columbidae; genus Columba; species Columba guinea. The sequence continues at coordinate 2,938,360 of JAVLUU010000041.1, read as the reverse complement.
GTGTGTGTCACAAACACTATTGGACAGTGTGTGTGTCACAAAACCCACAGGACAGTGCGTGTGTCACAAACCCCATTGGACAGCGTGTGTGTCACAAATCCCATTGGACAGCGAGTGTATCAAAAGCCACTTTCGACAGAGTGTATGTGTCACAAACCCCATTGGACACGTGTGTGTCACAATAGCCATTGGACAGATTGTTGTCACAAACCCGACTGGACAGTGTAATTGTCTACAAACCCCATTGGACAGAGTTAGTGTGACAAACCCCATTGGACAGCGTGTGTGTCATAAATGCCATTGGAAACTGTATGTGTCACAAACCGCATTGGGTAGCGTGTGTGTGTCACAAACCCCATTGGACAGCGTGTGTGTCACAAGCCCATTGGACAGAGTGTGTGTGTCACAATCCCCATTAGACATCGTGTGTGTCACAAACCCTATCGGACAGCGTGTGTGTGTCAAAATACCCATTGGACAGTGTGTGTGTCACAAACCCTATTAGAGAGCGTGTGTGTCACAAACCCCATTGGAAAGTGTATGTGTCACAAAACCCATTGGGTAGCATGTGTGTGTGTCACAAAGCCTATTGGAGAGTTTGTGTGTCACAATACCCTTTCGACAGTGTGTGTGTCACAAACCCCATTGGACAGAGTTTGTTTCACAAACCTCTTTGGACAGTGTGTATGTCATAAACACCATTGGACAGTGTGTGTGTCATAAACCCCATTGGACAGCGTGTTTGTGTTACAAACCTCCTGGTCAGTGTGTGTGTCACAAACCCTATTGGACAGAGTGTGTGTATCACAAACCCCATTGGAAAGTGTGTGTGTCACAAACCCCATTGGAAAGTGTATGTATCACAAACCCCATTGGATTTCTTTTGTGTGTCACAAACCCTATTAGACAGTGTGTGTGTCACAAACCCCATTGGACAGCGTGTGTGTCACAAGCCCCATTGGACAGCCTGTGTGTCACAAACACCATTGGACAGCGTCTGAGTGTAACAAACCCCATTGGACAGTGTGTGTGTCACAAACCCCCCTGGACAGTGTGTGTGTCACAATCCCCAGTGGACAGCGTGTGTTTCAAAACCCCATGGGACAGTGTGTGTGTCACAAACCCCATTGGACAGCGTGTGTGTCACAAACCCCTTTGGACAGTGTGTGTTTCACAAACCCCATTGGACAGCGTGTGTGTCACAAACCCCATTGGACAGCGTGTGTGTGTCACAAACCCTATTGGACAGTGTGTAGGTCACAATCCCCATTGGACAGTGTCTGTGTCACAAACCCCATTGGACATCGTGTGTATCACAAACACCATTTTACAGCGTGTGTGTGTTACAATCCCCACTAGACAGTGTGTGTGTCACAAAAACCATTGGATAGGGTGTGTGTCACAAAATCCTTTTGAAAGTATGTGTGTCACAAACCCTATTGGATAGGGTGTGTGTGTCACAAACCCTATTGGACAGTGTGTGTCACAAACCCCATTGGACAGAGTGTGTGTAACAATACGATTGGACAGTGTGTGTGTCACAATCCCAATTGTACAGAGTGTGTGTCACAAACCCCATTGGACAGCGTGTGTGTCACAAACCCCATTGGATTGCGTGTGTGTGTCACAAACCCTCCTGGTCAGTGTGTGTGTCACAAAACCCATTGAACAGCAGGCGTGTCACAAACACCATTGGACAGTGTGTGTCTAACAAAACCAATTGGTCAGCGTGTGTGTCACAAACCCCATGGGACAGCGTGTGTGTGTCACCAAGCCCATTGGAAAGTGTGTGTCACAAACCCCATTGGATAGCGTGTGTTGTTGCACAAACTCTATTGGACAGTGTGTGTGTCACAAAACCCACTGGACAGCGTGTGTGTCACAAACCCCATTGGATAGTGTGTGTCACGAGCCCCATTGGACAGCATGTGTGTCGCAAACCCCATTGGACAGCGTGTGTGTCACAAACCCCCGTGGACACTGTGTGTGTCACAAACCCCATTGCACAGTGTGTGTGTCACAATCCCCACTGGACAGCGTGTCTGTCACAAACACCCATGGACAGTGTGCGTGTCAATACCCCATTGGACATCGTGTGTGTCACAAACCCTTTTGGACAGTGTGTGTGTCACAAACCCCACTGGACAGCGTGTGTTTCACAAACACCCATGGACAGTGTGCGTGTCACAAACACCATTGGACATCCTGTGTGTCACAAACCCCTTTGGACAGTGTGTGTGTCACAAACCCCATTGGACAGCGTGTGTGTGTCACAATCCCCATTGGACAGTGCGTGTTTCACAAACCCAATGGGACAGAGTGTGTGCCACGAACCCAATTGGACAGCGTGAGTGTCACAAGTGCCATTGGACAGAGTGTGTGTGTCGCAAACCCCATTGGAAAGTGTATGTGTCACAAACCCCATTGGATAGCGTGTGTGTGTCACAAACCCTCCTGGTCAGTGTGTGTCACAAAACCCATTGGACAGCATGCGTGTCACAAACACCATTGGACAGTGTGTGTGTAACAAACCCAATTGGTCAGCGTGTGTGTCACAAACCCCATGGGATAGCATGTGTGCGTTACAAACCCCTTTGGAAGGTGTGTGTTTCACAAACCCCATTAGAAAATATGCGTCTCACAAACCCTATTGGATAGTGTGTTTGTGTCACAAACCCCATTGGAAAGCGTGTGTGTCATAAACCCCATTGGATACCGTGTGTGTGTCACAAACCCCATTGGACAGCGTGTGTGTGTCACAATCCCCATTGGACAGTGTGTGTGTTACAAAATCCATTGGATAGAGTGTGTGTCACAAACTCTCCTGTTCTGTGTGTGTGTCACAAAACCCATTGGACAGCATGCGTGTCATAAACACCATCGGGCAGTGTGTGTGTAACAAACTCATCTGGTCAGCGTGTGTGTCACAAACCCCATTGGATAGCGTGTGTGTGTCACAATCCCCACTGGACAGTGTATCTGTCACAAAACCCATTGGATAGCGTGTGTGTCATGAATCCCATTAGAAAGTGTGTGTGTCACAAACCCCATTGGATAATGTATGTATGTCACAAACCCTATTGGACAGCGTGTGTGTCATAAAACCCATTGGATACTGTGTGCGTGTCACAAACCCCATTATAAAGTGTGCGTGTCACAAACCCCATTGAATAGCATGTGTGTGTCACAAACCCCATTAGAAAGTGTGCGTGTCACAAACCCCATTGGAAAGTGTGTGTGTCACAAACACCATTGGACAGCGTGTGTGTGTCACAATACCCATTGGACAGTGTGTGTGTCACAAAACCCATTGGATAGCGTGTGTTTCACAAAACCCATTAGAAAGAGTGTGTGTCACAAACACCAAAGGATAGTGTGTGTGATGTCACAAACCCTACTGGACAGTGTGTGTGTCACAAATCCCACTGGACAGCGTGTGTGTCACCAACCCCATTGGTCAGCTTGTGTTTCACAAGACCTATTTGACAGAGTATGTGTGTATCACAAACCCCACTGGACAGTGTGTGTGTCATAAACCCTATTGGACAACATGTGTGTGTCACAAACCCCATTAGAAAGTATGCGTGTCACAAACCACATTGGATAGCGTGTGTGTGTCACAAACTCCACTGGACAGCATGTGTGTCACAAACCCCATTGGATAGCGTGTGTTTGTCAAAAACCCAATTAGAAAGTATGTGTGTCACAAAGCCCATTGGATAGCATGTGTGTGTCATATACCCTATTGAACAGTGTGTATGTCACAATCCCCATTGGACAGCATCTGTGTCACAAACCCCATTGGACAGCGTGTGTGTCACAAAACCCATTGGATAGCGTGTGTGTCACAAACCCCATTAGAAAGTGTGCGTGTCACAAACCCCATTGGACAGCGTGTGTGTGTCACAAACCCCCGTGGACACTGTGTGTGTCACGAACGCCATTGGACAGTGTATGTATGTCACAAACCCTATTGGACAGCGTGTGTGTCACAAACCCCATTGGACAGTGTGTGTGTCACAAACACCATTGGAAAGAGTTTGTGTCACAAACTCCACTGGACAGAGTGTATGTGTAACAAACTCCATTGGAGAGCGTGTGTATTCACAATCCCCTTTGGACAGCGTGTGTGTCACAAACCCCATGGGACAGCGTGTGTGTGTCACAAACGCCATTGAAAAGTGTGTGTCACAAACCCAATTGGATAGCATGCGCGTGTCAAAAACCCCTTTAGAAAGTATGTGTGTCACAAACCCCTTTGGATAGAGTGTGTGTGTCACAAACCCCATTATAAAGTGTGCGTGTCACAAATCCAATTGGATAGCGTGTGTGTGTCACAAACCCCATTGGAAAGTGTGCGTCACAAACCCCATTGGATAGCATGTGTGTGTCAGAAACGCTATGGGACAGCGTGTAGGTCACAATCCCCTTTGGACAGCGTCTGTGTCACAAACCCCATTGGACAGCGTTTGTGTCACAAACACAATTGGACAGCGTGTGTGTGTCACAAAACCCCATTGTACAGAGTGTGTGTCACAAACCCCCGTGGACACTGTGTGTGTCACGAATGCCATTGGACAGTGTGAGTGTCACAAACCCCCCTGGACAGTGTGTGTGTTACAATCCCCAGTGGACAGCGTGTGTGTCAAAACCCCATTGGACAGTGAGTGTGTCACAAACCCCATTGGACATCGTGTGTGTCACAAACCCTATTGGACAGCGTGTGTGTCATAAACCCCATTGGATCACAGTATCACAGTATCACAGTATGTTTGGGATTGGAAGGGACCTCAAAAGATCATCTAGTCCAATCCCCCTGCTGGAGCAGGAACGCCTAGGTGTGGTCACACAGGAACATGTCCAGGCGGGTCTTGAATGTCTCCAGAGAAGGAGACTCCACAACCTCCCTGGGCAGCCTGTTCCAGTGCTCTGTCACCCTCACTGAGAAGAAGTTTCTTCTCAAATTTAAGCGGAACCTCTTGTGTTCCAGCTTGATCCCATTACCCCTTGTCCTACCATTGTTTGCCACCGAGAAGAGCCTGGCTCCATCCTCATGGCACTCACCCTTTATATATTTATAAACATTAATGAGGTCCCCCCTTAGTCTCCTCTTCTCCAAACTAAAAAGCCCCAGCTCCCTCAGCCTTTCTTCATAAGGGAGGTGCTCCACTCCCTTAATCATCTTGGTTGCCCTACGCTGGACCCTCTCCAGCAGTTCCCTGTCCTTCTTGAACTGAGGGGTCCAGAACTGGACACAATATTCCAGATGTGGTCTCACCAGGGTGGAGTAGAGGGGAAGGAGGACCTCTCTCGATCTACTAACCACCCCCCTTCTAATACACCCCAGGATGCCATTGGCCTTCCTGGCCACAAGGGCACAGTGCTGGCTCATGGTCATCCTGTTGTCCACCAGGACCCCCAGGTCCCTTTCCTCTACACTGCTCTCTAATATGTAATTTCCCAACCTATACTGGAACCCGGGGTTGTTCCTGCCCAGATGCAGGACTCTACACTTTCCCTTGTTAAATTTCATCAGGTTATTCCCCGCCCAACTCTCCAGCCTGTCCAGGTCCCGCTGGATGGCAGCACAGCCTTCTGGCGTGTCAGCCACTCCTCCCAGCTTAGTGTCATCAGCAAACTTGCTGATAGTGCACTCTATTCCCTCGTCTAAATCGTTAATGAATATATTGAATAATATTGGCCCCAGCACTGACCCCTGAGGCACTCCACTAGATACTGGCCTCCAACTAGACTCCGCACCATTGACTACCACTCTCTGGCTTCTCTCCTTAAGCCAGTTTGCAACCCACCTCACTACTCTATTGTCTAGACCACACCTCCTCAACTTAGCTGTGAGGATGCTGTGGGAGACTGTGTCAAAGGCTTTACTGAAGTCAAGGTAGACCACATCCACCGCTCTGCCATCATCCATCCACCTTGTTACATTCTCATAAAAGGCTATGAGGTTGGTCAAGCATGACTTACCCTTGGTAAAGCCATGCTGACTGCCCCTAATAACCCTCTTATCCTTGATATGCCTTGAGATGGCACCAAGGACAAACTGTTCCATTACTTTCCCAGGGACAGAGGTGAGGCTGACCGGTCTATAATTACCCGGGTCCTCCTTCTGTGCGTGTCACAAACCCCATTGAATAGCATGTGTGTGTCACAAACCCCATTAGAAAGTGTGCGTGTCACAAACCCCATTGGAAAGTGTGTGTGTCACAAACACCATTGGACAGCGTGTGTGTGTCACAATACCCATTGGACAGTGTGTGTGTCACAAAACCCATTGGATAGCGTGTGTTTCACAAAACCCATTAGAAAGAGTGTGTGTCACAAACACCAAAGGATAGTGTGTATGATGTCACAAACCCTACTGGACAGTGTGTGTGTCACAAATCCCACTGGACAGCGTGTGTGTGTAACAATACCCATTGGACATCGTGTGTGTCACAAACCCCTTTGGACAGCGTGTGTGTCACAAAGCTCATTGGACAGCGTGTGTGTGTCACAATCCATATTGGACAGTGTGTGTGTTCACAAACAGCATTGGACAGCCTCTGTGTCACAAACCCCCGTGGACACTGCGTGTGTCACAAACCCCTTTGGACAGTGTGTGTGTCACAAACTCCACTGGACAGCCTGTATGTCACAAACACCCATGGACAATGTGCGTGTCACAAACCCCATTGGACAGTGTGTGTGTCACAAACCCCATGGGACAAGGTGTGTGTGTCACAAAACCCATTGGAAACTGTGTGTCACAAACCCAATTGGATAGCGTGTGAGTGTCACAAACCCCATTATAAGGTGTACGTGTCACAAACCCCATTTGATAGCGTGTGTGTGTCACAAACCCTAATGGACAGTGCGTAGGTCACAATCCCCATTGGACAGCGTCTGTGTCAGAAACACCATTGGAAAGTGTGTGTGTCACAAACACCGTTGGACAGCGTGTGTGTGTCACAATCACCATTGGACAGTGAGTGTGTCACAAACCCCATGGGATATTGTGTGTGTGTCACACACCCCATTACAAAGTGTGCGTGTCTCAAACCCCATTTGATAGCGTGTGTGTGTCACAAACCCTATTGGACAGTGTGTAGGTCACAATCCCCATTGGACAGCGTCTGTGTCACAAACCCCATAGGACAGCGCCTGTGTCACAAACACCATTGGACAGCGTGTGTGTTTCACAGTCCCCATTGGACAGTGTGTGTTTCACAAACCCCAGTGGACAGCGTGTGTGTCAAAAACCCATTGGACAGCGTGTGTGTCACAAATCCCATTGGACATTGTGTGTGTGTCACAATCCCCATTGGACAGTGTGTGTTTTACAAACACCATGGGACAGAGTGTGTGTCGCAAACACTATTGGGCAGAGTTTGTGTGTCACAAGACCATTGGACAGAGTGTGTGTGTCACAAAACACACTGGACAGCGTGTGTGTCACGAACCCCATTGAACAGCGTGTGTGTCACAAGCACCATTGGACAGACTGTGTGTGTCACAAAACCCATTGGACAGTTTGTATGTCACAAAACCCATTGGACAGCGTGTGTGTCAGAAACCCCATTGGACAGAGTGTGTGTAACAAACCCCATTGGACAGCGTGTGTGTCACAAACCCATTTGAAAGTGTATGTGTCACGAACCCCATTGGACAGCATGTGTGTCACAAGACCCATTGGACTGAGTGTGTGTGTAACAAACCCCATTTGACAGCATGTGTGTCACAATCCCCATTGGACAGCGTGTGTGTCACAATCCCCATTGGACAGCGTGTGTGTGTCACAAACCCCATTGGACAGCATCTGTGTCACAAACCCCATTGCATAGAGTGTGTGTGTAAAAAATCCTATTAGAAAGTGTGTCTGTCACAAACCCCTTGGTTAGTGTGTGTGTGTCACAAACCCTGTGGGACAATGTGTGTGTCACAAAACCCACTGGACAACGCGTGTGTCATGAACCCCATTGGACAGCGTGTGTGTCACAAGACCCATTGGACAGAGTTTGTGTGTCACAAACCCCATTGGACAGGGTGTGTGTCACGAACCCCATTGGACAGCGTGTGTGTGTCACAATCCTCATTGGACAGTGTATGTGTCACTAAACCCATTGATAGCGTGTGTGTCACAAACCGCATTAGAAAGTATGTGTATCACAAACCCCATTGGATAGCGTGTGTGTGTCACCAACCCTATTGGACAGTGTGTGTGTCACAAACCCCACTGGACAGTGTGTGTGTCACGAACCCCATTGGACAGCGTGTGTTTCACAAACCCTATTGGACAGATTGTGTGTGTCACAAACTCCACTGAACAGCTTGTGTGTCACAAACCACATTGGATAGCGTGTGTGTGTCACAAACCGCATTGTACAGAGTGTTTGTCACAAGCCCATTGGACAGAGTGTGTGTGTCACAAACCCCATTGTAAAGCGTGTGTGTCACAAACCCCATTGTACAGCGTGTTTGTCACAATCCCCATTGTACAGCGTGTGTGTCACAAACCCCATTGGACAGATTGTGTGTGTCAAAAAAACCATTGGACAGCATGCGTGTCACAAACACCATTGGACAGCGTGTGTGTGTCACAATTACCATTGCACAGCGTGTGTGTCACAAAACTCATTTGACAGCGTGTGTGTCACAATCCACATTAGACAGCGTGTATGTCACAAAACCCATTGGACAGATTGTGTGTGTCACAAACCCCATTGGGCAGCGAGTGTGTCACAAACCTCTTTGGACAGTGAGTGTTTCACAAACCCCTTTGGACAGAGTTTGTGTGTCAAAATCCACACTGGAAAGTGTGTGTATCACAAAAACCATGGCACAGCGTGTGTGTCACAAATCCCATTGGGCAGAGTGTGTGTGTCACAAACCCCATTTGAAAACATATGTGTCACAATCCCCATTGGAGAGCCTGTGTGTCACAAGCCCTATTGGACAGCGTGTGTGTGTCACAATACCCATTGTACAGTGTGTGTGTCCGAAACCCTATTTGACATCGTGTTTGTCACAATCCCCATTGGATAGCGTACGTGTGACACATCCCATTAGAAAGCGTGCGTGTCACAAAGCCAATTGCATAGTGTGTGTGTGTCACAAACCCCATTGGAGAGAGTGTGTGTCACAAACACCATTGGACAGAGTGTGTGTCACAAACCCAATTGGAGAGCGTGTGTGTGTCACAAACACCCCTGGACAGCGTGTGTGTCACAATAAGCCATGGACTGTGTGCGTGACACAAATCAAATTGGACAGCGTGTGCGTGTCACAAAAGCTATTGGACAGTGTGTGTGTCACAAACCCCATTGGACAGCGCGTGTGTGTCACAAACCCTATTGTACAGTGTGTTTGTCACAATCCCCATTGACCAGCGTGTGTGTCACAAACCCCTTTGGACAGCGTGTATGTGTCACAAACCCCATTTGACCGAGTGTGTGTTTCACAAACCCCATTGGACAGCGTGTGTGTCACAAACCCCTTTGGAAAGTTTATCTGTCACAAACCCCATTAGATAGCGTGTGTGTGTCACAGAACCCACTGGACAGCGTGTGTGTAACAAACCCCATTGGACAGCGTGTGTGTCACAAACCCCACTGGACAGCGTGTGTGTAACAAACCCCATTGGACAGCGTGTGTGTCACAAGCCCCATTGGACAGAGTGTGTGTGTGACAAACCCATTTGACAACGTGTGTGTCACAATCCCCTTTGGACACCTTGTGTGTCACAAACCCCATTAGACAGCGTGTGTGTGTCACAATACCCATTGGACAGCGTGTGTGTCACAAACCCCATTGGACAGCGTGTGAGTGTGACAATCCCCATTGGACAGTGAGTGTGTGTCACAAACCCCATTGGACAGTGTGTGTGTCACGAACCCCATTGGACAGTGTGTGTGTCACAAGCCCATTGGACAGAGTGTGTGTGTGACAAACCCATTTGACAGCGTGTGTGTCACAATCCCCATTGTACAGCGTGTGTGTCACAAACCCCATTGGACAGATTGTGTGTGTCAAAAAAACCATTGGACAGCATGCGTGTCACAAACACCATTGGACAGCGTGTGTGTGTCACAATTACCATTGCACAGCGTGTGTGTCACAAAACTCATTTGACAGCGTGTGTGTCACAATCCACATTAGACAGCGTGTATGTCACAAAACCCATTGGACAGATTGTGTGTGTCACAAACCCCATTGGGCAGCGAGTGTGTCACAAACCTCTTTGGACAGTGAGTGTTTCACAAACCCCTTTGGACAGAGTTTGTGTGTCAAAATCCACATTGGAAAGTGTGTGTATCACAAAAACCATGGCACAGCGTGTGTGTCACAAACCCCATTGGACATAGTGTGTGTGTCAGAAACCCCATGGGACAGAGTGTGTGTGACAAACCCCCCTGTACAGTGTTTGTGTCAAAATCCCCATTGGACAGTCTGTGTGTCACATAACCTATTGGAGAGTGTATGTCACAAACCCCACTGGACTGCGTGTGTGTCATGAACCCCATTAGACAGCGAGTGTGTCACAATCCCCATTGGACAGAGTGTGTGTGACAAACCCTACGGAACAGTGTGTGTGTCACAAACCCCACGGGACAGTGTGTGTGTCCCAATCCCCATTGGACAGCGTGTGTGTCACAAAACCCATTGGACAGTGTGTGTGTCACAAACCCCCCTGTACAGTGTGTGTGTCACAAACCACATTGGACAGCATCCGTGTCAGAAACACCATTGGACAGCGTGTGTGTCACAAACCCTATTGGACAGCATGTGTCACAAACCCCATTGGACAGTGTGTGAGTCACAAACCCCATTGGAAAGTGTGTGTGTCACAAACCCCATTAGACAGTGTGTGTGTCACAAACCCCATTGGACAGCGTGTGAGTCACAAACCCCATTGGAAAGTGTGATTGTCACAAACGCCATTGGATAGCCTGTGTGTGTCACAAACCCCACTGGACAGCGTGTGTGTCACAATCCCCATTGGACACCGTGTGTGTGTCACAAACCCCTTTGGACAGCGTGTGTGATGTCACAAACCCTATTTGACAGCGTGTGCGTCACAAACCCCATTGGACAGTGTGTGTGTCATAAACCCCATTGGACAGCGTGTGTACTTCACAATCCCCATTGGACAGTGTTCGTGTGTAACAAACCCCATTAGACAGAGTGTGTGTCACAATCCCCATTGGACAGCGTGTGTGTCTCAAACCACATTGGACAGTGTGTGTGTCACAAACTCCACTGGAAAGCGTGTGTGTCACAAACACCCATGGACAGTGTGCGTGTCCCAAACCCCATTGGACATCGTGTGTTTGTTACAATCCCCACTGGACAGTGTGTGTGTCACAAACCCCATGGGACACAGTGTGTGTCACGAACCCCTTTGGACAGTGTGTGTGTCACAAACCCCATTGGATACCGTGTGTGTCTGTCGAGGGTTAAGATTGCGGGGTGACAATAAAACCCTGGCAGATGTATTGTTAACCCCCTCTTCCCCCCCCACTCCCCCCTTCCTCTTTGCCCCTCCCTCTCCCCCCTTTCCACTAAGGAGAGGCAATTGGGAGGAAAGAAGGACTGAGAGAAGAGAGTTGGAAAAAATTAAAGATGTTTTACTAATGCTACTAATAAGAAGAGAGAAAATAATACAAAATATACAAAACCAATCTTGAAAGTCTCAGCAACTGCAGAGCCGGCACCCAAAGTCCTGGATTAGACTCTGCAGCCAATCGGAGCTGGATTCAGTCTCTCACTAGGCCTCAGTTCACAGGGACGACTAGCAAGGTCCTCTTCTAATGTCGGCCATAAGCAGAAGGGAAAAAGGCAAAAAGGGAAAAGCTAACGAGATCCTCGTGATCTCCCACTTTTATATGAAGTATTCACGTGAATGGAATGTTATACACAGTTGGTCAGTTTCTTGCTCACTTGTTTCTCGTCGCCCCTCTCGCGAGATGTCCATCCGTGCTTATCAATAAGTTTGCATTCCATTGCTAGGTTTACCAAAACATGTGTCTGGTTCTCCAGGAAAATGCAGTTAATATGAAGGCTTTAGCTGACAGGAAAAATTCACTGAAAGAGAAACTTGTTTTTTAACAAAACCAGGACATTCCACCCCTTATAATATGCCATTCACTGAATGCTTAAACCTTATCAATACAATCTATCAATACAATCTAATTAATCACTACTACTATATATATATACATATGTACATATATACACAGGAGTAATTAATCAGTGGACCATCCTTTGAAAAGTTCATTAAGTTCATTTTGTCACGACAGTCTCCCAGGGCAGGAAAAATGGTACAAGTGCATCTCATGACCACTGTTTGTGGTTTAAAGACATCAACTTCGAAGAAGTTGTCAGGCGCCACTCGAAGAAGCTAGCTCTGGTTTCATCATCACTGTTTTGATCTGAAAAACACTTATTAAACACTGTTAGTATGGCAATTCACGTCATGCAGTTCAGTATTGAATATTTTCACCTAAACTCAAATCCCCTTGAGGTACACACCGAACTTCTCCATCCTTAAGCATCACCCACCAGGTGCTGCCAGGTCCCTGGGCAAAAACAATCCCACGAATGGGCTTGCCTTTGCCTGAGGCAGGAGTAACCCAGACTGCCTTTCCTAACATGTTTTTCATGTGTACTACAGGGACTTTATCTCCTTCTACAGTCCATAGAATCTCTGATTGGGCAGGCCCGGCTCGATTGGTTGATCCCCTGGTGTTGACCAACCAAGTGGCTTTTGCTAAGTGTGAATCCCAGTTTTTAAAGGTTCCACCACCAAGTGCCTTTAGTGTAGTTTTTAGCAAACCATTGTACCTTTCAATTTTCCCAGAGGCTGCTGCATGATATGGAATATGATATACCCACTCAATACCATGTTCTTTGGCCCAATTGTCTATAATACTGTTTTTGAAAGGAGTACCATTGTCTGATTCAATTCTTTCTGGCGTACCGTGTCGCCAAAGGACTTGCTTTTCAAGGCCCAAGATAGTATTTCGGGCTGTAGCATGAGACACGGCATATGTTTCCAACCATCCAGTGGTTGCTTCCACCATTGTAAGTACATAACGCTTACCTTGACGTGTTTGTGGAAGTGTAATATAATCAATTTGCCAAGCTTCTCCATACTTATACTTTAACCATCGCCCCCCATACCATACAGGCTTTAACCGTTTCGCTTGTTTGATTTCGGCGCAAGTTTCACATTCATGAATAACCTGGGAAATAGTGTCCATAGTTAAATCCACCCCTCGATCACGAGCCCATTTATATGTTGCATCTCTACCTTGATGCCCTGAAGCATCATGGGCCCACCGAGCTAGGAAAAGTTCACCTTTATGTTGCCAGTCCAAGTCCACCTCAGCTACTTTAATCTTAGCAGCTTGATCCGCTTGTTGGTTCTTTAGATGTTCCTCGGTGGCTCGACTTCTAGGCACATGAGCATCTACATGACAAACTTTCACAGGCAGGCTCTCTAGCCGAGCAGCAATGTCTTGCCACAGTGTGGCAGCCCAAATGGGTTTACCTCTGCGCTGCCAGTTGCTTTTATTCCATTGCTGTAGCCACCCCCACAAGGCATTTGCTACCATCCATGAGTCAGTATAGAGATAAAGTATTGGCCACTTCTCTCATTCAGCAATGTCCAAAGCCAGCTGGATGGCTTTCACTTCTGCAAATTGACTAGATTCACCTTGTCCTTCAGTGGCTTCTGTAACTTGTCGTGTGGGACTCCACACAGCAGCTTTCCACCTTCGATGTTTTCCTACAAGGCGACAAGATCCATCTGTGAACAGTGCATACTGCTTATCAGTCTCTGAAAGAGTATTATACGGTGGTGCTTCTTCAGCACGTTTTACTTCCTCCTCATCTGGAGACATCCCAAAGTCTTTACTTTCTGGCCAGTCTGTAATCACTTCTAAGATCCCTGGGCGATTGGGATTTCCAATTCGAGCTCGTTGCGTGATCAATGCAATCCATTTACTCCACGTAACTTCGGTTGCATGATGTGGAGAGGGAACCGTCCCTTTGAACATCCAGCTCAGCACCGGCAGTCGAGGTGCCAGGAGGAGCTGTGCTTCAGTACCGATCACTTCTGAAGCAGCTCGAACTCCTTCGTATGCTGCTAGTATCTCTTTTTCAGTTGGAGTATAGTTGGCCTCAGATCCTTTGTATCCTCGACTCCAAAAACCTAAGGGTCGACCTCGGGTTTCTCCTGGTGCTTTCTGCCAGAGGCTCCAGGTAAGTCCATTATCTCCGGCTGCGGTGTAGAGCACATTTTTAACATCTAGTCCAGTCCGAACTGGTCCAAGGGCCACCGCATGAATTATCTCATGCTTAATTTGTTCAAAGGCTTGTCGTTGTTCAGGGCCCCACTCAAATTGGTTCTTTTTACGAGTCACTCGATAGAGAGGGCTCACAATCTGGCTGTAGTCAGGAATATGCATTCTCCAAAAACCTACAACGCCCAAGAAAGTCTGTGTCTCCTTTTTATTAGTAGGTGGAGACATTGCAGCAATTTTGTTGATCACATCCATTGGGATCTGACGACGGCCATCTTGCCATTTTATTCTTAAAAACTGGATCTCTCGTGCAGGTCCCTTGACCTTGCTTCGTTTTATGGCAAAACCAGCATCCAAAAGAATCTGAATTATTCTCTCACCTTTCTCGAAGACTTCTTTCGCTGTGTCGCCCCATACGATGATGTCATCAATATACTGCAAATGTTCTGGAGCTTTACCTTGCTCCAGCGTGGTCTGGATCAGTCCATGGCAGATGGTAGGACTGTGTTTCCACCCCTGGGGCAAGCGATTCCACGTGTACTGGATGCCTCTCCAGGTGAAAGCAAACTGCGGCCTGCACTCTGCTGCTACAGGAATAGAGAAAAATGCATTAGCAATGTCAATTGTAGCATACCACTTAGCTGCCTTTGACTCCAGTTCAAATTGCAGTTCTAGCATGTCAGGCACAGCAGCACTCAGTGGTGGCGTAACTTCATTCAGGCCACGATAGTCTACAGTTAGTCTCCACTCGTCACTAGACTTACGCACTGGCCAGATTGGGCTGTTAAAAGGTGAGCGAGTCTTACTGATCACACCCTGGCTTTCCAATTGACGGATCAACTTCTGGATCGGAATCAAAGAGTCTCGATTGGTGCGATATTGCCGACGATGCACTGTTGTGGTAGCAATTGGCACCTGCTGATCGTCAACCATCAGCAGTCCTACAACAGAAGGGTCATCTGAAAGACCAGGCAAATCAGACAGCTGTTCAATTTTCTCAGTGTCCACAGCTGCTATACCAAATGCCCACCTATACCCTTTTGGGTCCTTAAAATACCCTCTCCTGAGGTAATCTATGCCAAGGATGCATGGAGCATCTGGACCAGTCACAATGGGATGCTTTTGCCAGTTTTTTCCAGTTAGGCTCATTTCAGCCTCTACAACAGTCAGTTCCTGGGATCCCCCAGTCACTCCAACAATATTGATGGATTGCGGTCCTTTATAATTAGAAGGAATTATCGTGCACTGAGCACCAGTGTCCACTAAAGCTTTGTACTCCTGGGGGTGTGTTGTACCAGGCCATCGTATTTGTACAGTCCAATATACTCTGTTATCCCTTTCCTCCACCTGGTTGGAGGCAGGGCACCTCTAATTTCTGTTTTGCACAGTCTCTGGGTGTGAATTAGAGGTTCCTTCAAGAGCATCAGAATCTCTTCTGCTCCTTTTGTAAACTGGAGCAGCCACCTTCCTAGGAGTTTTTCCTTTTATCTCACGTACTCGTTCTTGAAGTTCTGAGGTAGGCCTTCCATGCCACTTATTCATGTTTTCTCCCTGCTCATGTAGGAAGAACCACAGTGAACCTCTTTTTGTGGGCTGCCTCTGTCCTCTCTCTCGAGATTGGAAACGCCTTTTCCTAATAGCTGAAACATAGGTTTGTGCAGGTCGTGAATGATATGTGTCTTCTCTGAGTTCTTTGATCTCTTGCAATATCTTTTCAAATCGGTCATCAGATTTTTCACACAGTTTCTCTACAGCAGAGACACAAGCCCGTAGAGAACCAGCAAAGCTGTCCTCAAAGTTCCGAAGCTGCTCAATCACTTCATTAATCTCTTGTTCACCTCTAGCTGACCAGACCATTCCTGCCAATGACTTAGCATATGCAGGGGGTGCACTTTGTACAAATCTGCGCCACAGAGATCGTGTACAATTGATTCTATCTGGGTCTGTCCCCTCTTGGTTGTCTGATCCAAAATAGATGATCTCTCGCACAGCTAATTCTCTCAGGAACTGAATACCTCTCTCCATAGTATTCCATTTCCCTAACTTGGATATACAAGCTTCCTTGTAGGGAAATCTTACTTTCATAGCTGCCAGGAGTCGGGTCCAGAGAGCAGTGGCATTAGACTCTCTTGAAATTGCCCTATCAATGGTGGAATCTCTTGACAGAGATCCCAGCTGCCTGGCTTCACCACCTTCCAATTCAATTGTTTCTGCCCCATTGTCCCAGCATCGGAGCAGCCAGGTTAAAATATTCTCGCCTTCACGGAGACTAAAGTCTTTTCGCAGATCTCTCAGCTCACCTGGAGAAAAGGACCGAGTGGTGGTCACTTCATCTCCTCCCTGTCCTGATGATGCCCCTTGAGTTGATGTTGGCCCTGTGCCATCATCTGCTGCACGGGTAGTCTTTCTAGTGACTTTCTTACAACCAGCAACTGATGCTGATATGGGTTCACCATCATTTGATTTATTTCCAGAGTCGGAATGACTGTCACAGTGGTTACAGCAGCAACAGTGCCCAGTGTGTGAAGAAGGGGGGGCTGCCTTGTTAGCCTTTGAGGCTGGAGAAGTAATGTTATCTGCAGCGACCTTGGCAGAGGAACTCTGCGGAGGAGCTGTAGCTTCAGCCTGTGAAGCCGCCGTTGGGGGGGCAGTGGCTGCAGCGGCCGCTTTCGCTGTTTTGCTCTTTCTCGAGCGGCTCGGAGTGCTTCTTGCTAAAGCTTCTGAAGACGCACCGCAAATCTCAGGACAACAAAGAGACGCAAACCTCCTGTTGAACGCCATTTCTCTTAACAGAAGCACAAACTGACACACATTCAGCAAACCAGATAACACCATCACCGTTCTATCAAAACTCCAAGGATATTCAAAATTCTCTAGAACATTTGCGAACTGTCCTAGCGAAAAAACGAAAGTATTGTTGCTCAGCCTTTCTAAAGATTCGCTCGACCAATTAGCAAACACAGAGCCGTACTGCTCTTTAATCTCTCCTGGAGGCTTTTCAAGGTAAAGCAGAAGCGAGTAGAAATTAATTAGCGGCTGCAGTACAATAAAATAAACCAGCGACAAACCACACAGTATCATCATGACCATTGTCCAGTTCTTTGTTGTTATATAATGAATACTTCGATTTAAAAAGAAAGCCCAACACAGATATGGAATCAGTGAGCACAATGTAGAAAATAACTGATACAACTTATGCCATAACATCTTTAAATCAGTGTAATTCACTTTGCCTTAATACAACTAAATAATATCCAAAGCAAACGGACGCTCGAGTATCACAACTCTATGAGTTGGCACCGTGCCAAGAAAACTGAAAGGTACGTCAGAGCAGTAGAAAAGCCAAAAATCTTCAAATTTACCCCTTTCTCTTGCCCCACGTTGGGCGCCAATTATCTGTCGAGGGTTAAGATTGCGGGGGTGACAATAAAACCCTGGCAGATGTATTGTTAACCCCCTCTTCCCCCCCCACTCCCCCCTTCCTCTTTGCCCCTCCCTCTCCCCCCTTTCCACTAAGGAGAGGCAATTGGGAGGAAAGAAGGACTGAGAGAAGAGAGTTGGAAAAAATTAAAGATGTTTTACTAATGCTACTAATAAGAAGAGAGAAAATAATACAAAATATACAAAACCAATCTTGAAAGTCTCAGCAACTGCAGAGCCGGCACCCAAAGTCCTGGATTAGACTCTGCAGCCAATCGGAGCTGGATTCAGTCTCTCACTAGGCCTCAGTTCACAGGGACGACTAGCAAGGTCCTCTTCTAATGTCGGCCATAAGCAGAAGGGAAAAAGGCAAAAAGGGAAAAGCTAACGAGATCCTCGTGATCTCCCACTTTTATATGAAGTATTCACGTGAATGGAATGTTATACACAGTTGGTCAGTTTCTTGCTCACTTGTTTCTCGTCGCCCCTCTCGCGAGATGTCCATCCGTGCTTATCAATAAGTTTGCATTCCATTGCTAGGTTTACCAAAACATGTGTCTGGTTCTCCAGGAAAATGCAGTTAATATGAAGGCTTTAGCTGACAGGAAAAATTCACTGAAAGAGAAACTTGTTTTTTAACAAAACCAGGACAGTGTCTCAAACCGCTTTGGACAGTGTGTGTGTCACAATCCCCATGGGACAGAGTGTGTGTCACAAACACCATTGGATAGCATGTGTGTCACAAACCCCTTTGGAAAATGTGTGTGTCACAAACCCCATTGGACAGCTTGTGTGTCACAAACACCCATGGACAGTGTGCGTGTTCACAAACCCCATTGGACATAGTGTGTGTGTCACAATCCCCATTGGACAGTGTGTGTGTCAAAAAACCCCATGGGACTGAGTCTGTGTCACGAACCCCATTGGACAGCGTCTGTGTCACAAGCGCCATTGGACAGAGTGTGTGTGTCACAAAACCTTTTGGACAGTGTGTGTGTCACAAACCCCCGTGGACACTGTGTGTGTCACGAACGCCATTGGACAGTGTGTGTGTCACAAACCCCCGTGGACAGTGTGTGTGTCACAATCCCCAGTGGACAGCGTGTGTGTCAATACCCCATTGGACGGTGCGTGTGTGACAAAACCCACTAGACAGCGTGTGTGTCACAAACACCCATGGAGAGTGTGAGTATCACAAACCCCATTGGATAGCATGTGTGTCTCAAACCGCTTTGGACAGTGTTTGTGTCACAAACACCACTGGACAGCGTGTGTGTCACGAGCCCGATTGGACAGCGTGTGTGTCTCAAGCTCCATTGGACAGAGTGTGTGTGTCAAAAACCCCATTGGAAAGTGTATGTATCACAAACCCCATTCAATAGCGTGTGTGTTCACAAACCCCTTTGGACAGCTTGTTTTTAACAACTCCCATTGCACAGACTATGTGAGTCACAAAGCCCACTGGACAGCGTGTGTGTCACAAACACCAATGGACAGTGTGAGTGTCACAAACCCCATTGGACAGCGTGTTTGTCACAATCCCCATTGTACAGCGTGTGTGTCACAAACACCATTGGACAGCATGTGTGTGTAACAATACCCATTGGACAGTGTGTGTGTCACAAACCCCATTGTACAGTGTGTGTGTCTCAAACTCCACTGGACAGTTGTGTGTCACAAACACCCATGGACAATGTGCGTGTCAGAAACCCCATTGGACATCGTGTGTGTCACAAACCCCTTTGGACAGTGTGTGTGTCACAAACCCCATGGGACAATGTGTGTGTGTCACAAACCCCATTGGAAAGTGTGTGTCACAAACCCCATTGAATAGCGTGTGTGTGTTTCAAAAACCCCATTAGAAAGTATGTGTGTCACAAACCCCATTGGATAGAGTGTGTATGTCACAAACCCCATTATAAAGTGTGCGTGTCACAAACCCCATTTGATAGCGTGTGTGTGTCACAAACCCTATTGGACAGTGTGTAGGTTACAATCCCATTTGGACAGCGTCTGTGTCACAAACCCCATTGGACAGCGTGTGTGTCAAAAACACCATTGGACAGCATGTCTGTGTCACAAATCCTATTTGACAGTGTGTGTGTCACAAACCGCACTTGACAGCGTGTGTGTCACAAACTCCCATGGACAGTGTGCGTGTCACAAACCCCATTGTACATCGTGTGTGTCACAAACCCTTTTGCACAGTGTGCGTGTCACAAACCCCAATGGATATCGTGTGTGTCACAATCCTCTTCGGACAATGTGTGTGTCACAAACCCCATTGGTCAGCGTATGTGTGTCAAAATCCCCAATGGACAGTGTGTGTGTCACAAACCCCATGGGACAAGGGTGTGTCACGAACCCCATTAGACATCGTGTGTGTCACAAACCCCATTGGACAGCGTGTGTGTTACAAACCCAATGGGAAAGAGTGTGTGTCACGAACCACATTGGACAGCGTGTGTGTTCACAAGCGCCATTGCACACACAGAGTGTGGTGTCACAAAACCCATTGGAAAGTTTGTGTCACAAACCCCATTGGATAGCATGTGTGTGTCACAAACCCTATTGGACAGTAAGTATGTCACAATCCCCGTTGGATAGCGCGTGTGTGTCACAAACCCTATTGGATAGCGTGTAGGTCACAATCCCCATTGGACAGCGTCTGTGTCACAAACCCCATTGGACAGCGTGTGTGGTTCACAATCCCCATTGGACACTGTGTGTGTGAGTCACAAAACCCATTGGATAGCGTGTGTGTCACAAATGCCCGTGGACACTGTGTGTGTCACGAACGCCATTGGACAATGTGTGTGTCACAAACCCCCCTGGACAGTGTGTGTGTCAAATCCACATTGGACATTGTGTGTGTGACAAAACCCACTGGACAGCCTGTGTGTCACAAACACCCATGGACAGTGTGAGTGCCACAAGCCCCATTGGATAGCGTCTGTGTGTTACAAACCCTATTGGACAGTGTGTGTGTGTCACAATCCCCATTGGACAGTGTGTGTGTCACAAAACCCATTGGATAGAGTGTGTGTGTCACAAACCCTATTGGACAGTATGTGTGTCACAAAACCCACTGTACAGCGTGTGTGTCACAAACCCCCCCGGACAGCGTGTGTGTCACAAACACCCATGGACAGGATGAGTGTCACAAACCCCATTGGAAACTTTGTGTGCCACAAACCCCACTGGACAGCGTGTGTGTCACAAACACCCATGGATATTGTGCGTGTCATCAGCCCCATTGGACAGCGTGTGTGTCAAAAACGCCATTGGACAGCGTGTGTGTGTAACAATACCCATTGGACAGTGTGTGTGTCACAAACCCCATTATACATTGTGTTGTGTCACACACCCTTTTGGACAGTGTGTGTGTTCACAAAACCCACTAGACAGCGTGTGGGTCACAAACACCCATGGACATTGTTCGTGTCACGAACCCCATTGGACAGCGTGTCTGTCACAAGTGCCATTGGACAGAGTGTGTGTGTCACAAACCCCATTGGAAAGTGTATGTGTCACAAACCCCATTGGATAGCATGTGTGTGGCACAAACCCTATTGGACAGTGTGTGTGTCACAAAACCCACCGGACAGCGTGTGTGTCACAAACCCTTTTGGACAGTGTGTATGTCACAATCCCCATTGGACAGCGTGTGTGTCACAAACCCCCGTGGACACTGTGTGTGTCACAAACACTATTGGACAGTGTGTGTGTAACAAACCCATTTGGTCAGCGTGTGTGTCACAAACCCCATGAGACAGTGTGTGTGTCACAATCCCCATTGGACAGCGTGTGTGTCACAAACACCATTAGAAAGTGTGCGTGCCACAAACCCCATTGGAAAGTGTGTGTGTCACAAAATCCATTGGATAGTGTGTGTGTCACAAACCCCATTTGATAGCGTGTGTGTGTCAGAAACCCTACTGGACAGTGTGTAGGTCACAATCCCCATTGGACAGCGTCTGTGTCACAAACCCCATTGGACAGCGTGTGTGTGTCACAATCCCCATTGGACAGTGTGTGTGTCACAAACCCCAGTGGACAGCATGTTTGTCAAAACCCCGTTGGACAGTGTGTGTGTCACAAACCCCACTGGACAGTGTGTGTGTTGCATACACCCATGGACAGTGTGCGTGTCAGAAACCCCATTGTACATCGTGTCTTTCACAAACCCTTTTGGACAGTGTGTGTGTCACAAACCCCATTATAAAGTGTGCTTGTCACAAACCCCATTTGATAGCGTGTGTGTGTCAAAAACCCTATTGGACAGTGTGTAGGTCAAAATCCCCATTGGACAGCGTCTGTGTCACAAACCCCATTGGACAGCGCGTATGTCATGAACACCATTGGACAGCGTGTGTGTGTTACAATCCCCATTGGACAGTGTGTGTGTCACAAACCCCATTGGATAGCGTGTGTGTGTCAAAAACCCCATTAGAAAGTATGTGTGTCACAAACACTTTGGATAGTGTGTGTGTGTCACAAACCCTATTTGATAGCGTGTGTGTGTCACAATCCCCATTGGACAGCGTCTGTGTCACAAACCACATTGGACAGCGTGTGTGTCACAAACACCATTGGACAGCGTGTGTATGTCACAATCCCCATTGGACAGTGTGTGTGTCACAAGCCCCATGGGACTGAGTTTTTGTAACGAACCCCATTGGACAGCGTGTGTGTCACAAGCGCCATTGGACAGAGTGTGTGTGTCACAAACCCCATTGGAAAGTGTATGTGTCACAAACCCCATGGGACAGCGTGTGTGTGTCACAAACCACATTGGAAAGTGTGTGTGTCTCAAACCCCATTGGACAGCGTGTCTGTGTCACAGTACTCTTTGGACAGCGTGTGTGTCACAAACCCTATTGGACAGTGTGTGTGTCACAAAACCCACTGGACAGTTTGTGTGTCACAAACCCCATTGGACAGCGTGTGTGTGTAACAATACCCATTGGACAGTGTGTGTGTCACAATCCCCATTGGACTGCGTGTGTGTCACAAAACCTCGCAGACACTGTATGTGTCACAAACCCCATTGGACAGCGTGTGTGTCACAATCCCAATTGTACAGTGTGTATGTGTCACAAACCCCATTGGACATCGTGTGTGTCAGAAACCCCTTTGGACAGTGTGAGTGTCACAAACCCCATTGGACAGAGTGTGTGTTTCACAAACCCCATTGGAAAGTGTGTGCGTCACAAACCCCATTGGATAGCGTGTGTGTGTCACAAACCCTCCTGGTCAGTGTCTGTCTCACAAAACCCATTGGATAGCATGCGTGTCACAAACACCATTGGACAGTGTGTGTGTAACAAACCCAGTTGGTCAGCGTGTGTGTCACAAACACCTATGGACAGTGTGCGTGTCACAAACCCCATTGGACAACGTGTGTGTCACAAACCCCTTTGGACAGTGTGTGTGTTACAAACCCCATTGGACAGCGTGTGTGTCACAAACCCCTTTAGAAAGTATGCGTGTCACAAACCCCATTGGATAGCGTGTGTGTCACAAACCCAATTGGACAGTGTGTGTGTGTCACAAACCCCTTTGGACAGTTTGTGTGTCACAAACCCCATTGGACAGCGTGTGTGTCACAAAACCCATGGGACAGAGTGTGTGTCACAAACACTATTGGTCAGCGTGTGTGTGTCACAAGCCCATTGGACAGAGTGTGTGTCTCACAAACCCCATTGGACACAGTGTGTGTGTCACAAACCCCATTGGATAGAGTGTGTGTGTCACAAACCCCATTAGAAAGTATGAGTGTCACAAACCCCATTGGATAGCGTGTGTGTGTCACAAACCCTATTGGACAGTGTGTGTGTGAAAAAACACACTGGATAGCGTGTGTGTCACAAACCCCATTGTACAGCGTGTGTGTCTCAAACTCCATTGGACAGAGTGTATGTGTCACAAGTCCTATTAGACAGTGTGTGTGTCACAAACACCATTGGACAGCGTGTGTGTTACAAGCCCCTTTGGACAGAATGAATGTGTCACAAAACCCATTGGACAGCATGTATGTGTCACAATTCCCATTGGACAATGTGTGTGTCACAAACACCATGGGACTGAGTGTGTGTCACGAACTCCATTGGACAGTGTGTGTCACAAGCGCCATTGGAGAGCGTGTTTTTGTCACAAACCCTCCTGGTCAGTGTGTGTGTCACAAAACCCATTGGACAGCATGCGTGTCACAAACACAATTTGACAGTGTGTGTGTAACAAACCCAATTGGTCAGCGTGTGTGTCACAAACCCCATTGGACACCGTGTGTGTGTCACAAACTCCATTAGAAAGTATGCGTGTTCACAAACGCCATTCGATAGCGTGTGTGTGTCACAAACTCTATTGGACAGTGTGTATGACACAATCCCCATTGGACAGCGTCTTTGTCACAAACTCAATGGGACAGAGTGTGTGTCACAAACACTATAGGACAGCGTGTGTGTGTCACAAAACCCACTGGACAGCGTGTGTGTCACAAGCTCCATTGGACAGAGTGTGGTGTCACAAACCCCATTGGAAAGTGTATGTGTCACAAACCCCGGTGGATAGCGTGTGTGTCACAATCCCTATTGGACACTGTGTGTGTCACAAAACCCACTGGACACCGTGTGTGTCAAGAACCCCATTGGACAGCATGTGTGTCACAAGCACCGTTGGACAGAGTGTGGTGTCACAATCCCCATTGGACAATGCGTGTGTGTGTCACAAAACCCATTGGATAGCGTGTGTGTCACAAACCCCCGTGGACACTGTGTGTGTCACGAAATCCATTGGACAGTGTGTGTGTCAAAAACCCCCCTGGACAGTGTGTGTGTCACAATCCCCAGTGGACAGCGTGTTTGTCAAAACCCCATTGGACTGTGTGTGTGTGACAAAACCCACTGAACAGCGTGTGTGTATCACAAACACCCACGGACAGTGTGAGTGTCTCAAGCCCCATTGGACAGCGTGTCTCTGTCACAATCCCCATTGAACAGTGTGTGTGTCACACACACCATTGGATAGCGTGAGTGTCACGAACTCCATTGGATAGTGTGTGTGTCACAAGCACCATTGGACAGAGTGTGTGCGCCACAAACCCCATTGGAAAGTGTATGTGTCACAAACCCCATTGGATAGCGTGTTTGTTCACAAAACCCATTGGACAGCGTGGTTTTCACAAGACCCATTGTACAGAGTGTGTCTGTCACAAAGCCCATTGGACAGAGTGTGTGTCACAATACCCATTGGACACCGTGTGGGTCACAAACCCCATTGGATAGCGTGTGTGTCACAATCCCCATTGGACTCCGTGTGGGTCACAAACCCCATTGGACAGAGTGTGTGTCACGAATCCCATTGGACAGCATATGTGTCACAAGCACCATTGGAAAGAGTCTGTGTGTCACAAACCCCATTGGAAAGTGTATGTGTCACAAACCCCATTGGACAGCGTGTGTGTGTCACAATACTTATTGGACAGCGTTTGTGTAACAAACCCCATTGGACAGCGTGTGTGTAACAAACCTCTTTGGACAGCGTGTGTGCGTCACAATACCCATTGGACAGTGTGTGTGTCACAAACCCCATTGGACAGATTTTGTGTCACAAACCCCATTGGACAGCGTGTGTGTGTCACAAACCTCCTGTTCAGTGTGTGTGTCACAAACCCCATTGGACAGCATGTGTGTGTCACAATCCCCATTGGCCAGTGTGTGTGTCACAAACATCATTGGACAGCGTGTGTGACTCACAAGCCCATTGGACAGAGTGTTTGTGTCACAAAATCCACTATACAGCATGTGTGTCATGAACCCCATTGGACAGTGTGTGTTTCACAAACCCCATTGGACAGCGTGTGTGTGTCACAATCCCCATTGGACAGTGTGTGTGTCACAAACACCATTGGAGAGCGTGTGTGTCACAAACCCCATTGGAAAGTGTATGTGTCACAAACCCGATTGGATAGCGTGTGTGTGTCGCAAACACTATTGGACAGTGTGTGTGTCACAAAACCTACTGGACAGTGTGTGTGTCACAAACCCCATTGGACAGCGTGTGTGTCACAAACACCATTGGACAGCGTGTGTATCAAAAGCTACATTCGACAGAGTATATGTGTCACAAACCCCATTGGGCACGTGAGTGTCACAATAGCCATTGGTCAGAGTGTTTTCACAAACCCGATAGGACAGTGTGTTTGTCACAAACCCCATTTGACAGACTTTGTGTGACAAACCCCTTTGGACAGTGTGCGTGTCATAAATCCCATTGGAAAGTGTATGTGTCACAAACCGCATTGGATAGCCTGTGTGTGTCACAAACCCCATTGGACAGCGTGTGTATCACAAGCCCATTGGACAGAGTGTATGTGTCACAATACCCATTTGACAGTGTGTGTGTCACAAACACGTTTCGAGAGAGTTTGTGTCACAAACCCCACTGGACAGCGGGTTTGTCACAAGCACTATTTTACAGAGTGTGTGTGTCACAAAACCCATTCGAAAGTGTATGTGTCACAAACCCCATTGGATAGCGTGTGTGTGTCAAAAACACTACTGTAGAGTGTGTGTGTAACAAACAACATTGGACAGCGTGTGTATCAAAATAAACATTGGACAGAGTGTGTGTGTCACAAACCCCATTGGACACTGTGTGTGTCACAAACCCCATTGGACAGAGTTTGTGTGACAAACCCCATTGGGGAGTGTGTGTGTCATAAACCCCATTGGAAAGTGTATGTGTCACAAACCGCATTGGATAGCGTGTGTGTGTCACAAACACCATTGGACAGCGTGTGTGTCACAAGCCTATTGGACAGAGTGCGTGTGTCACAAAACCCACTCGACAGCCTGTGTGTCACGAACCCCATTGGACAGCGTGTGTGTCACAAGCACCATTGGACAGAGTGTGTGTGTCAGAAACCCCTTTGGAAAGTGTATGTGTCACAAACGCGATTGGATAGCGTGTGTGTGTCACAAAGCCTATTGGAGAGTGTGTGTAGTCACAAAACCCACTGGAGAGCGTGTGTGTCACAAACCCCATTGGACAGCGTGTGTGTAACAAACCTCTTTGGACAGTGTATGTGTGTCACAAACCTCCTGGTCAGTGTGTGTGACACAAACACCATTGTACAGCGTGTTTGTCACAAGCCCTTTGGACAGAGTGTGTGTGTCACAAACCCCGTTGGACAGCGTGTATGTCAAAAACCCCTTTAGACAGTGTGTGTGTCACAAAGCACATTGTACAGCGTGTGTGTGTCACAATCCCCATTGGACAGTGTGTGTGTCACAAATCCCATTGGACAGCGTGTGTGTGTCACAATACCCATTGGACAGCAAGTGTGTCACAAGCACCATTGGACAGAGTGTGTGTGTCACAAACCCCATTGGATAGAGTGTGTGTGACAAACCCCATTGGACAGCGTGTGTGTCATGAACCCCATTTCAAAACTTGTGTGTCACAAGCACCATTGGACAGAGTGTTTGTGTCACAAACATCATTGGAAAGTGTATGTGTCACGAACCTCATTGGATAGCATGTGTGTATCACAAGCCCCACTGGACAGCGTCTGTGTCACAAACCCCATTGGACAGCGTGTGTGTCACAAACACCCATGTACCGCGTGCGTGTCACAAATCCCATTGGACATAGTGTGTGTCACAAACCCCATTGGACAGCGTGTGTGTGTCACAATCCCCATTGGACAGTGTGTGTGTCACAAACCCCATGGGACAGAGTGTTTGTCACAAACACTATTGGACACGGTGTGTGACAAGCCCATTGGACAGAGAGTGTGTGTCACAAAACCCACTGGACAGCGTGTGTGTCACAATCCTATTTGGACAGCATGTGTGTCACAAACCCCATTGGACAGCGTCTGTGTTTCAAACCCCATTGAACAGTGTGTGTGTCACAAACCCATTGGACAGTGTCTATGTGTAACAATACCCATTGGACAGCGTGTGTGTCATAAACCCCCATGGACACTGTATGTGTCACGAATGCCATTGGACAGCGTGTATGTCACAAGACCCATTGGAGAGAGTGTATGTGTCACAATACCCATTAGACAGTGTGTGTGTCAATACCCCATTGGACATAGTGTGTGTCACAAAACTCACTGGACAGCGTGTGTGTCACAAACACCCATGGAGAGTGTGTGTGTCACAAACCCCATTGCACATTGAGTGTGTGTCACAAACCCCATTGGAAAGTGTGTTTGTCACAAACCCCATTGGATAGCGTGGGTGTGTCACAAACCCTACTGGACTGTGTGTGTGTCAGAAGCCTCATTAGACAGCCTGTGTGTAGTCACAGTCGCCATTGGACAGTGTGTGTGTCACAAAACCCATTGTATAGCGTGTGTGTGTTACATTCCCTTTAGAAAGTGTGTGTGTCAAAAACCCCATTGGATAGTGTGTGTGTCACAAGTCCCATTGGACAGAGTGAATGTGTCACAAACCCCATTAGACAGTGTGTGTGTCACAATACCCATTGGAAAGCGTGTGTGTCACAGACCCCTTTGGACAGTGTGTGTGTCACAAACCCCATTGGACAGTGCGTGTGTCAGAAAAAACATTGGTCAGTGTGTATGACACAAAACCCATTGGACAGCGTGTGTTTCAAAACCCAATTGGACAGTGCGTATGTCACAAAACCCACTGGACAGCGTGTGTTTTACAAATCCCCCTGGTCAGTGTGTGTGTCACAATCCCCAGTGGACAGCGTGTGTGGCAAAACCCAATTGGACAGTGTTTGTATCACAAAACCCACTGGACAGCGTGTGTGTCACAAACACCCCTGGACAGTGTAAGTGTCACAATCCCCATCGGATTGCGTGTGTGTCACAAACCCCTATGGACAGTGTATTTGTCACAAATGCCATTGTATAACATGTGTGTTCACAATCCCATTGGACAGATTGTTTTTCACAAGACCCATTGGACAGAGTGTGTGTGTCACAAAGCCCATTGGACAGCGTGTGTGTCACAATCCCCATTGGACAGCGTATGTGTCACAAACCCCATTGGACAGCGTGTGTGTGTAACAATACCCATTGTACAGTGTGTGTGTCACAATCCCCATTGGATAGAGTGTGTGTCACAAACACCCCTGGACAGCGTGTGTGTCACAAACATCCATGGACAGTGTGTGTGTCACAAATCCCATTGGACAGCGTGTGTGTGTGATAATCCCCATAGGACAGTGTGTGTGTCACAAACCCCATGGGACAGAGTGTCTGTAAGAAACACCACTGGACAGAGTGTGAGTGTCACAAACCCCACTGGATAGTGTGTGTGTCACAAACCCCATTACAAAGTGTGTGTGTCACAAACCACATTGGATAGCGTGTGTGTGTCACAAACCCTATTGGACAGTGTGTGTGTCACAAATCCCGTTGAACAGTGTGTGTGTCACAAACACCATTGGACAGCGTGTGTGTCACAAGCCCATTTTACAGAGTGTATGTGTCACAAAATCCATTGGATAGCGTGTGTGTGTCACAAAACCTATTGGACAGTGTGTGTGTCACAAAATACACTGGACAGCGCGTGTGTTCGCAGGACCCATTGGACAGAGTCTGTGTGTCACAAAGCCCGTTGGGCACCGTGTGTGTCACAATCCCCATTGGACAGCGTCTGTGTCACAAACACCATTGGACAGAGTGTGTGTCACAAACCCTTTTGGACAGTGTGTGTGTCACAAACCCATTTGGACACCGTGTGTGTGTCACAATCCCCATTGGACAGTGTGTGTGTCACAAAACCCACTGGATAGCGTGTGAGTTCCAAACAAGCAAGGACGGTCTGTGTTTCACAAACCTCATTGGACAGCGTGTGTGTGTCACAATCCCCATTGGACAGTGTGTGTGTCACAAAAACCATTGGACAGCGTGTGTGTCACAAGCACCATTGGACAGAGTGTGAGTGTCACAAAACCCATTGGAAAGTGTGTGTGTCACAAACCCCATTTAATAATGTGTGTGTGTCACAAACCCTATTGGACAGTGTGTGTGTCACAAACCCAATGGGATAGCGCGTGTGTGTCACAAACCCCATTAGAAAGTGTGCGTGTCACAAACCCCTTTGGAAAGTGTGTGTGTCATAAACCCCATTGGATAGCGTGTGTGTTTCACAAACCCCATTAGATAGTGTGTGTGTCACAAACACCATTGGACAGCGTGTGTGTCACTAACCCCTGTGGACACTGTGTGTGTCACAAACCCCATTCGAAAGTGTGGGAGTCACAAAGCCCATTGGAAAGAGTGTGTGTTTCACAGAACCCATCAAACAGTACGCGTGTGACAAACCCCATTGGATAGCGTGTGTGTGCCAAAATCCCCATTGGATAGCGTGTGTGTGTCACAAAGCCTATTGGACAGCGTGTGTGTCACAAGACCCATTGGACAGAGTGTGTGTGTGGCAAACCCCATTGGACACCGTGTGTGTCATAACCCCCACTTTACAGCATATGTGTTTCACAATCCCCATTGGACAGAGTGTTTGTGTCAAAAAACCCACTGGACAGCGTGTGTGTCACGAATTCCATTAGACAGCGTGTGTGTCATAAGCACCATTGGACAGGGTGTGTGTGTCACAAACCCCATTGGAAAGTGTATGTGTCAAAAACCCCGTTGGATAGCGTGTGTGTGTCACAAACCCCATTAGAAAGTGTGCGTATCACAAACCCCCGTGGACACTGTGTGTGTCACAAACCCTTTTGGACTGTGTGTGTGTCAGAAACCCCACTGGACAACGTGTGTGTCACAAACACCCAAGGACGGTGTGCGTGTCACAAACCCCATTGGACATCGTGTGTGTAACAAACCCATTTGGACAGTGTGTGTGTCACAAACCCCATGGGACAGAGTGTGTGTCACTCACCCCACTGGACAGCATGTGTGTCACAAGCACCATTGGACAGAGCGTGTGTGTCACAAAGCCCATTGGAAAGTGTATGTGTCACAAACCCCACTGGATAGCTTGTGTGTGTCGCAAACCCTGCTGGTCAGTGTGTGTGTCACAAAACCCATTGGATAGCATGCGTGTCACATACACCATGGAACAGTGTGTGTGTAACAAAACCAATTTGTCAGCGTGTGTGTCACAAACCCCACTGGAAAGTGTGTGTGTCACAATCCCCTTTGGAAACTGTGTGTGTCACAAACCCCATTAGAAAGTGTGCATGTCACAATCCCCATTTCAAAGTGAGGACCTCTTTGGACAGTGTATGTGTGTCACAAACCTCCTGGTCAGTGTGTGTGTCACAAAACCCATTGGACAGCGTGTGTGTCACAAACCGCATTGGATATCATGTGTGTGTCACAAACCCCATTAGAAAGTGTGCGTGTCACAAAACCCATTTGATTCCCTGTGTGTTTCACAAACCCCATTGGAAATTCTGCGTGTCTCAAAGCCCATATGATAGCGTGTGTGTCGCAAACCCCATTAGAAAGTGTGCGTGTTACAAACCCCATTGGATAGCGAGTGTGTCAAAAACCCTATTGGACGGGGTGTGTGTCACAAACCCCACTGGACAGCGTGTGTGTCACGAACCCCATTGGAAAGCGTGTGTGTCACAAGACCCATTGGACAGCGTGTGTGTCATAATCCCCACTTTACAGCGTGTGTGTCTCTCAATCCCCACTGGACAGAGTGTGTGTGTGACAAACCCCTTTGGACAGTGTGTGTGTCAGAAACCCCATTGGACAGCGTGTGTGTCACAAACACCCATGGACAGTGTGCATGTCAAAAACCTCATTGGACACCGTGTGTGTCCCAAACCCCGTTGGACAGTGTGTGTGTCACAAACCCCATGGGACAGAGTGTGTGTCACAAACCCCATTGGACAGCGTGTGTGTCTACAAGCGCCATTGGACAGAGCGTGTGAGTCACAAACCCCATTAGAAAGTGTATGTGTCACAAACCCCATTGGATAATGCGTGTGAGTCACAAACCCTCCTGGTCAGTGTGTGTGTCACAAAACCCATTGTATAGCATGCGTGTCACAAACACCATGGGACAGTGTGTGTGTGCCACAAACGCCATTGGACAGCGTGAGTGTAATAAACCCCTTTGGACAGTGTGTGTGTCACAAACCCCATTGGACAGGCTGTGTGTCACAAACAATATTGGACAGCGTTTGTGTCACAAACCCATTGGACAGAGTGTGTGTGTCACAAACGCCAATGGACAGTGTGTGTGTCACGAACCCCATTGGACAGCGTGTGGGTTATAAGACCCATTGGACAGAGTGTGTGTGTCACAAACCCCATTGGACATCGTGTGTTTCACAATCCCCATTGGACAGCGTGTGTGTCACAAACCACATTGGACAGAGTGTGTGCGACAAACCCCATTGGACACCGTGTGTGTCATAACCCCCATTTTACAGCGTGTGTGTGTTACAATCCCCATTGGACAGTGTGTGTGTGTCACAAACCCCACTGGACAGCATGTGTGTCACAAACCCCTTTAGACAGTGTGTGTGTCACAAACCCCATTGTAGAGCCCGTGTCTGTCACATTCCCCATTGGACAGCGTGTGTGTCACAATACACATTGGACATAGTGTGTGTGTCACAAAACCCATTGGATAGAATTTGTGTGTCACAAACCCTGTTGGACTGTGTGTGTGACACAAACGGCAGTGGACAGCGTTTGTGTCACGAACCCCATTGGACAGAGTGTGTGTCACAAACCACTTTGGACAGTGTGTGTGTCACAATCCCCATTGGACAGCGTGTGTGTGTCACAATTCCCATTGGACAGTGTGTGCGTCACAAACCCCATTGGACAGAGTGTGTGTCACAAACCCCGTTGGATAGCATGTGTGTGTCACAAACCCTGTTGGACAGCGTGTAGTGTAAGGAAGCCCATTGGACAGTGTGTGTCACAAATCCCATTGGACAGCGTTTGTGTCACAAGCCCATTGGACAGAGTGTGTGTATCACAAAATCCACTGGACACTGTGTGTGTCACGAACCCCATTGGACAGCGTGTGTGTCACAAGCACCACTGGACAGAGTGTGGTGTCACAAACCCTATTGGAAAGTGTATGTGTCACAAACCCCATTGGATAGCGTGTGTGTGTCACAAACCCCATTATAAAGTGTGTGTGTCACAAACCCCATTGGATAGCGTGTGTGTGTCACAAACCCCATTGGACAGCGTGTGTGTGTCACAATACCCATTGAACACTGTGTGTGTCACACAACGCATTGGATAGCCTGTGTTTCACAAACCCCATTTGAAAGTGTGTGTGTTACAAACCCCGTTGGATAGCATGTGTGTGTCACAAACCCTGTTGGACAGCGTGTAGTGTAAGGAAGCCCATTGGACAGTGTGTGTCACAAATCCCATTGGACAGCGTGTGTGTGGCACAAAGCCCAGTTGACAGAGTGTGTTTCAAAAAAACCATTGGACAGTGTGTATGTCACAAACCCCATTGGACAGCGTGTGTGTGTCACAAACCCTCCTGGTCAGTGTGTGTTTCACAAACCCCATTGGAAAGTGTGTGCGCCATTAATCCCATTGCATAGCGTGTGTGTGACAAACTCCCTTATAAAGTAGTGCGTGTTCACAAACCCCACTGGATAGCGTGTGTGTGTCACCAACCCTATTGGACAGTGAGTAGGTCACAATCCCCATTGGACAGCGTCTGTGTCACAAACCTTGTTGGACAGCATGTGTGTCACTTACACCATTGGACAGCGTGTGTGTGTCACAATCCCCATTGGACAGTTTGTGTGTCACAAACCCCATTGGATAGCATGTGTTTCACAAACCCCAGTTGAAAGTGTGTGTGTCACAAACCCCAACAGATAGCGTGTGTGTGTCACAAACCCGATTGGACAGTGTGTATGACAAAATCCCCATTGGACAGCCTGTGTGTCACAAACCCCATTGGACAGTGTGTCTGTGTCACAATACCCATTGGACAGAGTTAGTGTCACAAACCCCATTGGACAGCGTGTGTGTCTCAAACACCATTGGACAGTGTGTGTGGGACATACCCCATTGGACAGCGTGTGTGTGTCTCAAATGCCGTTGGATAGCATGTGTGTCACAAATCCCATTGGACAGCTTGTTTGTGTCACAAAGCCCGTTTGACAGAGTATGTGTCACAAACACCATTGGAGAATGTATGTGTAACATACCCAATTGTTCAGAGTGTGCGTAACAATCTCCATGAGACAGCGTGTGTGTGTCACACACCTCATTGGAAAGTGTGTGTGTCACAAACCCCATTTTATAGCGTGTGTGTGTCACAAAACCCATTATAAAGTGTGTGTGTTACAAACCCCAGTGGATAGCGTGTGTGTGTTACAAACCCCACTGGACAGCGTGTGTGTCACAAACACCATTGGACAGCATGTGTGTGTCACATTCCTCATTGGACAGTGTGTGTGTCGCAAACACCACTGGACAGAGTGTGTGTCACAAACCCCATTGGACAGTGTGTCTGTGTCACAATACCCAATGGACAGTGTGTGTGTCACTATCCCCATTGGACAGTGTGTGTGTCACAAACACCATTGGACAACATGTGTGTGTCACATTCCCCATTGGACAGTGTATGTTCACAAAACCCATTGGATAGCGTGTGTGTCACAAACCCCATTGGATAGCGTGTGTGTCACAATCCCCATTGAACATTGTGTGTGTCACAAAACGCATTGGATAGCGTGTGTGTCACAGTCCCTATTGGATAGAAGGTGTGTCACAAATCCCATTGGAAAGTGTATGTGTCACAAACCCCATTGGATAGCGTGTGTGTGTCACAAAACCCATTATAAAGTGTGTGTGTTACAAACCCCAGTGGATAGCGTGTGTGTGTTACAAACCCCACTGGACAGCGTGTGTGTCACAAACACCATTGGACAGCATGTGTGTGTCACATTCCTCATTGGACAGTGTGTGTGTCGCAAACACCACTGGACAGAGTGTGTGTCACAAACCCCATTGGACAGTGTGTCTGTGTCACAATACCCAATGGACAGTGTGTGTGTCACTATCCCCATTGGACAGTGTGTGTGTCACAAACACCATTGGACAACATGTGTGTGTCACATTCCCCATTGGACAGTGTATGTTCACAAAACCCATTGGATAGCGTGTGTGTCACAAACCCCATTGGATAGCGTGTGTGTCACAATCCCCATTGAACATTGTGTGTGTCACAAAACGCATTGGATAGCGTGTGTGTCACAGTCCCTATTGGATAGAAGGTGTGTCACAAATCCCATTGGAAAGAGTTTGTGTCACAAACCCCATTGGACAGTGTGTGTGTCACAAAACGCATTGGATAGCGTGTGTGTCACAATCCCCATTGGACAGCGTGTGTGTCACAAGCACCATTGGAAAGTGTGTGTGTCACAAACCCCATTGGAAAGTGTGTGTGTCATAACCCCCATTTTACAGCGTGTGTGTGTCAATATCCTCATTGGACTGTGTGTGTGTGTCACAAACCCAATTGGACATCGTGTGTATCACCAACCCCATTGGACATCGTGTGTGTCACAATCCCCATTGGACAGCGTGTGTGTCAGGAACCCCATTGGACAGCGTGTGTGTCACAAGCGCCATTGGAAAGTGTGTGTGTCATAACCCCCATTTCACAGCGTGTGTGTGTCACAATCCTCATTGGACAGTGTGTGTGTGTCACAAACCCCACTGGACATCGTGTGTATCACCATCCCCATAGGACAGCCTGAGTGTCACAAACCCCATTGGACAGCGTGTGTGTGTCACAATCCCCATTGGACAGTGTGTGTGTGTCACAAACCTCATTGGACAGCGTGTGTATCACAAACCCCTTTGGACTGTGTGTGTGTCACAAACCCCATTCTACAGTGCGTGTGTGTCACATTCCCCATTGGACAGCATGTCTGTCACAAACCCAATTGGACAGTGTGTATGTCACAATCCCCATTAGACAGCGTCTGTGTCACAAATCCCATTGGGCAGCGTGTGTGTCACAAACAACATTGGACAGTGTGTGTATCACAATACCCATTGGACAGTGTGTGTGTCACAAAACCTATTGGATAGCGTGTGTGTCATAAACCCCATTAGAAAGTGTGCGTGTCACAAACCCCATCGGATAGCTTGTGTGTGTTACAAACCCCACTGGACAGCTTGTGTGTCACAAAACCAATTGGACAGAGTGTGTGTGTCACAAACCCCATTGGACAGCGTGTGTGTGTCACAATCTCCATTAGGCAGTGTGTGTGTGTCACAAAACCCTTTGGACAGACTGTGTGTCACAAACACTATTGGATCAGATTTTATGTCACAAACCCATTGGACAGAGTGTGTGTGTCACAAAACCCACTTGACAGTGTGTGTGTCATGAACCCCATTGGACAGTGTGTGTGTCACAAACCCCACTGGACATCGTGTCTGTCACAAACACCCATGGACAGTGTGCGTGTCACAATCCCCATTGGACAGAGTGTGTGTCACAAACCCCTTTGGACAGTGTGTGTGTCACAAACCAAATTGGACAGCCTGTGTGTCACAAACCCCATCGGACAGCGTGTGTGTGTCACAAAACCCATTGGACAGTGTGTGTGTCACATACCCCATTGGACAGAGTTTGTGTCACAAACCCCATTGGACAGCGTGTGTGTCAGAAACCCCACTGGACAGCGTGTGTGTAACAAAGGCCATTGGATAGCGTGTCTGTGTCACAAACCCCATTGGAAAGTGTGAGTGTCACAAACCCCATTGGATAGTGTGTGTGTGTCAGAAAACCTATTGGACTGCGTGTGTGTCACAATCCCCATTGGACAGTGTGTGTATCATGAACCCCATTGGACAGCGTGTGTGTCACAAGCACCATTGGACAGAGTGTGTGTGTCACAAACCCCATTGTACAGCGTTTGTGTCACAAACCCCATTGGATAGTGTGTGTGTGTCACAAACCCTATTGGACTGCGTGTGTGTCACAATCCCCATTGGACAGTGTGTGTGTCACGAACCCCATTGGACAGCGTGTGTGTCACAAGCACCATTGGACAGAGTGTGTGTGTCACAAACGCCATTGTACAGCGTTTGTGTCACAAACCCCATTGGATAGTGTGTGTGTGTCACAAACCCCATTGGACAGCGTGTGTGTCACAAGAACCATTGGACAGCGTGTGTGTCACAAACCACATTGGACAGAGTGTGTGCGACAAACCCCATTGGACACCGTGTGTGTCATAACCCCCATTTTACAGCGTGTGTGTGTTACAATCCCCATTGGACAGTGTGTGTGTGTCACAAACCCCACTGGACAGCATGTGTGTCACAAACCCCTTTAGACAGTGTGTGTGTCACAAACCCCATTGTAGAGCCCGTGTCTGTCACATTCCCCATTGGACAGCGTGTGTGTCACAATACACATTGGACATAGTGTGTGTGTCACAAAACCCATTGGATAGAATTTGTGTGTCACAAACCCTGTTGGACTGTGTGTGTGACACAAACGGCAGTGGACAGCGTTTGTGTCACGAACCCCATTGGACAGAGTGTGTGTCACAAACCACTTTGGACAGTGTGTGTGTCACAATCCCCATTGGACAGCGTGTGTGTGTCACAATTCCCATTGGACAGTGTGTGCGTCACAAACCCCATTGGACAGAGTGTGTGTCACAAACCCCGTTGGATAGCATGTGTGTGTCACAAACCCTGTTGGACAGCGTGTAGTGTAAGGAAGCCCATTGGACAGTGTGTGTCACAAATCCCATTGGACAGCGTTTGTGTCACAAGCCCATTGGACAGAGTGTGTGTATCACAAAATCCACTGGACACTGTGTGTGTCACGAACCCCATTGGACAGCGTGTGTGTCACAAGCACCACTGGACAGAGTGTGGTGTCACAAATCCCATTGGAAAGTGTATGTGTCACAAACCCCATTGGATAGCGTGTGTGTGTCACAAACCCCATTATAAAGTGTGTGTGTCACAAACCCCATTGGATAGCGTGTGTGTGTCACAAACCCCATTGGACAGCGTGTGTGTGTCACAATACCCATTGAACACTGTGTGTGTCACACAACGCATTGGATAGCCTGTGTTTCACAAACCCCATTTGAAAGTGTGTGTGTTACAAACCCCGTTGGATAGCATGTGTGTGTCACAAACCCTGTTGGACAGCGTGTAGTGTAAGGAAGCCCATTGGACAGTGTGTGTCACAAATCCCATTGGACAGCGTGTGTGTGGCACAAAGCCCAGTTGACAGAGTGTGTTTCAAAAAAACCATTGGACAGTGTGTATGTCACAAACCCCATTGGACAGCGTGTGTGTGTCACAAACCCTCCTGGTCAGTGTGTGTTTCACAAACCCCATTGGAAAGTGTGTGCGCCATTAATCCCATTGCATAGCGTGTGTGTGACAAACTCCCTTATAAAGTAGTGCGTGTTCACAAACCCCACTGGATAGCGTGTGTGTCACAAACACCATTGGACAGCATGTGTGTGTCACATTCCTCATTGGACAGTGTGTGTGTCGCAAACACCACTGGACAGAGTGTGTGTCACAAACCCCATTGGACAGTGTGTCTGTGTCACAATACCCAATGGACAGTGTGTGTGTCACTATCCCCATTGGACAGTGTGTGTGTCACAAACACCATTGGACAACATGTGTGTGTCACATTCCCCATTGGACAGTGTATGTTCACAAAACCCATTGGATAGCGTGTGTGTCACAAACCCCATTGGATAGCGTGTGTGTCACAATCCCCATTGAACATTGTGTGTGTCACAAAACGCATTGGATAGCGTGTGTGTCACAGTCCCTATTGGATAGAAGGTGTGTCACAAATCCCATTGGAAAGTGTATGTGTCACAAACCCCATTGGATAGCGTGTGTGTGTCACAAACCCCATTATAAAGTGTGTGTGTCACAAACCCCATTGGATAGCGTGTGTGTGTCACAAACCCCATTGGACAGCGTGTGTGTGTCACAATACCCATTGAACACTGTGTGTGTCACACAACGCATTGGATAGCCTGTGTTTCACAAACCCCATTTGAAAGTGTGTGTGTTACAAACCCCGTTGGATAGCATGTGTGTGTCACAAACCCTGTTGGACAGCGTGTAGTGTAAGGAAGCCCATTGGACAGTGTGTGTCACAAATCCCATTGGACAGCGTGTGTGTGGCACAAAGCCCAGTTGACAGAGTGTGTTTCAAAAAAACCATTGGACAGTGTGTATGTCACAAACCCCATTGGACAGCGTGTGTGTGTCACAGACCCTCCTGGTCAGTGTGTGTTTCACAAACCCCATTGGAAAGTGTGTGCGCCATTAATCCCATTGCATAGCGTGTGTGTGACAAACTCCCTTATAAAGTAGTGCGTGTTCACAAACCCCACTGGATAGCGTGTGTGTGTCACCAACCCTATTGGACAGTGAGTAGGTCACAATCCCCATTGGACAGCGTCTGTGTCACAAACCTTGTTGGACAGCATGTGTGTCACTTACACCATTGGACAGCGTGTGTGTGTCACAATCCCCATTGGACAGTTTGTGTGTCACAAACCCCATTGGATAGCATGTGTTTCACAAACCCCAGTTGAAAGTGTGTGTGTCACAAACCCCAACAGATAGCGTGTGTGTGTCACAAACCCGATTGGACAGTGTGTATGACAAAATCCCCATTGGACAGCCTGTGTGTCACAAACCCCATTGGACAGTGTGTCTGTGTCACAATACCCATTGGACAGAGTTAGTGTCACAAACCCCATTGGACAGCGTGTGTGTCTCAAACACCATTGGACAGTGTGTGTGGGACATACCCCATTGGACAGCGTGTGTGTGTCTCAAATGCCGTTGGATAGCATGTGTGTCACAAATCCCATTGGACAGCTTGTTTGTGTCACAAAGCCCGTTTGACAGAGTATGTGTCACAAACACCATTGGAGAATGTATGTGTAACATACCCAATTGTTCAGAGTGTGCGTAACAATCTCCATGAGACAGCGTGTGTGTGTCACACACCTCATTGGAAAGTGTGTGTGTCACAAACCCCATTTTATAGCGTGTGTGTGTCACAAAACCCATTATAAAGTGTGTGTGTTACAAACCCCAGTGGATAGCGTGTGTGTGTTACAAACCCCACTGGACAGCGTGTGTGTCACAAACACCATTGGACAGCATGTGTGTGTCACATTCCTCATTGGACAGTGTGTGTGTCGCAAACACCACTGGACAGAGTGTGTGTCACAAACCCCATTGGACAGTGTGTCTGTGTCACAATACCCAATGGACAGTGTGTGTGTCACTATCCCCATTGGACAGTGTGTGTGTCACAAACACCATTGGACAACATGTGTGTGTCACATTCCCCATTGGACAGTGTATGTTCACAAAACCCATTGGATAGCGTGTGTGTCACAAACCCCATTGGATAGCGTGTGTGTCACAATCCCCATTGAACATTGTGTGTGTCACAAAACGCATTGGATAGCGTGTGTGTCACAGTCCCTATTGGATAGAAGGTGTGTCACAAATCCCATTGGAAAGAGTTTGTGTCACAAACCCCATTGGACAGTGTGTGTGTCACAAAACGCATTGGATAGCGTGTGTGTCACAATCCCCATTGGACAGCGTGTGTGTCACAAGCACCATTGGAAAGTGTGTGTGTCACAAACCCCATTGGAAAGTGTGTGTGTCATAACCCCCATTTTACAGCGTGTGTGTGTCAATATCCTCATTGGACTGTGTGTGTGTGTCACAAACCCAATTGGACATCGTGTGTATCACCAACCCCATTGGACATCGTGTGTGTCACAATCCCCATTGGACAGCGTGTGTGTCAGGAACCCCATTGGACAGCGTGTGTGTCACAAGCGCCATTGGAAAGTGTGTGTGTCATAACCCCCATTTCACAGCGTGTGTGTGTCACAATCCTCATTGGACAGTGTGTGTGTGTCACAAACCCCACTGGACATCGTGTGTATCACCATCCCCATAGGACAGCCTGAGTGTCACAAACCCCATTGGACAGCGTGTGTGTGTCACAATCCCCATTGGACAGTGTGTGTGTGTCACAAACCTCATTGGACAGCGTGTGTATCACAAACCCCTTTGGACTGTGTGTGTGTCACAAACCCCATTCTACAGTGCGTGTGTGTCACATTCCCCATTGGACAGCATGTCTGTCACAAACCCAATTGGACAGTGTGTATGTCACAATCCCCATTAGACAGCGTCTGTGTCACAAATCCCATTGGGCAGCGTGTGTGTCACAAACAACATTGGACAGTGTGTGTATCACAATACCCATTGGACAGTGTGTGTGTCACAAAACCTATTGGATAGCGTGTGTGTCATAAACCCCATTAGAAAGTGTGCGTGTCACAAACCCCATCGGATAGCTTGTGTGTGTTACAAACCCCACTGGACAGCTTGTGTGTCACAAAACCAATTGGACAGAGTGTGTGTGTCACAAACCCCATTGGACAGCGTGTGTGTGTCACAATCTCCATTAGGCAGTGTGTGTGTGTCACAAAACCCTTTGGACAGACTGTGTGTCACAAACACTATTGGATCAGATTTTATGTCACAAACCCATTGGACAGAGTGTGTGTGTCACAAAACCCACTTGACAGTGTGTGTGTCATGAACCCCATTGGAAAGTGTGTGTGTCACAAACCCCACTGGACATCGTGTCTGTCACAAACACCCATGGACAGTGTGCGTGTCACAATCCCCATTGGACAGAGTGTGTGTCACAAACCCCTTTGGACAGTGTGTGTGTCACAAACCAAATTGGACAGCCTGTGTGTCACAAACCCCATCGGACAGCGTGTGTGTGTCACAAAACCCATTGGACAGTGTGTGTGTCACATACCCCATTGGACAGAGTTTGTGTCACAAACCCCATTGGACAGCGTGTGTGTCAGAAACCCCACTGGACAGCGTGTGTGTAACAAAGGCCATTGGATAGCGTGTCTGTGTCACAAACCCCATTGGAAAGTGTGAGTGTCACAAACCCCATTGGATAGTGTGTGTGTGTCAGAAAACCTATTGGACTGCGTGTGTGTCACAATCCCCATTGGACAGTGTGTGTATCATGAACCCCATTGGACAGCGTGTGTGTCACAAGCACCATTGGACAGAGTGTGTGTGTCACAAACCCCATTGTACAGCGTTTGTGTCACAAACCCCATTGGATAGTGTGTGTGTGTCACAAACCCTATTGGACTGCGTGTGTGTCACAATCCCCATTGGACAGTGTGTGTGTCACGAACCCCATTGGACAGCGTGTGTGTCACAAGCACCATTGGACAGAGTGTGTGTGTCACAAACGCCATTGTACAGCGTTTGTGTCACAAACCCCATTGGATAGTGTGTGTGTGTCACAAACCCCATTGGACAGCGTGTGTGTCACAAGAACCATTGGACAGCGTGTGTGTCACAAACCACATTGGACAGAGTGTGTGCGACAAACCCCATTGGACACCGTGTGTGTCATAACCCCCATTTTACAGCGTGTGTGTGTTACAATCCCCATTGGACAGTGTGTGTGTGTCACAAACCCCACTGGACAGCATGTGTGTCACAAACCCCTTTAGACAGTGTGTGTGTCACAAACCCCATTGTAGAGCCCGTGTCTGTCACATTCCCCATTGGACAGCGTGTGTGTCACAATACACATTGGACATAGTGTGTGTGTCACAAAACCCATTGGATAGAATTTGTGTGTCACAAACCCTGTTGGACTGTGTGTGTGACACAAACGGCAGTGGACAGCGTTTGTGTCACGAACCCCATTGGACAGAGTGTGTGTCACAAACCACTTTGGACAGTGTGTGTGTCACAATCCCCATTGGACAGCGTGTGTGTGTCACAATTCCCATTGGACAGTGTGTGCGTCACAAACCCCATTGGACAGAGTGTGTGTCACAAACCCCGTTGGATAGCATGTGTGTGTCACAAACCCTGTTGGACAGCGTGTAGTGTAAGGAAGCCCATTGGACAGTGTGTGTCACAAATCCCATTGGACAGCGTTTGTGTCACAAGCCCATTGGACAGAGTGTGTGTATCACAAAATCCACTGGACACTGTGTGTGTCACGAACCCCATTGGACAGCGTGTGTGTCACAAGCACCACTGGACAGAGTGTGGTGTCACAAATCCCATTGGAAAGTGTATGTGTCACAAACCCCATTGGATAGCGTGTGTGTGTCACAAACCCCATTATAAAGTGTGTGTGTCACAAACCCCATTGGATAGCGTGTGTGTGTCACAAACCCCATTGGACAGCGTGTGTGTGTCACAATACCCATTGAACACTGTGTGTGTCACACAACGCATTGGATAGCCTGTGTTTCACAAACCCCATTTGAAAGTGTGTGTGTTACAAACCCCGTTGGATAGCATGTGTGTGTCACAAACCCTGTTGGACAGCGTGTAGTGTAAGGAAGCCCATTGGACAGTGTGTGTCACAAATCCCATTGGACAGCGTGTGTGTGGCACAAAGCCCAGTTGACAGAGTGTGTTTCAAAAAAACCATTGGACAGTGTGTATGTCACAAACCCCATTGGACAGCGTGTGTGTGTCACAAACCCTCCTGGTCAGTGTGTGTTTCACAAACCCCATTGGAAAGTGTGTGCGCCATTAATCCCATTGCATAGCGTGTGTGTGACAAACTCCCTTATAAAGTAGTGCGTGTTCACAAACCCCACTGGATAGCGTGTGTGTCACAAACACCATTGGACAGCATGTGTGTGTCACATTCCTCATTGGACAGTGTGTGTGTCGCAAACACCACTGGACAGAGTGTGTGTCACAAACCCCATTGGACAGTGTGTCTGTGTCACAATACCCAATGGACAGTGTGTGTGTCACTATCCCCATTGGACAGTGTGTGTGTCACAAACACCATTGGACAACATGTGTGTGTCACATTCCCCATTGGACAGTGTATGTTCACAAAACCCATTGGATAGCGTGTGTGTCACAAACCCCATTGGATAGCGTGTGTGTCACAATCCCCATTGAACATTGTGTGTGTCACAAAACGCATTGGATAGCGTGTGTGTCACAGTCCCTATTGGATAGAAGGTGTGTCACAAATCCCATTGGAAAGTGTATGTGTCACAAACCCCATTGGATAGCGTGTGTGTGTCACAAACCCCATTATAAAGTGTGTGTGTCACAAACCCCATTGGATAGCGT
This sequence comes from Columba guinea, assembly GCA_032206185.1. Taxonomy (NCBI): domain Eukaryota; kingdom Metazoa; phylum Chordata; class Aves; order Columbiformes; family Columbidae; genus Columba; species Columba guinea. Next base: position 2,894,458 of record JAVLUU010000041.1, on the reverse strand, counting down.
GTGTGTGTCACAAACCCCATTGGACAGCGTGTGTGTGTCACAATACCCATTGAACACTGTGTGTGTCACACAACGCATTGGATAGCCTGTGTTTCACAAACCCCATTTGAAAGTGTGTGTGTTACAAACCCCGTTGGATAGCATGTGTGTGTCACAAACCCTGTTGGACAGCGTGTAGTGTAAGGAAGCCCATTGGACAGTGTGTGTCACAAATCCCATTGGACAGCGTGTGTGTGGCACAAAGCCCAGTTGACAGAGTGTGTTTCAAAAAAACCATTGGACAGTGTGTATGTCACAAACCCCATTGGACAGCGTGTGTGTGTCACAGACCCTCCTGGTCAGTGTGTGTTTCACAAACCCCATTGGAAAGTGTGTGCGCCATTAATCCCATTGCATAGCGTGTGTGTGACAAACTCCCTTATAAAGTAGTGCGTGTTCACAAACCCCACTGGATAGCGTGTGTGTGTCACCAACCCTATTGGACAGTGAGTAGGTCACAATCCCCATTGGACAGCGTCTGTGTCACAAACCTTGTTGGACAGCATGTGTGTCACTTACACCATTGGACAGCGTGTGTGTGTCACAATCCCCATTGGACAGTTTGTGTGTCACAAACCCCATTGGATAGCATGTGTTTCACAAACCCCAGTTGAAAGTGTGTGTGTCACAAACCCCAACAGATAGCGTGTGTGTGTCACAAACCCGATTGGACAGTGTGTATGACAAAATCCCCATTGGACAGCCTGTGTGTCACAAACCCCATTGGACAGTGTGTCTGTGTCACAATACCCATTGGACAGAGTTAGTGTCACAAACCCCATTGGACAGCGTGTGTGTCTCAAACACCATTGGACAGTGTGTGTGGGACATACCCCATTGGACAGCGTGTGTGTGTCTCAAATGCCGTTGGATAGCATGTGTGTCACAAATCCCATTGGACAGCTTGTTTGTGTCACAAAGCCCGTTTGACAGAGTATGTGTCACAAACACCATTGGAGAATGTATGTGTAACATACCCAATTGTTCAGAGTGTGCGTAACAATCTCCATGAGACAGCGTGTGTGTGTCACACACCTCATTGGAAAGTGTGTGTGTCACAAACCCCATTTTATAGCGTGTGTGTGTCACAAAACCCATTATAAAGTGTGTGTGTTACAAACCCCAGTGGATAGCGTGTGTGTGTTACAAACCCCACTGGACAGCGTGTGTGTCACAAACACCATTGGACAGCATGTGTGTGTCACATTCCTCATTGGACAGTGTGTGTGTCGCAAACACCACTGGACAGAGTGTGTGTCACAAACCCCATTGGACAGTGTGTCTGTGTCACAATACCCAATGGACAGTGTGTGTGTCACTATCCCCATTGGACAGTGTGTGTGTCACAAACACCATTGGACAACATGTGTGTGTCACATTCCCCATTGGACAGTGTATGTTCACAAAACCCATTGGATAGCGTGTGTGTCACAAACCCCATTGGATAGCGTGTGTGTCACAATCCCCATTGAACATTGTGTGTGTCACAAAACGCATTGGATAGCGTGTGTGTCACAGTCCCTATTGGATAGAAGGTGTGTCACAAATCCCATTGGAAAGAGTTTGTGTCACAAACCCCATTGGACAGTGTGTGTGTCACAAAACGCATTGGATAGCGTGTGTGTCACAATCCCCATTGGACAGCGTGTGTGTCACAAGCACCATTGGAAAGTGTGTGTGTCACAAACCCCATTGGAAAGTGTGTGTGTCATAACCCCCATTTTACAGCGTGTGTGTGTCAATATCCTCATTGGACTGTGTGTGTGTGTCACAAACCCAATTGGACATCGTGTGTATCACCAACCCCATTGGACATCGTGTGTGTCACAATCCCCATTGGACAGCGTGTGTGTCAGGAACCCCATTGGACAGCGTGTGTGTCACAAGCGCCATTGGAAAGTGTGTGTGTCATAACCCCCATTTCACAGCGTGTGTGTGTCACAATCCTCATTGGACAGTGTGTGTGTGTCACAAACCCCACTGGACATCGTGTGTATCACCATCCCCATAGGACAGCCTGAGTGTCACAAACCCCATTGGACAGCGTGTGTGTGTCACAATCCCCATTGGACAGTGTGTGTGTGTCACAAACCTCATTGGACAGCGTGTGTATCACAAACCCCTTTGGACTGTGTGTGTGTCACAAACCCCATTCTACAGTGCGTGTGTGTCACATTCCCCATTGGACAGCATGTCTGTCACAAACCCAATTGGACAGTGTGTATGTCACAATCCCCATTAGACAGCGTCTGTGTCACAAATCCCATTGGGCAGCGTGTGTGTCACAAACAACATTGGACAGTGTGTGTATCACAATACCCATTGGACAGTGTGTGTGTCACAAAACCTATTGGATAGCGTGTGTGTCATAAACCCCATTAGAAAGTGTGCGTGTCACAAACCCCATCGGATAGCTTGTGTGTGTTACAAACCCCACTGGACAGCTTGTGTGTCACAAAACCAATTGGACAGAGTGTGTGTGTCACAAACCCCATTGGACAGCGTGTGTGTGTCACAATCTCCATTAGGCAGTGTGTGTGTGTCACAAAACCCTTTGGACAGACTGTGTGTCACAAACACTATTGGATCAGATTTTATGTCACAAACCCATTGGACAGAGTGTGTGTGTCACAAAACCCACTTGACAGTGTGTGTGTCATGAACCCCATTGGAAAGTGTGTGTGTCACAAACCCCACTGGACATCGTGTCTGTCACAAACACCCATGGACAGTGTGCGTGTCACAATCCCCATTGGACAGAGTGTGTGTCACAAACCCCTTTGGACAGTGTGTGTGTCACAAACCAAATTGGACAGCCTGTGTGTCACAAACCCCATCGGACAGCGTGTGTGTGTCACAAAACCCATTGGACAGTGTGTGTGTCACATACCCCATTGGACAGAGTTTGTGTCACAAACCCCATTGGACAGCGTGTGTGTCAGAAACCCCACTGGACAGCGTGTGTGTAACAAAGGCCATTGGATAGCGTGTCTGTGTCACAAACCCCATTGGAAAGTGTGAGTGTCACAAACCCCATTGGATAGTGTGTGTGTGTCAGAAAACCTATTGGACTGCGTGTGTGTCACAATCCCCATTGGACAGTGTGTGTATCATGAACCCCATTGGACAGCGTGTGTGTCACAAGCACCATTGGACAGAGTGTGTGTGTCACAAACCCCATTGTACAGCGTTTGTGTCACAAACCCCATTGGATAGTGTGTGTGTGTCACAAACCCTATTGGACTGCGTGTGTGTCACAATCCCCATTGGACAGTGTGTGTGTCACGAACCCCATTGGACAGCGTGTGTGTCACAAGCACCATTGGACAGAGTGTGTGTGTCACAAACGCCATTGTACAGCGTTTGTGTCACAAACCCCATTGGATAGTGTGTGTGTGTCACAAACCCCATTGGACAGCGTGTGTGTCACAAGAACCATTGGACAGAGTGTGTGCAACAGAAACCCCATTGGAAAGTGTACGTGTCACACAGCCCATTGGACAGCGTGTGTGTGTCACAAACCCTATTGGACAGTGTGTGTGTCACAAAACCCACTGGATAGCGTGTGTGTCCAAAACCCCATTGGACAGCATGTTTGTCACAAACCTTATTGGACAGCGCGTGTGAGTCACAAACCCCATTGTACAGCGTGTTTGTCACAATCCCCATTGGACAGTGTGTGTGTCACAAGCACCATTGGACAGAGTGTGTGTGTCACAAACCCCATTGGATAGAGTGTGTGTGACAAACCCCATTGGACAGCGTGTGTGTCATGAACCCCATTTCAAAACTTGTGTGTCACAAGCACCATTGGACAGAGTGTTTGTGTCACAAACATCATTGGAAAGTGTATGTGTCACGAACCTCATTGGATAGCATGTGTGTATCACAAGCCCCACTGGACAGCGTCTGTGTCACAAACCCCATTGGACAGCGTGTGTGTCACAAACACCCATGTACCGCGTGCGTGTCACAAATCCCATTGGACATAGTGTGTGTCACAAACCCCATTGGACAGCGTGTGTGTGTCACAATCCCCATTGGACAGTGTGTGTGTCACAAACCCCATGGGACAGAGTGTTTGTCACAAACACTATTGGACACGGTGTGTGACAAGCCCATTGGACAGAGAGTGTGTGTCACAAAACCCACTGGACAGCGTGTGTGTCACAATCCTATTTGGACAGCATGTGTGTCACAAACCCCATTGGACAGCGTCTGTGTTTCAAACCCCATTGAACAGTGTGTGTGTCACAAACCCCATTGGACAGTGTCTATGTGTAACAATACCCATTGGACAGCGTGTGTGTCATAAACCCCCATGGACACTGTATGTGTCACGAATGCCATTGGACAGCGTGTATGTCACAAGACCCATTGGAGAGAGTGTATGTGTCACAATACCCATTAGACAGTGTGTGTGTCAATACCCCATTGGACATAGTGTGTGTCACAAAACTCACTGGACAGCGTGTGTGTCACAAACACCCATGGAGAGTGTGTGTGTCACAAACCCCATTGCACAGTGAGTGTGTGTCACAAACCCCATTGGAAAGTGTGTTTGTCACAAACCCCATTGGATAGCGTGGGTGTGTCACAAACCCTACTGGACTGTGTGTGTGTCAGAAGCCTCATTAGACAGCCTGTGTGTAGTCACAGTCGCCATTGGACAGTGTGTGTGTCACAAAACTCATTGTATAGCGTGTGTGTGTTACATTCCCTTTAGAAAGTGTGTGTGTCAAAAACCCCATTGGATAGTGTGTGTGTCACAAGTCCCATTGGACAGAGTGAATGTGTCACAAACCCCATTAGACAGTGTGTGTGTCACAATACCCATTGGAAAGCGTGTGTGTCACAGACCCCTTTGGACAGTGTGTGTGTCACAAACCCCATTGGACAGTGCGTGTGTCAGAAAAAACATTGGTCAGTGTGTATGACACAAAACCCATTGGACAGCGTGTGTTTCAAAACCCAATTGGACAGTGCGTATGTCACAAAACTCACTGGACAGCGTGTGTTTTACAAATCCCCCTGGTCAGTGTGTGTGTCACAATCCCCAGTGGACAGCGTGTGTGGCAAAACCCAATTGGACAGTGTTTGTATCACAAAACCCACTGGACAGCGTGTGTGTCACAAACACCCCTGGACAGTGTAAGTGTCACAATCACCATCGGATTGCGTGTGTGTCACAAACCCCTATGGACAGTGTATTTGTCACAAATGCCATTGTATAACATGTGTGTTCACAATCCCATTGGACAGATTGTTTTTCACAAGACCCATTGGACAGAGTGTGTGTGTCACAAAGCCCATTGGACAGCGTGTGTGTCACAATCCCCATTGGACAGCGTATGTGTCACAAACCCCATTGGACAGCGTGTGTGTGTAACAATACCCATTGTACAGTGTGTGTGTCACAATCCCCATTGGATAGAGTGTGTGTCACAAACACCCCTGGACAGCGTGTGTGTCACAAACATCCATGGACAGTGTGTGTGTCACAAATCCCATTGGACAGCGTGTGTGTGTGATAATCCCCATTGGACAGTGTGTGTGTCACAAACCCCATGGGACAGAGTGTCTGTAAGAAACACCACTGGACAGAGTGTGAGTGTCACAAACCCCACTGGATAGTGTGTGTGTCACAAACCCCATTACAAAGTGTGTGTGTCACAAACCACATTGGATAGCGTGTGTGTGTCACAAACCCTATTGGACAGTGTGTGTGTCACAAATCCCGTTGAACAGTGTGTGTGTCACAAACACCATTGGACAGCGTGTGTGTCACAAGCCCATTTTACAGACTGTATGTGTCACAAAATCCATTGGATAGCGTGTGTGTGTCACAAACCCTATTGGACAGTGTGTGTGTCACAAAATACACTGGACAGCGCGTGTGTTCGCAGGACCCATTGGACAGAGTCTGTGTGTCACAAAGCCCGTTGGGCACCGTGTGTGTCACAATCCCCATTGGACAGCGTCTGTGTCACAAACACCATTGGACAGAGTGTGTGTCACAAACCCTTTTGGACAGTGTGTGTGTCACAAACCCATTTGGACACCGTGTGTGTGTCACAATCCCCATTGGACAGTGTGTGTGTCACAAAACTCACTGGATAGCGTGTGAGTTCCAAACAAGCAAGGACGGTCTGTGTTTCACAAACCTCATTGGACAGCGTGTGTGTGTCACAATCCCCATTGGACAGTGTGTGTGTCACAAAAACCATTGGACAGCGTGTGTGTCACAAGCACCATTGGACAGAGTGTGAGTGTCACAAAACCCATTGGAAAGTGTGTGTGTCACAAACCCCATTTAATAACGTGTGTGTGTCACAAACCCTATTGGACAGTGTGTGTGTCACAAACCCAATGGGATAGCGCGTGTGTGTCACAAACCCCATTAGAAAGTGTGCGTGTCACAAACCCCTTTGGAAGGTGTGTGTCTCATGAACCCCATTGGATAGCGTGTGTGTTTCACAAACCCCATTAGATAGTGTGTGTGTCACAAACACCATTGGACAGCGTGTGTGTCACAAACGCCATGGGACAGAGTGTGTGTCACAAACACTGTTGGACAGCGTGTGTGTGTCACAAACCCCATTGGAAAGTGTATGTGTCACAAACCCCGTTGGATAGCGTGTGTGTGTCACAAACCCCATAGGACAGCGTGTGTGTCACAAGCCACATTGAACAGCGTGTGTGTCGCAAACACCATTGGATAACGTGTGTGTGTCACAAACCCCATTAGAAACTGTGCGTGTCACAAAACCCCGTGGACACTGTGTGTGTCAGAAACCCTTTTGGACAGTGTGTGTGTCAGAAACCCCACTGGACAGCGTGTGTGTCACAAACCCCATTGGACACTGTGTATGTGTCATAAGCTCCATTGCACAGAGTGTGTGTTTCACAAACCCCATTGGATAGAGTTTGTGTGACAAACCCCATTGGACACTCTGTGTGTCAGAAACACCATTGGACAGCGTTTGTGTCACACTCCCCAGTGGACAGAGTGTGTGTCAAAACCAAATTGGACAGTGCGTGTGTCACAAAACCCACTGGACAGGGTGTGTGTCACAAACCCACCTAGTCAGTTTGTGTGTCACTATCCCCAGTGGACAGCGTGTGTGTCAAAACCCCATTGGACAGTGTGTGTGTCACAAAACCCACTGGATAGCGTGTGAGTTCCAAACAAGCAAGGACGGTCTGTGTTTCACAAACCTCATTGGACAGCGTGTGTGTGTCACAATCCCCATTGGACAGTGTGTGTGTCACAAAAACCATTGGACAGCGTGTGTGTCACAAGCACCATTGGACAGAGTGTGAGTGTCACAAAACCCATTGGAAAGTGTGTGTGTCACAAACCCCATTTAATAATGTGTGTGTGTCACAAACCCTATTGGACAGTGTGTGTGTCACAAACCCAATGGGATAGCGCGTGTGTGTCACAAACCCCATTAGAAAGTGTGCGTGTCACAAACCCCTTTGGAAAGTGTGTGTGTCATAAACCCCATTGGATAGCGTGTGTGTTTCACAAACCCCATTAGATAGTGTGTGTGTCACAAACACCATTGGACAGCGTGTGTGTCACTAACCCCTGTGGACACTGTGTGTGTCACAAACCCCATTCGAAAGTGTGGGAGTCACAAAGCCCATTGGAAAGAGTGTGTGTTTCACAAAACCCATCAAACAGTACGCGTGTGACAAACCCCATTGGATAGCGTGTGTGTGCCAAAATCCCCATTGGATAGCGTGTGTGTGTCACAAAGCCTATTGGACAGCGTGTGTGTCACAAGACCCATTGGACAGAGTGTGTGTGTGGCAAACCCCATTGGACACCGTGTGTGTCATAACCCCCACTTTACAGCATATGTGTTTCACAATCCCCATTGGACAGAGTGTTTGTGTCAAAAAACCCACTGGACAGCGTGTGTGTCACGAATTCCATTAGACAGCGTGTGTGTCATAAGCACCATTGGACAGGGTGTGTGTGTCACAAACCCCATTGGAAAGTGTATGTGTCACAAACCCCGTTGGATAGCGTGTGTGTGTCACAAACCCCATTAGAAAGTGTGCGTATCACAAACCCCCGTGGACACTGTGTGTGTCACAAACCCTTTTGGACTGTGTGTGTGTCAGAAACCCCACTGGACAACGTGTGTGTCACAAACACCCAAGGACGGTGTGCGTGTCACAAACCCCATTGGACATCGTGTGTGTAACAAACCCATTTGGACAGTGTGTGTGTCACAAACCCTTTTGGACAGTGTGTGTGTCACAAACCCATTTGGACACCGTGTGTGTGTCACAATCCCCATTGGACAGTGTGTGTGTCACAAAACCCACTGGATAGCGTGTGAGTTCCAAACAAGCAAGGACGGTCTGTGTTTCACAAACCTCATTGGACAGCGTGTGTGTGTCACAATCCCCATTGGACAGTGTGTGTGTCACAAAAACCATTGGACAGCGTGTGTGTCACAAGCACCATTGGACAGAGTGTGAGTGTCACAAAACCCATTGGAAAGTGTGTGTGTCACAAACCCCATTTAATAACGTGTGTGTGTCACAAACCCTATTGGACAGTGTGTGTGTCACAAACCCAATGGGATAGCGCGTGTGTGTCACAAACCCCATTAGAAAGTGTGCGTGTCACAAACCCCTTTGGAAGGTGTGTGTCTCATGAACCCCATTGGATAGCGTGTGTGTTTCACAAACCCCATTAGATAGTGTGTGTGTCACAAACACCATTGGACAGCGTGTGTGTCACAAACGCCATGGGACAGAGTGTGTGTCACAAACACTGTTGGACAGCGTGTGTGTGTCACAAACCCCATTGGAAAGTGTATGTGTCACAAACCCCGTTGGATAGCGTGTGTGTGTCACAAACCCCATAGGACAGCGTGTGTGTCACAAGCCACATTGAACAGCGTGTGTGTCGCAAACACCATTGGATAACGTGTGTGTGTCACAAACCCCATTAGAAACTGTGCGTGTCACAAAACCCCGTGGACACTGTGTGTGTCAGAAACCCTTTTGGACAGTGTGTGTGTCAGAAACCCCACTGGACAGCGTGTGTGTCACAAACCCCATTGGACACTGTGTATGTGTCATAAGCTCCATTGCACAGAGTGTGTGTTTCACAAACCCCATTGGATAGAGTTTGTGTGACAAACCCCATTGGACACTCTGTGTGTCAGAAACACCATTGGACAGCGTTTGTGTCACACTCCCCAGTGGACAGAGTGTGTGTCAAAACCAAATTGGACAGTGCGTGTGTCACAAAACCCACTGGACAGGGTGTGTGTCACAAACCCACCTAGTCAGTTTGTGTGTCACTATCCCCAGTGGACAGCGTGTGTGTCAAAACCCCATTGGACAGTGTGTGTGTCACAAAACCCACTGGATAGCGTGTGAGTTCCAAACAAGCAAGGACGGTCTGTGTTTCACAAACCTCATTGGACAGCGTGTGTGTGTCACAATCCCCATTGGACAGTGTGTGTGTCACAAAAACCATTGGACAGCGTGTGTGTCACAAGCACCATTGGACAGAGTGTGAGTGTCACAAAACCCATTGGAAAGTGTGTGTGTCACAAACCCCATTTAATAATGTGTGTGTGTCACAAACCCTATTGGACAGTGTGTGTGTCACAAACCCAATGGGATAGCGCGTGTGTGTCACAAACCCCATTAGAAAGTGTGCGTGTCACAAACCCCTTTGGAAAGTGTGTGTGTCATAAACCCCATTGGATAGCGTGTGTGTTTCACAAACCCCATTAGATAGTGTGTGTGTCACAAACACCATTGGACAGCGTGTGTGTCACTAACCCCTGTGGACACTGTGTGTGTCACAAACCCCATTCGAAAGTGTGGGAGTCACAAAGCCCATTGGAAAGAGTGTGTGTTTCACAAAACCCATCAAACAGTACGCGTGTGACAAACCCCATTGGATAGCGTGTGTGTGCCAAAATCCCCATTGGATAGCGTGTGTGTGTCACAAAGCCTATTGGACAGCGTGTGTGTCACAAGACCCATTGGACAGAGTGTGTGTGTGGCAAACCCCATTGGACACCGTGTGTGTCATAACCCCCACTTTACAGCATATGTGTTTCACAATCCCCATTGGACAGAGTGTTTGTGTCAAAAAACCCACTGGACAGCGTGTGTGTCACGAATTCCATTAGACAGCGTGTGTGTCATAAGCACCATTGGACAGGGTGTGTGTGTCACAAACCCCATTGGAAAGTGTATGTGTCACAAACCCCGTTGGATAGCGTGTGTGTGTCACAAACCCCATTAGAAAGTGTGCGTATCACAAACCCCCGTGGACACTGTGTGTGTCACAAACCCTTTTGGACTGTGTGTGTGTCAGAAACCCCACTGGACAACGTGTGTGTCACAAACACCCAAGGACGGTGTGCGTGTCACAAACCCCATTGGACATCGTGTGTGTAACAAACCCATTTGGACAGTGTGTGTGTCACAAACCCCATGGGACAGAGTGTGTGTCACTCACCCCACTGGACAGCATGTGTGTCACAAGCACCATTGGACAGAGCGTGTGTGTCACAAAGCCCATTGGAAAGTGTATGTGTCACAAACCCCACTGGATAGCTTGTGTGTGTCGCAAACCCTGCTGGTCAGTGTGTGTGTCACAAAACCCATTGGATAGCATGCGTGTCACATACACCATGGAACAGTGTGTGTGTAACAAAACCAATTTGTCAGCGTGTGTGTCACAAACCCCACTGGAAAGTGTGTGTGTCACAATCCCCTTTGGAAACTGTGTGTGTCACAAACCCCATTAGAAAGTGTGCATGTCACAATCCCCATTTCAAAGTGAGGACCTCTTTGGACAGTGTATGTGTGTCACAAACCTCCTGGTCAGTGTGTGTGTCACAAAACCCATTGGACAGCGTGTGTGTCACAAACCGCATTGGATATCATGTGTGTGTCACAAACCCCATTAGAAAGTGTGCGTGTCACAAAACCCATTTGATTCCCTGTGTGTTTCACAAACCCCATTGGAAATTCTGCGTGTCTCAAAGCCCATATGATAGCGTGTGTGTCGCAAACCCCATTAGAAAGTGTGCGTGTTACAAACCCCATTGGATAGCGAGTGTGTCAAAAACCCTATTGGACGGGGTGTGTGTCACAAACCCCACTGGACAGCGTGTGTGTCACGAACCCCATTGGAAAGCGTGTGTGTCACAAGACCCATTGGACAGCGTGTGTGTCATAATCCCCACTTTACAGCGTGTGTGTCTCTCAATCCCCACTGGACAGAGTGTGTGTGTGACAAACCCCTTTGGACAGTGTGTGTGTCAGAAACCCCATTGGACAGCGTGTGTGTCACAAACACCCATGGACAGTGTGCATGTCAAAAACCTCATTGGACACCGTGTGTGTCCCAAACCCCGTTGGACAGTGTGTGTGTCACAAACCCCATGGGACAGAGTGTGTGTCACAAACCCCATTGGACAGCGTGTGTGTCTACAAGCGCCATTGGACAGAGCGTGTGAGTCACAAACCCCATTAGAAAGTGTATGTGTCACAAACCCCATTGGATAATGCGTGTGAGTCACAAACCCTCCTGGTCAGTGTGTGTGTCACAAAACCCATTGTATAGCATGCGTGTCACAAACACCATGGGACAGTGTGTGTGTGCCACAAACGCCATTGGACAGCGTGAGTGTAATAAACCCCTTTGGACAGTGTGTGTGTCACAAACCCCATTGGACAGGCTGTGTGTCACAAACAATATTGGACAGCGTTTGTGTCACAAACCCATTGGACAGAGTGTGTGTGTCACAAACGCCAATGGACAGTGTGTGTGTCACGAACCCCATTGGACAGCGTGTGGGTTATAAGACCCATTGGACAGAGTGTGTGTGTCACAAACCCCATTGGACATCGTGTGTTTCACAATCCCCATTGGACAGCGTGTGTGTCACAAACCACATTGGACAGAGTGTGTGCGACAAACCCCATTGGACACCGTGTGTGTCATAACCCCCATTTTACAGCGTGTGTGTGTTACAATCCCCATTGGACAGTGTGTGTGTGTCACAAACCCCACTGGACAGCATGTGTGTCACAAACCCCTTTAGACAGTGTGTGTGTCACAAACCCCATTGTAGAGCCCGTGTCTGTCACATTCCCCATTGGACAGCGTGTGTGTCACAATACACATTGGACATAGTGTGTGTGTCACAAAACCCATTGGATAGAATTTGTGTGTCACAAACCCTGTTGGACTGTGTGTGTGACACAAACGGCAGTGGACAGCGTTTGTGTCACGAACCCCATTGGACAGAGTGTGTGTCACAAACCACTTTGGACAGTGTGTGTGTCACAATCCCCATTGGACAGCGTGTGTGTGTCACAATTCCCATTGGACAGTGTGTGCGTCACAAACCCCATTGGACAGAGTGTGTGTCACAAACCCCGTTGGATAGCATGTGTGTGTCACAAACCCTGTTGGACAGCGTGTAGTGTAAGGAAGCCCATTGGACAGTGTGTGTCACAAATCCCATTGGACAGCGTTTGTGTCACAAGCCCATTGGACAGAGTGTGTGTATCACAAAATCCACTGGACACTGTGTGTGTCACGAACCCCATTGGACAGCGTGTGTGTCACAAGCACCACTGGACAGAGTGTGGTGTCACAAACCCTATTGGAAAGTGTATGTGTCACAAACCCCATTGGATAGCGTGTGTGTGTCACAAACCCCATTATAAAGTGTGTGTGTCACAAACCCCATTGGATAGCGTGTGTGTGTCACAAACCCCATTGGACAGCGTGTGTGTGTCACAATACCCATTGAACACTGTGTGTGTCACACAACGCATTGGATAGCCTGTGTTTCACAAACCCCATTTGAAAGTGTGTGTGTTACAAACCCCGTTGGATAGCATGTGTGTGTCACAAACCCTGTTGGACAGCGTGTAGTGTAAGGAAGCCCATTGGACAGTGTGTGTCACAAATCCCATTGGACAGCGTGTGTGTGGCACAAAGCCCAGTTGACAGAGTGTGTTTCAAAAAAACCATTGGACAGTGTGTATGTCACAAACCCCATTGGACAGCGTGTGTGTGTCACAAACCCTCCTGGTCAGTGTGTGTTTCACAAACCCCATTGGAAAGTGTGTGCGCCATTAATCCCATTGCATAGCGTGTGTGTGACAAACTCCCTTATAAAGTAGTGCGTGTTCACAAACCCCACTGGATAGCGTGTGTGTGTCACCAACCCTATTGGACAGTGAGTAGGTCACAATCCCCATTGGACAGCGTCTGTGTCACAAACCTTGTTGGACAGCATGTGTGTCACTTACACCATTGGACAGCGTGTGTGTGTCACAATCCCCATTGGACAGTTTGTGTGTCACAAACCCCATTGGATAGCATGTGTTTCACAAACCCCAGTTGAAAGTGTGTGTGTCACAAACCCCAACAGATAGCGTGTGTGTGTCACAAACCCGATTGGACAGTGTGTATGACAAAATCCCCATTGGACAGCCTGTGTGTCACAAACCCCATTGGACAGTGTGTCTGTGTCACAATACCCATTGGACAGAGTTAGTGTCACAAACCCCATTGGACAGCGTGTGTGTCTCAAACACCATTGGACAGTGTGTGTGGGACATACCCCATTGGACAGCGTGTGTGTGTCTCAAATGCCGTTGGATAGCATGTGTGTCACAAATCCCATTGGACAGCTTGTTTGTGTCACAAAGCCCGTTTGACAGAGTATGTGTCACAAACACCATTGGAGAATGTATGTGTAACATACCCAATTGTTCAGAGTGTGCGTAACAATCTCCATGAGACAGCGTGTGTGTGTCACACACCTCATTGGAAAGTGTGTGTGTCACAAACCCCATTTTATAGCGTGTGTGTGTCACAAAACCCATTATAAAGTGTGTGTGTTACAAACCCCAGTGGATAGCGTGTGTGTGTTACAAACCCCACTGGACAGCGTGTGTGTCACAAACACCATTGGACAGCATGTGTGTGTCACATTCCTCATTGGACAGTGTGTGTGTCGCAAACACCACTGGACAGAGTGTGTGTCACAAACCCCATTGGACAGTGTGTCTGTGTCACAATACCCAATGGACAGTGTGTGTGTCACTATCCCCATTGGACAGTGTGTGTGTCACAAACACCATTGGACAACATGTGTGTGTCACATTCCCCATTGGACAGTGTATGTTCACAAAACCCATTGGATAGCGTGTGTGTCACAAACCCCATTGGATAGCGTGTGTGTCACAATCCCCATTGAACATTGTGTGTGTCACAAAACGCATTGGATAGCGTGTGTGTCACAGTCCCTATTGGATAGAAGGTGTGTCACAAATCCCATTGGAAAGAGTTTGTGTCACAAACCCCATTGGACAGTGTGTGTGTCACAAAACGCATTGGATAGCGTGTGTGTCACAAACCCCATTGGAAAGTGTGTGTGTCATAACCCCCATTTTACAGCGTGTGTGTGTCAATATCCTCATTGGACTGTGTGTGTGTGTCACAAACCCAATTGGACATCGTGTGTATCACCAACCCCATTGGACATCGTGTGTGTCACAATCCCCATTGGACAGCGTGTGTGTCAGGAACCCCATTGGACAGCGTGTGTGTCACAAGCGCCATTGGAAAGTGTGTGTGTCATAACCCCCATTTCACAGCGAGTGTGTGTCACAATCCTCATTGGACAGTGTGTGTGTGTCACAAACCCCACTGGACATCGTGTGTATCACCATCCCCATTGGACAGCCTGAGTGTCACAAACCCCATTGGACAGCGTGTGTGTGTCACAATCCCCATTGGACAGTGTGTGTGTGTCACAAACCTCATTGGACAGCGTGTGTATCACAAACCCCTTTGGACTGTGTGTGTGTCACAAACCCCATTCTACAGTGCGTGTGTGTCACATTCCCCATTGGACAGCATGTCTGTCACAAACCCAATTGGACAGTGTGTATGTCACAATCCCCATTAGACAGCGTCTGTGTCACAAATCCCATTGGGCAGCGTGTGTGTCACAAACAACATTGGACAGTGTGTGTATCACAAAACCTATTGGATAGCGTGTGTGTCATAAACCCCATTAGAAAGTGTGCGTGTCACAAACCCCATCGGATAGCTTGTGTGTGTTACAAACCCCACTGGACAGCTTGTGTGTCACAAAACCAATTGGACAGAGTGTGTGTGTCACAAACCCCATTGGACAGCGTGTGTGTGTCACAATCTCCATTAGGCAGTGTGTGTGTATCACAAAACCCTTTGGACAGACTGTGTGTCACAAACACTATTGGATCAGATTTTATGTCACAAACCCATTGGACAGAGTGTGTGTGTCACAAAACCCACTTGACAGTGTGTGTGTCATGAACCCCATTGGACAGTGTGTGTGTCACAAACCCCACTGGACATCGTGTCTGTCACAAACACCCATGGACAGTGTGCGTGTCACAATCCCCATTGGACAGAGTGTGTGTCACAAACCCCTTTGGACAGTGTGTGTGTCACAAACCAAATTGGACAGCCTGTGTGTCACAAACCCCATCGGACAGCGTGTGTGTGTCACAAACCCCATCGGACAGCGTGTGTGTGTCACAAAACCCATTGGACAGTGTGTGTGTCACATACCCCATTGGACAGAGTTTGTGTCACAAACCCCATTGGACAGCGTGTGTGTCAGAAACCCCACTGGACAGCGTGTGTGTAACAAAGGCCATTGGATAGCGTGTCTGTGTCACAAACCCCATTGGAAAGTGTGAGTGTCACAAACCCCATTGGATAGTGTGTGTGTGTCACAAACCCTATTGGACTGCGTGTGTGTCACAATCCCCATTGGACAGTGTGTGTGTCACGAACCCCATTGGACAGCGTGTGTGTCACAAGCACCATTGGACAGAGTGTGTGTGTCACAAACGCCATTGTACAGCGTTTGTGTCACAAACCCCATTGGATAGTGTGTGTGTGTCACAAACCCCATTGGACAGCGTGTGTGTCACAAGAACCATTGGACAGAGTGTGTGCAACAGAAACCCCATTGGAAAGTGTACGTGTCACACAGCCCATTGGACAGCGTGTGTGTGTCACAAACCCTATTGGACAGTGTGTGTGTCACAAAACCCACTAGATAGCGTGTGTGTCCAAAACCCCATTGGACAGCATGTTTTTCACAAACCTTATTGGACAGCGCGTGTGAGTCACAAACCCCATTGTACAGCGTGTTTGTCACAATCCCCATTGGACAATGTGTGTGTCACAAGCCCAATGTACAGAATGTGTGTGTCACAAAACCCCGTGGACACTGTGTGTAACACGAACGCCATCGGACAGTGTGTGTGTCACAAACACCATTGGACAGCGTGTGTGTGTCACAATCCACATTGGACAGTGTGTGTGTCACAAAACCCACTGGACAGCGTGTGTTTCACAAACCCCCCTGGACAGTGTGTGTGTCACAAACCCCATTGGACAATGTGTGTGTCACAAACCCCATTGGACATCGTGTGTGTCACTAACACCTTTGCACAGTGTGTGTGTCACCAACCCCTTTGGACAGTGTGTGTGTCACAAACCCCGTTGGATAGCGTGTGTGTGTCACAAACCCCATTGTACAGCATGTGTGTCTGTCAAAACACCCATTGGACAGTGTGTGTCAAAAGCCACATTGGACAGAGCGTGTGTGTCACAAACCCCATTGGACAGCGTGTGTGTCACAAACCATAATATGACTGCGTGTGTGTGTCACAATACCCATTGGACAGTGTGTGTGTCACAAACCCCATTGGACAGAGTTTGTGTCACAAACCCCATTGGACAGCGGGTGTGTCACACACACCATTGGACAGAGTGTGTGTCACATACCCCATTGGACAGCGTGTTTGTGTAACAATCCCTCCTGGTCAGTGTGTGTGTTCACAAAACCCATTGGACAGCGAGTGTGTCAGAATCCCCATTGGACAGTGTGTGTCACAAATCCCATTGGACAGCGTGTGTGTCACAAACCCCATTGTACAGCGTGTGTGTGTCACAATACCCATGGGACAGCGTGTGTGTCACAAGCCCATTGGACAGAGTGTGTGTGTCACAAAACCCACTGGACAGCGTGTGTGTCACGAACCCCATTGGACAGCGTGTGTGTCAGAAGCAGCATTGGACAGAGTGTGTGTGTCAGAAACCCCATTGGAAAGTGTATTTGTCACATACCCCATTGGATAGCGTGTGTGTGTCACAAACCCTATTGGACAGTGTGTTTGTCACAAAACCCACTGGACAGCGTGTGTGTCAAAAAACCCATTGGACACCATGTGTGTCACAAACCCCATTGTATAGCGTGTGTGTCACAAACCCCTTTGGAGAGTGTGTGTGTCACAAACTCCTTTGGACAGTGTGTGCGTCACAATCCCCATTGGACAGCGTGTGTGTCACAGGGCAATTGGACAGAGAGTGTGTGTCACAAAAACCCGTGGTCACTGTGTGTATCATGAATGCCATTGGACAGTGTGTGTGTCACAAACCCCCCTGGACAGTGTGTGTGTCACAAACCCCAGTGGACAGCGTGTTTGTCACAAACACCCATGGACAGCTTGTGTGTCACAAACCCAGTTGGACATCGTGTGTGTCACTAACCCCTTTGGACAGTGTGTGTGTCACTAACCCCTTTAGACAGTGTGTGTGTCACAAACAACCTTGGATAGCGTGTGTGTGTCACAAACCCTATTGGACAGTGTGTGTGTCACAAAACCCACTGGACAGTGTGTATGTCACAAAAGACAATATGACAGCGTGTGTGTGTCACAAACCCCATTGGACAGCACGTGTGTCACAAACCCCATTGGAGAGCGTGTGTGTCACAAACACCATTGGACAGTGTGTGTGTCACAAAACCCATTGGACAGCGTGTGTGTCACAAACCCCATTGGACAGTGTGTGTATCACAAACCCCAGTGGACAGCGTGTTTGTCACAAACACCCATGGACAGCGTGCGTGTCACAAACCCCATTAGACATCGTGTGTGTCACTAACCCCTTTTGGACAGTCTGTGTTTCACAAACCCCGTTGGATAGCGTGTGTGTGTCACAAACCCTATTGGACAGTGTGTGTGGCAGACAACCCACTGGACAGCTTGTATGTCACATATCCCATTGGACAGCGTGTGTGTAAAAAGCCATTTTGGACAGAGTGTGTGTGTCACAAACCCCATTGGACAGTGTGTGTGTCACAAACCCCATTGGACAGCGTGTGTGTCACAAACCACAATATGAAAAGTTGTGTGTGTAACAATACCCATTGGACAGTGTGTGTGTCACAAGCCCTATTGGACAGCGTCTGTGTCTAAAACCCCCGTGGGTACTGTGTGTGTCACAGACCGCATTGGACAGTCTGTGTGTCACAAACCCCACTGGACATCGCATCTGTCACAAACACTCATGGACAGCGTGCGTTTCGCAAACCCCCGTGGACAGTCTGTGTGTCACAAACCCCTTTGGACAGGGAGTGTGTCACAAACCCCATTGAACAGCGTGTGTCATAAACCCCATGGGATAGAGTGTTTGTCACAAACACTATTATACAGCCTGTGTGTCACAAGCCCATTGGGCAGAGTGTGTGTGTCATAAAACCCACTGGACAGCGTGTGTGTCACGAACCCCATTGGACAGCGTGTGTATCACAAGCACCATTGGACAGCGTGTGTGTCACAAACCCCATGGGAAAGAGCGTTTGTCGCAAACACTATTATATAGCATGTGTGTCACAAGCCCATTGGGCAGAGTGTGTGTGTCATAAAACCCACTGGACAGCGTGTGTGTCACAAAACTCATTGGAAAGTGTATGTGACAGTAACCCCATTGGATAGAGTGTGTGTCACAAGCCCCATTGGATAGAGTGTATGTGTCACAAACCCCATTGGACAGTGTTTGTGTAACAAACGCCATTGGATAGCGTGTCTGTGTCACAAACACCATTAGAAAGTGTGCGTGTTACAAACCCCATTGGATTGCGTGTGTGTGTCACAAACCCTATTGGACAGCATTTGTGTCACAATCCCCATTGGACAGTGTGTGTGTCACAAGCACCATTGGACAGGATGTGTGTGTTAGAAAACCCTATTGGACAGTGTGTGTGTCACAAAACACACTGAATAGCGTCTGTGTCACAAACCCCATTGGACAGCGTGTGTGTGTCCCAATCCCCATTGGAAAGCGTGTTTGTCACAAAACCCACTGGATAGCGTTTGTGTCACAAACCCTATTTGAAAGTAGGTGTGTCACAAAACACACTGGATAGCATGTGTTTCACAAGACCCATTGGACAGAGTGTGTGTGTATCAAATCCCATTGGACAGAGTGTGTGTCTCACAAAACCCATTGGACAGCGTGTGTGACACAAACCCCATTGGACAGCGTGTGTGTCACAAACACCATTAGACAGCGTGTATGTCAGAAACCCCATTGGACAGCGTGTCTGTGTCACAAACCCCATTGGACAGGGCGTGTGTGTCACAATCCCCATTGGACAGGGCATGTGTGTCACAATCCCCTTTAGACAGTGTCTGTGTCACAAAGCCCTTTGGACAGTGCGTGTGTCACAAACCCCATTGGACAGCGTGTGAGTGTCACAATCCCCATTGGACAGTGTGTGTGTCACAAAACCCATTGGGTGGCGTGTGTGTGTCACAAACCCTATTGGACAGCGTGTGTGTGTCACAAGCCCATTGGACAGCGTGTGTGTCACAATCCCCATTTGACAGCGTGTTTCTCTCAAACACCATTGGACCGCATGTGTGTCAGAAACCCCATCGGACAGTTTGTATGTCATAAAACCCATTGGACAGAGTGTGTGTGTCACAAAGCCGATTGGACAGAGTGTGTGTTTCAAAAAACCCATTGGACAGCGTGTTTGTCACAAACACCATTAGACAGCGTGTATGTCAGAAACCCCATTGGACAGCGTGTCTGTGTCACAAACCCCATTGGACAGGGCGTGTGTGTCACAATCCCCATTGGACAGGGCGTGTGTGTCACAATCCCCTTTAGACAGTGTCTGTGTCACAAAGCCCTTTGGACAGTGCGTGTGTCACAAACCCCATTGGACAGCGTGTGAGTGTCACAATCCCCATTGGACAGTGTGTGTGTCACAAAACCCATTGGGTGGCGTGTGTGTGTCACAAACCCTATTGGACAGCGTGTGTGTGTCACAAGCCCATTGGACAGCGTGTGTGTCACAATCCCCATTTGACAGCGTGTTTCTCACAAACACCATTGGACAGCATGTGTGTCAGAAACCCCATCGGACAGTTTGTATGTCATAAAACCCATTGGACAGAGTGTGTGTGTCACAAAGCCGATTGGACAGAGCGTGTGTTTCAAAAACCCCATTGGACAGCGTGTGTGTCACAAACCCCATTGGACAGGGTGTGTGTCACAAACCACATTGGACAGCGTGTGTTTCACAAACCCCATTGGACAGGGTTTGTGTGTCACAATACCCATAGGACAGTTTGTGTGTCACAAACCTCATTGGATAGAGTTTGTATCACAACCTCCCGTGGACACTCTGTGTATCATAAACCCCATTGGACAATGTGTGTGTCACAAACTCCACTGGACAGTGTGTGTGTGTCACAAACCCCATTGGATAGAGTGTGTGTGTCACAAACCCCATTGGACAGTGTGTGTGTGTCACAAACCCCATTAGACAGCGTGTGTGTCACAAACCCCTTTGGACAGTGTAGTGTGTCACAAACCCCATTGGACAGCCTGTGTGTGTAAAAATCCCGATTGGACAGTGTGTGTGTCACAAACCCCATGGGACAGAGTGTGTGTCACAAACACTACTGGACAGAGTGTGTGTGTCACAAAACCCACTAGACAGCGTGTGTGTCACGAACCCCATTGGACAGAGTGTGGTGTCACAATCCCCATTGGACAGCCTGTGTGTCACAAACCCCATTGGACAGTGTGTGTGTGTCACAAACCCCATTGGACAGAGTTTGTTTCACAAACCCCATTGGACAGCATGTGTGTCAGAAACACCATTGGACACTGTGTGTGCCACAAACCCCATTGGACAGTGTGTGTGTCACAAACTCCACTGGACAGCGTGTGTGTCACAAACACCCGTGGACAGTGTGCGTGTCACAAACCCCATTGGACAGTGTGTGTGTGTCACAATACCCAGTGGACAGAGTGTGTGTGTCACAAACTCCATGGGACAGCGTGTGTGTCACAAGCGCCATTGTACAGAGTGTGTGTGTCACAAACCCCATTAGAAAGTGTGCGTGTCACAAACCCCATTGAATAGCAAGTGTGTGTCACAAACCCTATTGGACAGTGTATATGACACAATCATCATTGGACAGCGTCTTTGTCACAAACCCAATGGAACAGAGTGTGTGTAACAAACACTCTAGGACAGCGTGTGTCTGTCACAAGCCCTTTGGACAGAGTGTGTGTGTCACAAACCCTATTGGACAGTGTGAGTGTCACAAATCCCACAGGATAGCGTGTGTGTCACAAACCCCATTGGACAGCGTGTGTGTCACAATGCCCGTTGGACAGCGTGTGTGTCACAAACCCCATTGGACAGGGTCTGTCTGTCACAATACCCATTGGACAGAGTGTGTGTCACAAACCTAATTGGACAGAGTTTGTGTCACAAACCCCCGTGGACACTGTGTGTGTCACAAACCCCAAAAGACAGTGTGTGTGTCACAAACTCCACTGGACAGCGTGTGTGTCACAAACACCCATGGACAGTGTGCGTGTCAAAAACCCCATTGGACATCGTGTTGTCACAAACCCCTTTGGACAGTTTGTGTGTCAAACACCCCATTGGACAGCGTGTGTGTGTCGCAATCCCCATTGAAAAGAGTGTGTGTGTCACAAACCCCATGGGACAGAGTGTGTGTCACGAACCCCATTGGACAGCGTGTGTGTTACAAGAGCTATTGGACAGAGTGTGTGTGTCACAAACCCCATTAGAAAATGTTAGCGTCACAAACCCATTGGATAGCGTGTGTGTGTCACAAACCCTATTGGACATTGTTTGTGTCACAGAACCCACTGGATAGCGTGTGTGTCACACACCCCATGGGACAGAGTGCGTGTCACGAACCCCATTGGAAAGCGTGTGTGTCACAAGCGTTATTGGACAGAGTGTGTGCGTCAAAAACCCGATTAGAAAGTATGAGTGTCACAAACCCCATTGGATAGCGTGTGTGTCACAAACCCCATTGGACAGTGTGTTTGTCACAATCCCCATTGGACAGCGTGTGTGCTACAAGTCCATTTTACAGAGTCTGTGTATTACGAACACCATTGGACAGTGTGTGTGTCACAATCCCTATTGGACAGCATCTGTGTCTCAAACCCCCGTGGACACTCTGTGTGTCACAAACCCCATTGGACAACGTGTGTGTCACAAGCACCATTGGACAGAGCGTGTGGGTCAGAAACCCCATATTAAAGTGTATTTGTCACACAGCCCATTGGATAGCGTGTGTGTGTCACAAACCCCATTGGACAGAGTCTGTGTCACAAACCCCATTGGTCAGCATCTTTGTCACAATCTTCACTGGACAGCGTGTGTGTCGCAGACCCCATTGGACAGTGTGTGTGTGACAAACACTATTGGACAGAGTGTGTGTCACAAACAGCATTGGACAGCGTGTGTGTGTCACTATCCCCATTTGACAGCGTGTGTGTCACGAACCCCATTGGACAGCGTCTGTGTCACAAGAACCATTGGACAGAGTGTGTGCGACAGAAACCCCATTGGAAAGTGTACGTGTCACACAGCCCATTGGACAGCGTGTGTGTGTCACAAACCCTATTGGACAGTGTGTTTCACAAAATCCACTGGACAGCGTCTGTGTCAAAATCCCCATTGGACAGCATGTTTGTCACAAACGTTATTGGACAGCGCGTGTGAGTCACAAACCAGATTGTACAGCGTTTTTCAGAAGCCCATTGGACTGAGTGTGTTTGTCACAAACCCCATTGTACAGCGTGTTTGTCACAATCCCCATTGGACAGTGTATGTGTCACAAGCCCAAGGTACAGAATGTGTGTGTCATAAAACCCTGTGGACACTGTGTGTAACACGAACGCCATCGGACAGTGTGTGTGTCACAAACCCCATTGGAAAGTATGTCTCACAAACCCCATTGGATAGCGTGTGTTTTTCAAAAACCCCATTAGAAAGCCTGTGTGTCACAAACCTCTTTTGAAAGAGTGTGTGTTACAAATCCCATTGGATAACGTGTGTGATGTCACAAACCCTATTGGACAGTGTGTGTGTCACGAACGCCATTGGACAGCGAGTGTGTCACAAGCGCCATTGGACAGAGTGTGTGTGTCACTAACCCCATTGGAAAGTGTATGTTTTACAAACCCCATTGGATAGCGTGTGTGTGTCAAAAACCCTATTAGAAAGTACGTGTGTCACAAACCCCATTGGGCTGCATCTGTGTCACAAACCACATTAAACATCGTGTGTGTCACAAGCACCGTTGGACAGCGTGTGTGTGTCACAATCCCCATTGGACAATGTGTGTGTGTGTCACAAAACCCATTGGATGGCGTGTGTGTCACAAACCCCCGTGGACACTGTGTGTGTCACGAACAGCATTGGACAGCGTGTGTGTCACAAACCCCCCTGGACTGTGTGTGTGTCAGAACCCCCAGTAGACAGCGTGTGTTTCAAAACCCCATTGGACGGTGTGTGTGTGACAAAACCCACTGGACAGCGTGTGTGTCACAAACACCCATGGACAGTGTGAGTGTCACAAGCCCCATTGCATAGCGTTTTTGTCTCAAACCGCTTTGGAAAGTGTGTCTGTCACAATTCCCATTGGACAGTGTGTGTGTCACAAACACCATTGGACAGCGTGTGTGTCACAAGCCTATTGGACAGAGTGCGTGTGTCACGAAACTCTCTGGACAGCGTGTGTATCACAAATCCCATTGGACAGAGTTTGTGTCACCAACCACCGTGGACACTGTGTGTGTCACAAACCCCATTGGACAGTGTGTGTGTCACAAACTCCACTGGACAGCATGTGTGTCACAAACCCCTTTGAACAGTGTGTGTGTCACAAACCCCATTGGACAGTGTGTCTGTCACAAGCCCCATTGGACAGCGTGTGTGTCACAAACACCATTGGACAGCGTGTGTGTCACAAACCCCATTAGAAAGAGTGTGTGTCACAAACCCCATTGGATAGCGTGTGTGATGTCACAAACCGTATTGGACACTGTGTGTGTCACAAACCCCACTGGACAGCCTGTGTGTCAGAAACCCCATTGGACAGCTTGTATGTCACAAGACCTATTGGAAAGAGTGTGTGTGTCACAATCCCCATTGGACAACGTGTGTGTCCCAATACCCATTGGACAGGTGTGTGTCACAAAAAACATTGGACTGGGTGTGTGTGTCACAAACCCTATTGGACAGTGTGTGTGTCATAAACCCCATTGGAGAGCGTGTGTGTTTCACAATCCCCATTGGACAGAGTGTATGTGTCACAAACGAAATTGGACAGCGTGTGTGTCACAAACCCCACTGGACAGAGTTTGTGTCACCAACCCCCATGGACACTGTGTGTGTCACAAACCCCTTTGGACAGTGTGTGTGTCACAAACCCCATTGGACAGTGTGTGTGTCACAAACACCCATGGACAGTGTGCGTGTCACAAACCCCATTGGACAGAGTGTATGTGTCACAAACCCCATTGGACAGCGTGTGTGTCACAACCCCATTGGACAGTGTGTGTGTCACAAACCCCATGGGACAGAGTGTGTGTCACGAACCCCTTTGGAAAGGGTATGTGTCACAAACCCCATTGGATAGCGTGTGTCTGTCACAAACCCTCCTGGTCAGAGTGTGTGTCACAAAACCCGTTGGACAGCATGCGTGTCGCAAACACCATGGGACAGTGTGTGTGTAAGAAAACCAATTGTTCAGCGTGTGTGTTTCACAAACCCCATGGGACAGAGTGTGTTTCACAAACCCCTGTGTACACTGTGTGTGTCAAAACCCAGGTGGACAGTGTGTGTGTCACAAACCCCATTGGACAGAGTTTGTGTCACAAACCCCATTGAACAGCATGTGTATCACAAACCCCGTTGGATAGCATGTGTGTTTCACAAACCGCATTGGAAAGTGTGTGTGTCACCAACCCCATTGGATAGTGTGTTACAAACTCTACTGGACAGTGTTTGTGTCACGAACCCCATTAGGCAGCATGTGTGTCACTACCCCCCCTGGACAGAGCCTGTGTCACAATCACCATTGGATAGCGTGTGTGTGCCGCAATACCCATTGGACAGCGTTTGTGTCACAAACAACATTGGACAGTGTTTGTTTCACAAACCCCAGAGTACAGAGTTTGTGTGTCACAATCACAATTGGACAGAGTGTGTGTGACATTCCCCATTGGACAGTGTGTGTGTCACAAACCCCCCTGGACAGTGTATGTGTCACAAACCCCATTTCACGACGTGTGTGTGTCACAAACAGTATTGGACAGCATGTGTGTGTCAAAAAATCTTTGGACAGTGTATGTGTCAAAAACCCCACAGGACAGTGTGTGTGTCACAAACGCCCCTGACAGTGTGTGTGTCACAATCCCCATTGGACAGCGTGGGTTTCAGAAACCCCATTGGACAGTCTGTGTGTCACAAACACCTCTGGATAGCTTGTGTGTCACAAAAAACCCTGGACAGCGTGTGTGTCACAAACACCCATGGACTGTGTGCGTATCACAAACACCATTGGACAGCGTGTGTGTCACAAGCCCATTGGACAGAGTGTGTGTGTCACATAACCCACTGGACAGCGTGTGTGTCACAAACCCCATTGGACAGCATGCGTGTCACAAACACCATTGGACAGTGTGTGTGTAACAAATCCAATTGGTTAGCGTGTGTGTCACAAACCCCTTTGGAAAGTGTGTGTGTCACAAACCCCATTGGAAAGTGTGTGTGTCACAAACCTCATTGGATAGCATGTGTCTGTCACAATCCACATTAGAATGTATGCGTGTCACAAACCACATTGGACAGCGTGTGTGTGTCACAAACCCCAATGGACAGCGTGTGCGTGTCACAAACCCCATTGGATAGCGTGTGTGTGTCACAAACCCTATTGGACAGTGTGTGTGTCACAAACACCACTGGACAGCGTGCGTGTCACAACACTCATTGGACAGCGTGTATGTGTCACAACCCCCATTGGACAGTCTGTGTGACACAAAACTCATTGGATAGCGTGTGTGTCACAAACCCCATTAGAAAGTGTGTGTGTCACAAACAACATTGGAGAGCGTGTGTGTGTCACAATCCCCATTGAACAGTGTGTGTGTTACAAAACCCATTCACTAGCGTGTGTGTCACAAACCCCTTTAAAAAGTTTGTGTGTCACAAACCCCTTTGAATAGTGTGAGTGTGTCACAAAACCTATTGGACAGTGTGTGTGTCACAAAACCCACTGAACAACGTGTGTGTCACGAACCCCACTGGACAGCTTGTGTGTCACGAGACCCATTGGACAGAGTGTGTGTCTCACAAACTCCAATGGACAGCGTGTGTGTCACGAACACCATTGGACAGCTTGTGTGCACAAGACCCATTGGACAGAGTGTGTGTGTCACAAACTCCGTTGGACAGCGTGTGTGTCACAAACTCCGTTGGACAGCGTGTGTGTCACAATTCCTATTGGACAGCGTGTGTGTCATAAACCCCATTGGACACCGTGTGTGTGTCAGAATCCCCATTGGACAGTGTGTGTGTGTCACAAACCCCATTGTACAGCGTCTGTGTCACAAACCCCTTTGGACAGTGTGTGTGTCATAAACCCCATGGGACAGCGTTTGCGTGTCACAATCCCCATTGGACAGTGTGTGTGTCACAAACCCCATGGGACAGAGTGTGTGTCACAAACACTATTGGACTGCATGTGTTTGTCACAAGACCATTGGACAGAGTGTGGTGTCACAAACCCCATTGAAAGGTTTATGTGTCACAAACCCCATTGGACAGCGTGTGTGTGTCACAATCCCCATTAAACAGCGTGTGTGTCACAAAACCCATGGGACAGAGTGTGTGTCATGAACCCCATTGGACAGCGTGTGTGTCACAAAACCCATTGGACAGTGTGTGTGTCAGAAACCCCATTGGACAGCGTGTGTGTCACAAGCGCCATTGGACAGAGTGTGTGTGTCACAAACCCCATTGGATAGAGTGTGTGTGTCACAAACCCCACTGGATATCGTGTGTGTCACAATCCCAATTGGACACCGTGTGTGTCACAAACCCCATTGTATAGGGTGTATGTGTCACAATACCCATTGGACAGTAGTGCGTGTCACAAACCCCATTGGACATCGTGTGTGTCACAAACCCCTTTGGACAGTGTGTGTGTCACAAACCCCATTAGACAGCGTGTTTGTGTCACAATCCCCATTGGACAGAGTGTGTGTGTCACAAACCGCATGGGACAGAGTGTGTGTCACGGACCCCATTGGACAGCGTGTGTGTCACAAGCGCCATTGGACAGAGTGTGTGTGTCACAAACCCCATTGGAAACTGTATGTGTCACAAACCCCATTGGATAGCGTGTGTGTGTCAAAAACCCCACTAGAAAGTATGTGTGCCACAAACCCCATTGGATAGCATGTGTGTGTTACAAACCCTATTGGACAGAGTGTGTGTGTCACAAAACCCACTGGACAGCCTGCGTGTCACGAAACCCATTGGACAGCGTGTCTCACAAGCACCATTGGACAGAGTGTGAATGTCACAAACCCCATCGGATAGTGTGTGTGTCACAAACCCCATTAGAAAGTGTGTGTGTCACAAACACCGTTGGACAGAGTGTGTGTGTCACAAACCGCATTGGACAGCTTATGTGTCACAACCGCATTGGACAGCGTGTGTGTCACAAACCCCATTGGATAGAGTGTGTGTGTCACAAACCACATTGAAAGTGTATCTGTCACAAACCCCATTGCATAGTGTGTGTGTGTCCCAAACCCCACTGGTCAGTGTGTGTGTCACAAAACCCATTGTACACAATGCGTGTCACAAACACCATTGTACATCGTGTGTGTGTCACAAACCTCATTGGAAAGTATGTGTCAGAAACCCCATTGGATAGCGTGTGTGTCACAAACCCTTTGGACAGTTTGTGTGTCACAAACCCCATTGGACAGCGTGTGTGAGTCACAATCCCCATTGGACCGTGTTTGTGTCACAAAACCCACTGGACAGCGTGTGTGTCACGAACCCCATTGGACAGCGTGTGTGTCACAAGCACCATTGGACAGAGTGTGAGTGTCACAAACTCCATTGGATAGTGTGTGTGTCACAAAACCCATAAGAAAGTGTGTGTATCACAAACCCCCTTGGATAGCGTGTGTATATCACAAAACCTATTGGACAGAGTGTGTGTCACAAAGCCCACTGGACAGCGTGTGTGTTCACAAACCCCATTGGACAGCGTGTGTGTCACAAACCCCATAGGACAGCGTGTGTGTGTCACAATCCCCATTAGATAGCGAGTGTGTCACAAACCCCATTGGACAGGGCGTTTGTGTCACAATCCCCATTAGACAGCGTGTGTCTCACAAACCCCTTTGGACAGTGGGTGTGTCACAAACCCCGCTGTACAGCGTGTGAGTGTCACAATCCCCATTGGACAGTGTGTGTGTCACAAACCCCATTGGGTGGCGTCTGTATGTCACACACCCTATTGGACAGCGTGTGTGTGTCACAATTCCCATTAAACAGTGTGTGTGTCACAAACCCCTTTGGACAGTGTGTGTGTCACAATCCCCATTGGACAGAGTGTGTGTGTCACAATCCCCATTGGACAGTGTGTGTGTGTCACAAACCTCATTGGACAGCGTGGGTCTCACAAACCCCTTTGGACTGTGTGTGTGTCACAAACCCCATTCTACAGTGCGTGTGTTTCACATTCCCCATTGGACAGCATGTGTGTCACAATACCCATTGGACAGAGCGTGTGGGTCACAAACCCCATTTGAAAGTGTGTGTGTCACAAACCCCATTGGACAGCGTGTGTGTGCCACAAAACACATTGGATAGCATGTGTGTGTCACGAATCACATTGGACAGCTTGTGAGCCCAAAGACCCATTGGTCAGAGTGTGCGTGTCACATTCCCCTTTGGACAGCGTGTGTGTCACAAAACCCATTAGATAGCATGCGTGTCACAAACACCATTGGACAGTGTGTGTGTAACAAAACCAATTCGTCAGCGTGTGTGTCAAAAACCCCATGGGACAGCGTGTGAGTGTCACAAACCCCATTGGAAAGTGTGTATGTC
The DNA here is from genome assembly GCA_032206185.1 of Columba guinea. Lineage (NCBI taxonomy): Eukaryota > Metazoa > Chordata > Aves > Columbiformes > Columbidae > Columba > Columba guinea. Next base: position 2,865,059 of record JAVLUU010000041.1, on the reverse strand, counting down.
ACAAACCCCATTGGATAGCGTGTGTGTGTGACAATCCCCATTAAAAAGTGTGCGTGTCACAAACCCCATTTGAAAGTGTGTGTGTTACAATCCACATTGGAGAGTGTGTGTGTCACAAAACCCATTGGATAGCGTGTGTCACAATCCCCATTGGATAGTGTGTGTGTGTCACAAACACCGTTGGACAGCGTGTGTGTCATAAACCCCGTTGGACAGCGTGTCTGTGTCACAATCCCCATTGGACAGTGTGTGTGTGTCGCAAACCCCATTGGACAGTGTGTGTGTCACAAACCCCACTGGACAGTGTGTGTGTCACAATCCCCATTTGACAGCGTGTGTGTCACAAACCCCCGCGGACACTGTCTGTGTCACAAACCCCATTGGACAGTGTGTGTGTCAAAAACCCAACTGGACAGCATGTGTGTCACAATCCCCATTGGACAGCGTGTGTCTCACAAACCCCATTGGACAGATTGTGTGTGTCACAATCCCCATTGGACATCGAGTGTGTCACAATCCCCATTGGACAGCGTGTGTGTCAGGAACCCCATTCTACAGTGCGTGTGTGTCACAATACCCATTGGACAGAGCGTGTGTGTCACAATCCCCATTGGACAGCGTGTGTGTCAGGAACCCCATTGGACAGCGTGTGTGTCACAATCCTCATTGGACAGTGTGTGTGTGTCACAAACCCCATTGGACAGCGTGTGTATCACAAACCCCTTTGGACAGTGTGTGTGTCACAAACCCCATTCTACAGTGCGTGTGTGTCACAATACTCATTGGATAGCGTGTGTGTCACGAATCCCATTGGACAGTGTGTCTGTGTCACAATATCCATTGGACAGTGTGTTTGTCACAATCCCCATTGGACAGCATGTGTGTCACTAAACCCATTGGATAGCATGTGGGTCACAAACCCCATTTGAAAGTGTGTGTGTCACAAACCCCATTGGACAGCGTGTGTGTGTCACAAAACCCTATTAGAAAGTGTGCGTGTTACAAACCCCGTTGGATAGCTTGTGTGTGTTACGAACCCCATTGGAAAGCATTTGTGTCACAAGACCCATTGGACAGAGTGTGTGTGTCACAAACCCCATTGGACATCTTGTGTATCACCATCCCCATTGGACAGCGTGTGTGTAGCAACCCCTTTGAACAGCGTGTGTGTCACAAACACCTATTGACAGTGCGCATGTCAAAAACCCCATTGGACAACGTGTGCGTCACAAACCCTTTTGGACAGTGTGTGTGTCAGAAACCCCACTGGACAGCGTGTGTGTCACAAACACCGATGGACAGTGTGCATGTCACAAACCCCATTGGACATCGTGTGTGTGTCACAAACCCCATTAGAAAGTGTGCATGTCACAAACCCCATTTGAAAGTGTGTGTGTCAAAAACCCCATTGGATAGCGTGTGTGTGTCACAAACCCCATTAGAAAGTGTGCGTGTCACAAACCCCACTTCATAGCATGTGTGTGTCACAAACCCCATTAGAAAGTGTGCGTGTCACAAACCCCATTGGATAGCATGTGTGTGTCACAAACCCTATTGGACAGTGTGTATGACACAATCCCCATTGGACAGCGTCTGTGTCACTAACCCCATTGGATAGCGTGTGTGTCACAAACACTATTGGACAACGTGTGTGTGTCACAAACCCTCTTGGACAGTGTTTGTGTCACAAACCCCATTGGATAGCGTGTGTGTCACAATCCTCATTTGACAGCGTGTGTGTCACAAACCCCATTGGACAGAGTGTGTGTGTCACAAACCCCATTGGACAGCGTGTGTGTCATAAAACCCATTGGACAGTGAGTGAGTGTCACAATCCCCATTGGACAGTGTTTGTGTGTCACAAACCCCACTGGACAGCGTGTGTGTCACAATCCCCATTGGACAGTGTGTGTGTCACAAACCCCATGAGACAGACTGTGTGTCACCAACACTATTGGACAGTGTTTGTGTCAAAAGCCCATTGGACAGAGTGTGTGTGTCACAAAACCCACTGGACAGTGTGTGTGTCACGAACCCCACTGGACAGCGTGTGTGTCATAAGCACCATTGGACAGAGTGTGGTGTCACAAACCCCACTGGAAAGTGTATGTGTCACAAAAACCATTGTATAGCGCGTGTGTGCCACAAGCCATATTGAAAAGTGTGTGTGTCGCAAAACCCACTGGACCGCCTGTGTGTCACAAACCCCATTGGACAGCATGTGCGTTTCACAATCCTATTGGACAGTGTGTGTGTCACAAACACCATGGGACAGATTGTGAGTGTCACAAACCCCATTGGATATTTTGTGTGTCACAAACCCCATTAGAAAGAGTGTATTTCACAAACCCCATTGGATAGCGTGTGTGTGTCACAAACCCTATTGGACTGCGTGTGTGTCACAATCCCCATTGGACAGCGTGTGTGTCACGAACACCATTGGACAGCGTGTGTGTCACAAGCACCATTGGACAGAGTGTGTGTGTCACAAACCCCATTGTACAGCGTTTGTGTCACAAACCCCATTGGATAGTGTGTGTGTGTCACAAACCCTATTGGACAGAGTGTGTGTCACAAAATCCACGGGACAGCGTGTGTGTCACAAACCCCGTTATACAGCATGTGTGTCAAAAGCCACACTGGACAGAGTGTGTGTTTCACAAACCCCATTGGACAGCATTTGTGTGTCACAATACCCATTAGACAGTGTGTGTTCCAGAGACACCATTGAACAGAGTTTGTGTCACAAACCCCATTGGACAGCGTGTGTGTCAAAAACCGCATTGGATAACGTGTGTGTCACAAACACCATTGGACAGAGTGTGTGTCACAAAACCCATTGGACAGCGTGTGTGTCACAAACACCATTGGACAGCATGTGTGTGTCACAATCACATTGGACAGCGTGTGTGTCACAAAACCCACTGGATAGCGTTTGTGTCACAAACCCTATTTGAAAGTGTGTGTGTCACAAAACTCATTGGATAGCATGTGTGTCACAAGACCCATTGGACAGAGCGTGTGTGTCACAAACCCTATTGGACAGCGTGTATGTCACAAACCCCATTGGACAGCATGTGTGTTACAAACCCCATTGGACAGTGTGTGTGTGTCACAATACCCGTTAAACAGTGTGCGTGTCACAAACCCCATTGGACAGAGTTTGTGTCACAAAACCCATTGGACAGCGTGTGTGTCACAAACACCATTGGATAGTGTGTGTGTCACAAAACCCCGTGGACACTGTGTGTGTCACGAATGTCATTGGACAGTGTGTGTGTCACAACCACCCCTGGACAGTGTGTGTGTCACAATGCCCAGTGGACAGAGTTTGTGTCACAAACCCCATTGGACAGTGTGTGTGTCCAAACCCCATTCGACAGCATGTTTGTCACAAGCACCATTGGACGTAGTGTGTGTGTCAGAAACCCCATTGGATAGCGTGTGTGTGTCACAAACCCTATTGAACAGTGTGTGTGTCACAAAACCCACTGGACAGGGTTTGTGTGACAAACCCCATTGGACATTGTGTGTGTCAAAAGCCACATTGGACAGCGTGTGTGTGTCACAAACCCATTGGACAGAGTTTATGTCATAAACCCCATTGGACAGCGTGTGTGTGTCACAAACCCAATTGGACAGAGTGTGTGTCAGAAACCACTTTGGAGAGGGTGTGTGTCACGAACACCATGGGAAAGCGTGTGTGTTTCAAAATCCCCATTGGACCGTGTGTGTGTGACACAATCCTTCCTGGTCTGTGTGTGTGTCACAAACCCCATTGGACAGCATGTGTTTCACAAACCCCATTGGACAGTGTGTGTGTGTCACAATACCCATTGGTCAGTGTGTGTGTCACAAACCCCGTTGCACAGATTTTGTGTCACAAAACCCATTGGACAACGTGTCTGTCACAAACACCATTGGACAGTGTGTGTGTCACAAACCTTATTGGACAGCGTGTGTGTGTCACAATCCCTCCTGGTTAGTCTGTGTCACAAAACCCATTGGACAGCGAGTGTGTCAGAAACCCCATTGGACATTGTGTGTCACAAATCCCATTGGACAGTGTGTGTGTCAGAAACCCCTTTGGCCAGTGTGTGTGTCACAATCCCCATTGGACAGTGTGTGTGCAACAAACCCCATTGGACAGCGTGTGTGTGTCACAATAGCCATGGGACAGCCTGTGTGTCACAATCCCCATTGGACAGAGTGTGAGTCACAAACCCCATTGGACAGTGTGAGTGTCACAAACCCTATTGGACAAAGTTTGTTTCACAAACCCCATTGGACAGCGTCTGTGTCACAAACTCATTGGAAAGTGTCTGTGTCATAAACCGCATTAAATAGCGTGTGTGAGTCAAAAACCCCATTGTACAGCGTCTTTGTCACAATCCTCACTGGACAGCGTGTGTGTTGCAGACCCCATTGGACAGAGTGTGTGTGACAAAACCCATTGGACAGTGTGTGTGTCACAAATCCCATTGGATAGCATGTGTGTGTCGCAAACCCCATTGTACAGAGTGTTTGTCACAAGCTCATTGGACAGCGTGTGTGGTAGAAGACCATTGGACAGAATTTGTGTGTCACAAAACCCCGTGGACACTGTGTGTGTCACGAATGTCACTGGACAGTGTGTGTGTCACAATCCCAATTGGACAGCGTGTGTGTCTCAAACCCCCGTGCACACTGTGTGTGTCACAAACCCCATTGGACAGTGTGTGTGTCACAAACCCCACTGGACATCGTGTCTGTCACAAACACCCATGGACAGCATGCGTGTCACAAACCCCATTGGATGTCGTATGTGTCACAAACCCCTTTGGAAAGTGTGTGGGTCACAAACCCCACTGGATAGCATGTGTGTGTCACAAACACTATTGGACAGTGTGTGTGTGTCACAATCCTCATTGGACAGATTGTGTGTGTCACAAACCCCATTGGACAGCGTGTGTGTCATAAACCCCACTGGACAGCGTGTGTGTTACAAGACCCATTGGGCAGAGAGTGTGTGTCACAAACCCCATTGGACAGCGTGTGTGTTACAATCCCCATTGGACAGCGTGTGTCACAAGCTCCATTGGACAGAGTGTGTGTGTCACAATAACCATTGGACAGCGTGTGTGTCAGAAACCCAATTGGACAGCTTGTGTGTCACAATCCCCATTGGACAACTTTCCTGTCACAAACAACATAGGACAGCCTGTGTGTGTAACAATACCCATTGGACAGTGGGTGTGTCAGAAACCCCATTGTACAGCGTGTGCATCACAAATCCATTTGGAAAGTGTGTGTGTCAAAAAACCCATTGGACAGACTGTGTGTCACAAACAACCATGGAGAGTGTGCGTGTCACAAACCCCATTGGAAAGTGTATGTGTCACAAACCCAATTGGATAACGTCTGTGTGTCACAAACCCTATTGGACAGCGTGTATGTCACAAATCCCATTGGAGAGCGTGTGTGTCACAATCCCCATTGGACAGTGTGTGTGTCACAAAACCCACTGGACAGCGTGTGTGTCAGAAATCCCATTGGACAGCGTTTGTGTCACAAGCCCCATTGGAAAGCGTGTGTGTTTCTCAAGCGCAATTGAACAGAATGTGTGTGTCACAAACCCCATTAGAAAGTTTGCGTTTCACAAATCTCATTTGAAAGTGTGTATGTCACAAACCCCATTGGATAGCGTTTGTGTCACAAACCCCACTGGACAGCGTGTGTTTTCCGAACCACATTGGACAGCTTGTGTGTCACAAGACCCATTGGACAGAGTGTGTGTGTCTCAAACCCCATTGGACAGCGTGTGTGTCACAAACCCCATTGGACAGAGTGTGTGTCTCACAAAACCCATTGGACAGCGTGTGTGTCACAATACCGACTGGATAGTGTGTGTGTCACAAAACCCACTGGACACCGTGTGTGTCACAAGCCCCATTGGACAGCCTGTTTGTGTAACAATAACCAATGCACAGTGTGTATGTCACAAGCCCCACTGGATAGCGTGTGTGTCACAAACATCCATGTACAATGTGCGTATCACAAACCCCATCGGACATCGTTTGTGTCACAAACCCTATTGGACAGTGTATGTGTCACAAACACCACTGGACTGCGTGTGTGTCACAAACACCCATGGATAGTGTGTGTGTAAGACACCCAATTGGTCAGCGTGTGTTTCACAAACCCCATGGGACAGCGTGTGTGTGTCACAAACCCCATTGGAAAGTCTGTGTGTCACAAACCCCATAGGATAGCGTGTGTGTGTCACAAACCCCATTAGAAAGTGTGCGTATCACAAACCCCATTGGACGGTGTATTTGTGTCACAAACCCATATTGGACAGCGTGTATTTCACAAACCCCATTGGACAGCTTGTGTGTTACAAGACCCATTAGACAGAGTGTGTGTGTCACAAACCCCATTGGAGAGCATGTGTGTCACAAACCCCATTGGACATAGTTTCTGTGTCACAAAACCCATTGGACAGCGTGTGTGTCACAATCCCCATTGGATAGTGTGTGTGTCACAAAACCCACTGGACAGCATGTGTGTCACAAACCCCATTGAACAGCGTGTGTATCACAAGCCCAATTGGACAGCGTGTGTAGTCACAAACACCATTGGACAGCGTGTGTAGTCAAAAAACCCATTGGACAGAGTGTGTCTGTCACAAAACCCATTGCAAAGTGTATGTGTCACAAACCCCATTGGATAGCGTGTGTGTGTCACAAACCCTCCTGGTCAGAGTGTGTGTCACAAAACCCGTTGGACAGCATGCGTGTCGCAAACACCATGGGACAGTGTGTGTGTAAGAAAACCAATTGTTCAGCGTGTGTGTTTCACAAACCCCATGGGACAGAGTGTGTTTCACAAACCCCCGTGTACACTGTGTGTGTCAAAACCCAGGTGGACAGTGTGTGTGTCACAAACCCCATTGGACAGAGTTTGTGTCACAAACCCCATTGAACAGCATGTGTATCACAAACCCCGTTGGATAGCATGTGTGTTTCACAAACCGCATTGGAAAGTGTGTGTGTCACCAACCCCATTGGATAGTGTGTTACAAACTCTACTGGACAGTGTTTGTGTCACGAACCCCATTAGGCAGCATGTGTGTCACTACCCCCCCTGGACAGAGCCTGTGTCACAATCACCATTGGATAGCGTGTGTGTGCCGCAATACCCATTGGACAGCGTTTGTGTCACAAACAACATTGGACAGTGTTTGTTTCACAAACCCCAGAGTACAGAGTTTGTGTGTCACAATCACAATTGGACAGAGTGTGTGTGACATTCCCCATTGGACAGTGTGTGTGTCACAAACCCCCCTGGACAGTGTATGTGTCACAAACCCCATTTCACGACGTGTGTGTGTCACAAACAGTATTGGACAGCATGTGTGTGTCAAAAAATCTTTGGACAGTGTATGTGTCAAAAACCCCACAGGACAGTGTGTGTGTCACAAACGCCCCTGGACAGTGTGTGTGTCACAATCCCCATTGGACAGCGTGTGTTTCAGAAACCCCATTGGACAGTCTGTGTGTCACAAACACCTCTGGATAGCTTGTGTGTCACAAAAAACCCTGGACAGCGTGTGTGTCACAAACACCCATGGACTGTGTGCGTATCACAAACACCATTGGACAGCGTGTGTGTCACAAGCCCATTGGACAGAGTGTGTGTGTCACATAACCCACTGGACAGCGTGTGTGTCACAAACCCCATTGGACAGCATGCGTGTCACAAACACCATTGGACAGTGTGTGTGTAACAAATCCAATTGGTTAGCGTGTGTGTCACAAACCCCTTTGGAAAGTGTGTGTGTCACAAACCCCATTGGAAAGTGTGTGTGTCACAAACCTCATTGGATAGCATGTGTCTGTCACAATCCACATTAGAATGTATGCGTGTCACAAACCACATTGGACAGCGTGTGTGTGTCACAAACCCCAATGGACAGCGTGTGCGTGTCACAAACCCCATTGGATAGCGTGTGTGTGTCACAAACCCTATTGGACAGTGTGTGTGTCACAAACACCACTGGACAGCGTGCGTGTCACAACACTCATTGGACAGCGTGTATGTGTCACAACCCCCATTGGACAGTCTGTGTGACACAAAACTCATTGGATAGCGTGTGTGTCACAAACCCCATTAGAAAGTGTGTGTGTCACAAACAACATTGGAGAGCGTGTGTGTGTCACAATCCCCATTGAACAGTGTGTGTGTTACAAAACCCATTCACTAGCGTGTGTGTCACAAACCCCTTTAAAAAGTTTGTGTGTCACAAACCCCTTTGAATAGTGTGAGTGTGTCACAAAACCTATTGGACAGTGTGTGTGTCACAAAACCCACTGAACAACGTGTGTGTCACGAACCCCACTGGACAGCTTGTGTGTCACGAGACCCATTGGACAGAGTGTGTGTCTCACAAACTCCAATGGACAGCGTGTGTGTCACGAACACCATTGGACAGCTTGTGTGCACAAGACCCATTGGACAGAGTGTGTGTGTCACAAACTCCGTTGGACAGCGTGTGTGTCACAAACTCCGATGGACAGCGTGTGTGTCACAATTCCTATTGGACAGCGTGTGTGTCATAAACCCCATTGGACACCGTGTGTGTGTCAGAATCCCCACTGGACAGTGTGTGTGTGTCACAAACCCCATTGTACAGCGTCTGTGTCACAAACCCCTTTGGACAGTGTGTGTGTCATAAACCCCATTGGACAGCGTTTGCGTGTCACAATCCCCATTGGACAGTGTGTGTGTCACAAACCCCATGGGACAGAGTGTGTGTCACAAACACTATTGGACTGCATGTGTTTGTCACAAGACCATTGGACAGAGTGTGGTGTCACAAACCCCATTGAAAAGTTTATGTGTCACAAACCCCATTGGACAGCGTGTGTGTGTCACAATCCCCATTAAACAGCGTGTGTGTCACAAAACCCATGGGACAGAGTGTGTGTCATGAACCCCATTGGACAGCGTGTGTGTCAGAAAACCCATTGGACAGTGTGTGTGTCAGAAACCCCATTGGACAGCGTGTGTGTCACAAGCGCCATTGGACAGAGTGTGTGTGTCACAAACCCCATTGGATAGAGTGTGTGTGTCACAAACCCCACTGGATATCGTGTGTGTCACAATCCCAATTGGACACCGTGTGTGTCACAAACCCCATTGTATAGGGTGTATGTGTCACAATACCCATTGGACAGTAGTGCGTGTCACAAACCCCATTGGACATCGTGTGTGTCACAAACCCCTTTGGACAGTGTGTGTGTCACAAACCCCATTAGACAGCGTGTTTGTGTCACAATCCCCATTGGACAGAGTGTGTGTGTCACAAACCGCATGGGACAGAGTGTGTGTCACGGACCCCATTGGACAGCGTGTGTGTCACAAGCGCCATTGGACAGAGTGTGTGTGTCACAAACCCCATTGGAAACTGTATGTGTCACAAACCCCATTGGATAGCGTGTGTGTGTCAAAAACCCCACTAGAAAGTATGTGTGCCACAAACCCCATTGGATAGCATGTGTGTGTTACAAACCCTATTGGACAGAGTGTGTGTGTCACAAAACCCACTGGACAGCCTGCGTGTCACGAAACCCATTGGACAGCGTGTCTCACAAGCACCATTGGACAGAGTGTGAATGTCACAAACCCCATCGGATAGTGTGTGTGTCACAAACCCCATTAGAAAGTGTGTGTGTCACAAACACCGTTGGACAGAGTGTGTGTGTCACAAACCGCATTGGACAGCTTGTGTGTCACAACCGCATTGGACAGCGTGTGTGTCACAAACCCCATTGGACAGAGTGTGTGTGTCACAAACCACATTGAAAGTGTATCTGTCACAAACCCCATTGCATAGTGTGTGTGTGTCCCAAACCCCACTGGTCAGTGTGTGTGTCACAAAACCCATTGTACACAATGCGTGTCACAAACACCATTGTACATCGTGTGTGTGTCACAAACCTCATTGGAAAGTATGTGTCAGAAACCCCATTGGATAGCGTGTGTGTCACAAACCCTTTGGACAGTTTGTGTGTCACAAACCCCATTGGACAGCGTGTGTGAGTCACAATCCCCATTGGACCGTGTTTGTGTCACAAAACCCACTGGACAGCGTGTGTGTCACGAACCCCATTGGACAGCGTGTGTGTCACAAGCACCATTGGACAGAGTGTGAGTGTCACAAACTCCATTGGATAGTGTGTGTGTCACAAAACCCATTAGAAAGTGTGTGTATCACAAACCCCCTTGGATAGCGTGTGTATATCACAAAACCTATTGGACAGAGTGTGTGTCACAAACCCCATTGGACAGCGTGTGTGTGTCACAGTCCCCATTGGACATCGTGTGTGTCACAAGCGCCATTGGATAGAGTGTGTGTGTCACAAACCCTCCTGGTCAGTGTGTGTGTCACAAAACGCATTGGACAGCATGCGTGTCACAAACACCTTTGGACAGCGTGTGTGTGTCACAAACACCTTTGGAAAGTATGTGTCACAAACCCCATTCTATAGCCTGTGTGTGTCACAAACCCTATTGGACAGTGTGTGTGTCACAAACACCACTGGACAGCGTGCGTGTCACAACACTCATTGGACAGCGTGTATGTGTCACAACCCCATTGGACAGCGTTTGTGTCACAATCCCCATTGGATAGTGTGTGTGTCACAAAACCAACTGGACAGCGTGTGTGTCACAAACAACACTGGTCAGTGTTTATGTCAAAATCCCCAGTGGAAAGAGTGTGTGAAAACCCCATTGGACAGTGTGTGTGTCACAAAACCCACTGCACAGCGTGTGTGTCACCAACACCCATGGACAGAGTGAGTGTCACAAACCCCATTGGATAGCGTGTGTGTCATAAACCCCATTGGATAGCGTGTGTGTGTCACAAACCCCATGAGACAGAGTGTGTGTCACAAACCCCATTGGACAGCGTCTGTGTCACAATCCCCATTAGACAGCGTGTGTGTCACAAACTCCATTGGACAGATTGTGTGTCATAAACGCCATTGGACAGCGTGTGTGTCACAGTCCCCATTGGACAGCGTGTGTGTCAAAACCAATCTGGACAGTGTGTGTGTCAGAAAACCCACTGGACAGCGTGTGTGTCACGATCCCCATTGAAGAGTGTGTGTGTCAAAACAAAATTGGACAGAGTGTGGTGTCACAAACCCCATTGGAAAGTGTATGTGTCACAAACCCCATTGGATAGAGTGTGTGTGTCACATACCCCATTAGAAAGTGTGTGTGTCAGGAACCCCATTGGATAGAGTTTGTGTGTCACAAAGCCCATTGGACAGGGTGTGTGTCACAATACCCATTGGACAGCGTGTGTGTCAAAACTAAATTGGACAGTGTGTGTGTCACAAAACCCACTGGACAGCGTGTGTGTCACAAAACCCGTTGGGCAGTGTGTTTGTCACAAAGCCCACTGGACAGCGTGTGTGTTCACAAACCCCATTGGACAGCGTGTGTGTCACAAACCCCATTGGACAGCGTGTGTGTCACAAACCCCATAGGACAGCGTGTGTGTGTCACAATCCCCATTAGACAGCGAGTGTGTCACAAACCCCATTGGACAGGGCGTTTGTGTCACAATCCCCATTAGACAGCGTGTGTCTCACAAACCCCTTTGGACAGTGGGTGTGTCACAAACCCCGCTGTACAGCGTGTGAGTGTCACAATCCCCATTGGACAGTGTGTGTGTCACAAAACCCATTGGGTGGCGTTTGTATGTCACACACCCTATTGGACAGCGTGTGTGTGTCACAATTCCCATTAAACAGTGTGTGTGTCACAAACCCCTTTGGACAGTGTGTGTGTCACAATCTCCATTGGACAGTGTGTGTTTTACAAACACCATGGGACAGAGTGTATGTGTCACAAACTCCATTGGATAGCATGTGTGTGTCACAATACCCATTAGATAGTGTGTGTGTCACAAGACCCATTGGACAGAGTGTGTGAGTCACAAACCCCATTGGACAGCGTGTGTGTCACAGTCCCCATTGGACAGCGTGTGTGTCAAAACCAATCTGGACAGTGTGTGTGTCAGAAAACCCACTGGACAGCGTGTGTGTCAAAAACACCCATGGACAGTTTGTGTGTCACAAAACACCATTGGGCAGTGTGTGTGTCACAAACACAATTGGACAGCGTGTGAGTCACGAACACCATTGGACAGTTAGTATGCCACAAACCCCATTGGACAGAGTGTATGTGTCACAAACCCCACTGGACAGTGTGTGTGTCACAATTCCCACTGGATAGCGTGTGTGTCACAAACCCCATTGGACAGTGTGTGTGTCACAAATACCATTGGATAGCGTGTATGTCACAAACCCCATTGGACAGTGTGTGTGTAACAAAACCCACTGGACAGTGTGTGTGTCACAAACCCTACTGGACAGTGTGTGTGTCACAAGCCCCATTGGACAGAGTGTATGTGTCACATACCCCATTGGACAGAGTTTGTGTCACAAAACCCATTGGACATCGTGTGTGTCTGAAAGACCATTGGACAGTGTGTATGTCAGAAAACCCACTGGACAGCGTTTGTGTCACAATCCCCAGCGGACAGCGTGTGTGTCACAAACACCCATCAACAGTGTGAGTGTCACAAACCCTATTGGACAGTGTGTGTGTCACAAACCCCTTTGGAAAGTTTGTGTGTCACAAATCCCATTGGACAGCGTGTGTGTGTTACAATCCCCATTGTACAGTGTGTGTGTCACAAACCCCATTGGATAGAGTGTGTGACACAAATTCCCGTGGACACTGTGTGTGTCACGAACCCCATTGGACAGTGTGTGTGTCACAAACCCCATTGGACAGCGTGTGTGTGTCACAATCCCCATTGGGCAGTGTGTGTGTCACAAACCACATGGGACAGAGTGTGTGTCACGAGCCCCATTGGACAGCATGTGTTTTACAATCCCCATTGAACAGCTTGTGTGTCACAAATACTATTGAACAGAGTGTGTGTGTCACAAAACCCACTGGACAGCGTGTGTGTCACGAAAACCATTGGACAGCGTGTGTGTCACAAACCCCACTGGAGAGAGTGTGGTGTCACATTGGAAAGTGCATGTGTCACAAACCCCATTGGGCAGAGTTTGTGTCACAAACCCTATTGGACACCGTGTGTGTCACAAACAACATTGGACAGTGTGTGTGTCACAAACCCCACTGGACAGCGTGTGTGTGTCACAAACCCCATTTGACAGAGTTTGTGTCACAAACACCATTGGACAGCATGCATGTCACAAACACCATTGGACAGTGTGTGTGTAACAAACCCAATTGGTGAGCGTGTGCGTGTCACAATTCCCATTCGACAGCGTGTGTGTCACAAACACCATTTGATATCGTGTGTGTGTCACAATCCCCATTAGACAGTGTGTGTGTCACAAAACCCATTGGATAGCGTGTGTGTCACAAACCCCATAGTACAGAGTCTGGTGTCACAAACCCCATTGGACAGTGTGTGTGTCATAAAACCCATTGGACAGCGAGTGTGTTTCACAATCCCCATTGGACAGTGTCTGTGTGTCACAAACCCCATTAGACAGAGTGTGTGTGTCACAAAACCCACTGGACACCGTGTGTGAAATGAACCCCATTAGACAGTGTGTGTGTCACAAGTACCATTTAACAGAGTGTGTGTGTAACAAACCCCATTGGAAAGTGTATGTGTCACAAACCCCAATGGACTGCGTGTGTGTGCCACAAACCTTATTGGACAGTGTGTGTGTCACAAAACCAACTGGACAGCGTGTCTGTCACAAACCCCATTGGACAGCGTGTATGTAACAATCCCCATTGGACAGCGTGTGTGTCACAAACACCATTGGACAGCGTGTGTGTCACAAAACCCATGGGACAGCATGTGTATCACAAATAGCCATGGACAGTGTGCGTGTCACAAACCCCATTGGACAGAGTTTGTGAAACAAACCACATTGGACAGCGTGTGTGTGTCACAATACGCATTGGACAGTTTGTGTGTCACAAACCCCATTGGACAGTGTGTGTGTCACAAACCCCATTACAGCGTGAGTGTGTCACAATCCCTATTGAACAGTGTGTGTGTCACAAACACCATTGGAATGTGTGTGTGTCACAAGCCCATTGGACAGAGTGTGTGTGTCACAAAACCCACTGGACAGCATGTGTGTCACGAACCCTATTGGACACCGTGTGTTTCACAAGCACCATTGGACAGAATGTGTGTTTCACAAACCCCATTGGAAAGTGTATGTGTCACAAACCCCATTGGATAGCGTGTGTGTGTCACAAACCCTCCTGGTCAGTGTGTGTGTCACAAACCCCATTGGATAGTGTGTGTGTCACAAACCCCATTGGACAGAGTTTGTGTTTAACAATACCCATTGGACAGCATTTGTGTCACAAACCCCTGTGGACTCTGTGTGTTTCAAGAACGCCATTGGACAGTGTGTGTGTCACAAACCCCCCTGGACAGTGTGTGTGTCACAATCTCCAGTGGACAGCGTGTGTGTCAAAACCCCAGTGGATAGTGCGTGTGTCACAAAACCCACTGGACACCGTGTGTGAAACGAACCCCATTGGACAGCGTGTGTGTCACAAGCACCATTGGACAGAGTGTGTGTGTAACAAACCCCATTGGAAAGTGTGTGTGTCACAAACCCCATTGGACAGTGTGTGTCTCGCAAACTCCACTGGACAGCGTGTGTGTCACAAACAACCATGGACAGTGTGCGTGTCACAAACCCCATTGGACAGAATTTGTGAAACAAACCCCATTGTACAGTTTGTGTGTCACAAACCCCATTGGACAGTGTGTGTTTCACAAACCTATTTACAGCGTGTGTGTGTCGCAATCCCTATTGTAGAGTGTGTGTGTCACAAACACCACTGGACAGCGTGTGAGTGACAAGCCCATTGGACAGATCGTGTATGTCACAAAACCCACTGGACAGTGTGTGTGTCACGAACCCCATTGGACAGCGTGTGTGTCACAAGCACCATTGGACAGAGTGTGTGTTTCACCAACCCCATTGGAGACCGTGTGTGTCACAAACACCATTGGATAGTGTGTGTGTCAACAGCCCCATTGGGCAGCGTGTGTGTCACAAACACCATTGGAGACCGTGTGTGTGTAACAATACCCGTTGGACAGCCTGTGTATCACAAACCCCATTGGACAGCGTGTGTGTCACAAACCCCGTTGGACAGCGTGTGTGTGTCACAATCCCTATTGGACAGAGTGCGTGTGTCACAAAACCCACTCGACAGCGAGTGTGTCATGAACCCCATTGGACAGCGTGTGTGTCACAAGCACCATTGGACAGAGTGTGTGTGTCAAAAACTCCTTTGGAAAGTGTATGTGTCACAAACTCCATTGTATAGTGTGTGTGTGCCACAAAGCCTATTGGAGAGTGTGTGTAGTCACAAAACCGACTGGAGAGCGTGCGTGTCACAAACCCCATTGGACAGCGTGTGAGTAACAAACCTCTTTGGACAGCGTGTGTGCTTCACAATACCCTTTTCACAGTGTGTGTGTCAGAAACCCCATTGGACAGAGTTTGTTTCACAAAACCCATTGGACAGCGTGTGTGTCACAAACACCATTGGACAGTGTGTGTGTCACAAACCACGTTGGACAGCGTGTGTGTGTCACAAACCTCCTAGTCAGTGTGTGTGTCACAATCCCAAGTGGACAGCGTGTGTGTCACAATACCCATTGGACAGTGTGTGTGTCAGAAACCCGTTTGGAGAGAGTTTGTCTCACACACCCCACTGTACAGCGTGTTTGTCACAAGCCCTTTGGGCAGAGTGTGTGTGTCACAAACCCCATTGTACAGCGTGTTGGTCACAATCCCCATTTTACAGCGTGTGTGTCACAAACCCCATTGGACAGAGTGTGTGTGACATACCCCATTGGACAGTGTGTGTGTCATGAACCCCATTTGAAAACTTGTGTGTCACAAGCACCATTGGACAGAGTGTTTGTGTCACAAACACCATTTGAAAGTGTATGTGTCACGAACCTCATTGGATAGCATGTGTGTGTCACAAACCCTATTGGACAGTGTGTGTGTCACTAAACCCACTGGACAGCGTTTTTGTCACAAGCCCCACTGGACAGCGTCTGTGTCACAAACCCCATTGGACAGCGTGTGTGTCACAAACACCCATGTACCGCGTGCGTGTCACAAACCCCATTGGACATAGTGTGTCACAAACCGCATTGGACAGCGTGTGTGTGTCACAATCCCCATTGGACAGTGTGTGTGTCACAAACCCCATGGGACAGAGTGTTTGTCACAAACACTATTGGACAGCGTGTGTGACAAGCCCATTGGACAGAGATTGTGTGTCACAAACCCCATTGGACAGCGTGTGTGTTTCAAACCCCTTTGGACAGTGCGTGTGTCACAAACCCCATTGGACAGCGTGTGTGTCATAAACCCCCGTGGACACTGTATGTGTCACGAATGCCATTGGACAGCGTGCGTGTCACAAGACCCATTGGACAGAGTGTGTGTGTCACAATATCCTTTAGACAGTGTGTGTGTCAATACCCCATTGGACATTGTGTGGGTCACAAAACTCACTGGACAGCGTGTGTGTCACAAACACCCATGGAGAGTGTGTGTGTCACAAACCCCATGGCACAGCGTGTGTGTGTCACAAACCCCATTGGAAAGTGTGTGTGTCACAAGCCCCATTGGATAGCGTGGGTGTGTCACAAACCCTACTGGACAGTGTGTGTGTCACAAGCCTCATTAGACAGCCTGTTTGTAGTCTCTGTGTCACAATCCCCATTGGACTGGTTATGTGTGTCACAAACCACATTGGAAAGTGTATGTGTCACAAACCCCATTGGATAGTGTGTGTGTCACAAACCCCATTGGACAGAGTGTTTGTCACAAACACTGTTGGGCAGCGTGTGTGTCACAAGCCCATTGGACAGAGAGTGTGTGTCACAAACCCCATTGGACAGCGTGTGTGTCACAAACCCTTTTGGACAGTGTGTGTGTCAAAAACACCACTGGAGAGCGTGCGTGTCATAAACCCTATTGGACAGAGTTTGTGTTTAACAATACCCATCGGACAGTGTGTGTGTCATAAACCCCATTGGACAGTGTGTGTGTGTCACAATCCCCATTGGACAGCGTGTGTGTGTCACAAGCCCCCTGGTTATTGTGTATGTCACAATCCCCATTGGACAGCGTCCGTGTAACAAACCCCACTGGACAGCGTGTGTGTCACAAACACCCATGGACAGTGTGCCTGTCACAAACCCCATTGGACAGCGTCTGTGTCACAAACCCCCATGGACATAGTGTATGTCACAAACCCCATTGGACAGTGTGTGTGTCACAAACTCCACTGGACAGCGTGTGTGTGTCATAATCCCCATTGGACAGTGTGTGTGTCAGAAAACCCATGGGACAGAGTGTTTGTCACAAACCCCATTGGACAGCGTGTGTGTGTAACAATACCCTTGGAAAGTGTGTGTGTCACAAACCCAATTGGATAGCGTGTGTGTTGCAAATCCCATTGGACAGCGTGTTTGTCACAAACACCACTGGACAGCGTGTGTGTGTAACAATACCCATTGGACAGTGTGTGTGTCACAAACCCCACTGGACAGCGTCTGTGTCGCAAAAACCCATGGACAGTGTGCGTGTCAGAAACCCCATTGCACATCGTGTGTGTCACAAACCCTTTTGGACAGCGTGTGTGTCACAAACCCCAATGGACAGCATGTGTGTCACAAACACCCATGGACATTTGCATGTCACAAACCCCATTGGACATCGTGTGTGTGTAACAATCCACTGGACAGCGTGTGTGTCAAAATACCCTTTGGACAACGTGTGGGTCACAAACACCATTGGACAGCGTGTGTGTGTCACAAACCCCAGTAGAAACTATGCGTGTCACAAACCCCTTTGGAAAGTGAGTGTGTCACAAACACCATTAGACAGTGTGTGTGTGTCACAATCCCCATTGGATAGTGTATGTGTGTCACACACCCTATTGGACAGCGTGTGTGTCATAAACCCCATTGGATACCGTGTGTGTGTGTCACAAACCCCATTATAAAGTGTGCGTGTCACAAACCCCTTTGGAAAGCGTGTGTGCCACAAACCCCATTGGACAGAGTGTGTGTGTCACAAAACCCACTGGACAGCATGTGTGTCACGAACCCCATTGGACAGGGTGTGCGTCATAAGCACCGTTGGACCGAGTGTGGTGTCACAATCCCCATTGGACAGCGTGTGTGTCACAAACCCCATTGGACAGTGTGAGTGTGTCACAAACGCAATTTGATAGAGTGCGTGTGTCACAAACCATATTGGACAGCGTGTGTGTCACAAAACCCACTGGATAGCATGTGTGTCACAAATCCCATTGGACAGCGTGTGTGTCACAAGCACTATTGTACAGAGTGTATTTGTCACAAAGCCCACTGGACAGCGTGTGTGTCACAAACCCCTTTGGACAGTGTGTGTGTCACAAACCCCATCGGACAGCGTGTCTGTCACAAACCCTTTTGGACAGTGTGTGTGTCACAAACCCCATTGGACAGAGTCTGTGTCACAAATCCCCGTGGACACTGTGTGTGTCACAAACCCCATTGGACAGTGTGTTTGTCACAAACTCCACTGGACAGTGTGTGTGTGTAACAAACCCCATTGTATAGAGTGTGTGTGTCACAAACCCCATTGGACAGTGTGTGTGTGTCACAATCCCCATTGGACAGAGTGTGTGTGTCACAAACCCCATGGGACATAGTGTGTGTCACGAACCCCATTGGATAGCGTGTGTGTGTCACAAACCCTATTGGACAGTGTGTGTGTCACAAAACCCATTGGACAGTGTGTGTGACACAAACCCCATTGGAGAGCGTGTGTGTCACAAACCCCATTGGAGAGGGTGTGTGTCTCACAATACCCATTGGACAGTGTGTGTGTCACAAACCCCATTGGACATCGCGTGTGTCACAAACCCCTTTGGAAAGTGTGTGTGTCACAAACACCATTGCGCAGCGTGTGTGTCACAATCCCCATTGGACAGAGTGTGTGTGTCACAAACCCCATGGGACAGAGTGTGTGTCATGAACCCCATTGGACAGCGTGTGTGTCACAAGCGTTATTTGACAGAGCGTGTGTGTCACAAACCCCATTTGAAAGTGTATGTGTCACAAACCCCATTGGACATCGTGTGTATCACCATGCCCATTGGACAGTGTGTGTGTCACAATCCCCATTAGACAGCGTGTGTGTCAAGAGCTAATTGGACAGTCTGTGTGTGACAAAACCCACTGGACCGCGTGTGTGTCACAATAATCCATAGACAGTGTGAGTGTCACAAACCCCATTGTACAGCGTGTGTTTGTCACAATTCCCATTGGAAAGTGTGTGTGTCACAAAAACCATTGGACAACGTGTGTGTCACAATACCCATTGGACAACGTGTGTTTGTCGCAATTCCCATTGGACAGAGTGTGTGTGTCACAAACACTTTGTAAAGTGTATGTGTCACAAACAATATTTGATAGCGTGTGTCAGAAATCCAATTGGACAGTGTTTGTGTCACAATCCCCACTGGACAGTGTGTGTGTCACAAAGCCCATTGGACAGCGTGTGTGTCACAATCCCCATTGCACAGCGTGTGTGTCACAAACACCATTGGACAGCGTGTGTGTGTAACAATACCCTTTGGCCAGTTTGTGTGTGTCACAAGCCCATTGGACAGAGGGTGTGTGTCACAAAACCCACTGGACAGCGCTCGTGTCACGAAACCCATTGGACAGCGTGTGTGTCACAAGCACCATTGGACAGAGTGTGAATGTCACAAACCCCATCGGACAGTGTGTGTGTCACAAACCCCATTAGAAAGTGTGTGTGTCAAAACTTCCATTGAACAGCGTGTGTGTAACGAACCCCATTCGACAGCGTCTGTGTCACAAGCCCATTGGACAGAGTGTGTGTGTCACAAAACCTTCTGGACAGCGTGTGTGTCACAAACCCTATTGGACAGTGTGTGTGTCACAAAACCCACTGGATAGCGTGTGCGTCAAAACTCCCATTGAACAGCGTGTGTGTCACGAACCCCATTCGACAGCGTCTGTGTCACAAGCCCATTGGACAGAGTGTGTGTGTCACAAAACCCACTGGACAGCGTGTGTGTCACAAACGCCCCTGGACAGTGTGTGTGTCACAAAACCTACTGGACAGTGTGTGTGTCACAAACCCCTTTGGACAGTTTGTGTGTCACAAACCCCATTGGACAGCGTGTGTGTCACAAACCCCATTGGACAGCGTGTGTGTCACAAACCCCATTGGACAGCGTTTTTGTCACAAACCGCATTGGACAGCGTGTGTGTCACCAATCCGATTGGACAGCGTGTGTGTCACAAGCACCATTGGACAGAGTGTGAGTGTCACAAACCCACA
The DNA here is from genome assembly GCA_032206185.1 of Columba guinea. NCBI lineage: Eukaryota > Metazoa > Chordata > Aves > Columbiformes > Columbidae > Columba > Columba guinea. Next base: position 2,844,585 of record JAVLUU010000041.1, on the reverse strand, counting down.
AGACACCGTGTGGGTCACAAACACCCCTGGTCATTGTTTGTGTCACAATCCCCAGTGGACAGCGTGTGTGTCAAAACCCCATTGGACAGTGTGTGTGTCACAAAACCCACTGGACAGCGTGTGAGTGACAAACACCCATGGACAGTGTGAGTGTCACAAACCCCATTGGATAGCGTGTGTGTCACAAACCCCATTGGACAGCGTGTGTGTCACAAGACCCATTGGACAGAGTGTGTGTGTCAAAAACCCCATTGAACAGCGTGTGTGTCACAATCCCAATTGGACAGCGTGTGTGTCACAAACCCCATTGGATAGTGTCTGTGTCACAAACCCCATTTCAAAGTGTGAGTATTACAAACCCCATTGGATAGAGTCTGTGTTTCACAAACCCTATCGGACAGTGTGTGTGTCACAAACGACATTGAACGGCATGTGTGTCACGAACACCATTGGACAGCGTGTGTGTCACAAAAACCATTGTACAGAGTGTATGTGTCACAAACCGCATTGGACAGCGTGTGTGTCACAACCCCATTGGACAGCGTGTGTGTCACAAACCCCATGGGACAGAGTGTGTGTCATAAAACCCATTGGACAGCGTGTGTGTGTTCACAATCCCCATTGGACAGCATGTGTGTCACAAGCGCCATTGGACAGAGTGTGTGTGTCACAAACCCCATTGAAAGTGTATCTGTCACAAACCCCATTGGATAGTGTGTGTGTCAAAACCCAATTGGACAGTCTGTGTGTCACAAAACCCACTGGACAGCGTGTGTGTCACAAACACCATTGAACAGCGTGTGTGTCACAATGAACATTGGACTGTGTGTGTCACAAAACCCATTGGATAGCGTGTGTGTCACAAACCCCATTAGGAAGAGTGTGTGTAACAAACCCCATTGGATAGCGTGTGTGAATGTCACAAACCCTATTAGACAGTGTGTGTGTCACAAACCCAACTGGACAGCGTGTGTGTCACTAACCCCATTGGACAGCTTGTGTATCACAAGACCCATTGGACAGAGTGTGTGTGTCACAGTCCCCATTGGACAGGTGTATGTCACAAACACCATTGTATAGAGTGCGTGTGTCACAAACCCCATTGTACAGTGTGTGTGTCATAAACCCCATTGGACAGAGTTTGTCTCACCAACCCCCGTGGACACTGTGTGTGTCACAAACCCCATTGGACAGTGTGTGTGTCAAAAACTCCACTGGACAGCATGTGTGTCACAAACACCCATGGACAGTGTGCGTGTCACAAACAGGTTGGACATCGTGTTTGTCACAAAACTCTTTGGACAATGTGTGTGTCACAAACCCCATTGGACAGCGTGTGTGTCACAAACACCCATAGACAGTGTGCATGTCACAAACCCCATTGGACATCGTGTGTGTCACAAAACACTTTGGACAATGTATGTGTCACAAACCCCATTGGACAGCGTGTGTGTCACAAACACCACTGGGCAGCGTGTGTCTGTCACAATCCCCATTGGACAGTGTGTGTGTCAGAAAACACATTGGATAGCGTGTGTATGTCAGAAACCCTATTGGACACTGTGTGTGTCAGAAAACCCACTGCACAGCGTCTGTGTCACAAAACCCAGTGGACAGCGTGTGTGTCAAAACCCCATTGGACAGTGTGTGTGTCACAAAACCCATTGGATAGCGTTTGTGTGTCACAAACCCTATTGGACAGTGTGTAGGTCACAATTCACATTGAACCGCATCTGTGTCAGAATCCCCACTGGACAGTGTGTGTGTCACAAACCCCATTGGACAGCGTGTGTGTGTCACAAACCCTCCTGGTCAGTATTTGTGTCACAAACCCCACTGGACAGCGTGTAGTTTCAGAAACCCCATTGGACAGTGTGTGTCACAAATCCCATTGGACAGTGGGTGTGTCACAAACCCCATTGGACAGCGTGTGTGTCACAATCCCCACTGGTGAGTGTGTGTGTCACAAAACCCTTTGGACAGCGAGTGTGTCACAAACCCCATGCCACAGCTTGTGTGTGTCACAAACCCCATTGGAAAGTGTGTGTGTCACAAACCCAATTGGATTGCGTGTGTGTGTCACAAACCCTCCTGGTCAGTGTGTGTGTCACGAAACCCCATGGGACAGAGTGTGTGTGTCACAAACCCCATTGGAAAGTGTGCGTCACGAAACCCATTGGATAGCGTGTGTATGTCACAATCCCCATTGGACAGGGTGTGTGTCACAAACCACATTGGACAGCGTGTGCGTCACAAACCCCATTGGATAGCGTGGGTGTGTCACAAACCACATTTGAAAGTGTGCGTGTCACAAACCCCTTTGGATAGCATGTGTGTGTCACAAACCCTACTGGACAGTGTGTGTGTCACAATCCCCATTAGACAGCGTGTGTGTCACAAATCCCATTGGACAGCGAGTGTGTCACAAGCCCCATTGGACAGCGTGTGTGTAACAAGCCCCATTGGACAGCGTGTGTGTCAGAAACCCCGTTGGGCAGAGTGTGTGTGTCACAAACCCCATTGGACGTCATGTGTGTCAAAAACCCTTTGGACAGTGTGCGTGTCACAAACCCCATTGGACATCATGTGTGTAACAAACCCCATTGGACAGCGTGTGTGTGTAACAAACCCCATTGGACAGCGTGTGTGTGTCACAACCCCATTGGACAGTGTGTGTGTCACAAACTCCTTGGGACAGCGTGTGTGTCACAAGCATTTTTGGACAGAGTGTGTGTGTCAAAAAACCCATAGGAAAGTGTGTGTGTCACAAACCCCATTGGACAGGGTATGTGTCACAATCTCCATTGGATAGCGTGTGTGTCACAATCCCGATTGGACAGCGTGTGTGTCAGAAACCCATTAGACGGCGTGTGTGTCACAATCCCTATTGGACAGCGTGTGTGTCACAAACTTCATTGGACAGCGTGTGTGTCATAAACCCCATTGGACAGTGTGTGTGTCACAAACCCCTTTGGACAGCGCGTGTGTGTCCCACTCCCCTTTGTACAGTGTGTGTGTTACAAAACCCATTGGACAGTGTGTGTGTCACAAACCCCATTGGAAAGTTTATGTGTCACAAACCCCATTGGATAGCGTGTGTGTGTCACAAACCCCATTGGACAGTGTGTGTGTCACAAAACCCATTGGATACCGTGTGTGTCTCAAACCGCTTTGGACAGTGTGCGTGTTCACAAACCGCATTGGACATTGTGTGTGTGTCACAATCCCCATTGGACAGTGTGTGTGTCACAAACCCCATGGGACTGAATCTGTGTCACGAACCCCATTAGACAGCGTCTGTGTCACAAGCGCCATTGGACAGAGTGTATGTGTCACAAAACCTTTTGGACAGTGTGTGTATCACAAACCCCAGTGGACACTGTGTGTGTCACGAATGCGATTGGACAGTGTGTGTGTCACAAACCCCTGTGGACAGTGTGTGTGTCAAAATCCCCAGTGGACAGCGTGTGTGTCAACACCCCCTTGGACGGTGCGTGTGTGACAAAACCCACTAGACAGCGTGTGTGTCAAAAACTCCCATGGATAGTGTGAGTGTCACAAGCCCCATTGGATAGCGTGTGTGTCTCAAACCGCTTTGGACAGTGTGCGTGTTCACAAACGGCATTGGACATTGTGTGTGTGTCACAATCCCCATTGGACAGTGTGTGTGTCACAAACCCCATGGGACTGAGTCTGTGTCACGAACCCCATTAGACAGCGTCTGTGTCACAAGCGCCATTGGACAGAGTGTGTGTGTCACAAAACCTTTTGGACAGTGTGTGTGTCACAAACCCCAGTGGACACTGTGTGTGTCACGAACGCGATTGGACAGTGTGTGTGTCACAAACCCCTGTGGACACTGTGTGTGTCACAATCCCCAGTGGACAGCGTGTGTGTCAACACCCCCTTGGACGGTACGTGTGTGACAAAACCCACTAGACAGCGTGTGTGTCACAAACACCCATGGAGAGTGTGAGTGTCACAAGCCCCATTGGATAGCGTGTGTGTCTCACACTGCTTTGGACAGTGTTTGTGTCACAAACACCATTGGACAGCGTGTGTGTCATGAACCCGAATGGACAGCGTGTGTGTCTCAAGCTCCATTGGACAGAGTGTGTGTGTCAAAAACCCCCTTGGAAAGTGTATGTATCACAAACCCCATTCGATAGCGTGTGTGTGTAACAAACCCTATTGGATAGTATGTGTGTAACAAAACCCAGAGGAGAGCGTGTGTGTTCACAAAACCCACTGGAGAGCGTGTGTGTCACAAACACCCATGGACAGTGTGAGTGTCACAAACCCGATTGGATAGCGTGTGTGTCACAAACCACTTTGCACAGTGTGTGTGTCACAAACATCATTGGACAGCCTGTGTGTCACAAGCCCATTGGACAGAGTGTGTGTGTCACAAAACCCACTGGACAGCGTGTGTGTCACGAACCCCATTGGACAGCGTGTGTGTCACAAGCACCATTGGACAGAGAGTGTGCGTCACAAACCCCATTGGAAAGTGTATGTTTCATAAACCCCATTGGACAGTGTGTTTGTCAGAATACCCATTGGACAGCGTGTGTGTCACAAACCCCATTGTACAGTGTGCGTGTCTCAAACTCCACTGGACAGTTGTCTGTCACAAACACCCATGGACAATGTGCGTGTCAGAAACCCCATTGGACATCGTGTGGGTCACAAACCCCTTTGGACAGTGTGTGTGTCACAAAACCCATTGGACAGCGTGTGTGTGTCACAATCCCCATTGGACAGTGTGTGTGTCACAAACCCCATGGGATAATGTGTGTGTGTCACAAACCCCATTGGAAAGTGTGTGTCACAAACCCCATTGAATAGCGTGTGTGTGTTTCAAAAACCCCATTAGAAAGTATGTATGTCAAAAACCCCATTGGATAGTGTGTGTATGTCACAAACCCCATTATAAGGTGTGCATGTCACAATCCCCATTTGATAGCGTGTGTGTGTCACAAACCCTATTGGACAGTGTGTAGGTCACAATGCCCATTGGACAGCGTCTGTGTCACAAACCCCATTGGACGGCGTGTGTGTCAAAAACACCATTGGACACCATGTCTGTGTCACAAACCCTATTGGACAGTGTGTGTGTCACAAAACCCACTGGACAGCGTGTGTGTCACAAACGCCCCTGGACAGTGTGTGTGTCACAAACCCCAGTGGACAGCGTGTGTGTCAAAACCCCATTGGACAGAGTGTGTGTCACAAACACCCATGGACAGTATGCGTGTCACAAATGCCATTTGACAGTGTGTGTATCACAAACCGCACTTGACAGCGTCTGTGTCACAAACTCCCATGGACAGTGTGCGTGCCACAAACGCCGTTGTACATCGTGTGTGTCACAAACCCTTTTGGACAGTGTGCGGTCCAAACCCCAATGGATATCGTGTGTGTCACAATCCTCTTCGGACAATGTGTGTGTCACAAACCCCATTGGTCAGCGTAGGTGTGTCACAATCCCCAATGGACAGTATGTGTGTCACAAACCCCATGGGACAAGGGTGTGTCACGAACCTCATTGGACATCGTGTGTGTCACAAACCCCATTGGACAGCGTGTGTGTGTCACAATACAAATTGGACAGTGTGTGTGTCACAAACCCAAGTGGACAGCGTGTGTGTCACGAACCACATTGGACAGCGTGTGTGTCACAAGCACCATTGGACAGAGTGTGTGTGTCACAAACCCCATTGGAAAGTGTATGTTTCACAAATCCCATTGGATAGCGTGTGTCTGTCACAAACCCTTTTGGACAGTGTGTGTGTTACAAAACCCACTGGATACCGTGTGTGTTCACAAACCCCATTGGACACCGTGTTTGTCACAATCCCCACTGTACAGCGTGTGTGTCACAAACGCAATTGGACAGCTTGTGTGTGTAACAATAAGCATTGGACAGTGTGTGTGTCACAAACCCCATTGTACAGTGTGTGTGTCACAAACCGCACTTGACACCGTGTGTGTCACAAACTCCCATGGACAGTGTGCGTGTCACAAACCCCATTGTACTTCGTGTGTGTCAAAAACCCTTTTGGACGGTGTGCGTGTCACAAAACCCAATGGATATTGTTTGTGTCACAAAACTCTTCGGACAATGTGTGTGTCACAAACCCCATTGGTCAGCATATGTGTGTCACAGTCCCCATTGGACAGTGTGTGTGTAACAAACCCCATGGGAAAAGGGTGTGTCACGAACCCCATTGGACAGCGTGTGTGTCACAAAACACACTGGAGAGCGTGTGTGTCACAAACCCCCATGGACAGTGTGTGTGTCACAAACCCCAGTGGACAGCGTGTGTGTCAAAACCCCATTGGACAGTGTGTGTGTCACAAAACCCACTGGACAGCTTGTGTGTCACAAACACCCTTGGACAGCGTGTGTGTCACAAGCACCATTGGACAGAGAGTGTGTGTCACAAACCCCATTGGAAAGTGTATGTTTCACAAACCCCACTGGACAGCGTGTGTGTGTCACAATCCCCTTTGGACAGTGTGTCTGTCACAAACCCCATGGGACAACATGTGTGTGTCACAAACCCCATTTTAAAGTGTGAGTGTCACAAACCCCATTTGATAGCGTGTGTGAGTCACAAACCCTATTGGACAGTGTGTATGTCACAATCCCCATTGGACAGCGTCTGTGTCACAATCCCCATTGGAGAGCGTGTGGGTCACAAACCCCATTGGACAGTAAGTGTGTCACAAACCCCATTGGACAGCGTGTGTCTTACAAACCCCAGTGGACAGCGTGTGTGTCAAAACCCCATTGGACAGTGTGTGTGTCACAAACACCCCTGGACAGTGTGTGTGTCACAATCCCCAGTGGACAGCGTGTGTGTCAAAACCCCATTAGACAGTGTGTATTTCACAAATCCCACCAGATAGCGTGTGTGTCACAAACCCCTTTGGACAGTGTGTGTGTACGCAAATCCCATTGGACAGCGTGTGTGTGTCACAATCATCATTGGACAGTGTGTGAGTCACAAACATCATTGGACACCGTGTGTATCACAAGACCATTGGACAGAGTGTGTGTGTCACAAGCACCACTGGACACAGTGTGTGTGTCACAAACCCCATTGGAAAGTGTATTTGTCACAAACCCCATTGGATTGCGTGTGTGTGTCACTGGCCCTATTGGACAGTGTGTGTGTCACAAAATCCACTTTACAGCCTGTGTGTTCACAAACCCAATTGGAAAGCATGTTTTTCACAAGATCCATTGGACACAGTGCGTGTGTCAAAAAGCCCATTGGACAGACTGTTTCTCACAATCCCCATTGGACAGGGTGTGTGAAAACCACCATTGGACAGCGTGTGTGTGTAACAATACCCATTGGACAGTGTGTGTGTCACAAACCCCATTGGGCAGTGTGTGTGTCATAAACACCATTTGGCAGCGTGTGTGTTGCACAATCCCCATTGGACAGTGTGCGTGTGTTACAAACCCCATTAGACAGAATGTGTGTCACAAGCCCCCTTGGACAGTGTGTATGTGTCACAATCCCCATTGGACAGCGTGTGAGGCACAAACCCCATTGGACAGAGTGTGTGTGTCACAAACCCCATTGGACAGTGTGTGTGCCATAAACCCAATTGGACAGCGTGTGTGTGTCACAATCCATATTGGACAGTGTGTGTGTCACAAACCCAAGTGGACATCGTGTGTGTCACTAACCCCATTGGACAGCATGTGTGTGTCACAAACCCCATTGAAAGTGTATGTGTCACAAAACCCACTGGACAGCATGTGTGTCACAAACCCCATTGGACAGCATGTGCGTCAGAAACCCCATTGAACAGAGTGTGTGTAACAAACCCCATTGGACAGCGTGTGTGTGTCACAAACCCCGTTGGAAATTGTATGTGTCACAAACCCCTTTGGATAGCTTGTGTGTGTCATAAACCCTATAGGACAGTGTGTGTGTCACAAACCCCAGTGGACAGCGTGTGTGTCACAAACACCCATGGACAGTGTGAGTGTCTCAAGCCCCATTGGACAGCGTGTCTGTGTCACAAACGCTTTTGGACAGCGTGTGTGTCACAAAACCCACTGGACAGCGTGTGTGTCACAAACACCCATGGAAAGTGTGCGTGTCAGAAACCCCATTGGACATCGTGTGTGTCACAAATCCCTTTGGGCAGTGTGTGTCACAAACCCCATTGGAAAGTGTATGTTTCACAAACCCCATTGGATAGCGTGTGTCTGTCACAAACCCTTTAGGACAGTGTTTGTCACAAAACCCACTGGACACCGTGTATGTTCACAAACCCCATTGGACAGCGTGTTTGTCGCAATCCCCACTGGACAGCGCCTGTGTCACAAACCCCATTGCACAGTGTGTGTGTCACAAACTCCATGGGACAACGTGTGTGTGTCAAAAACCCCATTGGAAAGTGTGTGTCACAAACCCCATTGGACAGTGTGTGTGTCACAAACACCATTGGACAGCATGTGTTTGTAAAAATAGGCATTGGACAGTGTGTGTGTCACAAAAACCATTGGACAGCATGTGTTTGTAACAATACCCATTGGACAGTGCATGTGTCACAAACCCCATTGGACAGTTTGTGTCACAAACTCCACTGGACAGCATGTGTGTCACAAACACCCGTGGACAATGTGCGTGTCACAAACCCCATTGGACATCTTGTGTGTCACAAACCTCTTTGGACAGTGTGTGTGTCACAAACCCCATTATAAAGTGTGCGTGTCACAAACCCCATTTGATAGCGTGTGTGTGTCACAAGCCCTATTGGACAGTGTGTAGGTCACAATCCCCATTGGACAGCGTCTGTGTCACAAACCCCACTGGACAGAGAGTTTGTCACAATCCCCATTGGACAGCGTGTGTGTCACAAAAACCATTGGACAGCGTGTGTGTGTCACAATCCCCATTGGACATCGTGTGTGTCACAAACCCTTTGGACAGCGTGTGTGTCACAAACCTCATTGGAAAGTGTATGTCACATACCCCATTGGACAGCGTGTGTGTCACAAACACCATTGGAGAGCGTGTGTGTGTAACAATACCCATTGGAGAGTGTGTGTGTCACAAACCGCATTGGACAGTGTCTGTGTCACAAACCCCCGTGGACACTGCGTGTGTCACAAACCCCATTGGACAGTGTGTGTGTCACAAACTCCACTGGACAGCCTGTATGTCACAAACACCCATGGACAATGTGCGTGTCACAAACCCCATTGGACATCGTGTGTGTCACAAACCCCATGGGACAAGGTGTGTTTGTCAGAAAACCCATTGGAAAGTGTGTGTCACAAACCCAATTGGATAGCGTGTGAGTGTCACAAACCCCATTATAAAGTGTGCGTGTCACAAACCCCATTTGATAGCGTGTGTGTGTCACAAACCCTATTGGACAGTGTGTATGTCACAATCTCCATTGGACAGCGTCTGTGTCACAAACCGCATTGGAAAGTTTATGTGTCACAAACCGCATTGGATAGCGTGTGTGTGTCACAAACCGCATCGTACAGCGTGTGTGTCACAAACCCCATTGTACAGCGTGTTTGTCACAATCCCCATTGTACAGCGTGTGTGTCACAAAACCCATTGGACAGATTGTGTGTGTCAAAAAAACCATTGGACAGCATGCGTGTCACAAACACCATTGGACAGCGTGTGTGTGTCACAATCCCCACTGCACAGCGTGTGTGTCACAAAACACATTTGACAGCGTGTGTGTTCACAATCCCCATTGAACAGATTGTGTGTGTCACAAAACCCATTGGACAGATTGTGTGTGTCAAAAAAACCATTGGACAGCATGCGTGTCACAAACACCATTGGACAGAGTGTGTGTGTCACAATCCCCATTGCACAGCGTGTGTGTCACAAAACACATTTGACAGCGTGTGTGTCACAATCCCCATTGAACAGATTGTGTGTGTCACAAACCCCATTGGGCAGCGAGTGTGTCACAAACCTCTTTGGACAGTGTGTGTGTCACAAACCCTTTGGACAGAGTTTGTGTGTCACAATCCACATTGGAAAGTGTGTGTATCACAAACACCATGGGACAGCGTGTGTGTCACACACCCCATTGGACAGAGTGGGTGTGTCACAAACCCCATTTGAAAACGTATGTGTCACAATCCCCATTGGAGAGCCTCTGTGTCACAAACCCTATTGGACAGCGTGTGTGTGTCACAATACCCATTGTACAGTGTGTGTGTCCGAAACCCTATTTGACATCGCGTTTGTCACAATCCCCATTGGATAGCGTATGTGCCACACCCCATTAGAAAGCGTGCGTGTCACAAAGCCCATTGCATAGCGTGTGTGTGTCACAAACCCCATTGGAGAGAGTGTGTGTCACAAACAGCATTGGACAGAGTGTGTGTCACGAACCCCTTTGGACAGTGTGTGTGTCACAAACCCCATTGGATACCGTGTGTGTCTCAAACCGCTTTGGACAGTGTGTGTGTCACAATCCCCATGGGACAGAGTGTGTGTCACAAACACCATTGGATAGCATGTGTGTCACAAACCCCTTTGGAAAATGTGTGTGTCACAAACCCCATTGGACAGCTTGTGTGTCACAAACACCCATGGACAGTGTGCGTGTTCACAAACCCCATTGGACATAGTGTGTGTGTCACAATCCCCATTGGACAGTGTGTGTGTCACAAACCCATGGGACTGAGTTTGTGTCACGAACCCCATTGGACAGCGTCTGTGTCACAAGCGCCATTGGACAGAGTGTGTGTGTCACAAAACCTTTTGGACAGTGTGTGTGTCACAAACCCCCGTGGACACTGTGTGTGTCACGAACGCCATTGGACAGTGTGTGTGTCACAAACCCCCGTGGACAGTGTGTGTGTCACAATCCCCAGTGGACAGCGTGTGTGTCAATACCCCATTGGACGGTGCGTGTGTGACAAAACCCACTAGACAGCGTGTGTGTCACAAACACCCATGGAGAGTGTGAGTATCACAAGCCCCATTGGATAGCGTGTTTGTCACAATCCCCATTGTACAGCGTGTGTGTCACAAACACCATTGGACAGCATGTGTGTGTAACAATATCCATTGGACAATGTGTGTGTCACAAACCCCATTGTACAGTGTGTGTGTCTCAAACTCCACTGGACAGTTGTGTGTCACAAACACCCATGGACAATGTGCGTGTCAGAAAACCCATTGGACATCGTGTGTGTCACAAACCCCTTTGGACAGTGTGTGTGTCACAAACCCCATGGGACAATGTGTGTGTGTCACAAACCCCATTGGAAAGTGTGTGCCACAAACCCCATTGAATAGCGTGTGAGTGTCACAAACCCCATTATAAAGTGTGCGTGTCACAAACCCCATGTGATAGCGTGTGCGTGTCACAAACCCCATTGTACATCGTGTGTGTCACAAACCCTTTTGCACAGTGTGCGTGTCACAAACCCCAATGGATATCGTGTGTGTCACAATCCTCTTCGGACAATGTGTGTGTCACAAACCCCATTGGTCAGCGTATGTGTGTCAAAATCCCCAATGGACAGTGTGTGTGTCACAAACCCCATGGGACAAGGGTGTGTCACGAACCCCATTAGACATCGTGTGTGTCACAAACCCCATTGGACAGCGTGTCTGTTACAAACCCAATGGCACAGAGTGTGTGTCACGAACCCCATTGGACAGCGTGTGTGTTCACAAGCGCCATTGCACACACAGAGTGTGGTGTCACAAACCCCATTGGAAAGTGTATGTGTCACAAACCCCATTGGATAGAGTGTGTGTGTCACAAACCCTATTGGACAGTGTGTGTGTCACAAAACCCACTGGAGAGCGTGTGTGTCACAAACCCCCGTGGACAGTGTGTGTTTCACAAACGCCAGTGGACAGCGTGTGTGTCACAAACACCCATCTACAGTGTGAGTGTCACAAACCCCATTGGATAGCGTGTGTGTCACAAACCACTTTGGACAGTGTGTGTGTCACAGACGCCATTGGACAGAGTGCGTGTGTCACAATCCCTATTGGACAGTGTGTGTGTCACAAATATTATTGGACTGCGTATTTATCACAAGCTCATTGGACAGAGTGTGTGTGTCAAAAACCCCTATGAAAAGTGTGTGTGTCACGAACCCCATTGTACAGCGTGTGTGTCACAAGCACCATTGGACAGAGAGTGTGTGTCACAAACCCCATTGTAAAGTGTATGTTTCACAAAACCCATTGGATAGCGTGTGTCTGTCAAAAACCCTTTTGGACAGTGTGTGTGTCACAAAACCCACTGGACACCCTGTGTGTTCACAATCCCCATTGGACAGCGTGTTTGTCACAATCCCCATTGGACAGCGTGTGTGTCACAAATACCATTGGAAAGCGTAAGTGTTTCACAATACCCTTTGGACAGTGTGTCAGTCACAAACCCCATGGTACAACGTGTGTGTGTCACAGTCCCCATTGGACAGCGTGTGTGTCACAAAACCGATTGGATAGCGTGTGTGTCACGAATCCCATTAGAAAGTGTGTGTATCACAAACCCCATTGGATAGTGTGTGTGTGTCACAAACCCTATTGGACAGCGTGTGTGTCACAAACCCCATTGGACAGAGTTTTTGTTTAACAATACCCATTGGACAGTGTGTGTGTCACAAACTCCACTGGACAGAGTGTATGTGTCACAAACCCCATTGGAGAGCCTGTGTATCACAATCCCCCTTGGACAGCGTGTATGTCACAAACCCCATGGGACAGCGTCTTTGTGTCACAAACGCCATTGAAATGTGTGTGTCACAAACCCAATTGGATAGCCTGTGTGTGTCAAAAACCCCATTAGAAAGTATGTGTGTCACAAACCCCATTGGATAGCATGTGTGTGTCACAAACCCTATGGGACAGCGTGTAGGTCACAATCCCCATTGGACAGCGTCTGTGTCGCAAAACCCATTGGACAGCGTTTGTGTCACAAACACAATTGGACAGCGTGTGTGTGTCACAATACCCCATTGTACAGAGTGTGTGTCACAAACCCCCGTGGACACTGTGTGTGTCACGAATGCCATTGGACTGTGTGTGTGTCGCAAAACCCATTGGACAGCGTTTGTGTCACAAACACAATTGGACAGCGTGTGTGTGTCACAAAACCCACTGTACAGAGTGTGTGTCACAATCCCCAGTGGACAGCGTCTGTGTCACAAACCCCTTTGGACAGTGTGTGTGTCACAAAACCCATTGGACAGCATGTGTGTGTCACAATCCCCATTGGACAGTGTTCGTGTGTCACAAAACCCATTGGACAGCGTGTGTGTCACAAACCCCTTTCGACAGCATGTGTGTATCACAAACCCCATTGGACAGGGTGTGTGTCGCAAAAACCCATGGACATTGAGCGTGCCACAAACGCCATTGGAAAGTATGTGTGTCACAAACCCCATTGGACAGCGTGTGTGTGTCATAATCCCCATTGGACAGTGTCTGTGTCACAAAACCCACTGGACACAGTGTGTGTCATGAACCCCATTGGACAGCGTGTGTGTCACAAAACCCATTGGATAGCGTGGGTTTTACAAACCCATTAGAAAGAGTGTGTGTCACAAACCCCATTGGATAGCGTGTGTGATGTCACAAACCCTATGGGACAGTGTGTGTGTCAAAAACCCACTGGACAGCGTGTGTGTCACAAACCCCATTGGACAACGTGTGTGTCAAAATACCCATTGGACAACGTGCGGGTCACAAACACCATTGGACAGCGTGTGTGTGTCACAATACCCATTGGACAGTGTGTGTGTCACAAACCCCATTGGACAGCGTGTGTGTGTCACAATCCCCATTGTGCAGTGTGTGTGTCACAAACACCATTGGACAGCATGTGTGTCACAAGTCCATTGGACAGAGTGTGAGTGTCACAAAACACATTGGACAGGGTGTGTGTCACAAACCCCATTGGACAGCGTGTGTGTGTCACAATCCCCACTGTACAGTGTGTGTGTCACAAACCCCATTGGGTAAGGTGTGTGTCACAAACCCCTTTGGACAGTGTGTGTGTCACAAACCCCATTGGACAGTGTGTGTGTGTCACAATCCGCATTGTACAGTGTGTGTGCCAAAACCCACTGGACAGCGTGTGTGTCACAAACACCCATGGACAGTGTGCGTGTCACAAACGCCATTTTACATCGTGTGTGTCACAAACCCCATTGGACATCGTGTGTGTCACAGTCACCCATGGACAGTGTGAGTGTCGGAAACCACATTGAACAGCGTGTGTGTCACATTCCGCATTGGACATTGTGTGTGTCACTAACCCCATGGGACAGAGTGTGTGTCATGAACCCAGTTGGTCAGAGTGTGTGTCACAAACTCCATGGGACAGCGTGTGTGTGTCACAAATCCCATTAAAAACTTTGCGTGTCACAAACCCCATTGGAAAGTGTGTGTGTCACAAACACCATTAGACAGCATGTGTGTGTCACAATCCCCATTGGACAGTGTGTGTGTCAAAACCCCATTGGACAGTGTGTGTGTGCCAAAACCCACTGGACAGCGTGTGTGTCACAAACACCCATGGACAGTGTGAGTGTCACAAGCCCCATTGGATAGCGTATGTGTCACAAACCCCTTTGGACAGCGTGTGTGTCACAAGCACCAGTGGACAGAGTGTGTGTGTCACAAACCCCATTGGACAGTGTGTGTGTGTCACAATACCCATTGGGCAGTGTGTGTGTCACAAGCCCCATTGGAGAGAGTTTGTCTCACCAACCTCCGTGGACACTGTGTGCGTCACAAACCCCATTGGAGAGTGGGTGTGTCACAAACTCCACTGGACAGCGTGTGTGTCACAAACACCCATAAACAGTGTGCGTGTCACAAATCCTATTGGGCAGCGTGTGTGTGTCACAATCCCCATTGGATAGTGTGTGTGTCACAAACCCCATTGGATAGCGTGTGTGTGTCACTGGCCCTATTGGACAGTGTGTGTGTCACAAATACCATTGGACAGCGTGTGTGTGTAACAATACCCATTGGACAGCTTGTGTGTGTCACAAACCCCATTGGACAGTGTGTGTGTCACAAACCCAATTGGATAGCGTGTGTGTAACAAATACCCATGGACAATATGCTTGTCACAAACCCCTTTGGACAGCGTCTGTGTCACAAACCCCCGAGGACAATGTGAGTGTCAGAAACCCCACTTGACAGCGTGTGTGTCACAAACACCCATGGACATTGTGAGTGTCACAAATGCCATTGGACATCGTTTGTGTCAAAAACCCCTTTGGAAAGTGTGTGTGTCACAAACCCCATTGGACAGCGAGTGTGTGCCACAATCCCAATTGGACAGTGTGTGTGTCACAAAACCCATGGGACAGAGTGTGTGTCATGAACCAGACTGGGCAGCGTGTGTCTCACAAGCGCCATTGGACAGAGTGTGTGTGTCACAAACCCCATTGGAAAGTGTATGTGTCACAAACCCCATTAGAAAGTGTGCGTGTCACAAACCCCATTGGAAAGTGTGTGTGTCACAAACACCATTGGACAGCTTGTGCGTGTCACAATCACCATTAGACAGTGTGTGTGTCACAAAACCCTTTGGATAGCGTGTGTGATATCACAAACCCTATTGGACAGTGTGTGTGTCGCAAACACCATTGGAGAGCGTGTGTGTGTCACAATCCCCATTAGACAGCTTGTGTGTCCCAAGACCTATTGGACAGAGTGTGTGTGTCACAAACCGCATTGGAAATCGTGTGTGTCACAATACCCCTTGGACACCTTGTGGGTCACAAACCCCATTGGACATCGTGTGTGTCACAGTCCCCATTGGACTCCGTGTGGGTCGCAAACCCCATTAGACAGCATGTGTGTCACAAACCTCTTCGGATAATGTGTGTGTCACAAACCCCATTGGACAGCGTGTGTGTCACATTCCGCATTGGACAGTGTGTGTGTCACAAACCCCATTGGAAAGTGTATGTGTCACAAAACCCATTGGATAGCCTGTGTGTCTCACAAACCCTCCTGGTAAAGTGTGTGTGTCACAAAACCCATTGAACAGCATGCGTGTCACAAATACTATTGGACAGTCTGTGTGTAACAAACCTCTTCGGATAATGTGTGTGTCACAAACCCCATTGGATACCGTGTGTGTGTTACAAACCCCATTGGATAGCGTGTGTGTGTTACAAACCCCATTGGAATGAGTGTGTGTCACAAACACCATTGGACAGCGTGTGTGTCACAAATACCATTGGACAGCGTAAGTGTTTCACAATACCCTTTGGACAGTGTGTCAGTCACAAACCCCATGGGACAACGTGTGTGTGTCACAGTCCCCATTGGACAGCGTGTGTGTCACAAAACCGATTGGATAGTGTGTGTGTCACGAATCCCATTAGAAAGTGTGTGTATCACAAACCCCATTGGATAGTGTGTGTGTGTCAGAAACCCTATTGGACAGCGTGTGTGTCATAAACCCCATTGGATACCGTGTGTGTCACAAACACCCATGGACAGCGTGCGTGTCACAAACCCCATTATACATTGAGTTGTGTCACAAACCCTTTTGGACAGTGTGTGTGTCACAAACCCCAGTGGACAGCATGTTTGTCAAAACCCCGTTGGACAGTGTGTGTGTCACAAACCCCAGTGGACAGCGTGTGTGTTGCATACACCCATGGACAGTGTGCGTGTCAGAAACCCCATTGTATATCGTGTGTTTCACAAACCCTTTTGGACAGTGTGTGTGTCACAAACCCCATTATAAAGTGTGCTTGTCACAAACCCCATTTGATAGCGTGTGTGTGTCAAAAACCCTATTGGACAGTGTGTAGGTCAAAATCCCCATTGGACAGCGTCTGTGTCACAAACCCCATTGGACAGCGCTTGTGTCACGAACACCATTGGATAGCGTGTGTGTCTAACAATCCCCATTGGACAGTGTGTGTGTCACAAGCCCCATGGGACTGAGTTTCTTTAACAAACCCCATTGGACAGCGTGTGTGTCACAAACCCCTTTGGAAAGTGTATGTGTCACAAACCCCATTGGACAGCGTGTGTGTGTCACAATACCCATTGGACAGTTTGTGTGTCACAAACCCCATTGGACAGATTTTGTGTCACAAACCCCATTGGACAGCGTGTGTGTGTCACAAACCTCCTGGTCAGTGTGTGTGTCACAAACCCCATTGGACAGCATGTGTGTGTCACAATCCCCTTTGGACAGTGTATGTGTCACAAACATCATTGGACAGCGTGTGTGACTCACAAGCCCATTGGACAGAGTGTTTGTGTCACAAAATCCACTATACAGCATGTGTGTCATGAACCCCATTGGACAGTGTGTGTTTCACAAACCCCATTGGACAGCGTGTGTGTGTCACAATCCCCATTGGACAGTGTGTGTGTCACAAACACCATTGGACAGCGCGTGTGACACAAGCCTATTGGACAGATTGCGTGTGTCACAAAACCCAATGCACAGTGTGTGTGTCATGAATCCCATTGGACAGCGTTTGTGTCACAAGCCCATTGGACAGAGTGTGTTTATCACAAAATCCACTGGACAGTGTGTGTGTCACAAACCCCATTGGACAGCATGTGTGTCACAAGCACCACTGGACAGAGTGTGGTGTCACAAACCCTATTGGAAAGTGTATGTGTCACAAACCCCATTGGATAGCGTGTGTGTGTCACAAACCCCATTATAAAGTGTGTGTGTCACAAACCCCATTGGATAGCGTGTGTGTGTCACAAACCCCATTGGACAGCGTGTGTGTGTCACAATACCCATTGAACCCTGTGTGTGTCACAAAACGCATTGGATAGCCTGTGTTTCACAAACCCCATTTGAAAGTGTGTGTGTCACAAACCCCGTTGGATAGCATATGTGTGTCACAAACCCTGTTGGACAGCGTGTAGTGTAAGAAAGCCCATTGGACAGTGTGAGTCACAAATCCCATTGGACAGCGTGTGTGTGGCACAAAGCCCAGTTGACAGAGTGTGTTTCACAAAAACCATTGGACAGTGTGTGTTACAAACCCCATTGGACAGCGTGTGTGTGTCACAAACCCTCCTTGTCAGTGTGTGTTTCACAAACCCCATTGGAAAGTGTGTGCGCCATTAATCCCATTGCATAGCGTGTGTGTCACAATTTCTATTATAAAGTAGTGCGTGTTCACAAACCCCACTGGATAGCGTGTGTGTGTCACCAACCCTATTGGACAGTGTGTAGGTCACAATCCCCATTGGACAGCGTCTGTTTCACAAACCTTGTTGGACAGCGTGTGTGTCACTTACACCATTGGACAGCGTGTGTGTGTCACAATCCCCATTGGACAGTTTGTGTATCACAAACCCCATTGGATAGCGTGTGTTTCACAAACCCCAGTTGAAAGTGTGTGTGTCACAAACCCCAACAGATAGCGTGTGTGTGTCACAAACCCGATTGGACAGTGTGTATGACAAAATCCCCCTTGGACAGCCTGTGTGTCACAAACCCCATTGGACAGTGTGTCTGTGTCACAATACCCATTGGACAGCGTGTGTGTCGCAATCCCCATTGGACAGAGTTACTGTCACAAACTCCATTGGACAGAGTGTTTGTCACAAAACCCACTTGACAGCATGTGTGTCACAATCCCCATTGGACAGCGTGTATGTAACAAACCCCATTGGACAGAGTTTGTGTCACAAACCCTATTGGACAGCGTGTGTGTCTCAAACACCATTGGACAGTGTGTGTGGGACATACCCCATTGGACAACGTGTATGTGTCTCAAATGCCATTGGATAGCATGTGTGTCACAAATCCCATTGGACAGCGTGTGTGTCACAAACCCCATTTTATAGCGTGTGTGTGTCACAAAACCCATTATAAAGTGTGTGTGTTACAAACCCCAGTGGATAGCGTGTGTGTGTTACAAACCCCACTGGACAGCATGTGTGTGTCACATTCCCCATTGGACAGTGTGTGTGTCACAAAACCCATTGGATAGCGTGTGTGTCACAAACCCCATTGGATAGCGTGTGTGTCACAATCACCATTGGACAGCGTGTGTGTGTCACAATCCCCATTGAACAGCGTGTGTGTCACAAAACGCATTGGATAGCGTGTGTCACAATCCCCATTGGAAAGTGTGTGTGTCACAAACCCCATTGGACAGTTTGTGTGTCACAAAACCCATTGGATAGCATGTATGTGTCACAAACCCCATTAGACAGCGTGTAGTGTCAGAAACCCCATTGGAAAGTGTGTGTCACAAATCCTATTGGACAGCGTGTGTGTCGCATTCACCACTGGACAGCGTGTGTGTGTCACAAACCCAATTGTACAGTGTGTGTGTCACAATCCCCATTGGACAGAGTTTGTGTCACAAACCTCAGTGGATAGCGTGTGTGTGTCACAAACCTCATTGGACAGCGTGTAGTGTCAGAAACCCCACTGGACAGTGTGTGTCACAAACCCCATTGGACAGCGTGTGTGTGTCACAAACCCTCCTGGTCAGTGTGTGTGTCACAAGCACCATTGGAAGGTGTGTGTGTCACAAACCAAATTGGAAAGTGTGTGTGCCACAAATCCCATTGCATAGCATGTGTGTGTCACAAACTCCATTATAAAGTAGTGTGCGTTCACAAACCCCACAGGATAGCGTGTGTGAGTCACAAACCCTATTGAACAGTGTGTAGGTCACAATCTCCATTGGACAGCGTCTGTGTCACAAACCCCATTGGACAACGTGTGTGTCACAAACACCATTGGACAGTGTGTGTGTCACAAAACGCATTGGATAGCGTGTGTGTCACCATCCCCATTGGACAGCGTGTGTGTGTGACAAACCCCATTGGACATCGTGTGTGTCACAATCCCCATTGGACAGCGTGTGTGTCAGGAACCCCATTGGACAGCGTGTGTGTCACAAGCGCCATTGGAAAGTGTGTGTGTCATAACCCCCATTTCACAGCGTGTGTGTGTCACAATCCCCACTGGACAGTGTGTGTGTGTCACAAACCTCATTGGACAGCGTGTGTGTCACAAACCCCATTCTACAGTGCGTGTGTGTCACATTCCCCATTGGACAGCATGTGTGTCACAATACCCATTGGACAGAGCGTGTGTGTCACAATCCCCATTGGACAGCGTGTGTGTGCGCCACAAAACACATTGGATAGCATGTGTGTGTCACGAACCCCATTGGACAGCTTGTGAGCCCAAAGACCCATTAGTCAGAGTGTGTGTGTCACATTCCCCATTGGACAGCGTGTGTGTCACAAAACCCATTAGATAGCATGCGTGTCACAAACACCATTGGACAGTCTGTGTGTAACAAAACCAATTCGTCAGCGTGTGTGTCACAAACCCCATGGGACAGCGTGTGTGTGTCACAAACCCCATTGGAAAGTGTGTGTGTCACAAACCCCATTGGATAGCGTGTGTGTGTGACAATCCCCATTAAAATGTGTGCGTGTCACAAACCCCATTTGAAAGTGTGTGTGTTACAATCCACATTGGAGAGTGTGTGTGTCACAAAACCCATTGGATAGCGTTTGTGTCACAATCCCCATTGGATAGTGTGTGTGTGTCACAAACCCCATTGGACAGCGTGTGTGTCACAAACCCAATTGGACAATGTGTATGTCACAATCCCCATTAGACAGCGTCTGTGTCACAAATCCCATTGGGCAGCATGTGTGTCACAAACAACATTGGACAGCGTGTGTTTTACAATCCCCATTGGACAGTGTGTGTGTGTCACAAAACCAGTTAAATAGTATGCGTGTCACAAACCCCATTGGATAGCGTGTGTGTCAGAAACCCCATTAGAAAGTGTGTGTGTCACAAACCCCATTGGACAGCGTGTGTGTGTCACAAAACCACTTAAATATTATGCGTGTCACAAACCCCATTGGATAGCGTGTGCGTGTCACAAACCCAATTAGAAAGTGTGCGTGTTACAAACCCCGTTGGATAGCTTGTGTGTGTTATGAACCCCATTGGAAAGCATTTGTGTCACAAGACCCATTGGACAGAGTGTGTGTGTCACAAACCCCATTGGACAGCGTGTGTGTCATAAACCCCATTGGACAGCGAGTGAGCGTCACAATCCCCATTGGTCAGTGTGTATGTGTCACAAACCCCATTGGACAGCGTGTGTGTCACAATCCACATTGGACAGTGTGTGTGTCACAAACCCCATGAGACAGACTGTGTGTCACCAACACTATTGGACAGCGTTTGTGTCAAAAGCCCATTGGACAGAGAGTGTGTCACGAAACCCACTGGACAGTGTGTGTGTCACGAACCCCATTGGACAGCGTGTGTGTCACAAGCACCATTGGACATAGTGTGGTGTCACAAACCCCATTGAAAAGTGTATGTGTCACAAAAACCATTGTATAGCGCGTGTGGTCACAAGCCATATTGGAAAGTGTGTGTGTCGCAAAACCCACTGGACCGCCTGTGTGTCACAAACCCCATTGGACAGCATGTGCGTTTCACAATGCTATTGGACAGTGTGTGTGTCACAAACACCATGGGACAGATTGTGAGTGTCACAAACCCCATTAGAAAGTGTGTATTTCACAAACCCCATTGGATAGCGTGTGTGTGTCACAAACCCTATTGGACTGCGTGTGTGTCACAATCCCCATTGGACAGCGTGTGTGTCACGAACCCCATTGGACAGCGTGTGTGTCACAAGCACCATTGGATAGTGTGTGTGTGTCACAAACCCTGTTGGACAGAGTGTGTGTCACAAAATCCACGGGACAGCGTGGGTGTCACAAACCCCGTTGTACAGAATGTGTGTCAAAAGCCACACTGGACAGAGTGTGTGTTTCACAAACCCCAGTGGACAGCATTTGTGTGTCACAATACCCATTAGACAGTGTGTGTGGCAGAAACACCATTGAACAGAGTTTGTGTCACAAACCCCTTTGGACACCGTGTGTGTCACAAACCGCATTGGATAGCGTGTGTGTCACAAACACCATTGGACAGCGTGTGTGTGTCACAAAACCCATTGGACAGCGTGTGTGTCACAAACACCATTGGACAGCATGTGTGTGTCACAATCACATTGGACAGCGTGTGTGTCACAAAACCCACTGGATAGCGTTTGTGTCACAAACCCCATTGGACAGCGTGTGTGTGTCACAATTTCTCCTGGTTAGTCTGTGTCACAAAACCCATTGGACAGCGAGTGTGTCAGAAACCCCATTGGACATTGTGTGTCACAAATCCCATTGGACAGTGTGTGTGTGACAAACCCCATTGGCCAGTGTGTGTGTCACAATCCCCATTGGACAGCGTGTGTGCAACAAACCCCATTGGACAGCGTGTGTGTGTCACAATAGCCATGGGACAGCTTGTGTGTCACAAGCCCATTGGACAGAGTGTGTGTGTCACAAAAACCACTGGACAGCATTTTTGTCACGAACCCCATTGGACAGAGTATGTGTCACAAGCCCATTGGACAGAGTGTGTGTGTCAAAAATCCCCATGGACACTGTGTGTGCCACGAATGCCATTGGACAGTGTGTGTGTTACAACCCCCCCCGGACAGTGTGTGTGTCACAATCCCCAGTGGACAGATTTTGTGTCACAAACCCCATCGGACAGTGTGTGTGTCACACACCCCATTCGACAGCGTGTGTGTCACAAAACCCACCGGACAGCGTGTGTGTCAGAAACCCCATTGGAAAGTGTATGTGTCACAAACCCAATTGGATAGCGTCTGTGTGTCACAAACCCTATTGGAGAGTGTGTGTGCCACAAACCCATTGGACAGCCTGTGTGTCACAATCCCCATTGGACAGTGTGTGAGTCACAAACCCCATTGGACAGTGTGAGTGTCACAAACCCTATTGGACAAAGTTTGTTTCACAAACCCCATTGGACAGCGTCTGTGTCACAAACCCATTGGAAAGTGTCTGTGTCATAAACCGCATTAAATAGCGTGTGTGAGTCACAAACCCCATTGTACAGCGTGTTTGTCACAAGCCCTTTGGACAGAGTGTGTGTGTCACAAACCCCATTGTACAGCGTCTTTTTCACAATCCTCACTGGACAGCGTGTGTGTTGCAGACCCCATTGGACAGAGTGTGTGTGACAAAACCCATTGGACAGTGTGCATGTCACAAACCCCATTGGACATCGTGTGTGTCACAAACCCCTTTGGACAGTGTGTGTGTCACAAACCCCATTGGATAGCGTGTGTGTGTCGCAAACCCCATTGTACAGAGTGTTTGTTACAAGCTCATTGGACAGCGTGTGTGGTACAAGTCCATTGGACAGAATTTGTGTGTCACAAAACCCCGTGGACACTGTGTGTGTCACGAACGTCACTGGACAATGTGTGTGTCACAACACCCCCTGGACAGTGTGTGTGTCACAATCCCAATTGGACAGCGTGTGTGTCTCAAACTCCCGTGCACACTGTGTGTGTCACAAACCCCACTGGACATCGTGTCTGTCACAAACACCCATGGACAGCATGTGTGTCACAAACCCCATTGGACATCGTATGTGTCACAAACCCCTTTGGAAAGTGTGTGAGTCACAAACCCCTCTGGATAGCATGTGTGTGTCACAAACACTATTGGACAGTGTGTGTGTGTCACAATCCCCATTGGACAGATTGTGTGTGTCACAAACCCCATTGGACAGCGTGTGTGTCATAAACCCCACTGGACAGCGTGTGTGTCACAAGACCCATTGGGCAGAGTGTGTGTGTCACAATAACCATTGGACAGCGTGTGTGTCAGAAACCCAATTGGACAGCTTGTGTGTCACAATCCCCATTGGACAACTTTCGTGTCACAAACAACATTGGACAGCCTGTGTGTGTAACAATACCCATTGGACAGTGGGTGTGTCAGAAACCCCATTGTACAGCGTGTGCATCACAAATCCATTTGGAAAGTGTGTGTGTCAAAAAACCCATTGGACAGACTGTGTGTCACAAACAACCATGGAGAGTGTGCGTGTCACAAACCCCATTGGAAAGTGTATGTGTCACAAACCCCATTGGATAGCGTGTGTGTCACAAACACCGATGTACAGTGTGCGTGTCACAAACCCCATTTGACATCGTGTGTGTCACAAACCCCATTGGACAGCGTGTGTGTGTCACAATCCCCAATGGACAGTGTGTGTGTCACAAACCCCATGGGATAGAGTGTTTGTCACAAAACTCACTTGACAGAATGTGTGTCACAATCCCCATTGGACAGCGTGTATGTAACAAACCCCATTGGACAGAGTTTGTGTCACAAACCCTATTGGACAGCGTGTGTGTCACAAACACCACTGGACAGTGTGTGTTTCACAAACCCCATTGGACAGAGTGTATGTCACAAATCCCATTGGAGAGCGTGTGTGTCAGAATCCCCATTGGACAGTGTGTGTGTCACAAAACCCACTGGACAGCATGTGTGTCAGAAACCCCATTGGACAGCGTTTTTGTCACAAGCCCCATTGGACAGCGTGTGTGTTTCACAAGCGCAATTGAACAGAATGTGTGTGTCACAAACCCCATTAGAAAGTGTGCGTTTCACAAATCTCATTTGAAAGTGTGTATGTCACAAACCCCATTGGATAGCGTTTGTGTCACAAACCCCACTGGACAGCGTGTGTTTTCCGAACCCCATTGGACAGCTTGTGTGTCACAAGACCCATTGGACAGAGTGTGTGTGTCTCAAACCCCATTGGACAGCGTGTGTGTCACAAACCCCATTGGACAGAGTGTGTGTCTCACAAAACCCATTGGAAAGCGTCTGTGTCACAATCCCGACTGGATAGTGTGTGTGTCACAAAACCCACTGGACACCGTGTGTGTCACAAGCCCCATTGGACAGCGTGTGTAGTCACAAAGACCATTGGACAGCCTGTTTGTGTAACAATAACCAATGCAGAGTGTGTGTGTCACAAGCCCCACTGGATAGCGTGTGTGTCACCAACATCCATGTACAATGTGCGTGTCACAAACCCCATCGGACATCGTGTGTGTCACAAACCCTGTTGGACAGTGTATGTGTCACAAACACCACTGGAGTGCGTGTGTGTCACAAACACCCATGGATAGTGTGTGTGTAAGACACCCAATTGGTCAGCGTGTGTTTCACAAACCCCATGGGACAGCGTGTGTGTGTCGCAAACCCCATTGGAAAGTGTGTGTGTCACAAACCCCATAGGATAGCGTGTGTGTGTCACAAATCCCATTAGAAAGTGTGCGTATCACAAACCCCATTGAAAAGTGTGTGTGTCACAAACCCCATTGGACAGTTTATTTGTGTCACAAACCCATATTGGACAGCGTGTATTTCACAAAACCCACTGGACAGCTTGTGTGTTACAAGACCCATTAGACAGAGTGTGTGTGTCACAAACCCCTTTGGAGAGCGTGTGTGTCACAAACCCCATTGGACAGAGTGTCTGTGTCACAAAACCCATTGAACAGCGTGTGTGTCACAATCCCCATTGGATAGTGTGTGTGTCACAAAACCCACTGGACAGCGTGTGTGTCACAAATCCCATTGAACAGCGTGTGTATCACAAGCCCAATTGGACAGCGTGTGTAGTCACAAACACCATTGGACAGCGTGTGTAGTCACAAAACCCATTGGACAGCGTGTGTGTGTCACAAATCCTCCTGGTCAGAGTGTGTGTCACAAAACCCATTGGACAGCATGCGTGTCGCAAACACCATGGGACAGTGTGTGTGTAAGAAAACAAATTGTTCAGCGTGTGTTTCACAAACCCCCGTGTACACTGTGTGTGTCAAAACCCAGGTGGACAGTGTGTGTGTCTCAAACCCCACTGGACAGCGTGTATGTCACAAACCCCATTGGAGAGAGTGTGTGTGTAACGAAACCCATTGGACAGCGTGTTTGTCACAAGACCATTGGACAGAGTGTGTGTGTCACAAAACCCACAGGACAGCGTGTGTGTTCACGAACCCCACTGAAGAGCGTGTGTGTCACAAACCCCATTGGACAGCGTGTGTTTCACAAACCCCCGTGTACACTGAGTGTGTCAAAACCCAGGTGGACAGTGTGTGTGTCTCAAACCCCACTGGACAGCGTGTATGTCACAAACCCCTTTGGACAGTGTGTGAGTGTCACAAACCCCATTGGATAGCGTGTGTGTGTCACAAACCCTATTGGACAGTGTGTGTCTCACAATACCTTACTGTACAGCGTGTAAGCAACGAACCCCAATGGACAACATGTGTGTCAGAAGACCCATTGGACAGAGTGTGTGTGTCACAAACCCATTGGACAGCGTGTGTGTCACAAACCCCATGGGACAGCGTGTGTGTGTAATAATACCCTTTGGACAGCGTGTGTGTCACAAATCCCATTGGACAGAGTGTGTGTCAAAAACACCATTGGACAGCGCGTGTCTGTCACAATACCCATTGGACAGGGTGTGTGTGTCACAAACCCCATTGGACAGCGTGTGTTTCATAAACCCATTGGATAGCGTGTGTGTGTCACAATACCCATGGACAGTGTTTGTGTGTCACAAATCCCATTGGACAGCGTGTGTTTCACAAACCCCTTTGGACAGTGTAAGTGTCACAAACCCCATTGGACAGCGTGTGTGTGACACAATCCCCTTTGCACAGTGTGTGTGTCACAATACCCATTGGACAGTGTGTGTGTTACAAACCGCATTGGACAGCTTGTGTGTCACAAACCCCCGTAGACACTGTGTGTGTCACAAACCCCACTGGACAGTGTGGGTGTCACAAACCCCATTGGACATCGTGTGTGTCACAAACCCTTTTGGACAGTGTGTGTATCACAAACCCCATTGGACAGAGTTTGTGTCACAAACCCTATTGGACAGCATGTGTGTCACAAACACCATTGGACAGTGTGTGTGTCACAAACCCCATTGGACAACATGTGTGTCACAAACCCCATTGGACAGCGAGTGTGTGTCACAAACACTCTTGGTCAGTGTGTGTGTCACAAACCCCGTTGGACAGCGTGTGTGTCACAAACCCCGTTGGGCAGCGTGTGTGTCACATTACCCATGGGACAGCGTGTGTGTGTCACAATCCCCATTGAATAGTGTGTGTGTCATAAAACCCATTAGATAGCGTGTGTGTCACAAACCCCATTTGAAAGTGTGTGTGACACAAACCCCATTTGATAGCGTGTGTGTGTCACAAACCCTATTGGGCAGTTTGTGTGTCACAAACCCCATTGGACAGCGTGTGTGTCACAAGACCCATTGGAAAGAGTGTGTTTGTCACAAACCCATTGGACAGTGTGTGTGTCACAAACCCCATGGGACAGTGTGTGTGTGTCACAAACCCTATTGGACATTGCGTGTGTCACAAACCCCATTGTACAGAGTGTGTGTGACACAATCCGCTTTGGACAGTGTGTGTGTCACAATACCCATTGGACAGAGTGTGTGTCACAAACCCTTTGGACAGCGTGTGTGTCACAATACCCATTGGACAGAGTGTTTGTCACAAACCCCTTGGAAATCGTGTGTGTCACAAACCCCTTTGGGCAGTGTGTGTGTCACAATCCCCATTGGACAGCATGTGTGTGTCACAATCCCCATTGGACAGAGTGTGTGTGTCACAAAACCCATTTGACAGAGTGTGTGTCACAAACACCATTGGACAGTGTTAGTGTCACAAACCCCATTGGACAGCGAGTGTGTGTCATAAGCCCTCTTGGTCAGTGTGTGTGTCACAAACCCCGTTGGACAGCGTGTGTCTCACAATACCCATGGGACAGCGTGTGTGTGTCACAATCCCCATTGAATAGTGTGTGTGTCATAAAACCCATTAGATAGCGTGTGTGTCACAAACCCCATTTGAAAGTGTGTGTGACACAAACCCCATTTGATAGCGTGTGTGTGTCACAAACCCTATTGGGCAGTTTGTGTGTCACAAACCCCATTGGACAGCGTGTGTGCAAAAAACCCCATTGGACAGCGTGTGTGTCACAAGACCCATTGGAAAGAGTGTGTTTGTCACAAACCCATTGGACAGTGTGCGTGTCACAAACCCCATGGGACAGTGTGTCTGTGTCACAAACCCTATTGGACATTGCGTGTTTCACAAACCCCATTGTACAGAGTGTGTGTGACACAATCCCCTTTGGACAGTGTATGTGTCACAATACCCATTGTACAGAGTGTGTGTCACAAACCCTTTGGACAGCGTGTGTGTCACAATCCCCATTGGACAGAGTGTTTGTCACAAACCCCTTGGACATCGTGTGTGTCACAAACCCCTTTGGGCAGTGTGTGTGTCACAAACCCCATTAAACAGCATGTGTGTGTCACAATCCCCATTGGACAGAGTGTGTGTTTCACAAACCCCTTTGCACAGTGTGTGTGTCACAATACCCATGGGACACTGTGTGTGTCACAAACCCCATTGGTCAGTGTGCGTGTCACAAATCCCATTGGACATCGTGTGTGTCACAAACCCTTTTGGACAGTGTGTGTCTCACAAACCCCATTGGACAGAGTTTGTGTCACAAACCCTATTGGACAGCATGTGTGTGACACAATCCCCTTTGGACAGTGTGTGTGTCACAATACACATTGGACAGTGTGCGTGTCACAAACCCCATTGGACATCGTGCGTGTCACAAACCCCATTGGACAGAGTGTGTGTGTCACAATCCTCATTGGACAGTGTGTGCGTCACAAACCCCATGGGACATCGTGTGTGTCACAAGCGGCGTTGGAGAGAGTGTGTGTGTCACAAACCCCTTTGGAAAGTGTATGTGTCACTAACCCTATTGGATAGCGAGTGTGTGTCACAAACCCCATTCGAAATTGTGCGTGTCCACATACCCCATTGGAAAGTGTGTGTGTAACAAACCCCATTGGACAGTGTGTGTGTCATAAACCCCATTGCACAGCGTGAGTGTCACAATCCCCATTGGACTGCGTGTGTGTCAGAAACTCCATTGGACAGAGTGTGTGCTTCACAAACCCCATTGGACAGCGTGTGTGTCATAAACCCCATTGGACAGCGTGTGTGTGTCACAATCCCCATTGTACAGTGTTTGTGTGTCACAATCCCCACTGGACAGGGTGTGTGTCATAATCCCCATTGGACAGCATATGTGTATCCCACTCCCATAGGGACAGTGTGTGTGTCACAAATCCCAATGGACAGCGTGTGTGTCACAAGCACCATTGGACAGAGTGTGTGTGTCACAAACCCCTTTGGAAAGTGTATGTGTCACAAACCCCAGTGGATAGCGTGTGTGTATCACAAACCCCATTGGATAGCGTGTGTGTGTCACAAACCCCATTAGAAAATGTGTGTGTCACAAACCCCATTGGACAGAGTTTGTGTCACAAACCCAGTTGGTCAGCGTGTGTGTCAGAAAAGCCATGGGACAGCGTGTGTGTGTCACAAACCCCATTATAAAGTGTGCGTGTCACAAACCCTATTGGATAGCGTGTATGTGTCACAAAACCTACTGGACAGAGTGTAGGTGAAAATGCCCATTGGACAGCGAGTGTGTGTCACAAACCCTCCTGGTCAGTGTCTGTGTCACAAACCCAATTGGACAGCGTGTAGTGTCAGAAACCCCATTGGACAGTGTGTATCACAAATCCCATTGGACAGTGTGTGTGTCACAAAACCCAATGGATAGCGTGTTTCTGTCACAAACCCCATTTGACAGAGTGTGTGTCACAAACACCATTGGACAGTGTGTGTGTCACAAACCCCTTTGGAAAGTGTGTGTGTCACAAACCCCATTGGAACGTGTGTGTGTCACAAACCTCATTGGATAGCATGTGTCTGTCACAATCCACGTTAGAATGTATGCGTGTCACAAACCACATTGGAGAGTGTGTGTGTGTCACAAACCCCAATGGACAGCGTGTGCGTGTCACAAACCCCATTGGATAGCGTGTGTGTGTCACAAACCCTATTGAACAGTGTGTGTGTCACAAACACCACTGGACAGCGTGCGTGTCACAACACCCATTGGACAGCGTGTATGTGTCACAACCCCCATTAGAAAGTGTGTGTGTCACAAACAACATTGGAGAGCGTGTGTGTGTCACAATCCCCATTGGACAGTGTGTGTGTTACAAAACCCATTCACTAGCGTGTGTGTCACAAACCCCTTTAAAGAGTTTGTGTGTCACAAACCCCATTGAATAGTAGTGAGTGTGTCACAAAACCTATTGGACAGTGTGTGTGTCACAAACCCCAATGGACAGCTTGTGTGTCACAAGACCCATTGGACAGAGTGTGTGTGTCACAAACTCCAATGGACAGCGTGTGTGTCAGGAACACCATTGGACAGCTTGTGTGTCACAAGACCCATTGGACAGAGTGTGTGTGTCACAAGCTCCGTTGGACAGCGTGTGTGTCACGAACTCAGTTGGACAGCGTGTGTGTCACAATACCTACTGGACAGCGTGTGTGTCATAAACCCCATTGGACACCGTATGTGTTTCAGAATCCCCATTGGACAGTGTGTGTGTGTCACAAACCGCATTGTACAGCGTCTGTGTCACAAACCCCTTTGGACAGTGTGTGTGTCATAAACCCCATTGGACAGCGTTTGCGTGTCACAATCCCCATTGGACAGTGTGGTGTCACAAACCCCATTGAAAAGTTTATGTGTCACAAACCCCATTGGACAGCGTGTGTGTGTCACAATCCCCATTGAACAGCGTGTGTGTCACAAAACCCATGGGACAGAGTGTGTGTCATGAACCCCATTGGACAACGTGTGTGTCACAATCGCCATTGGACAGAGTATGTGTGTCACAAACCCCATTGGAAAGTGTGTGTGTCGCAAACACTATTGGACAGTGTGTGTGTCACAAACCCCATTGGATAGCATGTGTGTCACGAACCCCATTGGACAGCGTGTGTGTGACAAACCCCACTGTACAGCGTGTGTGTCACAGTCCCCATTGGACAGCGTGTGTGTCACAAACACCATTGCACAGCGTGTGTTTGTCGCAATCCTCACTGGACAGAGTGTGTGTCACAAACCCCAGTGGACACTGTGTGTGTCACAAACCCCATTGGACAGCGTGTGTGTGTTACAATCCCCATTGGACAGTGTGTGTGTCACAAACCCCATAGGACAGAGTGTGTGTCACGAACCCCTTTGGACAGTGTGTGTGTCACAAACCCCATTGGACAGCGTGTGTGTTACAAAATTCATTGGATAGAGTGTGTGTGTCACAAACCCTCCTGTTCAGTGTGTGTGTCACAAAACCCATTGCACAGAATGCGTGTCATAAACACTATCGGGCCGTGTGTGTCTAACAAACCCAATTGGTCAGCGTGTGTGTCAGAAACCCCATTGGATAGCATGTGTGTGTCACAAACCCCATTAGAAAGTATGCGTGTCACAAACCCCATTGGATAGCATATGTGTGTCACAAACCCCATTAGAAAGTGTGCGTGTCACAAACCCAACTGGAAAGTGTGTGTGTCACAAACACCATTGGACAGCGTGTGTGTGTCACAATACCATTGGACAGTGTGTGTGTCACAAAACCCATTGGATAGCGTGTGTTTCACAAAACCCATTAGAAAGAGTGTGTGTCACAAACACCATTGGATAGCGTGTGTGATGTCACAAACCCCATTGGATAGCGAGCGTATTCCAAACCCCATTTAATAGCGTGTGTGTGTCACAAACCCCATTGGACAGTGTCTGTGTCACAAAACCCATTGGATAGCGTGTGTGTCACAAACCCCATTGGACATTGTGTGTGTGTCACATACCCCTCTGGACAGTGTTAGTGTTTAACAATACCCATTATACAGTGTGTGTGTCAAAAACACCATTGGACAGCGTGTGTGTCACAAGACCCGTGGACACTGTGTGTGTCACGAACGCCATTGGACAGAGTGTGTGTCACAATCCCCAGTGTACAGCGTGTGTGTCAAAACCCCTTTGGGCAGTGTGTGTATGACAAAACCCACTGGACAGCGTGTGTGCCACAAACACCCATGGACACTGTGAGTGTCACAAACCCCATTAGATTGCGTGTATGTCACAAACCCCTTTGGACAGTGTGTGTGTCAGAAACACTATTGGACAGCGTGTGTGTCACAAGCCTATTGGATGGAGTGCGTGTGTCACAAAACCCACTGGACAGCGTGTGTGTCACAAGCACCATTGGACAGAGTGTATGTGTCACAAACCCCTTTGGAAAGTGCATGTGTCACAAACCCCATTGGATAGCGTGTGTGTGTCACAAACCCTCCTGGTCAGAGTGTGTTCCACAAACCCCATTGGACAGAGTTTGTGTCACAAACCCCATTGGAAAACTTGTGTGTCACAAACACCATTGGACAGTGGTTGTGTCACAAACCCCATTGGACAGCGTGTGTGTGTCACAAACCTCCTGGACAGTGTGTGTGTCACAAACCCCATTGGACATCGTCTGTGTCAGAAACCCCATTGGACAGTGTGTGTCACAAATCTCATTGGACAGCGTTTGTGTCACAAACCCCGTTGGACAGCGTGTGTGTCACAAACCCATTTAGACAGTGTGTGTGTCACAAACCCCATTGGACAGCGTGTGTGTGTCACAATCCCCATTGGACAGTGTGTGTGCCACAAAACCCATTGGACAGCGTGTGCGTGTCACAATCCCCATCGGACAGTGCGTGTGTCACAACACCCATTGGACAGCAAGTGTGTCACAAGACCATTGGACAGATTGTTTATGTCACAAAAACCACTGCACAGCGTGTGTGTCACGAATCCCATTGGACAGCGTGTGTGTAACAAGCACCATTGGACAAGGTGTGTGTGTCACAAACCCCATTGGAAAGTGTATGTGTCACAAACCCCATTGGATAGCGTGTGTGTGTCACAAACACTATTGGACAGTGTGTGTGTCACAAAACCCACTGGACAGTGTGTGTGTCACAAACCCCATTGGACAGCGTGTGTATCAAAAGCCACATTCGACAGAGTGTATGTGCCACAAACCCCATTGGACACGTATGTGTCACAATACCCTTTGGACAGTGTGTGTGTCACAAACCCCATTCGACAGTGTGTGTGTCACAAACCCCATTGGACAGAGTTTGTGTGACAAACCCCAGTGGACAGCGTGTGTGTCATAAACCCCATTGGAAAGTGTATGTTTCACAAACCACATTGGATAGCGTATGTGTGTCAGAAACCCCATTGGACAGCGTGTGTGTCACAAGCCCATTGGACAGAGTGTGTGTGTCAAAAAACCCGCTAGACAGCATGTGTGTCATGAACACCATTGGACAGCGTGTGTGTCTCAATCACCATTGGACAGAGTGTTTGTCTCACAAACCCCATTGGAACGTGTATGTATCACAAACCCCATTAGATAGCGTGTGTGTCACAAACCCCATCGGACAGCTTGTGTGTGTCACAATACCCACTGGACAGTGTGTGTGTCACAAACCCGTTTGGAGAGAGTTTGTGTCACAAACCCCATTGGACATCGTGTGTGTCACAAAACCCATTGGAAAATGTATGTGTCACAAAGCGCATTTTATAGCGTGTACGTGTCACAAACCACACTTGATAGCATGTGTGTGTCACAAACCCCATTGTACAGCATGTTTGTCACAAGCCCTTTGTGCAGAGTGTATGTGTTACAAACCCCATTGTACAGCCTGTTGGTCACAATCCCCATTGGACAGAGTGTGTGTGACAAACCCCATTGGAGAGCGTGTGTGTCATAAACCCCCGTGGACAGCGTGTATGTCAAAACCCCATTGGACAGTGCGTGTGTGACAAAACCCACTGGACAGCGTGTGTGTCACAAACACCCACGGACAGTGTGAGTGTCACAAACACCATTGGACAGCGTGTGTGTCACAAGCCTATTGGACAGAGTCTGTGTGTCACAAACCCCATTGGAAAGTGTATGTGTCACAAACCCCATTCGATAGACACTGTGTGTCTCAAAGACTATTGGGGAGTGCGTGTGTCACAAAACCTACTGGACAGCGTGTGTGTCACAAACCCCATTGGACAGAGTTTGTGTCACAAACCCCATTGGACAGCGTGTGTGTCACAATCACCATTGGACAGAGCGTGTGTTCACAAACCCCATTGGAAAGTGTATGTGTCACAAAGCGCATTGTATTTAGTGTATATGTCACAAACCGCACGGGAGAGCGTGTGTGTGTCACAAACCCCATTGTACAGCGTGTTTTTCACAAGCCCTTTGGACAGAGTGTGTATGGCACAAATCCCCTTGTACAGCTTGTTTGTCATAATCCGCATTCGACAGCGTGTGTGTCACAAACCCCATTGGACAGAGTGTGTGTGACAAACCCCATTTTACAGTGTATGTGTCACAAACCCCATTGGACAGCGAGTGTGACACAGACACCATTGGACAGAGTGTGTGTGTCACAAAACCCACTGCACAGTGTGTGTGTCACAAACCCCTTTGGACAGAGTTCGTGTCACAAACACCTTTGGACAGCGTGTGTTTCACAAACCCCATTGGACAGTGTGTGTGTCACAAACCCCATTGGACAGCGTGTGTGTGTAACAATCCCCATTGGACAGTGTGTGTGCGTCACAAAACCCAGTGCACAGCGTTTGCGTCACAAATCTACATTGGAGAGCGTGTGTGTCACAAGCACCATTGGACAGAGTGTGTGTGTCATAAACCCCATTGGAAAGTGTATGTGTCATAAACCCCGTTAGATAGCGTGTGTGTGTTAGAAACCACATTGGACAGAGTGTGTGTGACATACCCCATTGGACAGTGTGTGTGTCATGAACCCCATTTGAAAACTTGTGTGTCACAAGCACCATTGGACAGAGTGTTTGTGTCACAAACACCATTTGAAAGTGTATGTGTCACGAACCTCATTGGATAGCATGTGTGTGTCACAAACCCTATTGGACAGTGTGTGTGTCACTAAACCCACTGGACAGCGTTTTTGTCACAAGCCCCACTGGACAGCGTCTGTTTCACAAACCCCATTGGACAACGTGTGTGTCACAAACACCCATGTACCGCGTGCGTGTCACAAAGCCCATTGGACATAGTGTGTCACAAACCCCATTGAACAGCGTGTGTGTGTCACAATCCCCATTGGACAGTGTGTATGTCACAAACCCCATGGGACAGAGTGTTTGTCACAAACACTATTGGACAGTGTGTGTGAGAAGCCCATTGGACAGAGATTGTGTGTAACAAAACCCACTGGACAGCGTGTGTGTTTCAAACCCCTTTGGACAGTGCGTGTGTCACAAACCCCATTGGACAGCGTGTGTGTCATAAAACCCCGTGGGCACTGTATGTGTCACTAATGCCATTGGACAGCGTGTGTGTCACAAGACCCATTGGACAGAGTGTGTGTGTCACAATATCCTTTAGACAGTGTGTGTGTCAATACCCCATTGGACATTGTGTGGGTCACAAAACTCACTGGACAGCGTGTGTGTCACAAACACCCATGGAGAGTGTGTGTGTCACAAACCCCATTGGACAGTGTGTGTGTGTAACAAACCCCACTGGAAAGTGTGTGTGTGTCAAAAACCCCATTGGATAGACTGTGTGTGTCACAAACCCTATTGGATAGTGTGTAGGTCACAATCCACATTGGACAGCGTCTATGTCACAAACCCCATGGGACAGAGTCTGTGTCACAAACCCTATTGTACAGCGTATGTGTCACAAAAACCATTGGACAGTGTGTGTGACAAGCCCATTGGACAGAGTGTGTGTGTCACAAAACCCACTGGACAGCGTGAGTGTCAAAATCCCCATTGGACAGCATGTATGTCACAAACCCCATTTTACAGAATTTGTGTCACAAACCCTATTGGACAGCGTGTGTGTCACAAACACCACTGGACAGTGTGTGTGTCACAAAACCTCCTGGTCAGTGTGTTTGTCACAAACCCCATTGGACAGTGTTTGTGTCACAAACCCCATTGGACAGTGTGTGTGTGTCACAAACCCCATTATAAAGTGGACGTGTCACAAACCCCATTGGATAGAGTGTTTGTGTCACAAACCCTAATGGAGAGCGTGTGTGTCAAAAACACCATTGGACAGAGTGTGTCTCACAAACCCCATTGGAAAGTGTGTGTGTGTCACAAAGACTCCTGGTCAGTGTGTGTGTCACAAACCCCATTGGACATCATGTGTATCACAAACCCCTTTGGACAGTGTGTGTGTCACAAAGCCCATTGCACAGCGTGTGTGTCACAAACACACCTGGTCAGTTTGTGTGTCACAAACGCCATTGGACAGCGTGTGTGTCACAAACCCCATTGGACAGTTTTTGTGTAACAAACCCAATTGGACAGCGTGTGTGTCACAAACCCCATGTGACCGCGTGTGTGTGTAACAAACCCCACTGGAAAGTGTGTGTGTCAAAAACCCCATTGGATAGACTGTGTGTGTCACAAACCCTATTGGACAGTGTGTAGGTCACAATCCACATTGGACAGCGTCTGTGTCACAAACCCCATTGAACAGCGTGTGTGCACGATCCCCATTGGACAGAGTGTGTGTACAAAGACCCATTGGACAGTGTGTGTGTCACAAACCCTATTGGACAGTGTGTGTGTCACAAACCCCATTGGACAGCGTGTGTGTGTAACAAACCCCATTGGACAGCGTGTGTGTGTCACAATATCCTTTGGACTGTGTGTGTGTCACAAACCCCACTGGACAGTGTGTGTGTCATAAACCCCCGTGGACACTGTGTGTGTCACGAATGCCATTGGACAGTGTGTGTGTCAAAAACCCCCCTGGACAGTGTGTGTGTCACAAACCCCATTGGACAGAGTGTGTGTGTCACAAACCCCATTGGACAGTGTGTGTGTTACAATCCCCATTAGAAAGTGTGCGTGTCACGAACCCCTTTGGACACCCTGTAGTGTCACAAACCCCATTGGAAAGTGTTTGTGTCACAAAACCTGTTGGATAACGTGTGTGTCACAAACCCTATTGGACAGTGTGTGTGTCACAAACCCCATTGGATAGCATGTGTGTGTCACAAACCCTATTGGACAGTGTGTATGACACAATCCCCATTGGACAGCGTCTTTGTCACAAACCCAATAGGACAGAGTGTGTGTCACAAACACTATTGGACAGCGTGTGTGTGTCACAAACCCATTGGAAAGAGTGTGTGTGTCACAAAACCCACTGGACAGCGTGTGTGTCACGAACCCCTTTGGACAGCGTGTGTGTGTCACAAACCCTTTGGACAGAGTTCGTTTGTCGCAAACCCTTTGGACCGAGTTTGTGTGACAAACCCCATTGGACAGCGTGTGTGTCAGAAACAGCATTGGAAAGTGTGTGTGTCACGAACGCCATTGGACAGTGTGTGTGTCACAAACCCCCCTGGACAGTGTGTGTGTCACAATCCCCAGTGGACAGCGTGTGTGTCTCAAACCGCTTTGGACAGTGTGTGTGTCACAATTCCCATTGGACAGCGTCTGTGTCACAAACCCCATTGGACAGCGTGTTTGTCACAATCCCCATTGGACAGTGTGTGTGTCGCAAAACCCCCTGTACAATGTCTGTGTCACAAAAACCATTGGAGAGCGTGTGTGTGTATCAATACCCATGGGACATTGTGTGTGTCACAATCCCCATTGGACAGTGTGTGTGTCACAAACCCCGTTGGAAAGTGTGTGTCACAAACCCCATTGGACAGCGTGTGTGTCACAAACACCATTGAAGAGCTTGTGTTTGTAACAATACCCATTGGACAGTGTGTGTGTCACAAACCGCATTGGACAGCGTCTGTGTCACAATCCCCCGTGGACACTGCGTGTGTCACAAACCCCATTGGACAGCATGTGTGTCTCAAACACCCATGGACAACGTACGTGTCACAAACCCCATTGGACATCGTGTGTGTCACAAACCCCTTTGGACAGTGTGTGTGTCACAAACCCCATTGGACAGCGTGTGTGTGTCACAATCCCCTTTGGACACTGTGTGTGTCACAAACCCCATGGGACAAAGTTTGTGGGTCACAAACCCCATTGACAGTGTGTGTCACAAAACCCATTGGATAGAGTGTGAGTGTCACAAACCCCATTATAAAGTGTGCGTGTCACAAACCCCATTTGATACTGTGTGTGTCACAAACTCCATTGGGCAGCGTGTGTGTCACAAGCACCATTGGACAGAGTGGGCGTATCACAAAACCCATTGGATAGCGTGTGTGTATCACAAAACACATTGGATAGCGTGTGTGTGTCACAAAACCCATTGGACAGCACGCGTGTCACAAACCCCTTTCGATATTGTATGTGTGTCACAAACCCCACTAGAAGTTGTGCGTGTCACAAACCCCATTGGAAAGTGTGTGTATCACAAACACCATTGGACAGCGTGTGTGTCACAATCCCCCCTGGACAGTGTGTGTGTCACAAACCCCATTGGACAGAGTGTGTGTGTCACAAACCCCATTGGACAGTGTGTGTGTCATAAACCCCATTGGACAGCGTGTGTGTTTCACAATCCACATTGGAAAGTGTGTGTGTTTCACAATCCCCATTGGACAGTGTGTCTGTGTCACAATACCCATAGGACATTGGATATCTTGTGTGTCACAAACCCCTTTGGACAGTGTGTGTGTCACAAACCCCATTGGACAGCCTGTGTATCTCAAACACCCATGGACAGTGTGTGTGTTACAAACCCCATGGGACAGAGTGTGTGTCAGAAACCCCATTGGACAGCGTGTGTGTCACAAGCGCCATTGGACAGTGGGTGTGTGTCACAAACCCCATTGGGTAGCGTGTGTGTGTCACAAACCCTCCTGGACAGTGTGTGTGTCACAAAACCCATTGGAAAGCATGCGTGTCACACACAGCTTTCCACAGTGTGTGTGTAACAAACCCAATTGGTAAGCGTGTGTGTCACAAACCCCATGGGAAAGCGTGCATGTGTGTCACAAACCCCATTGGAAAGTGTGTTACACAAACCCCATTGGATAGCGTGTGTGTGTCACAAACCCTATTGGACAGTTTGTATTTCACAATCCCCATTGTACAGCGTTTGTGTCACAAAACCCATTGGACAGCCTGTGTGTTCACAAACACCATTGGACAGCGTGTGAATTGTCACAATCCTCATTGGACAGTGTGTGTGTCACAAAACCCATTGGACAGCGCGTGTGTCACAAAACCCATTAGAAAGTGCGTGTGTCCCAAGCAACATTGGATAGCGTGTGCGTGTCACAAACCCCATTGGACATTGTGTGTGTCACAGTACCCATTGGACAGTGTGTGTATCACAAACCCCATTGGACAGTGTGTGTGTCACAAACCATATTGGACAGAGTTTGTGTTTAACAGTACCCATTGGCAGTGAGTGTGTCGCAAACCCCCGTGGACAGTGTGCATGTCACAATCCCCAGTGGACAGCGTGTGTGTCAAAACCCCGTTGGACAGTCTGTGTGTCACAAAAACCCGTGGACAGTGTGAGTTTCACAAACCCCTTTGGACAGTGTGTGTGTCACAATCCCCATTGGACAGTGTGTGTGTCACAAACATCATTGGACAGCATGTGTGTCACAAGCCCATTGGACAGAGTGTGAGTGTCACAAACCCCTTTGGACAGCGTGTGTGTGTCACAATCCCCATTAGACAGCGTGTGTGTCACATACCCTTTTGGACAGTGTGTATGTCATAAACCTCATTTGACAACGTGTTTGTGTCACAATCCCCAATGGACAATGTGTGTTTTACAAACACCATGGGACAGAGAGTGTGTCACAAACACTATTGGACAGAGTGTGTGTGTCACAAGGCCATTGGACAGAGTGTGTGTCATGAACCCCATTGGACAGTGTGTGTGTCACAAGAACCATTGGACAGAGTGTGTGTGCCACAAACTGCATTGGAAAATGTATGTGTCCCAAACTCCATTGGATAGCGTGTGTGTGTCACAAACCCTATTGGACAGTGTGTGTGTCACAAACCTCATTGGACAGCGTGTGTGTGTCACAATCTCCATTGGACAGTGTGAGTGTCACAAACACCATTGGAAAGCGTGTGTGTCACAAGCCCATTGGAAAAAGTGTGTGTGTCACAAAACCCACTGGACAGCGTGTGTGTCACAAGCACCATTGGACAGCGTGTGTGTCACAAACCCCATTGGACAGCGTTTGTGTTTCTCAATTCCAATTAGACAGCGTGTGTGTCAGAAACCCCTTTGGACAGTGTGTGTGTCACAAACCCCATTGGACAGCGTGTGTGTGTCACAAACCCTATTAAACAGTGTGTGTGTCACAAGACCCATTGGACAGAGTTTGTGTGTCACAAACCCCATTGGACAGCTTGTGTGTCACATGCCCCATTGGACAGCGTGTGTGTCACAGATCCCATTGCACAGATTGTGTGTCATAAACCCCATTCGACAGCGAGTGTGTCACAAAATCCATAGTACAGCGTGTGTTGGTAACAATCCCCATTGGACAATTTATGTGTCACAAACCACTTGGGACACAGTGTGTGTCACGATCACTATTGGGCAGCGTGTATGTGTCACAAACTCCATTGGATAGCGTGTGTGTGTCACAAACCCTATTGGACAGTGTGTGTGTCACAAACCTCATTCGACAGCGTGTGTGTGTCACAATCTCCATTGGACAGTGTGAGTGTCACAAACACCATTAGAAAGCGTGTGTGTCACAAGCCCATTGTACAGAGTGTGTGTGTCACAAAACCCACCGGACAGCTTGTGTGTCACGAACCCCATTGAACAGCATGTGTGTCACAAACACCATTGAACAGAGTGCGGTGTCACAAACCCCATTGAGCAGCGTGTGTGCCACAAGCCCCATTAGACAGAGTGTATGTGTCACAAATCCCATTGGACAGCCTGTGTGTCACAATCCCCATTGCACAGCGTTTGTGTCACAAACCCCTGTAGACACTGTGTGTGTCACAAACCCCATTGGACAGTGTGTGTGTCACCAACCCCTTTGGACAGTGTGTGTGTCAAATGCCCCATTGGACAGAGTGTGTGTGTCACAAACAACATTGGAAAGTGTATGTGTCACAAACCCCATTGGACAGCGTGTGTGTCACAAACACCATTGGACAGCGTGTGTGTGTCACAATCCCCATTGGAAAGTATTTGTGTCACAAAACCTATTTGATATAGTGTGTGTCACACCCATTGGACAGCGTGTAGGTCATAACCCCCACTTTACAGCATGTGTGTGTCAAAATCCCCATTGGACAGTGTGTCTGTGTCACATTCCCCATTGGACAGCGTGAGTGTCACAAACCCCATTGTACAGAGTGTCTGTGTGACAAACCCCATTAGACAGTGTGTGTGTGTCACAAACCTCATTGAACAGCGTGTGTATCACAAAACCCTTTGGACTGTGTCTGTCACAAACCCCATTGGACAGCGTGTGTGTCATGAATCCCATTGGACAGTGTGTCTGTGTGACAATACCCATTGGACAGTGTGTGTGTCACAATCCCCATTGGACAGCATGTGTGTCACAATCCCCATTGGACAGCGTCTGTGTCACAAACCCCATTGGAAAGTGTGTGTGTCACAAACCCCATTGGTCAGCGTG
This sequence comes from Columba guinea, assembly GCA_032206185.1. Classification (NCBI taxonomy): domain Eukaryota; kingdom Metazoa; phylum Chordata; class Aves; order Columbiformes; family Columbidae; genus Columba; species Columba guinea. The sequence continues at coordinate 2,803,028 of JAVLUU010000041.1, read as the reverse complement.
TCTTTGCAACAAAACCCATTGGATAGCATGTGTGTGTCACGAACCCCATTGGACAGCTTGTGAGCCCAAAGACCCATTGGTCAGAGTGTGTGTGTCACATTCCCCATTGGACAGTGTGTGTTCACAAAACCCATTAGATAGCATGCGTGTCACAAACACCATTGGACAGTGTGTGTGTAACAAAACCAATTCGTTAGCGTGTGTCATCACAAACCCCATGGGACAGCGTGTGTGTGTCACAAACCCCATTGCAGAGTGTGTGTGTCACAATCCCCCGTGGACACTGTTTGTGTCACAAACCCCATTAGACAGTGTGTGTGTCAAAAACCCAACTCGAGAGCGTGTGTGTCACAATCCCCATTGGACAGCGTGTGTGTCACAAACCCCATTGGACAGATTGTGTGTGTCACAAACCCCATTGGACATCGAGTGTGTCACAATCCCCATTGGACAGCGTCTGTGTCAGGTTCCCCATTGGACAGCGTGTGTGTCACAAGCGCCATTGGAAAGTGTGTGTGTCACAAACCCCATTGGAAAGTGTGTGTGTCATAACCCCCATTTTACAGAGTGTGTGTGTCACAAACCCCATTGGACATCGTGTGTATCTACCATCCCCATTGGACAGTGTGTGTGTCACAAACCCCACTGGACAGCCTTTGTGTGTCACAATCCCCATTGGACAGTGTGTGTGTGTCACAAACCCCATTGGACAGCGTGTGTATAAAAAACCCCTTTGGACAGTGTGTGTGTCACAAACCCCATTCTACAGTACATGTGTGTCACATTCCCCATTGGACAGCGTGTGTGTCACAATACCCATTGGACAGAGCGTGTGTGTCACAATCCCCATTGGACAGCGTGCGTGTCATGAATCCCATTGGACAGTGTGTCTGTGTCACAATACCCATTGGACAGTGTGTGTGTCACAATCCCCATTGGACAGCACGTGTGTCACTAAACCCATTGGATAGCATGTGTGTCACAAACCCCATTTGAAAGTGTGTGTGTCACAAACACCATTGGACAGTGTGTGTGTGTCACAAAACCCTTTGGATAGCATGCGTGTCAAAAATACCATGGGACAGTGTGTGTGTAACAAAAGCAATTTGTTAGCCTGTGTGTCACAAGCACCATTGGACAGTGTGTGTGTCACAAACCCCATTGGAAAGTGTATGTGTCACAAACCCCATTGCGTAGCGTGTGTGTGTCACAAACCCCATTGGACAGCGTGTGTGTCACAAGCCCCATTGGACAGCGTGTGTGTCTAAAACACCATTGGACAGCGTGTTTGTCACAAGTGCCATTGGAAAGTGTGTGTATCAACAACCCCACTGGAAAGTGTGTGTGTCACAAACCCTATTGGACAGCGTGTGTGTCACAAACCCCATTGGACAGCCTGTGTGTCACAAGCCGCATTGGACAGAGTGTGTGTCACAAACCCCATTGGACAGCGTGTGTGTCATAACCCCCATTTCACAGCGTGTGTCTCACAAACCCCTTTGGACAGTGTGTGCGTCACAAAACCCATTGGACAACGTGTGTGTCATGAACCCTACTGGACAGCTTGTGTGTCACAAGACCAATTTGTCAGAGTGTGTGTGTCACAATCCCCATTGGACAGTGTGTGTGTCACAAACCCCACTGGACAACGTGTGTGTCGCGAACCCCACTGGCCAGCTTGTGTGTCACAAGACCAATTTGTCAGAGTGTGTGTGTCACAATCCCCATTGCACAGTGTGTGTGTGTCACAAAACACTTTGGACAGACTGTGTGTCACAAAAACCATTGGACAGCTTTTATGTCACAAACCCATTGGACAGAGAGTGTGTGTCACAAAACCCACTTGACAGTGTGTGTGTCATGAACCCCATTGGACAGTGTGTGTGTCACAAACCCCACCGGACATCGTGTGTGTCACAAGCACCATTGGACAGAGTGTGTGTGTGACAAACCCCATTGTACAGCATGTGTGTCAAAAGCCACATTGGACAGAGTGTGTGTTTCACAAACCCCATTGGACAGTGTGTGTGTCAAAAGCCACATTGGACAGAGTGTGTGTTTCACAAACCCCATTGAACAGCGTGTGTGTCACAAACCGCAATATGACCGTGTGTGTGTGTAACAATACCCATTGGACAGTGTGTGTGTGTCACAAACCCCATTGGACAGAGTTTGTGTCACAAACGCCCGTAGACAGAGTGTGTGTGACACAAACCCCATTGGACATCGTGTGTGTCATAAACCCCACTGGACATCATGTGTGTCACAAACCCCTTTGGACAGTGTGTGTTTCATAAACCCCATTGGACAGCGTGTGTGTGTCACAATCCCCACTGGACAGTGTGTGCGTGTGTCACAAAACCCACTGGACAGTGAGTGTGTCTCACAATCCCCATTGGACAGTTTTTGTGTGTCACAAACCCCATTGGACAGCGTCTGTGTCACAAACCCCATTGGACAGCGTGTGTGTCACAATCCCCATTGGACAGAGTGTGTGTCACAAACCCCATTGGACAGAGTGTGTCTCATAAACCCCATTGGACAGCGTGTGTGTGTCACAATCCCCATTGGACAGTGTTTATGTGTCACAAACCCCATTGGACAGCGTCTGTGTCACAAACCCCATTGGACAGAGTGTGTGTCACAATCCCCAATGCACAGAGTGTGTGTCACAATCCCCATTAGACAGTGTGTGTGTCACAAAACCCATTGGACAGCGTGTGTGTCACAAACCCCATTGGACAGAGTGTGTGTGTCACAAACCCCATTGGACAGTGTGTGTGTCATAAATCCCATTGGACAGCGTCTATGTTTCACAATCCCCATTGGACAGTGTCTGAGTGTCACAAACCCCATTAGACAGAGTGTGTGTCACAAAACCCACTGGACAGTGTGTGTGTCACAATCCCCATTGGACACTGTGTGTGTCACAAACCCCATTGGATATCGTGTGTGTCACAAGACCCATTGGACAGCGTGTGTGTCACAATCCCCATTGGACAGCGTGTGTGTCACAAACCCCTTTGGACAACGTGTGTGTCACAATACCCAATAGACACTGTGTGTGTCACAAACCCCATTAGATATCGTGTGTGTCACAAGCCCCATTGGACAGCGTGTGTGTCACAAATACCATTGGAGAGCGTGTGTGTGTAACAATACCCACTGGATAGTGTTTGTGTCACAAACCCCATTGGACAGCGTGTGTGTGTCAAAACTCCATTGTACAGTGTGTGTTTCACAAACACCATCGGAGAGCGTGTGTGTCACAAGCCCCTTGGACAGAGTTTGTGTGTCACAAAACCGATTGGACAGTGTGTGTTTCACAAACCCCATTAGACAGCGTGTGTGTCACGAACCCCATTGGACAGCGTGTGTGTCACAAGCGCCATTGGACAGAGTGTGTGTATCACAAACCCCATTGGAAAGTGTACGTGTCACAATCCCAATTGGATAGCGTGAGTGTGTCACAAACCCTCCTGGTCAGAGTGTGTGTCACAAAACCCATTGGACAGCATGCGTGTCGCAAACACCATTGGACAGTGTGTGTGTAACAAACCCAATTGGTCTGCATGTTTGTCTCAAACCCCATGGGACAGTGTGTGTGTCACAAACCCCATTGTATAGCGTGTGTGTGTCAAAAACACAATTAGATAGTATTTGTGTCATAAACCCCATTGGATAGCATGTGTGTGTCATAAACCCTATTGGACAGTATGTATGTCAGAATCCCCATTTGACAGCGTCTGTGTCAGAGACATCATTGGACAGCGTGTGTGTTCAAGACCCATTCGACAGCGTGTGTGTCACAAACCCCCGTGGACACTGTGTGTGTCACAAACCCCATTGGACAGTGTGTGTGTCACAAACCCCACTGAACAGTGTGTGTGTCACAAACACCCATGGACAGTGTGCATGTCACAAACCCCATTGTACATCGTGTGTGTCACAAAACCTTTTGGACAGTGTGTGTGTCACAAAACCCACTGGACAGCGTGTGTGTCACAAACACAATTGGACAGAGTGTGTGTGTAACAATACCCACTGGATAGTGTTTGTGTCACAAACCCCATTGGACAGCGTGTGTGTGTCACAACTCCATTGTACAGTGTGTGTTTCACAAACACCATCGGAGAGCGTGTGTGTCACAAGCCCCTTGGACAGAGTTTGTGTGTCACAAAACCCATTCAACAGTGTGTGTGTAACAATACGCATTGGAGAGTGTGTGTGTCACAAACACAATTGGACAGAGTGTGTGTGTAACAATACCCATTGGACAGCGTGTGTATCACAAGCGCCATTGGACAGAGTGTATGTGTCACAAACCCCATTGGATAGCGTGTGTGTGTCACAAACCCTCCTGGTCATTGTGTGTTTCACAAAACCCATTGGACAGCATGCGTGTCACAAACACCTTTGGACATTGTGTATGTAACAAAACCAATTGGTCAGCGTGTGTGTTTCACAAACCCCATTGGATAGCGTGTGTGTGTCACAAACCCATTAGAAAGTGTGCGTGTCACAAACACCATTGGAAAGTATGCGTGCCACAAACCCCATTGGATAGCGTGTGAGATGTCACAAACCTTATTGGAGAGTGTGTGTGCCACAAACCCCACTGGAGAGCGTGTGTGTCACGAACCGCATTGGACAGCATGTGTGTCACAAACCCCATAGGACAGAGTGTGTGTCTCAAGCCCCATTGGACAGAGTGTTTGTGTCACAAACCCCATTGTACAGCATGTGTTTCACAATCCCCATTGGACAGCGTGTGTGTCACAAACCCCATTGGAAAGTGTGTGTGTCACAAAACCCATTGGATAGCGTTTTTGTCACAAACCCCTTTGGATAGTGTGTGTGATGTCACAAACCCTATTGGACAGTGTGTGTGTCACAAAATCCACTGGACAGCGTGTGTGTCACGAACCCCTTTGGAGAGCTTGCGTGTCACAAGAAATATTGGACAGAGTGTGTGTGTCACTAACACCATTGGACAGCGTGTGTGTGTCACAATCCCCATTGGACAGAGTTTGGGTCACAAACCCCATTGGACAGCGTGTGTGTCACAAACACCATTGGACAGTGTGTGTGGGACATACCCCATTGGACAGCGTGTGTGTGTCACAAATGCCTTTGGATAGCATGTGTGTGTCACAAACCACATTGGACAGCGTGTAGTGTCAGAAATCCCATTGGACAGTGTGTGTCACAAATCCCATTGGACAGCGTGTGTGTCACAAACCCCATTGGACAGCTTGTGTGTGTCACAAAGCCCATTTGACAGAGTGTGTGTCACAAACACCATTGGACAATGTGTGTGTAACATACCCAATTGTTCAGAGTGTGTGCAACAATCTCCAGGAGACAGCGTGTGTGTGTCACACACCTCATTGGAAAGTGTGTGTGTCACAAACCCCATTTTATAGCGTGTGTGTGTCACAAAACCCATTATAAAGTGTGTGTGTTACAAACCCCAGTGGATAGCGTGTGTGTGTCACAAACCCTATTGGACAGTCTGTAGGTCACAATCCCCACTGGACGGCGTCTATGTCACAAACCCCATTGGACAGCGTGTGTGTCACAAACACCATTGGACAGCATCTGTATGTCACAATCACCATTGGACAGCGTGTGTGTGTCACAATCCCCATTGAACAGTGTGTGTGTCACAAAAAGCATTGGATAGCGTGTGTGTCACAATCCCCATTGGACAGCGTGTGTGTCACAATCCCCATTTGACAGCGTGTGTGTCACAAAACCCATTGGATAGCATGTGTATGTCACAAAGCCCATTAGACAGCGTGTAGTGTCAGAAACCCCATTGGACAGTGTGTGTCACAATCCCCATTGAACAGTGTGTGTGTCACAAACCCCATCGGACAGTGTCTGTGTCACAATCCCCATTGTACAGAGTGTGTGTGTCACAAACCCCATTGGACAGCGTGTGAGTCACAAACGCCATTGGACAGTTTGTGTGTGTCACAAACCCCATTGGACAGTTTGTGTGTGTCACAAACCCCATTGGATAGCATGTGAGTGTGTCACAAACCCCATTGGACAGCGTGTAGTTTCAGAAACCCCATTGGACAGTGTGTGTCACAAATCCCATTGGACAGCTTGTGTATCACAAACCCCATTGGACAGACTGTGTCTGTCACAAACCCCATTGGATAGCATGTAAGTGTGTCACAAACCCCATTGGACAGCGTGTAGTGTCAGAAACCCCATCGGACAGTGTGTGTCACGAATCCCATTGGACAGTGTGTCTGTGTCACAGTACCCATTGGACAGTGTGTATGTCACAATCCCCTTTGGACAGCATGTGTGTCACAAAACCCATTGGATAGCATGTGGGTCACAAACCCCATTTGAAAGTGTGTGTGTCACAAACACCATTCGACAGCGTGTGTGTGCCACAAAACCCATTGTATAGCATGTGTGTGTCACAAACCCCATTGGACAGCGTGTGTGTGTCACAAAGCCCATTTGAAATTGTGTGTGTCACAATCCCCATTGGAGAGTGTGTGTGTCACAAAACCCATTGGTAGCGTGTGTGTCACAATCCCCATTGGAAAGTGTGTGTGTCTCACAAACATCATTGGACAGCGTGTGTGTCATAAACCTCATTGGACAGAGTGTGTGTGTCACAAACCCCGTTGGACAGTGTGTGTGCGTCGCAAAACCCATTGGAGAGTTCGTGTGTCACAAAACCCTTTGGATAGCATGCGTGTCACAAATGCCAAGGGACAGTGTGTGTTTAACAAAACCAATTTGTCAGCGTGTGTGTCATAAGCACCATTGGACAGTGTGTGTGTCACAAACCCCATTGGAAAGTGTATGTGTCACAAACCCCATTGCGTAGCGTGTGTGTGTCACAATACCCATTGAACAGTGTGTGTGTCACAAACCCCATTGGACAGATTTTGTGTCACAAATCCCTTTGGACAGTGTGTGTGTCACAATCCTTATTGGACAGTGTGTGTGCAACAAACCCCATTGGACAGCCTGTGTGTGTCACAATACCCATGGGACAGCTTGTGTGTCACAAACCCCTTTGAACAGTGTGTGTGTCACAAAACCCATTGGACAGCGTGTGTGGTACAAGCCCATTGGACAGAGTGTGTGTGTCACAAAACCCCGTGGACACTGCGTGTGTCACGAACGCTATTGGTCAGTGTGTGTGTCACAAACCCCCCTGGACAGTGTGTGTGTCACAAACCCCACTGGGCAGTGTGTGTGTCACAAAACCCACTGGGCAGCGTGTATGTCACATATCCCATTGGACAGCGTGTGTGTCACAAACCCCAATATGACAGCGTGTGTGTATAACAAACCCCATTGGACAGTGTGTGTGTCACAAAACCCCGTGGACACTGTGTGTGTCACGAATGTCATTGGACAGTGTGTGTGTCACAACCATCCATGGGCAGTGTGTGTGTCACAGTGCCCAGTGGACAGAGTTTGTGTCACAAACCCCATTGGACAGTGTGTGTGTCCAAACCCCATTCGACAGCGTGTGTGTCACAAGCACCATTGGACATAGTGTGTGTGTGAGAAACCCCATTGGAAAGTGTATGTGTCACAAACTCCATTGGATAGCGTCTGTGTGTCACAAACCCCATTGGACAGCCTGTGTGTGTCACAAAACCCACTGGACAGCGTTTGTGTGACAAGCCCCATTGGACAGCGTGTGTGTCAAAAGCCACATTGGACAGAGTATGTGAGTCACAAACCCATTGGACAGCATGTGTGTCACAATCCCCATTGGACAGAGTTTGTGTCACAAACCCCATAGGACAGCGTGTGTGTGTCACAATGCCCATTGGACAGTGTGTGAGTCACAAACCCCATTGGACAGTGTGTGTGTCACAAACACCATGGGAAAGCGTGTGTGTTTCAAACACCATTGGACACTGTGTGTGTCACAAACCCCATCGGACAGCGTGTGTGTGTCACAATCCTTCCTGGTCAGTGTGTGCGTCACAAAACCCATTGGACAGCGAGTGTGTCAGAAACCCCTTTGGACAGTGTGTGTCACAAATCCCTTTGGACAGTGTGTGTGTCACAAACCCCTTTGGACATTGTGAGTGTCACAAACCCCATTGGACAGAGTGTGTGCAACAAACCCCATTGGACAGCGTGTGTGTGTCACAATACTCATGGGACAGCTTCTGTGTCACAAGCCCATTTGACAGAGTGTGTGTGTCACAAAAACTACTGGACAGAGTTTGTGTGACAAACCCCATTGGACAGCGTGTCAAAAGCCACATTGGACAGCGTATGTGTGTCACAAACCCATTGGACAGCCTGTGTGTCACAATCCCCATTGGACAGTGTTTGAGTCACAAACCCCATTGGAAAGTGTGAGTGTCACAAACCCTATTGGACAAAGTTTGTGTCACAAACACCCATGGACAGCGTGCGTGTCACAAACCCCTTTGGACATTGTGAGTGTCACAAACCCCATTGGACAGTGTGTGTGTCACAAACCGCATTGGACAGACTTTGTGTCAGAAACCCCATTGGACAGCGTGTGTGTCACAAACACCATTGGACAGTGTGTGTGTCACAAACTCCATTGGACAGTGTGTGTGTCACAACCCCCCCTGGACAGTGTGTGTGTCACAATCCCCATTGGACACGGTGTGTGTCTCAAACCCCCGTGGACACTGTGTGTGTCACAAAATCCCATTGAACAGCGTGCGTGTCACAAACCCCAATCGACATCGTATGTGTCACAAACCCCTTTGGAAAGTGTGTGGGTCACAAACCCCACTGGATAGCATGTGTGTGTCACAAACCCTATTGGACAGTGTGTGTGTGTCACAATCCCCATTGGACAGTGTGTGTGTCACAAAACCCATTGGATAGCGTGTGTGTGTCACAAACCCTATTGAACAGATTGTGTGTTTCACAAACCCCATTGGACAGCATGTGTGTCATGAACCCCATTGGACAGCGTGTGTGTCACAAGACCCATTGGGCAGAGTGTGTGTGTCACAAACCTTATTGGACAGCGTGTGTGTTACAATCCCCATTGGACAGCGTGTGTGTCACAAGCTCCATTGAACAGAGGGTGTGTGTCACAATCCCCATTGGACAGCGTGTGTGTCACAAACCCCATTGGACAGAGTGTGTGTCACAAAACCCTTTGGACAGATTGTATATGTCACAATACCCATTGTACAGCGTGTGTGTCACAAACACGCATGGACAGTGTGAGTGTCACAAACCCCATTGGACACCCTGTGTGTCACAGACCCCTTTGGACAGTGTGTCTGTCACACACCCCATTGGACAGCGTGTGTGTGTCACAATCCCCATTGGACAGTTTGTGTGTCACAAACCCCATGGGACATCATGTGTTTCACAAGCGTCATTGGACAGAGTGTGTGTGTCACAAACCCCATTGGAAAGTTTATGAGTCACAAACCGCATTGGATAGCGTGTGTGTGACAAACTCCATTGGACAGAGTGTGTGTCACAAACCCCATTGGACAGTGTGTGTGTCACAAACCCCATTGGACAGCGTGTGTATATAACAGTACCGATTGGACAGTGTCTGTGACAAACCCCATTGGACAGCGTGTGTGTCACCACCCCCCGTGGACACTGTGTTTTTCACGAACGCCATGGGACAGTTTGTGTGTCACAAACCCTCCTGGACAGTTTGTGTGTCACAATCCCCAATGGACAGCGTGTGTGTTACAAATCCCCTTTGTACATCGGGCGTGTCACAAAGTCCTTTGGACAGTGTGTGTGTCACAAACCCCATTGGACATAGTGTGTGTGTCAGAAAACCCAATGGACAGCTTCTGTGTCACGAACCCCATTGGACAGCGTGTGTGTCACAAGCGCCATTGTACAGAGAGTGTGTGTCACAAACCCCATTGGATAGCGTGTGTGTGGAACAAACCCCATTAGAAAGTGTGCGTGTGACAAACCCCTTTGGAAAATGTGTGTGTGACAAACCCCATTGGATAGCGTGTGTGTGTCACAAACCCCATTAGAAAGTGTGCGTGTGACAAACCCCTTTGGAAAGTGTGTGTGTCACAAACCCCATTTGATAGCATGTGTGTGTCACAAACCCTATAGACAGTGTGTGGGTAACAAACCCCATTGGACAGCGTGTGTGTCACAATCCCCTTTAGACAGCTTGTGTGTCACAATCCCCTTTGGACAGCGTGTGTGTCACAATCCCCATTGGACAGCGTGTGTGTGTCACAAAACCCATTGGACAGAGTGTGTTTCACAAAATCCCATGTACAGTGTGCGTGTCACAAACCCCATTGGACATTGTGTGTGTCACAAACCCGTTTGGATATTGTGTGTGTCACAGACCCCATTGGACAGCGTGTGTGTGTCACAAAACTCAAGGGACAGCGTGTGTGTCACGAAACCCATTGGACAGCGTGTGTGTCACAAGCGCCATTGGTCAAAGTGTGTGTGTCACAAACCCCATTGGACAGAGTGTGTATGTCACAATCCCCATTGGACAGTGTTTGTGTGTTACGAACCCCATTGGATAGCGTGTGTGTGTCACAAACCCCATTGGAAAGTGTATGTGTCAACAAAACCCAATGGACAGTGTGTCTGATGTCGCAATCCTCATTGGACAGCGTGTGTGTCACAAGCCCCATTGGACAGCGTCTGTGTCACAAGCACCATAGGACAGCGTGTGTGTGTAACAATACCCATTGGACAGTGTGTGTGTCACAAACCGCATTGGACATCGTGTGTGTCATAAACCCCATTGGACATCGTGTGTGTCACAGATCCTTTTGGACAGTGTGTGTCTCACAAACCCCGCTGGACAGCGTGTGTGTCACAAACACCCATGGACAGTGTGCGTGTCACAAACTCCACTGGACATCATGTGTGTCACGAACCCCTTTGGACAGTGTGTGTTTCACAAACCCCATTGGACAGCGTGTGTGTAGTCACAATCACCATTGGACAGTGTGTGTGTGTGTCACAAACCCCATTGGACAGTGAGTGTGTCTCACAATCCCCATTGGACAGTTTTTTTGTGTCGCAAACCCCATTGGACAGCGTCTGTGTCACAAACTCCATTGGACAGCGTGTCTGTCACAATCCCCAATGGACAGAGTGTGTGTCACAAACGCCATTGGACAGCGTGTGTGTCACAAACCCCTTTGGACAGTGTTTGTGTCAAAAACCCCATTGGACAGCGCGTGTGTGACACAATCCCCTTTAGTCAGTCTGTGTGTCACGAACCCCTTTGGACAGAATGTTTGTCATAAACCCCATTGGACAGCGTGTGTGTGTCACAATCCGCATTGGACAGTGTTTGTGTTTCACAAACCCCATTGGACAGCGAGTGTGTGACACAATCCTCTTTGGACAGCGTGTGTGTCACGAACCCCATTGGACAGCGTTTGTGTCACAAGCACCATTGGAGAGAGTGTGGTGTCACAAACCCCATTGAAATGTGTATGTGGCACAAACCCATTGGATAGCGTGTGTGTCACAAACCACATTGGACAGCGTGTGTGTCACAAACCCCATTGGACAGCATGTGTGTGTCACAATATGCATTGGACAGTGTGTGTGTCACAAACCCCATTGGACAGAATTTGTGTCACAAACCCCATTGGACAGCGTGTGTGTCACAAACCACATTGGACAGCGTGTGTGTCACAAACCCCAGTGGACAGCATGTGTGTGTCACAATACTCATTGGACAGTGTCTGTGTCACAAACCCCATTGGACAGAATTTCTGTCACGAACCCCATTGCACAGCGTGTGTGTCACAAATGCCATTGGACAGTGTATGTGTCACAAACCCCTTTGGATAGCGTGTGTGTGGAACAAAACCCATTAGAAAGTGTGTGTGTCACAAACCCCATTTGATAGCATGTGTGTGTCACAAACCCTATTAGACAGTGTGTGGGTAACAAACCCCATTGGACAGCGTGTGTGTCACAATCCCCTTTGGACAGCTTGGGTGTCACAATCCCCTTTGGACAGCGTGTGTGTCACAATCCCCATTGGACAGCGTGTGTGTGTCACATAACCCATTGGACAGAGTGTGTTTCACAAAAATCCAATGTACAGTGTGCGTGTCACAAACCCCATTGGACATTGTGTGTATCACAAACCCCTTTGGATATTGTGTGTGTCACAGACCCCATTGGACAGCGTGTGTGTGTCACAACACCATTGGACAGTCTGTGTCTGTTACAAACCCATTGGACAGAGTGTGTGTGTCACAAAACTCAAGGGACAGCGTGTGTATCACGAAACCCATTGGACAGCGTGTGTGTCACAAGCGCCATTGGACAGACTGTGTGTGTCACAAAACCCATTGGACAGAGTGTGTATGTCTCAATCCCCATTGGACAGTGTTTGTGTGTTACGAACCCCATTGGACAGCGTGTGTGTGTCACAAACCCCATTTGACAGAGTGTGTGTCACAAACCCTCCTGGTTAGTGTGTGTGTCACAAACCCCATTGGACAGCGTGTGTGTCACAAACCCTATGGGACAGTGTGTGTGTGTCACAAACCCCATTACAAAGTGTGCGTGTCAAAATCCCATTGGGTAGAGTATGTGTGTCACAAACCACATTGGACAGTGTGTAGGTCACAATCCCCATTGGACAGCATCTGTGTCACAAACCCCTTTTGACAGCGTTTTTGTAACAAACACCATTGGACAGCATGTGTGTGTCCCAATCCCCTTTGTACAGTGTGTGTGTCACAAACCCCATTGGACAGCGTGTGTGTCACAAACCCCACTGGACAGCGTGTAGTGTCAGAAACCCCATTGGACAGTGTGTGTCACAAATCCCATTGGACAGCTTGTGTATCACAAACCCCATTGGACAGACTGTGTCTGTCACAAACCCCATTGGATAGCATGTAAGTGTGTCACAAACCCCATTGGACAGCGTGTAGTGACAGAAACCCCATCGGACAGTGTGTGTCACAAATCCCATTGGACAGCTTGTGTGTGTCACAAACCCTCCTGCTCAGTATGTGTTTCACAAACCCCATTGGAAGGTGTGTGTGTCACAAACCCCATTGGATAGCATGTGTGTGTCATAAAACCCATTAAAGAGTATGCGTTTCACAAAACACATTGAATTCCGTGTGTGTGTCACAAACCCCATTAGAAAGTGTGCGTGTCACAAACCCCATTTGAAAGTGTGTGTGTCACAAACCCCATTAGAAAGTGTGCGTGTCACAAACCCCATTGGATAGATTGTGCGTGTCACAAACCCTATTGGACAGTATGTATGTCACAGTCCCCATTGGACAGCGTGTGTGTCACAAACACCATTGGAAAGCGTGTGTGTGTCACAATCCCCATTGGAAAGTGTATGTGTCACAAACACCATTGGATAGCGTTAGTGTGTCACAAACCCTTGTGGACACTGTTTGTTTCACAAACCCCATTAGACAGTGTGTGTGTCACAACCCCAACTGGACAGCGTGTGTGTCACAATCCCCATTGGACAGTGTGTGTGTGTCACAAACCCCATTTTACATCCAGTGTAAAGAGTATGCGTTTCACAAAACACATTGGATTCCGTGTGTGTGTCACAAACCCCATTGGAAAGTGTGCGTCTCAAACCCAATTAGAAAGTGTGCGTGTCACAAACACCATTGTATAGAATGTGCGTGTCACAAACCCCATTGGACAGCGTGTGTGAATAACAGTACCCATTGGAGAGTGTGTGTGACAAACCCCATTGGACAGCGTGTGTGTCACAAACCCCCGTGGACACCGTGTGCGTCACAAAGGCCATTCGACAGTGTGTGTGTCACAAAACCAATTCATCAGCGTGCGTGTCACAAACCCCATGGGACAGCGTGTGTGTGTCACAAACCCCATTGGAAAGTGTGTGTGTCACAAACCCCATTGGATAGCGTGTGTGTGTGACAAACCCCATTAAAAAGTGTGCGTGTCACAAACCCCATTTGAAAGTGTGTGTGTCACAATCCCCATTGGATAGCGTGTGTGTCACAAACCCCATTGGAAAGTGTGTGTGTCACAAACCCCATTGGATAGCATGTGTCTGTCACAAACCCCATTGGACAGTGTGTGTGTCACAAACCCCACTGGACAACGTGTGTGTCACAAACCCCTTTGGACAGTGTGTGTGTCACAAACCCCACTGGACAGTGTGTGTGTCACAATCCCCATTTGACAGCGTGTGTGTCACAAACCCCCGTGGACAGCGTGTGTGTCACAAACCCCATTGGACAGAGTGTGTGTGTCACAAACCCCATTGGACATCGAGTGTGTCACAATCCCCATTGGACAGCGTGTGTGTCAGGAACCCCATTAGACAGCGTGTGTGTCACAAGCGCCATTGGAAAGTGTGTGTGTCACAAACCCCATTGGAAAGTGTGTGTGTCATAACCCCCATTTTACAGCGTGTGTGTGTCACAATCCTCATTGGACAGTGTGTGTGTGTCACAAACCCCATTGGACAGCGTGTGTATCACAAACCCCTTTGGACAGTGTGTGTGTCACAAACCCCATTCTACAGTGCGTGTGTGTCACATTCCCCATTGGACAGCGTGTGTGTCACAATACCCATTGGACAGAGCGTGTGTGTCACAGTCCCCATTGGACAGCGTGTGTGTCACGAATCCCATTGGACAGTGTGTCTGTGTCACAGTACCCATTGGACAGTGTGTATGTCACAATCCCCTTTGGACAGCATGTGTGTCACAAAACCCATTGGATAGCATGTGGGTCACAAACCCCATTTGAAAGTGTGTGTGTCACAAACCCCATTGGACAGCGTGTATGTGCCACAAAACCCATTGTATAGCATGTGTGTGTCACAAACCCCATTGGACATCGTGTGTGTGTCACAAAGCCCATTTGAAATTGTGTGTGTCACAATCCCCATTGGAGAGTGTGTGTGTCACAAAACCCATTGGATAGCGTGTGTGTCACAATCCCCATTGGAAAGTGTGTGTGTCTCACAAACATCATTGGACAGCGTGTGTGTCATAAACCCCTTTGGACAGAGTGTGTGTGTCACAAACCCCATTGGACAGTGTGTGTGCGTCGCAAACCCCATTGGAGAGTGCGTGTGTCACAAAACCCTTTGGATAGCATGCGTGTCACAAATGCCAAGGGACAGTGTGTGTTTAACAAAACCAATTTGTCAGCGTGTGTGTCACAAGCACCATTGGACAGTGTGTGTGTCACAAACCCCATTGGAAAGTGTATGTGTCACAAACCCCATTGCGTAGCGTGTGTGTGTCACAATACCCATTGAACAGTGTGTGTGTCACAAACCCCATTGGACAGATTTTGTGTCACAAATCCCTTTGGACAGTGTGTGTGTCACAATCCTTATTGGACAGTGTGTGTGCAACAAACCCCATTGGACAGCCTGTGTGTGTCACAATACCCATGGGACAGCTTGTGTGTCACAAACCCCTTTGAACAGTGTGTGTGTCACAAAACCCATTGGACAGCGTGTGTGGTACAAGCCCATTGGACAGAGTGTGTGTGTCACAAAACCCCGTGGACACTGTGTGTGTCACGAACGCTATTGGTCAGTGTGTGTGTCACAAACCCCCCTGGACAGTGTGTGTGTCACAAACCCCTTTGGGCAGTGTGTGTGTCACAAACCCCATTGGATAGCGTGTGTGTGTCACAAACCCTATTGGGCAGTGTGTGTGTCACAAAACCCACTGGGCAGCGTGTATGTCACATACCCCATTGGACAGCGTGTGTGTCACAAACCCCAATATGACAGCGTGTGTGTATAACAAACCCCATTGGACAGTGTGTGTGTCACAAACCCCATTGGACAGTGTGTGTGTCACAAAACCCCGTGGACACTGTTTGTGTCACGAATGTCATTGGACAGTGTGTGTGTCACAACCATCCATGGACAGTGTGTGTGTCACAATGCCCAGTGGACAGAGTTTGTGTCACAAACCCCATTGGACAGTGTGTGTGTCCAAACCCCATTCGACACCGTGTGTGTCACAAGCACCATTGGAAATAGTGTGTGTGTGAGAAACCCCATTGGAAAGTGTATGTGTCACAAACTCCATTGGATAGCGTCTGTGTGTCACAAACCCTATTGGACAGTGTGTGTGTCACAAAACCCACTGGACAGCGTTTGTGTGACTAGCCCCATTGTACAGCGTGTGTGTCAAAAGCCACATTGGACAGAGTATGTGAGTCACAAACCCATTGGACAGCGTGTGTGTCACAATCCCCTTTGGACAGAGTTTGTGTCACAAACCCCATAGGACAGCGTGTGTGTGTCACAATGCCCATTGGACAGTGTGTGAGTCACAAACCCCATTGGACAGTGTGTGTGTCACAAACACCATGGGAAAGCGTGTGTGTTTCAAACACCATTGGACACTGTGTGTGTCACAAACCCCATCGGAAAGCGTGTGTGTGTCACAATCCTTCCTGGTCAGTGTGTGCGTCACAAAACCCATTGGACAGCGAGTGTGTCAGAAACCCCTTTGGACAGTGTGTGTCACAAATCCCATTGGACAGAGTGTGTGTCACAAACCCCATTGGACAGTGTGTGTGTCACAAACCCCAATGGACAGCGTGTGTGTCACAAACACCCATGAACAGCGTGCGTATCTCAAACCACATTGGACATCGTGTGTGTAACAAACCCCTTTGGACAGTGTGTGTATTACAAACCCCATTGGACAGAGTGTTTTTCACAAGCTCATTGGACAGAGTGTGTGTGTCACAAACCCCATTGTACAGCGTGTTTCTCACAATCCCCATTGGACAGCGTGTGTGTCACAAGCCCATTGGACAGAGTGTGTGTGTCAAAAATCCCCGTGGACACCGTGTGTGTCACGAATGCCATTGGACAGTGTGTGTGTCACAACCTCCCCTGGACAGTGTGTGTGTCACAGTCCCCAGTGGACAGAGTTTGTGTCACAAACCCCATTGGACAGTGTGTGTGTCACACACCCCACTCAACAGCCTGTGTGTCACAAGCACCATTGTACAGAGTTTGTGTGTCAGAAACCCCATTGGAAAGTGTATGTGTCACAAACCCAATTGGATAGCGTCTGTGTGTCATAAACCCTATTGGACAGTGTGTGTGTCACAAAACCCACTGGACAGCGTTTGTGTGACAAACCCCATTGGACAGCGTGTGTGTCAAAAGCCACATTGGACAGCGTATGTGTGTCACAAACCCATTGGACAGCCTGTGTGTCACAATCCCCATTGGACAGTGTTTGAGTCACAAACCCCATTGGAAAGTGTGAGTGTCACAAACCCTATTGGACAAAGTTTGTGTCACAAACACCCATGGACAGCGTGCGTGTCACAAACCCCTTTGGACATTGTGAGTGTCACAAACCCCATTGGACAGTGTGTGTGTCACAAACCCCATTGGACAGACTTTGTGTCACAAACCCCATTGGACAGCGTGTGTGTCACAAACACCATTGGACAGTGTGTGTGTCACAAACCCCATTGGACAGTGTGTGTGTCACAACCCCCCCTGGACAGTGTGTGTGTCACAATCCCCATTGGACACGGTGTGTGTCTCAAACCCCCGTGGACACTGTGTGTGTCACAAAATCCCATTGAACAGCGTGCGTGTCACAAACCCCAATGGACATCGTATGTGTCACAAACTCCTTTGGAAAGTGTGTGGGTCACAAACCCCACTGGATAGCATGTGTGTGTCACAAACCCTATTGGACAGTGTGTGTGTGTCACAATCCCCATTGGACAGTGTGTGTGTCACAAAACCCATTGGATAGCGTGTGTGTGTCACAAACCCTATTGAACAGATTGTGTGTGTCACAAACCCCATTGGACAGCATGTGTGTCATGAACCCCATTGGACAGCGTGTGTGTCACAAGACCCATTGGGCAGAGTGTGTGTGTCACAAACCTTATTGGACAGCGTGTGTGTTACAATCCCCATTGGACAGCGTGTGTGTCACAAGCTCCATTGGACAGAGCGTGTGTGTCACAATCCCCATTGGACAGCGTGTGTGTCACAAACCCCATTGGACAGCGTGTGTGTCACAAAACCCTTTGTACAGATTGTATATGTCATTATCCCCATTGTACAGCGTGTGTGTCACAAACACGCATGGACAGTGTGAGTGTCACAAACCCCATTGGACACCCTGTGTGTCACAGACCCCTTTGGACAGTGTGTCTGTCACACACCCCATTGGACAGCGTGTGTGTGTCACAATCCCCATTGGACAGTTTGTGTGTCACAAACCCCATGGGACAGCATGTGTTTCACAAGAGTCATTGGACAGAGTGTGTGTGTCACAAACCCCATTGGAAAGTTTATGAGTCACAAACCGCATTGGATAGCGTGTGTGTGACAAACTCCATTGGACAGAGTGTGTGTCACAAACCCCATTGGACAGTGTGTGTGTCACAAACCCCATTGGACAGCATGTGTATATAACAGTACCGATTGGACAGTGTCTGTGACAAACCCCATTGGACAGCGTGTGTGTCACCACCCCCCGTGGACACTGTGTTTTTCACAAACGCCATGGGACAGTTTGTGTGTCACAAACCCTCCTGGACAGTTTGTGTGTCACAATCCCCAATGGACAGCGTGTGTGTTACAAATCCCCTTTGTACATCGGGCGTGTCACAAAGTCCTTTGTACAGTGTGTGTGTCACAAACCCCATTGGATATAGTGTGTGTGTCAGAAAACCCAATGGACAGCTTCTGTGTCACGAACCCCATTGGACAGCGTGTGTGTCACAAGCGCCATTGTACAGAGTGTGTGTGTCACAAACCCCATTGGATAGCGTGTGTGTGGAACAAACCCCATTAGAAAGTGTGCGTGTGACAAACCCCTTTGGAAAGTGTGTGTGTGACAAACCCCATTGCATAGCGTGTGTGTGTCACAAACCCCATTTGATAGCATGTGTGTGTCACAAACCCTATTAGACAGTGTGTGGGTAACAAACCCCATTGGACAGCGTGTGTGTCACAATCCCCTTTAGACAGCTTGTGTGTCACAATCCCCTTTGGACAGCGTGTGTGTCACAATCCCCATTGGACAGCGTGTGTGTGTCACAAAACCCATTGGACAGAGTGTTTTTCACAAAATCCCATGTACAGTGTGCGTGTCACAAACCCCATTGGACATTGTGTGTGTCACAAACCCCTTTGGATATTGTGTGTGTCACAGACCCCATTGGACAGCGTGTGTGTGTCACAACACCATTGGACAGTCTGTGTCTGTTACAAACCCATTGGACAGAGTGTGTGTGTCACAAAACTCAAGGGACAGCGTGTGTGTCACGAAACCCATTGGACAGCGTGTGTGTCACAAGCGCCATTGGTCAAAGTGTGTGTGTCACAAACCCCATTGGACAGAGTGTGTATGTCACAATCCCCATTGGACAGTGTTTGTGTGTTACGAACCCCATTGGACAGCGTGTGTGTGTCACAAACCCCATTGGAAAGTGTATGTGTCACAAAACATATTGGACAGTGTGTCTGATGTCGCAGTCCTCATTGGACAGCGTGTGTGTCACAAGCCCCATTGGACAGCGTCTGTGTCACAAGCACCATAGGACAGCGTGTGTGTGTAACAATACCCATTGGACAGTGTGTGTGTCACAAACCCCATTGGACAGCGTGTGTGTCACAAACGCCCGTAGACACAGTGTGTCTCACAAACCCCATTGGACATCGTGTGTGTCATAAACCCCATTGGACATCGTGTGTGTCACAAATCCTTTTGGACAGTGTGTGTCTCACAAACCCCGCTGGACAGCGTGTGTGTCACAAACACCCATGGACAGTGTGCGTGTCACAAACTCCACTGGACATCATGTGTGTCACAAACCCCTTTGGACAATGTGTGTTTCACAAACCCCATTGGACAGCGTGTGTGTCACAAACCCCAGTGGACAGCATGTGTGTGTCACAATACTCATTGGACATTGTCTGTGTCACAAACCCCATTGGACAGAATTTCTGTCACGAACCCCATTGCACAGCGTGTGTGTCACAAACCCCATTGGACAGCGTGTGTGTCACAATCCCCAATGGACAGAGTGTGTGTCACAAACGCCATTGGACAGTGTGTGTGTCACAAACCCCTTTGGACAGTGTTTGTGTCAAAAACCCCATTGGACAGCGTGTGTGTGACACAATCCCCTTTAGACAGTCTGTGTGTCACGAACCCCTTTGGACAGAATGTTTGTCATAAACCCCATTGGACAGCGTGTATGTGTCACAATCCGCATTGGACAGTGTTTGTGTTTCACAAACCCCATTGGACAGCGAGTGTGTGACACAATCCTCTTTGAACAGCGTGTGTGTCACGAACCCCATTGGACAGCGTTTGTGTCACAAGCACCATTGGAGAGAGTGTGGTGTCACAAACCCCATTGAAATGTGTATGTGGCTCAAACCCATTGGATAGCGTGTGTGTCACAAACCACATTGGACAGCGTGTGTGTCACAAACCCCATTGGACAGCATGTGTGTGTCACAATATGCATTGGACAGTGTGTGTGTCACAAACCCCATTGGACAGAATTTGTGTCACAAACCCCATTGGACAGCGTGTGTGTCACAAACCACATTGGACAGCGTGTGTGTCACAAACCCCAGTGGACAGCATGTGTGTGTCACAATACTCATTGGACATTGTCTGTGTCACAAACCCCATTGGACAGAATTTCTGTCACGAACCCCATTGCACAGCGTGTGTGTCACAAAGACCATTGGACAGTGTATGTGTCACAAACCCCATTGGACAGCGTGTGTGTCACAATCCCCAATGGACAGAGTGTGTGTCACAAATGCCATTGGACAGTGTTTGTGTCAAAAACCCCATTGGACAGCGTGTGTGTGACACAATCCCCTTTAGACAGTCTGTGTGTCACGAACCCCTTTGGACAGAATGTTTGTCATAAACCCCATTGGACAGCGAGTGTGTGACACAATCCTCTTTGAACAGCGTGTGTGTCACGAACCCCATTGGACAGCGTTTGTGTCACAAGCACCATTGGAGAGAGTGTGGTGTCACAAACCCCATTGAAATGTGTATGTGGCACAAACCTATTGGATAGCGTGTGTGTCACAAACCACATTGGACAGCGTGTGTGTCACAAACCCCAGTGGACAGCATGTGTGTGTCACAATACTCATTGGACATTGTCTGTGTCACAAACCCCATTGGACAGAATTTCTGTCACGAACCCCATTGCACAGCGTGTGTGTCACAAAGACCATTGGACAGTGTATGTGTCACAAACCCCATTAAATAGCGTGTGTGTGGAACAAACCCCATTAGAAAGTGTGCGTGTGACAAACCCCTTTGGAAAGTGTGTGTGTCACAAACCCCATTTGATAGCATGTGTGTGTCACAAACCCTATTAGACAATGTGTGGGTAACAAACTCCATTGGACAGCGTGTGTGTCACAATCCCCATTGGACAGCTTGTGTGTCACAATCCCCTTTGGACAGCGTGTGTGTCACAATCCCCATTGGACAGCGTGTGTGTGTCACATAACCCATTGGACAGAGTGTGTTTCACAAAATCCCATGTACAGTGTGCGTGTCACAAACCCCTTTGGACATTGTGTGTGTCACAAACCCCTTTGGATATTGTGTGTGTCACAGACCCCATTGGACAGCGTGTGTGTGTCACAACACCATTGGACAGTCTGTGTCTGTTACAAACCCATTGGACAGAGTGTGTGTGTCACAAAACTCAAGGGACAGCGTGTGTGTCACGAAACCCATTGGACAGCGTGTGTGTCACAAGCGCCATTGGTCAAAGTGTGTTTGTCACAAACCCCATTGGACAGAGTGTGTATGTCACAATCCCCATTGGACAGTGTTTGTGTGTTACGAACCCCATTGGACAGCGTGTGTGTGTCACAAACCCCATTTGACAGAGTGTGTGTCACAAACCCTCCTGGTTAATGTGTGTGTCACAAACCCCATTGGACAGCGTGTGTGTCACAAACCCTATGGGACAGTGTGTGTGTGTCACAAACCCCATTACAAAGTGTGCGTGTCAAAATCCCATTGGGTAGAGTATGTGTGTCACAAACCACATTGGACAGTGTGTAGGTCACAATCCCCATTGGACAGCGTCTGTGTCACAAACCCCTTTTGACAGCGTTTTTGTAACAAACACCATTGGACAGCATGTGTGTGTCCCAATCCCCTTTGTACAGTGTGTGTGTCACAAAACCCATTGGATAGCGTGTGTGTCACAAACCCCATTTGAAAGTGTGTGTGTCACAATCCCCATTGAACAGAGTTTGTGTGTGACAAACCCCATTGGACAGCGTGTGTGTCACAAACCCCGCTGGACAGCGTGTGTGTCAAAAACACCCATGGGCAGTGTGCGTATCACAAACCCCATTGGACATCATGTGTGTCACAAACCCCTTTGGAAAGAGTGTGTGTCACAAACGCCCTTGGACAGCGTGTGTGTCACAAACCGCATTAGAAAATGTGCGTGTCACAAGCCCCATTGGAACGTGTGTGTGTCACAAACTCCATTGGATAGCGTGTGTGTGTCACAAATCCCACTGGACAGCGTGTGTGTGTCACAAACCCTACTGGAGAGTGTGTGTGTCACAAACCCCATTGGACAGTGTGTGTGATGTCACAATCCGCATTGGACAGCGTGTGTGTCACAAGCCCCATTGGACAGCGTGTGTGTCACAAGCACCATTAGACAGCGTGTGTGTCACAAACCCCCGTAGACACTGTGTGTGTTACAAACCCCATTGGACAGTGTGTGTGTCACAAATACTTTTGGACCGTGTGTGTCTCACAAACCCCACCGGACAGCATGTGTGTCACAAAAACCCATCGACAGTGTGCGTGTCACGAACCCCATTGGACACCATGTGTGTCACAAACCCCATTGGAAAGTGTGCGTGTCACAATCCCCACTGGACAGCATGTGTGTCACGAACCCCATTGGACAGCGCGTGTGTTCACAAACCCCACTGTACAGCGTCTGTGTCACAGTCCCCATTGGACACCGTGTGTGTCACAAACACCATTGGACAGCATGCGTGTCACAAACACCATTGGACAGCGTTTGTGTGTCGCCATCTCCATTGGACAGCGTGTGTGTCACAAATCCCATGGGACAGTGTGTGTTTCAAAATCTCCATTGGACAGCGTGTGTGTGTCACAATCCCCATTGGACAGAGTGTGTTTCACAAACCCCATTGGACACTGTGTGTGTCATAAAAGCCATTGGACAGCAACCGTGTTACAAACACCATTGGACAGCGTGTGTATGTTACAATCCCCATTGGACAGTGTGTGTGTCAAAAACCCCTTTCGACATTTTGTGTGTCACAATCCCAATTGGACAGTGTGTGTGTGTCCCAATTCTCATTGGACAGAGTGTGTGTTACAAACTCCATTGGGCAGAGTGTCTGTCAAAAACCCCATTGGACAGTGCGTATGTCATAATCCCCATTTGACACTGTGTGTGTCACTACCCCTACTGGACAGTGTGTGTGTCACAAACCCCAACGGACAGCGTGTGTGTCACGAGTCCCGTTGGACAGCGTATGTGCCACAAGCCCCATTGGACATAGTGTGCGTGTCACAAAACCCATCGGACACCGTGTGTGTCACAACCCAATAGGACAGTGTGTGTGTCAAAAAACCCCCTGTACATTGTGTGTGTCACAAACCCCTTTGGAGAGTGTTTGTGTCACAAACCCTACTGTACAATGTCTGTGTCACAAAACCAATTGGACAGCATGTGTGTCACAATCCCCACTGGACAGCGTGTCAGTCAGATTCCCCATTGGACAGCGTGTGTGTCAGACACCAAATTTTAGAGTGTGTGTGTCACAAACACCATTGGAAAGCGTGTGTGTGTAACAAACCCCAATGGACAGTGTGTGTTTCACAAAACCCTTTGGAAAGTGTGCGTGTCACAAACCCCATTGCATAGCATGTGTGTGTCACAAAAACCATTAGAAAGTTTGTGTGTCACAAACGCAATAATATAGCGTGTCTGTGTGACAAACCCTGTTGAACAGTGTGTGTGTCACAAACCTTACTGGACAGCATGTGTGTCACGAACCCCATTGGAAAGTGTGAGTGTCACAAACCCCACTGGACAGCGTGTGTGTCACGAACCCCATTTGACAGCGTGTGTATAAGAAACCCCATTGGAAATTGTGTGTGTCACAAACCACATTGTATAGAGTGTGTATGTCACAAACCCCTTTAGAAAGTGTGCATGTCACAAACACAATTGGATATCGTTTGTGTGTCACAAACCCTATTGGACAGTGTCTGTGTCACAAACCCCACTGGACAGCGTGTGTGTCGCAATCTCCATTGGGCAGCGTGTGTGTCACAAAACCCATTGGACAGTGTGTGTGTCAAAATCCCCATTGGACAGAGTGTGTGTGTCACAATCCCCATTGGACAGTGTGTGTGTGTCAGAAACCACAATGGACAGAGTGTGTGTTACAAACACCATTGGACAGCATCCGTGTCACGAACACCATTGGATAGCATGTGTATGTCACAGTCCCCCTTGGACAGTGTGTGTGTCACAAACCCCATTGGACCTTGTGTGTGTTACAATGCCCTTTGGACTATGTGTGTGTGTCCCAATTTTCATTGGAGAGTGTGTGTGTCACAAACACCTTTGGAAAGAGTGTGTGCCACAAACCCCATTGAACAGTGTGTCTGTCACAATCCCCGTTCGACACTGTGTGTGTCACAAAACCTACTGTACAATGTCTGTGTCACAAACCCCATTGGACAGCGTGTGTGTCGTAAACCCAATTGGTCAGCGTGTGTGTGTCACAAATGCCCCTGGACAGTTTGTGTGTAACAAACCCCATTGGACACCGTGTGTGTCACAATCCCCACTGGACAGCGTGTCTGTCACAGTCCCCATTGGACAGCGTTTGTGTCAGAAACCCCATTTTAGAGTGTGTGTGTCACAAACACCATTGGAAAGCCTGTGTTTGTGACAAACCCCAATGGACAGTGTGTGTTTCACAAAACCCGTTGGAAAGTGTGTGTGTCACAAACACCATTGTATACTGTGTCTCTGTCACAAAAACCATTAGAAAGTTTGTCTGTCACAAACACAATAAGATAGCGTGTCTGTGTTACAAACCCTATTGAACAGTGTGTGTCTCACAAACCCTACTGGACAGCATGTGTGTCACGAACCCCATTGGAAAGTGTGTGTGTCACAAACCCCCCTGGACAGTGTGTGTGTCACAATCCCAAGTGGGCAGCATGTGTGTCAAAACCCTATTGGACAGTACGTGTGTGACACAAACACCCAAGGACACTGTGAGTGTCACAAATACCATTAGACAGCGTGTGTGTCACAAGCCTATTGGACAGAGTGTGTGTGGCACAAATCCCATTGTACAGCTTATTTGTCATAATCCCCATTGGACAGCGTTTGTATCACAAACCCCATTGGACAGAGTGTGTATGTCAAACCACATTGGATAGAGTGTGTGTCACAAACCCCATTGGACAGAGTGTGTGTGACAAACCCCATTTTACATTGTATGTGTCACAAACCCCATTGGATAGCGAGTGTGACACAGACACCATTGGACAGAGAGTGTGTGTCACAAAAACCACTGCACAGTGTGTGTGTCACAAACCCCTTTGGACAGAGTTCGTGTCACAAACACCATTGGACAGCCATTGGATAGCGTGTGTGTGTCACAAGCACCATTGGACAGAGTGTGGTGTCACAAACCCCATTGGAAAGTGTATGTGTCACAAACTCCATTGGATATCGTGTGTGTCACAGACCCCATTGGACAGATTGTGTGTCATAAACCCCATTGGACAGCGTGTGTATTTCACAATCCCCATTGGACAGTGTTCGTGTGTAACAAACCCCATTAGACAGAGTGTGTGTCACAAGCCCCATTGGACCGAGTGTATGTGTCACAAACCCCATTGGACAGCGTGTGTGTCACCATCCCCATTGGACAGCGTGTGTGTCACAAACCACATTGGACAGTGTGTTTGTTTCACAATACCCATTGGACAGTGTGTTTGTCACAAACGCCACTGGAAAGCGTGTGTGTCACAAACACCCATGGACAGTGAGCGTGTCACAAATCCCATTGGACATCGTGTGTGTGTTACAATCCCCATTGGACAGTGAGTGTGTCACAAACGCCATGGGACAGAGTGTGTGTCACGAATCCCTTTGGACAGTGTGTGTGTCACAAACCCCATTGGACAGAGTGTGTGTGTCACAATCCCCATTGGACAGTGTGTGTGTTACAAACCACATTGGACAGTGTGTTTGTTTCACAATACCCATTGGACAGTGTGTTTGTCACAAACGCCACTGGAAAGCGTGTGTGTCACAAACACCCATGGACAGTGAGCGTGTCACAAATCCCATTGGACATCGTGTGTGTATTACAATCCCCATTGGACAGTGAGTGTGTCACAAACGCCATGGGACAGAGTGTGTGTCACGAATCCCTTTGGACAGTGTGTGTGTCACAAACCCCATTGGACAGCGTGTGTGTGTCACAATCCCCATTTGACAGTGTGTGTGTTACAAAATCCATTCGATAGAGTGTGTTTGTCACAAACCCTCCTGGTCAGTGTGTGTGTCACAAAACTTATTGGACAGCATGCGTGTCATAAACACCATCGGGCAGTATGTGTGTAACAAACCCAATTGGCCAGTGTGTGTGTCACAAACCCCATTGGATAGCATGTGTGTGTCACAAACCCCATTAGAAAGTGAGCGTGTCACAAACCCCATTGGAAAGTGTCTGTGTCACAAACACCATTGGACAGCGTGTGTGATGTCACAAACCCTATTGGACAGTGTGTGTGTCACAAACCCCACTGGACAGCGTGTGTGTCACGAACCCCATTGGACAGCTTGTGTACCACAAGACCTATTGGACAGAGTGTATGTGTCACAAACCCCATTGGACAGCGGTTGTGTCACAAACCCCATTGGAAAGTGTGTGTCACAAACCCCATTGGACAGCGTGTGTGTCAGAAACACCATTGGATAGCGTGTGTGTGTCACAGTCCACATTGGACAGTGTGTGTGTCACAATCTCCAGTGGACAGCGTGTGTGTCAAAACCGCATTGGACAGTGTGTGTGTGTCAAAACCCACTGGACAGCGTGTGTGTCACAAACACCCATGGACAGTGTGAGTGTCACAAGCCCCATTGGATAGCGTGTGTGTCACATTCCCCTTTGGACAGTGTGTGTGTAACAAGCCTATTGGACAGAGTGCGTCTGTTACAAAATTCACTGGATAGCGTGTGTGTCACGAACCCCATTGGAATGCTTGTGTGTCGCAACCACCATTGGACAGAGTGTGTGTATCACAAACCCTATTGGAAAGTGTTTGTGCCACAAACCCCACTGGATAGCGTGTGTGTGTCAGAAACCCTATTGGACAGCCTGTAGGTCACAATCCCCTTTGGACAGCGTCTGTGTCACAAACCCCATTGGACAGTGTGTGTGTCACAAAACCCACTGGACAGCGTGTGTGTGTAATAATACCCATTGGACAGTGTGTTTGTGTAACAATACCCATTGTACAGTGTGTGTGTCACAAACCCCCGTGGACACTGTGTGTGTCACAAACACTATTGGACAGTGTGTGTGTAACAAAACCAATTGGTCAGCGTGTGTGTTCACTAACCCCATTGGACAGCGTGTTTTTCACAAGAACCATTGGAAAGCGTGTGTGTCACAAACACCCATGGACAGTGTGCTTGTCACAAACCACATTGGACATCGTGTGTGTCACAAACCTCTTCGGACAATGTGTGTGTCACAAACCCCATTAGACAGCGTGTGTGTGTCAGGAACCCCATTGGACAGCGTGTGTGTCTCAAGCGCCACTGGACAGAGTCTGTGTGTCGCAAACCCCATTGGAAAGTGTATGTGTCACAAACCCCATTGGATAGCGTGTGTGTGTCACAAACCCTCCTGGTCAGTGTGTGTGTCACAAACCCCATTGGATAGCGTGTGTGTGTCACAAACCCCATTAGAAAGTGTGCGTGTCACAAACCCCATTGGAAAGTGTGTGTGTCACAAACACCATTGGACAGAGTGTGTGTATCACAATCAACACTGGACAGTGTGTGTGTCACAAACCCCAGTGGACAGTGGGTGTGTCACAAACCCCATTGGCCAGCGTGTGTGTTCACAAACACCATTGGACAGCGTGTGTGTGTCACAATCCCCATTGGTGAGTGTGTGTGTCACAAAACCCATTGGATAGTGTGTGTGTCACGAAAACCATTAGAAATTGTGTGTGTCACAAACCCTATTGGATAGAGTGTGTGTGTCACACACCCCATTGGCAGCGTGTGTGTCACAAACCTCTTCGGATAATGTGTGTGTCACAAACCCCATTGGACAGCGTGTGTGTCACATTCCGCATTGGACAGTGTGTATGTCACAAACCCCATGGGACACAGTGTGTGTCATGAACCCCATTGGAAATTGTATGTGTCACAAAAACCATTGGATGGCCTGTGTGTTTCACAAACCCTCCTGGTTAGTGTGTGTGTCACGAAACCCATTGAACAACATGCGTGTCACAAACACTATTGGACAGTGTGTATAACAAACACAATTGGTCAGTGTGTGTGTCACAAACCCTATTGGATAGCGTGTGTGTGTCACAAACCCCATTGGAAAGAGTGTGTGTCACAAACACCATTGGACAGCGTGTGTGTGTCACAATCCCCATTGGACAGTGTGTGTGTCACAAAACCCATTGGATAGCGTGTATGTCACAAACCTCTTTTGAAAGAGTGTGTGTCACAAATCCCATTGGATAACGTGTGTGATTTCACAAACCCTATTGGACAGTGTGTGTGTCACAAACCCCATTGGATAGCGTGTGTGTGTCACAATCCCCATTGGACAGTGTGTGTGTCACAAACCCCATGGGACTAAGTGTGTGTCACGAACGCCA
This sequence comes from Columba guinea, assembly GCA_032206185.1. NCBI lineage: Eukaryota > Metazoa > Chordata > Aves > Columbiformes > Columbidae > Columba > Columba guinea. Next base: position 2,774,064 of record JAVLUU010000041.1, on the reverse strand, counting down.
TTGGACAGCGTGTGAGTCACAAGCGCCGTTGGATAGAGTGTGTGTGTCACTAACCCCATTGGAAAGTGTATGTGTCACAAACCCCATTGGATAGCGTGTGTGTGTCAAAAACCCCATTAGAAAGTTGGACAGCTTGTGTGTGTCACAATCCCCATTGGACAATGTGTATGTGTGTCACAAAACCCATTGGATGGCCTGTGTGTCACAAACCCCCGTGGACACTGTGTGTGTCTTGAACGCCATTGGACAGTGTTTGTGTCAAAAAACCCCCTGGATAGTGTGTGTGTCACAATCCCCAGTGGACAGCGTGTGTGTCAAAACCCCATTGGACAGTGTGTGTGTTACAAAACCCACTGGACAGCGTGTGTGTCACAAACATCCATGGACAGTGTGAGTATCACAAACCCCATTGGATAGCGTGTGTGTCACAAACCACTTTGGACAGTGTGTGTGTCACAGACCCCATTGGACAGCTTGTCTATCACAAGACCCATAGGACAGAGTTTGTGTGTCACAAACTCCGTTGGACAGCGTGTGTGTCACAATACCTATTGGACAGCGTGTGTGTCATAAACCGCATTGGACACCGTGTGTGTGTCAGAATCCCCATTGGACAGTGTGTGTGTGTCACAAACCCCATTGTACAGTGTCTGTGTCACAAACCCCTTTGGACAGTGTGTGTGTCATAAACCCCATTGGACAGCATTTGCGTGTCACAATCCCCATTGGACAGTGTGTGTGTCACAAACCCCATGGGACAGAGTGTGTTTGTCACAAAACCCACTGGACAACATGTGTGTCACGAACCCCATTGGACAGCGTGTGTGTCACAAGCACCATTGGACAGAGTGTGGTGTCACAAACCCCATTGAAAAGTTTATGTGTCACAAACCCCATTGGACACCGTGTGTGTGTCACAATCCCCATTGGACAGTGTGTGTGTCACAAAACCCATGGGACAGAGTGTGTGTCATGAACCCCATTGGACAGCGTGTGTGTCACAAGCGCCATTGGACAGAGTATGTGTGTCACAAACCCCATTGGAAAGTGTGTGTTTCACAAACCCTATTGGACAGTGTGTTTGTCACAAACACCACTGGACAGCATGTGTGTCAAGAACCCCGTTGGACAGCGTGTGTGTCACAAACCCCACTGTACAGCGTGTGTGTCACAGTCCCCATTGGACAGCGTGGGTGTCACAAACCACACTGTACAGCGTGTGTGCCACAGTCCCCATTGGAAAGCGTGTGTGTGTCGCAATCCCCATTGGACAGCGTGTGTGTGTCACAATCACCATTGAACACTGTGTGTGTGTCACAAACCCCATTGGACAGAGTGTGTGTCACAAACCCCAGTGGACATTGTGTGTGTCACAAACGCTATTGGACAGCGTGTGTGTGTCAAACAACCCTGGACAGCGTGTCTGTCACAATCCCCATTGGAAAGCGTGTGTGTCAGAAACCCCATTGGAGAGTGTGTGTGTCACAAACCCCATTGGACAGCGAGAGTGTCACAAACACCATTGGACCGCGTGTGTATGTCACTATCCCCATTGGACAGAGTATGTGTGACAAACCCCATTGGACCTTGTGTGTGTCAGAAACCCCATTGGACAGCGTGTGTGTCACAAACCCCATTAGAAAGCTTATGTGTCACAAACCCCATTAGATAGCGTGTGTGTGTCACAAACCCTCCTGGTCAGTGTGTATGACACAATGCCCATTGGACAGCGTCTGTGTCACAAACCCCAATGGACAGCGTGTGTGTTACAAACACCATTGGACAGCGTGTGTATGTCACAATCCCCATCGGACAGTGTGTGTATCTACAAAACCCATTGGATAGCGTGTGTGTCACAAACCCCACTAAACTGTGTGTGTCACAAAACCCATTGGATAGCGTGTGTTTGTCACAAACCCCATTGGAAAGCGTGTGTGTCACAAACCCAAATGGTCAGCATGTGTGTGTCACAAACCCAATTGGACAGCGTGTGTGTCAAAAACGCCCCTGGACAGTGTGTGTGTCACAAACCCCGTTGGACAGCATGTGTGTGTCAAACAACCCTGGACAGCGTGTCTGTCACAATCCCCATTGGAAAGCGTGTGTGTCAGAAACCCCATTGGAATGTGTGTGTGTCACAAACCCCACTGTATAGCATCTGTGTCACAGTCCCCATTGGACACCTTGTGTGTCACAAACACCATTGGACAGCATGCGTGTCACAAACACCATTGGACAGCGTTTGTGTGTCGCCATCTCCATTGGACAGCGTGTGTGTCACAAATCCCATGGGACAGTGTGTGTTTCAAAATCTCCATTGGACAGCGTGTGTGTGTCACAATCCCCATTGGACAGAGTATGTTTCACAAAGCCCATTGGACACTGTGTGTGTCATAAAAGCCATTGAACAGCAACCGTGTTACGAACACCATTGGACAGCGTGTGTATTTTACAATCCCCATTGGACAGCCTGTGTGTCAAAAAACCCTTTCGAACTTTTGTGTGTCACAATCCCCATTGGACAGTGTGTGTGTATCCCAATTGTCATTGGACAGTGTGTGTGTCACAAACCCCAACGGACAGCGTGTGTGTCACGAGTCCCGTTGGACAGCGTATGTGCCACAAGCCCCATTGGACATAGTGTGCGTGTCACAAAACCCATCGGACACCGTGTGTGTCACAACCCAATAGGACAGTGTGTGTGTCAAAACCCCCCTGTACATTGTGTGTGTCACAAAACCCTTTGGAGAGTGTGTCTGTCACAAACCCTACTGTACAATGTCTGTGTCACAAAACCAATTGGACAGCATGTGTGTCACAATCCCCACTGGACAGCGTGCCTTGTATGTTTCACAAAACCCATTGGAAAGTGTGTGTGTCACAAAAACCATTGTATAGTGTGTATGTGTGTCACAAAAAACGTTAGAAAGTTTGTGTGTCACGAACACAATAAGATAGCGTGTCTGTGTTACAAACCCTATTGAACAGTGTGTGTGTCACAAACCCCACTGGACAGCGTGTGTGTCATGAACCCCATTTGACAGTGTGTGTATCAGAAACCCCATTGGAAAGTGTGTTTGTCACAAACCCCATTGGACTGAATGCGTGTCACAAAACACATTGGACAGCGTGTGTGTCACAAATCCCATTGGACAGTGTGTGTGTTACAATCCCCCGTGTACAATGTCTGTGTCACAAACCCCATTGGACAGCGTGTGTGTCAGAAACACCGTTGGACAGCGTGTGTTTGTCAAAAACCCCATTGGACAGAGTGGGTGTGACAAACCCATTGGATAGCGTGTGTGTGTCACAAACCCAATAGGACAGCGTGTGTGTCACAAACCCCACTGGACAGTGCGTTTGTAACAAACCCAATTGGTCAGCGTGTGTGTGTCGCAAATGCCATTGTTCAGTGTGTGTGTCACAAACCTCCCTGGACAGCGTGTGTGTCACAATCCCAGTTGGACAGAGTTTTTGTCAGAAACCCCATTGGAGAGTGTGTGTGTCACAAACCCCATTAGACAGCGAGTGTGTCACAAACACCATTGGACAGCGTGTGTGTGTGACAAACCCCATTGAACAGTGTGTGTGTCACAATCCTCATTGGACAGTGTGTGTGTGACAAACCCCATTGGACAGCGTGTGTCTGTCACAATCCCCATTGGAGAATGTGTGTTTCATGAACCCCACTGGACAGCATGTGTGTCACAAACCCCATTGGACTGCGTGTGTGTCACAAACACTATTGCACAGCACGCGAGTCACAAACACCATTGGACAGTGTGTGTGTGTCACAATCTCCATTGGACAGCGTGTGTGTCACAAATCCCATTGGACAGTGTGTGTGTGTCACAAGCCCCATTGGACAGAGTGTGTGTCACAAACCCCTATGGACAGTGTGTGTGTGTCCCAAAACCCATTGGACATCGTTTGTGTGACAAACCCCTTTGGACACTGTGTGTGTCACAAACGCCATTGTACAGCATCCATGTCACGAACAACATTTGACAGCGTGTGTATGTCATAATTCCCACTGGACAGCGTGTGTGTCACAAACCCCATTGGACCATGTGTTTGTCACAATCCCCATTGGACAGTGTGTGTGTGTCCCAATTCCCATTGGACAGTGTGCGTGTCACAAACCTCATTGCAGAGCGTGTGTGTCACAAGCCCCATTGTGCAGCGTGTGTGTCACAAACACCATTGGACAGCGTGTGTGTGTAACAATGCCCATTGGACAATGTGTCTGTCACAATCCCCATTAAACAGCGTGTGTGTCACAAACCCCCGTGGACACTGTATGTGTCACAAACCCCACTGGACAGTGTGTGTGTTACAAACCCCACAGGACAGCGTCTGTGTCACAAACACCCATGGACAGTGTGCGTGTCACAATCCCCATTGGACATCGGTTGTATCAGAAACCCCTTTGACACTGTGAGTGTCACAAACCCCATCGGACAGTGTGTGCTTGTCACAATCACCATTGGACAGTGAGTGTGTGACAAACCCCATGGGACTGAATGTGTGTCACGAAATTCGTTGGACAGTGTGTATGTGTCACAAACCGCATTGGATAGCGTGTGTGTGTCGGAAACCCTCCTGGTCAGTGTGTGTGTCACAAAACCCACTGGACAGCATGCGTTTCAAAAGCACCACTGGACAGTGTGTGTGTAACAAACCCAATTGGTCAGCATGTGTGTGTCACAATACCCATTTGACAGTAGTGCGTGTCACAAACCCCATTGGACATCGTGTGTGTCACAAACACCTTTGGACAGTGTGTGTGTCACAAACCCCATTAGGCAGCATGTGTGTGTCACAATTCCCATTGGACAGAGTGTGTGTGTCCCAAACCGCATTGGACAGAGTGTGTGTCACGAACCCAATTGGACAGCGTGTGCATCACAAGCGCCATTGGACAGAGTGTGTGTGTCACAAACCCCATTGGAAACTGTATGTGTCACAAACACCATTGGATAGCGTGTGTGTGTCGAAAACCCCATGGGACAAAGTGTGTGTCACAAACCCCATTGGATAGCGTGTGTGTAATAAACCCCATTGGACAGCGTCTGTGTGTCACAAACCCCATGGGACAGAGTGTGTGTCACAAAAACTATTGGTCATCGTGTGTGTGTAATAAACCTCTTTGGACAGCGTCTGTGTGTCACAAACCCCATGGGACAGAGTGTGTGTCACAAAAACTATTGGTCATCGTGTGTGTGTCACAAACCCCACTGGACAGCGTGTGTGCCACAATACTCATTGGACAGCGTGTGTGTCTCGAACCCCATTGGACAGCGTGTGTGTGTCAAAAAACCCATTAGAAAGTATGTGTGTCACAAACCCCATTGGATAGCATGTGTGTGTCACAAACCCTATTAGACAGAGTGTGTGTTTCACAAACCCCATTGGACAGCGTGTGTCTCACAAACTCCATTGGACAGTGTGTGTGTGTCACAAACCCCATTAGACAGCGTGTGTGTCACAAACCCCTTTGGACAGCGTGTGTGTGTCACAATCCCCATTGGACAGTGTGTGTGTCACAAGCCGATTGGATAGAGTGTGTGTTTCACAAAACCCACTGGACAGCGTGTGTGTCAAGAACTCCATTGGACAGCATGTGTCTCACAAACCCCATTAGAAAGTATGCGTGTCAAAAACCCCATTGGATAGTGTGTGTGTGTCACAAAGCCAATTTGATAGAGTGTTTGTGTCACAAACCCTATTGGACAGTGTGTGTGTCACAAAACCCACTGGACAGCGTGTGTGTCACGAAGCCCATTGGACAGGGTGTGTGTGTCACAATACCCATTTGACAGTGTGTGTTTCACAAACCTCATTGGGCAGAGTTTGTGTCACAAACCCCCGTGGACACTGTGTGTGTCACAAACCCCATTGGAAAGTGTATGTGTCACAAACCCCATTTGATAGAGTGTGTGTGTCACAAAACCCGCTGGAAAGTATGCGTGTCACAAACCCTCCTGGTCAGTGTGTGTGTCACAAAACCCATTGGACTGCATGCGTGTCACAAACACCATTGGACAGCGTGTGTGTGTCACAAAGCCGATTGGAAAGTCTGTGTCACAAACCGCATTGGATAGCGTGTGTGTGTTAAAAACCCTCCTGCTCAGTGTGTGTGTCACAAACCCCATTGGACAGCGTGTGTGTGTCGCAAACCCCATGGGACAGAGTACATGTCACAAACCCCATTGGACAGCGTGTGTGTAATAAACCCCACTGGACAGCGTGTGTGTGTCACAATCCCCATTGGAGAGCGTGTGTGTGTCACAAACCCCATGTGATAGAGTGTGTGTGTCACAAACCCCATTAGAAAGTATGCGTGTCACAAACCCCATTGGACAGCGTGTGTGTGTCACAATCCCCATTGGACAGTGTGTGTGTCACAAACCCCATGGGACAGAGTGTGTGTCACAAACACTATTGGTCAGCGTGTGTGTGTCACAAGCCCATTGGACAGAGTGTGTGTGTCACAAAACCCACTGGGCAGCGTGTGTGTCACGAACCCCATTGGACAGAGTGTGTGTCACAAATCCCATTGGACAGTGTGTGTGTGTCACAAACCCCATGTGATAGAGTGTGTGTGTCACAAACCCCTTTAGAAATTATGCGTGTCACAAACCCCATTGGATAGCGTGTGTGTGTCACAAGTACCATTGGACAGAGTGTGGTGTCACAATCCCCATTGGACAGCGTGTGTGTCACAAACATATTGGACAGTGTGTGTGTGTCACAAACCCCTTTGGATAGCATGTGTGTGTCACAAACCCTATTGGACATTGTGTGTGACACAAACCCCATTGGACAGCGTCTTTGTCACAAACTCAATGGGACAGAGTGTGTGTCACAAACACTATAGGAGAGCGAGTGTGTGTCACAAGCCCATTGGACAGAGTGTGTCTGTCAAAAAACACACTGGACAGCGTGCGTGTCACGAACCCCTTTGGAGAGCGTGTGTGTCACAAGCACCATTGGTCAGAGTGTGGTGTCACAAACCCCATTGGATAGCGTGTGTGTGTCAAAACCCCATTGGATATCGTGTGTGTCACAAACCAAGTTGGACAGTGTGTGTGTGTCACAAACCCTATTGGACAGCGTGTGTGTCACAAACCCGTCTGGACAGTGTGTGTGTCACAAACCCCATTAGAAAATATGTGTGTCACAAACCCCATTGGATAGCTGTGTGTGTCACAAACCCCATTGGATAGAGTGTGTGTGTCACAAACCCCATTAGAAAGTATCCGTGTCACAAACCCCATTGGATAGCGTGTGTGTGTCAGAAACCCTATTGGACAGTGTGTGTGTCAAAAAACCACTGGATAGCGTGTGTGTCACAAACCTCATTGGACAGAGTCTGTGTCACAAACCCCCATGGACACTGTGTGTATCACAATCCCCATTGGACAGCGTGTGTTTCACAAACCCCATTGCACAGGGTGTGTGTGTCACAAAACCCTTTAGAAAGTGTGCGTGTCACAAACCCCATTGGATAGCATGTGTGTGTCACAAACACCATTGGACAGTGTGTGTGTCACAAAACCCACTGGATAGCGTGTGTGTCACAAACCCCATTGAACAGTGTGTGTGTCACAAACCTCATTGGACATAGTTTGTGTCCAAACCCCCATGGACACTGTGCGTGTCACAAACCCCATTGGATAGCATGTGTGTGTCAAAAACACCATTGGACGGTGCGTGTGTGTCACAAACCCCATTAGACAGCGGGTGTGTCACAAAGCCCTTCGGACAGTGTGTGTGTCACAAACCCCATTGGATAGGGTGTGTGTCACAAACCCAACTGGACAGTGTGTGTGTGTCACAAAACCAACTGGATAGCATGTGTGTCACAAACCCCATTGGACAGCGTGTGTGTCACAAGCCCCATTGTACAGAGTGGAATTGTCACAAAGCCCACTGGACAGCGTGTGTGTCACAAACCCCTTTGGACAGTGTGTGTGTCACAAACTCCATTGGACAGCGTGTGTGAGTCACAATCCTCATTGGACAGTGTGTGTGTCACAAAACCCATGGCACAGATTGTGTGTCACAAACTCTATTGGCCAGCGTGTGTGTGTCACAAGCCCATTGGACAGAGTGTGTGTGTCACAAACCCCATTGGACAGCGTGTGTGTGTCACAAGCACCATTGGACAGAGTGTGGTGTCACAAACCCTATTGGAAAGTGTATGTTTCACAAACCCCACTGGATAGCGTGTGTGTGTCACAAACCCTATTGGACAGTGTGTATGTCACAAAACCCACTGGATAGCGTGTGTGTCACAAACCCCATTACACAGGGTGTGTGTGTCACAATACCAAATGGACAGTGTGTGTGTCACAATCCCCCTTGGACAGCGTCTTTCTCACAAACCCAATGGGACAGAGCGTGTGTCACAGACACTATAGGACAGCGTGTGTGTATCACAAGCCCATTGGACATAGTGTGTGTGTCACAAAACCCACTGGACAGCGTGTATGTCAAGAACCCCATTGGGCAGCGTGTGTGTCACAAGCACAATTGGACAGAGTGCGGTGTCACAAACCCCATTGGAAAGTGTATGTGTCACAAACCCCATTGGATAACGTGTCTGTGTCACAAACACTATTGGACAGTGTGTGTGTCACAATCCCCAGTGGAAAACGTGTGTGTCAAAGCCCCATTTGATAATGTGTGTGTCACAAAACCCACTTAACAGCGTGTCTGTCACAAACACCCTTGGACAGTGTGAGTGTCACAAACCCTATTGGACAGTGTGAGTCTTAAAACCCTTTTGACAGTTTGTGTGTCAAAAACCCCTTTGCACAGCATGTGTGTGTCACAATCCCCATTGGATAGTGTGTGTGTCACAAACACAATTGGACAGTGTGTGTTTCACATGCACCATTGGACAGCGTGTGTGTCACAAGCCCATTGGACAGAGTGTGTGTGTCACAAGCCCATTGGAAAGTGTATGTGTCACAAACCGCATTGGACTGCGTGCGTGTGCCACAAATCCTATTGGACAGTGTGTGTGTCACAAACCCCATTGGACAGCGTGTGTGTCACAAAAACCATTGGACAGCGTGTGTGTGTAACAATACCCATTGGACACTGTGTGTGTCACAAAACCCTTTGGACAGAGTTTGTGTCACAAACCCCATTGGACAGCGTGTGTGTCACATACCCCATTGGACAGCGTTTGTGTGTCACAATACCCATTGGACAGTGTGTGTGTCACAAACCCCTTTGGACAGAGTTTGTGTCACAAACTCCATTGGACAGCGTGTGTGTCACAAACCACATTGGACAGCGTGTGTGTGTGTCACAATCCCTGTTGTACAGTGTGTGTGTCAGAAACTCCATTGAACAGCGTGTGTGTCACAAGCACCATTGGACAGAGTGTGTGTGTCACAAACCCCATTGGAAAGTGAATGTGTCACAAACCCCGTTGGATAGCGTGTGTTGTTGCACAAACTCTATTGGATAGTGTGTGTGTCACAAAACCCACTGGACAGCGTGTGTGTCACAAACTCCATTGGATAGTGTGTGTGTCACGAGCCCCATTGGACAGCGTGTGTGTCACAAACTCAATTGGACAGTGTGTGTGTGTAACAATACCCGTTGGACAGCCTGTGTGTCACAAACCCCATTGGACAGCGTGTGTGTCACAAACCCCCGTGGATACTGTGTGTGTCACAAACCCCATTGCACAGTGTGTGTGTCACAATCCCCACTGGACAGCGTGTGTGTCACAAACACCCATGGACAGTGTGCGTGTCAATACCCCATTGGACATCCTGTGTGTCACAAACCCCTTTGGACAGTGTGTGTGTCACAAAACCCATTGGACAGCGTGTGTGTGTCACAATCCCCATTGGACAGCGCGTGTGTCACAAACCCAATGGGACAGAGTGTGTGCCACGAACCCCATTGAACAGCGTAAGTGTCACAAGCGCCATTGGACAGAGTGTGTGTTTCGCAAAGCCCATTGGAAAGTGTATGTGTCACAAACCCCATTGGATAGCGTGTGTGTGTCACAAACCCTCCTGGTCAGTGTGTGTCACAAAACCCATTGGACAGCATGCGTGTCACAAACACCATTGGACAGTGTGTCTTTAACAAACCCAATTGGTCAGCGTGTGTGTCACAAACCCCATGGGACAGCGTGTGTGCGCTACAAACCCCATTGGAAAGTGTGTGTTTCACAAACCCCATTAGAAAATATGCGTCTCACAAAACCTATTGCATAGTGTGTTTGTGTCACAAACCCCATTGGAAAGTCTGTGTGTCAGAAACACCATTGGACAGCGTGTTTGTTTGACAATCCCCATTGGACTGTGTGTGTGTCACAAAACCCATTGGATAGCGTGTGTGTCACAAACCCCATTAGAAAGAGTGTGTGTACACAAACCTCATTGGACAGCGTGTGTGTCAGAAGCACCATTGGACAGCGTGTGTGTGTCACAATCCCCATTGGACAGTGTGTGTGTTTCACAATCCCCAGTGGAGAGTGTGTGTGTCACAAAACCCATTTGATAGCATGTGTGTCACGAATCCCATTAGAAAGATGTCTGTCACAAACCCCATTGGATAGTGTATGTCTGTCACAAACCCTATTGGAAAGCGTGTGTGTCATAAACCGCATTGGATACCGTGTGTGTGTCACAAACCCCATTGGACAGCGTGTGTGCCACAAAGCCCCGTGTACACTGTGTGTGTCACGAACGCCATTGGACAGTGTGTGTGTCACAAACCCCACTGGACAGTCTGTGTGTCACAATCCCCATTGGACATCGTTTGTATCATAAACCCCTCTGGAAATTGTGTGTGTCACAAACACCATTGGACAGCGTGTGTGTGTCACAATCCCCATTGGACAGTGTGTGTGTCACAAAACCCATTGGATAGCGTGTGTGTCACAAACCCCATTAGAAAGACTGTGTGTCAAAAACACCATTGGATAGCGTGTGTGATGACACAAAACCTGTTGGACAGTGTGTGTGTCACAAACCCCATTGGACAGCGTGTGTCATGGACCCCATTGGGCAGTGTGTGTGTCATAAACCCCATTTGACAGCGTGTGTGTCACAGTCCCCATTGGACAGCATGTGCGTCACAAACCACATTGGACAGTGTGTTCGTGTCACAATACCCATTGGACATCGTGTGTGTGTTACAATCCTATTGGACAGTGCGTGTGTCACAAACCCCATGGGACAGAGTGTGTGTCACGAACCCCTTTGGACAGTGTGTGTGTCACAATCCCCATTGGACAGTGTGTGTGTTACAAAATCCATTGGATAGAGTGTGTGTGTCACAAACCCTCCTGTTCAGTGTGTGTGTCACAAAACCCATTGGACAGCATGCGTGTCATAAACACCATCGGACAGTGTGTGTGTAACAAACCCAACTGGTCAGCGTGTGTGTCAAAAGCCCCATTGGATAGCGTGTGTGTGTCACAATCCCCACTGGACAGTGTATCTGTTACAAAACCCATTGGATAGCGTGTGTGTCACGAATCCCTTTAGAAAGTGTGTGTGTCACAAACCCCATTGGATAATGTATGTATGTCACAAACCCTATTGGACAGCGTGTGTGTCATAAAACCCATTGGATACCGTGTGTGTGCCACAAACCCCATTATAAAGTGTGCGTGTCACAAACCCCATTGAATAGCATGTGTGTGTCACAAACCCCATTAGAAAGTGTGCGTGTCACAAACCCCATTGGAAAGTGTGTGTGTCACAAACGCCATTGGACAGTGTGTGTGTCACAAACCCCATTGGACATCGTGTGTGTCACAAACCCTATTGGACAGCGTGTGTGTCATAAACCCCATTGGATACCGTGTGTGTGTCACAAACCCCATTATAAAGTGTGCGTGTCACAAACTCCATTGAATTGCATGTGTGTGTCAAAAATCCCATTAGAAAGTGTGCGTGTCACAAACCCCATTGGAAAGTGTGTGTGTCACAAACACCATTGGACAGTGTGTGTGTCACAAAACCCATTGGATAGCGTGTGTTTCACAAAACCCATTAGAAAGTGTGCGTGTCACAAACCCCATTGGAAAGTGTGTGTTTCACAAACACCATCGGACAGCGTGTGTGTGTCACAATCCCCATTGGACAGTGTATGTATGTCACAAACCCTATTGGACAGCGTGTGTGTCATAAACCGCATTGGATACCGTGTGTGTGTCACAAACCCCATTATAAAGTGTGCGTGTCACAAACCCCGTTGGACAGCGTGTGTGTCACAAACCGCATTGGACAGTGTGTGTGTCACAAACCCCATTGGAAAGAGTTTCTGTCACAAACTCCACTGGACAGAGTGTATGTGTAACAAACTCCATTGGAGAGCGTGTGTATTCACAATCCCCATTGGACAGCGTGTGTGTCACAAACCCCATTGGACAGCGTGTGTCGTCATAAACCTCATTGGACAGCGTGTGTGTGTCAAAATCCCCATTGGACAGTGTTCGTGTGTCACAAAACCCATTGGACAGCGTGTGTGTCACAAACCCCTTTGGACAGCATGTGTGTGTCACAAACCCCATTGGACAGCGTGTGTGTGTCACAAGCCCCCTGGTCGTTGTGTGTGTCACAAACGCCTTTGGACAGCGTCTGTGTCACAAACCCCCGTGGACATAGTGTATGTCACAAACCCCACTGGGCAGTGTGCCTGTCACAAACCCCATTGGACAGCGTCTGTGTCACAAACCCCCGTGGACATAGTGTGTGTCACAAACCCCATTGGACAGTGTGTGTGTCACAAACTCTACTGGACAGCGTGTGTGTGTCATAATCCCCATTGGACAGTGTGTGTGTCACAAAACCCATGGGACAGAGTGTGTGTCATGAACCCCATTGGACAGCGTGTGTGTGTAACAATACCCTTGGACAGTGTGTGTGTCACAAACCCAATTGGATAGCGTGTGTGTCGCAAACCCCATTGGACAGCGTGTTTGTCGCAAACCCCATTGGACAGCGTGTTTGTCACAAACACCATTGGACAGCGTGTGTGTGTAACAATACCCATTGGACAGTGTGTGTGTCACAAACCCCATTGGACAGCGTGTGTATCATAAAAACCCATGGACAGTATGCGTGTCAGAAACCCCATTGCACATCGTGCGTGTCACAAACCCTTTGGACAGTTTGTGTGTGACAAAACCCACTGGGCAGCGTGTGTGTCACAAGCACCATTGGATAGCGTGTGTGTCACAAACCCCTTTGGACATTGTGTGTATCACAAACCCCATTGGACAACGTGTGTGTGTCACAATCCCCATTGGACAGTGTGTGTGTCACAAACACTATTGGACAGCGTGTGTGTCACAAGCCTATTAGAGAGAGTGCGTGTGTCACAAAACCCACTGGACAGCGTGTGTGTCACAAGCACCATTGTACAGAATCTGTGTGTCACAAACCCCATTGGATAGCGTGTGTGTGTCACAAAGCCTATTGGAGAGTGTGTGGGTCACAATACCCACTGGACAGAGTTTTTGTCACAAACCCCATTGGACAGCGTGTGTGTCACAAACGCCATTGGACAGTGGTTGTGTCACAAACCCCATTGGACAGCGTGTGTCGTCATAAACCTCATTGGACAGCGTGTGTGTGTCAAAATCCCCATTGGACAGTGTTCGTGTGTCACAAAACCCATTGGACAGCGTGTGTGTCACAAACCACTTTGGACAGCATGTGTGTGTCACAAACCCCATTGGACAGCGTGTGTGTGTCACAAGCCCCCTGGTCGTTGTGTGTGTCACAAACGCCTTTGGACAGCGTCTGTGTCACAAACCCCCGTGGACATAGTGTATGTCACAAACCCCACTGGGCAGTGTGCCTGTCACAAACCCCATTGGACAGCGTCTGTGTCACAAGCACCATTGTACAGAATCTGTGTGTCACAAACCCCATTGGATAGCGTGTGTGTGTCACAAAGCCTATTGGAGAGTGTGTGGGTCACAATACCCACTGGACAGAGTTTTTGTCACAAACCCCATTGGACAGCGTGTGTGTCACAAACGCCATTGGACAGTGGTTGTGTCACAAACCCCATTGGACAGCATGTGTGTGTCAGAAACTGCCTGGATAGTGTGTGTGTCACAAACCCCATTGGACATCGTGTGTGTCTCAAACACCATTGGACAGTGTGTTTAACAAATCTCATTGACAGCGTTTGTGTCACAAAACCGATTGGACAGCGTGTGTGTCACAAACCCCTTTAGAGAGTGTGTGTGTCACAATCCCCATTGGACAGTGTATGTATCACAAACCCCATTGGATAGCGTGTGGGTCACAATCCCCCGTGGACATAGTGTATGTCACAAACCCCATTGGACTGTGTGTGTGTCACAAACTCCACTGGACAGCGTGTGTGTGTCATAATCCCCATTGGACAGTATGTGTGTCACAAAACCCATGGGACAGAGTGTGTGTCATGAACACCACTGGACAGCGTGTATGTGTAACAATACCCATTGGACAGTGTGTGTGTCACAAACCCAATTGGACAGCATGTGTATCGTAAAAACCCATGGACAGTATGCGTGTCAGAAACCCCATTGTACATCGTGCGTGTAACAAACCCTTTGGACAGTGTGTGTGTCACAAACCCCACTGGACAGCGTGTGTGTCACAAACACCCATGGACACTGAGCGTGTCACAAACGCCATTGGACATCGTGTGTGTCACAAACCCCTTTGGAAAGTGTGTGTCACAAACCCCATTGGACAGCGTGTGTGTGTCATAATCCCCATTGGACAGTGTCTGTGTCACAAAAATCATGGGACAGAGTGTGTGTCATGAACCCCATTGGACAGCGTGTGTGTCACAAAACCCATTGGATAGCGTGGGTTTTACAAACCCCATTAGAAAAAGTGTGTGTCACAAACCCCATTGGATAGCGTGTGTGATCTCACAAACCCTTTTGGTCAGCGTGTGTGTCACAAACCCCATTGGACAACGTGTGTGTCAAAATACCCATTGGACAACGTCTGGGTCACAAACACCATTGGACAGCGTGTGTGTGTCACAATACCCATTGGACAGTGTGTGTGTCACAAACCCCATTGGACAGCGTGTGTGTGTCACAATCCCCATTGTACAGTGTGTGTGTCACAAACACCATTGGACAGCATGTGCGTCACAAGCCCACTGGACAGAGTGTGTGTGTCACAAAACACATTGCACAGGGTGTGTGTCACAAACCCCATTGGACAGCGTGTGTGTGTCACAATCCCCACTGTACAGTGTGTGTTTCACAAACCCCATTGGGTAGCGTGTGTGTCACAAACCCCTTTGGACTGTATGTATGTAAGAAACCCCATTGGACAGCGTGTTTTTCACAAGTCCCATTAAACAAAGTGTGTGTGTCACAAATCCCATTGGACAGCATCTGTGTCACAAACCCCTTTGGACAGTGTGTGTGTCACAAACCCCATCGGACAGCGTGTGTGTGTCACAATACCCACTGGACAGTGTGTGTGTCACAAACCGGTTTGGAGAGAGTTTGTGTCACAAACCCCATTGGACAGCGTGTGTGTGTCACAAACCCCATTGGAAAGTGTATGTGTCACAAACCGCATTTTATAGCGTGTGTGTGACACAAACCCCATTGTACAGCGTGTTTGTCACAAGCCCTTTGGACAGAGTGTGTGTGTCACAAACCCCGTTGGACAGCGTGTATGTCAAAAACCTCTTTAGACAGCGTGTTTGTCACAAAGCACATTGTACAGCGTGTGTGTGTCACAATCCCCATTGGACAGCGTGTGTGTCACAATCCCCATTGGACAGTGTGTGTTTTTACAAACCCTATTGGACAGTGTGTGTGTGTCACAATACCACAGGACACTCTGTGTGTCACAAACTCCATTGGATATCGTGTGTGTCACAAACCCCTTTGGATAGTGTGTGTGTCACAAACCCCATTGGACAGCCTGTGTGTCACAAACACCCATGGACAGTGTGCGTGTCAGAAACCCCATTGGATATCGTCTGTGTAACAAACCCCATTGGACAGCGTGTGTGTGTCACAAACCCCATTGGAAAGTGTGTTTCACAAACCCCATTGGATAGCCTGTGTCTGTCAAAAACCCCTTTAGAAAGTATGTTTGTCACAAACCCCTTTGGATAGCATGTGTGTATCACAATCCCTATTGGACAGTTTGTATTTCAAAATCCCCATTGGACAGCGTGTGTGTGTCACAAACCCCATTGGAAAGTGTGTTTCACAAACCCCATTGGATAGCCTGTGTCTGTCAAAAACCCCTTTAGAAAGTATGTTTGTCACAAACCCCTTTGGATAGCATGTGTGTGTCACAATCCCTATTGGACAGTTTGTATTTCAAAATCTCCATTGTACAGCGTCTGTGTCACAAACCCCATTGGACAGCGTGTGTGTTCACAAACACCATTGGACAGCGTGTGTAGTGTCACAATCCTCATTGGACAGTGTGA
This sequence comes from Columba guinea, assembly GCA_032206185.1. Taxonomy (NCBI): domain Eukaryota; kingdom Metazoa; phylum Chordata; class Aves; order Columbiformes; family Columbidae; genus Columba; species Columba guinea. The sequence continues at coordinate 2,757,597 of JAVLUU010000041.1, read as the reverse complement.
GTGTCACAAAACCCATTGGACAGCACATGTGTCACAGAGCCCATTAGAAAGTACGTGTGTCCCAAACACCATTGGATACCGTATGTGTGTCACAAACACTATTGGACAGAGTGTGTGTGTCACACACCAAATTGACAGCGTTTGTACATAAACGCCATTGGATAGCGTGTGTGTGTCACAAAGCCCATTAAACAGTATGCGTGTTACAAAACCCATTAGATTCCCTGTGTGTTTCACAAACCCCGTTAGAAAGTGTGCGTGTTACAAACTCCATTGGATAGCGTGTGTGTGTCAAAAACCCTATTGGACAGTGTGTGTGTCACAAACCCCATTGGATAGCGTGTGTTTGTCTCACAAACCTCATAGGACAGCGTGTGTGTCACAAGCCACATTGAACAGCGTGTGTGTTACAAACAGCATTGGACAGCGTGTGTGTGTCACAGACCCCATTAGAAAGTGTGCGTGTCACAAACCCCATTGGACAGATTGAGTGTGTCACAAACCCTATTGGATAGTGTGTATGTCTCAATCCCCATTGGACAGCCTCTGTGTCACAAACCCCAAGGGACAGCGTGTGTGTCACAAACCCCCGTGGACACTGTGTGTGTCACAAACCCTTTTGTACTGTGTGTGTGTCAGAAACCCAACTGGACAGCGTGTGTGTCACAAACACCCATGGACGGTGTGCGTGTCACAAACCCCATGGGACAGAGTGTGTGTCACTAACCCCACTGGACAGCGTGTGTGTCACAAGCACCATTGGACAGAGCGTGTGTGTCACAAACCCCATTGGAAAGTGTATGTGTCACAAACTGCACTGGATAGCGTGTGTGTGTCGCAAACCCTCCTGGTCAGTGTGTGTGTCACAAAACCCATTGGATAGCATGCGTGTCACATACACCATGGGACAGTGTGTGTGTAACAAAACCAATTGGTCAGAGTGTGTGTCACAAACCCCATTGGAAAGTGTGTGTGTCACAATCCCCATTTGAAACTGGGTGTGTCACAAACCCCATTGGATATCATGTGTGTGTCACAAACCCCATTAGAAAGTGTGCGTGTCACAAAATACTTTTTATTCCGTGTGTGTGTCACAAACCCCATTAGAAAGTGTGCGTGTTACAAACCCCATTTGAAAGTGTGTGTGTCACAAACCCCATTGGATAGCGTGTGTGTCACAAAAACCCATTAAACAGTATGCGTGTCACAAAACCCATTAGATTCCATGTGTGTTTAACAAACCCCTTTAGAAAGTGTGCGTGTCTCAAAGCCCATATGATAGCGTGTGTGTGTCGCAAACCCTATTGGACAGTGTGTGTGTCACAAACCCCACTGGACAGCGTGTGTGTCACGAACCCCATTGGAAAGCGTGTGTGTCACAAGACCCATTGGACAGCGTGTCACAAACCCCATTGGACAGAGTGTGTGTGTGACAAACCCCATTGGACAGCTTGTGTGTCATAATCCCCACTTTACAGCGTGTGTGTGTCACAATCCCCATTGGACAGAGTGTGTGTGTCACAAAACCCACTGGACATCGTGTGTGTCACAAACCCTTTTGGACAGTGTGTGTGTCAGAAACCCCACTGGACAGCGTGTGTGTCACAAACACCCATGGACAGTGTGCATGTCAAAAACCTCATTGGACATCGTGTGTTCCCCAAACCCCGTTGGACAGTGTGTGTGTCACGAACCCCATTGGATAGCGTGTGTGTCTACAAGCGCCATTGGACAGAGAGTGTGTGTCACAAACCCCATTAGAAAGTGTATGTGTCACAAACCCCATTGGATAGTGTGTGTGTGTCACAAACCCTCCTGGTCAGTGTGTGTGTCACAAAACCCATTGGATAGCATGCGTGTCATAAACACCATGGGACAGTGTGTGTGTGTCACAAACGCCATTGGACAGCGTGTGTGTAATAAACCGCTTTGGACAGTGTGTCTGTCACAAACCCCATTGGACAGGCTGTGTGTCACAAACACTATTGGACAGCGTTTGTGTCACAAAGCCATTGAACAGAGTGTGTGTGTCACAAACCCCACTGGACAGTGTGTGTGTCACGAACCCCATTGGACAGCGCGTGGGTCATAAGACCCATTGGACAGAGTGTGTGTGTCACAAACCCCATTGGACATCGTGTGTTTCAAAATCCCCATTGGACAGCGTGTGTGTCACAAACCACATGGACAGAGTGTGTGAGACAAACCCCATAGGACACCGTGTGTGTCATAACCCCCATTGGACACCGTGTGTGTCATAACCCCCATTTTACAGCGTGTGTGTGTTACAATCCCCATTGGAGAGTGTGTGTGTGTCACAAACCCCACTGGACAGCGTGTGTGTCACAAACCCCTTTAGACAGTGTGTGTGTCACAAAACCCATTGGATAGCGTGTGTGTCACAATCCTCATTTGACAGCGTGTGTGTCACAAGCCCCATTGGACAGACTTTGTGTGTCACAAACCCCTTTGGACAGAGTGTGTGTCATAAACCCCATCGGACAGCTTGAGTCACAATCCCCATTGGACAGTGTGTGTGTGTCACAATCCCCATTGGACAGCGTGTGTGTGTCACAGTTCCCACTGGACAGTGTGTGTGTCACAAACCCCATGGGACAGAGTGTGTGTCACAAACACTATTGGACAGAGTTTGTGTGACAAGCCCTTTGGACAGATTGTGTGTATCACAAAATCCACTGGACAGTGTGTGTGTCACGAACCCCATTGGACAGCGTGTGTGTCACAAGCACCACTGGACAGAGTGTGGTGTCACAAACCCTATTAGAAAGTGTATGTGTCACAAACCCCATTGGAAAGCGTGTGTGTGTCACAAACCCCATTATAAAGTGTGTGTGTCACAAACCCCATTGGATAGCGTGTGTGAGTTACAAACCCCATTGGACAGCATGTGTGTCACAAACACTATTGGACAGCATGTGTGTGTCACAATCCCCATTGAACACTGTGTGTGTTACAAAACGCATTGGATAGGCTGTGTTTCACATACCCCATTTGAAAGTGTGTGTGTCACAAACCCCATTCGACATCGTGTGTGTGTCACAAACCCTACTGGACAGTGTGTATGACACAATCCCCATTGGACAGCGTCTGTGTCACAAACCCCATAGGACATCGTGTGGGTCACAAACCCCGTTGGAAAGTGTGTGTGTCACAAACCCAATTGGACAGCGTGTGTGTGTCACAAACCCTCCTGGTCAGAGTGTGTGTCACAAAAACCATTGGATAGCGTGTGTGTGTCATAAAACCCATTAAAGAGTATGCGTGTCACAAAACCCATTGGATTTCGTGTGTGTGTCACAAACCCCATTAAAAAGTGTGCGTGTCACAAAATCCATTTGAAAGTGTGTGTGTCACAAAACCAATTGGATAGCGTGTGCTTATCACAAACCCTATTGGACAGTGCATATGACACAATCCCCATTGGACAGCGTCTGTGTCACAAACCCCATTGGACAGCGTGTGTGTCACAAGCCCATTGGACAGAGTGTGTGTGTCACAAAACCCAGTGGACAGCATGTGTGTCACAGACCCCATTGGACAGCGTGCATGTCACAAGCGCCATTGGAAAGTGTTTGTGTCACAAACCCAATTGGACTGTGTGTATGTCACAATCCCCATTAGACAGCGTCTGTGTCACAAACTCTATTGGACAGTGTGTGTGTTACAAAACCCCATGGACAGCGTGTATGTCACAAACCACAATATGACAGCGTGTGTGTGTCACAATACCCATTGGACAGCGTGTGTCTGTCACAATCCTTCCTGGTCAGTGTGTGTGCCACAAACCCCATTGGACAGCGTGGGTGTCCCAAACCCCATTGGACAGCATGTGTGTCACACACCCCATTGGACAGTGTGTGTGTGTTACAATACCCATTGGACAGTGTGTGTGTCACAAACCCCATTGGACAGCGTGTGTGTCACAAACACCATTGGACAGTGAGTGTGTCACAAACCCCATTGGACAGAGTGTGTGTCACAAACCCCTTTGGACAGTGTTTGTGTCACAAACCCCGTTGGATAGCGTGTTTGTGTCACAATCCCCATTGGACATAGTGTGTGTCACAAACCCCTTTGGACAGTGTGTGTGACACAAACCCCATTGGATATCGTGTGTGACACAAACCCCATTCTACAGAGTGTTTGTCACAAGCTCATTGGACAGAGTGTGTGTGTCACAAACCCCATTGTACAGTGTGTTTGTCACAATCCCCATTGGACAGCGTGTGCGGTACAAGCCCACTGGACAGAGTGTGTGTGTCACAAAACCCCGTGGACACTGTGTGTGTCACGAACGCCATTGGACAGTGTGTGTGTCACAAACCCCCCTGGACAGTGTGTGTGTCACAGTCCCTATTGGACAGTGTCTGTGTCTCAAACCCCCGTGGACACTGTGTGTGTCACAAACCTCTTTGGATAGCGTGTGTGTGTCACAAAACCTATTGGACAGCGTGTGTGTCACAATCCCCATTGGACAACGTGTGTGTCATGAACCCCATTAAACAGCATGTGTGTCAAAAGCAACATTGGGCAGAGTGTATGTTTCAGAAACCTCATTAGACAGTGTGTGTGTCACAATCCCCATTGGACAGCATGTGTGTCAAAAACCCCATTGGATATCGTGTGTGTGTCACATTTCCCATTGGACAATGTGTGTGGCACAAACACCATTGAACAGAGTTTGTTTCACAAACCCGATTGGACAGCGTGTGTTTCACAAACCGCATTGGATAGCGTGTGTGTGTCACAAACCCTGATGGACAGTGTGTAGGCCACAATCTGTATTGGACAGCGTCTGTGTCACAAACCCCATTGGACAGCGTGTGTTTCACAAACACCATTGGACTAATTGTGTGTGTCACAATCCCCATTGGACAGAGTGTGTGTGCCACAAACCCCATTGGACAGCGTGTGTGTCACAAGACCCATTGGACAGAGTGTGTCTGCCACAAACCCCATTGGACAGCGTGTGTGTCACAAACACCATTGGACAGAGTGTGTCACAAACCCCATTGGACAGCATGTGTGTCACAAACCGCATTGGACAGCGTGTGTGTCACAAACACCATTGGACAGTGTGTGTGTCACAAACCACGTTAGACAGCGTGTGTGTGTCACAACCCCCCCTGGACAGTGTGTGTGTCACAATCCCCAGTGGACAGTGCGTGAGTGTCAAAACCCCATTGGACAGCGTGTGTGTCACAAAACCCACTGGACAGCGTGTGTGTCACAAACACCCATGGACAGTGTGTGTGTCACAAGCACCATGGGAAAGCGTGTGTGTGTCACAATTCCCTTTGGACAGTGTGTGTGTGTCACAATCCTTCCTGGTCAGTGTGTGTATCACAAACCACACTGGACAGCGTGTGTGTCACAAATCCCATTGGACAGTGTGTGTGTCACAAACCCCATTGGACAGCGTGTGTGTCACAAACACCATTGGACAGTGTGTGTGTCACAAACCCCATCAGACAGCGTGTGTGTGTCACAAAACCCACTGGACAGCGTGTGTGTTTCACGAACACCATTGGACAGCGTGTGTGTTTCACGAACACCATTGGACAGCGTGTGTGTCTACAAGCACCTTTGGACAGAGTGTGTGTATCAGAAATCTCTTTGGAAAGTATATGTGTCACACAGCCCATTGGATAGCGTGTGTTTGTCACAAACCCTATTGGACAGTGTGTGTGTCACAAAACCCACTGGACAGCGCGTGTGTCAAAAACCCCATTGGACAACATGTGTGTCACAAACCTCATTGGATAGCGTGTGTGAGTCACAAACCCCATTGTACAGCGTGTTTGTCAGAAGCCCATTGGACAGATTGTGTGTGTCAGAAACACCATTGTACAGCGTGTTTCTCACAATCCCCATTGGACAGCGTGTGTTTCACAAGCCCATTGGACAGAGTGTGTGTGTCAAAAATCCCCGTGGATACTGTGTGTGTCACGAATGCCATTGGACAGTGTGTGTCGCACAACCCCGCCTGGACAGTGTGTGTGTGACAAACCCTATTGTACAGTGTGTGTGTCACAAACCCCCGTGGACAGAATGTGTGTCACGAACCCCGTTGGACAGTGTGTGTGTGGAACAATACCCATTGGACAGCGTGTGTGTCACAATCCCCATTTGACAGCGTGTGTGTCACAAACCCCATTGGAGAGCGTGTGTGTCGTAAAACCCATTGGACAGCGTGTGTGTTTCACAATCCCCATTGGAGGGCGTGTGTGTCACAAACACCATTGGACAGCGTGTGTTTGTCACAAACCCCATTGGAGAGAGTTTGTGTCACAAACCCCATTAGAAAGTGTGTGTGACACAAACTCCTTTGGACAGAGTGTGTGTGTGACAAAGCCCATTGGACAGCGTGTGTGTGTCACAATCCCCATTGGACAGTGTGTGTGTCACAAACCCCATTGGATCGTGTGTGTGTCAGAATCCCCATTGGACAGCGTGTGTGTCACAAACCCCTGTGGACGCGGTGTGTGTCACAAACCCCACTAGATAGCCTGTGTGTCACAAACACCAATGGTCATTGTGCGTGTTACAATCCCCATTGGACAGCGTTTGTGTGTCACAATCCCCATTGGACAGTGGGTGTGTCAAAATGCCCATTGGACAGAGTGTGTGTCACGAACCCCATTAGACAGCGTGTGTGTCACAAGCGCCATTGGACAGAGTGTGCGTGACACAAACCCCTTTGGAAAGTGTATGTGTCACAAACCCAATTGGATACCGTGTGTGTGTCACAAACCCTCCTGCTCAGTGTGTGTGTCACAAAACGCATTGGACAGCATGCGCATCACAAACACCTTTTTACAGCGTGTGTGTCACAAACCCCATGGGACAGCGAGTGTTTTTCACAAAGCCCATTGGAAAGTGTCTGTGTCACAAACCCCATTGGATAGCGTGTGTGTGTCACAAACCCCATTAGAAAGTGTGTGTGTCACAAACACCATGGGACAGAATGTGTGTCACAAACACTATTGGACAGCGTGTGTGTCACAAACCCCATTGGACAGCGTGTGTGTCACAAACCCCTTTGAACAGTGTGTGTGTCACAAAACCCATTGGACAGCGTGTTTGTGTAACAATCCCCATTGGACAGTGTGTGTGTTACAAACCCCATGGGACAGAGTGTGTGTCACAAACACTATTGGACAGCGTGTGTGTCACAAGCAAATTGGACAGAGTGTGTGTGTCACAAAACCCACTGCATAGTGTGTGTCACGAACCTCATTGGCAAGTGTATGTGTCACAAACACCATTGGATAGCATGTGTGTGTGACAAACCCTATTGGAGAATGTGTGTGTCACAAAACCCGCTGGACAGCGTGTGTGTCACAAACCCCGTTGGACAGCGTGTGTGTGTAATTAACCCATATTGGTCAGCCTGTGTGTCACAAAGCCCATTGGAGAGCAGGTGTGTCAGAAACCCCATTGGACAGTGTGTGTGGTTCACAAACCCTATTGGACAGTGTGTAGGTTACAATCCCCATTGGACAGCATCTGTGTCGCAAACCCCATTGGACAGCGTGTGTGTCAAAATCCTATTGGACAGTATGTGTGTCACAAAACCCACTGGACAGAGTGTGTGTCACAAACACCAATGGAGATTGTGAGTGTCACAAATCCCGTTGGACAGCGTGTGTTTCACAAACCCCATTGAACAACATGTGTGACACAATCCCCATTGGACAGCGTGTGTGTCACAAACCCCATTGGAAACTGTGTGTGTCACAAACCCCATTGGACAGCGTGTGTGTGTCACAAACCCTATTGGACAGTGTGTGTGTCACAAACCCAGTTGGACAGCGTCTGTGTCACAATCCCCTTTGGACAGTGTGTGTGTCACAAACCCCATTGGATAGAGTGTGTGTGTCACAAAACCCATTGCAATGTGTATGTGTCAGAAATCCCATTGGAGAGTGTGTGTGTCACGAATCCCATTGGACAGCCAGAGTGTCACAAACACCATTGGACAGAGTGTTTTTCACAATCCCCATTGGACAGTGTGTGTGTGACAAACCCCATTGGACAGCGTGTGTGTGTCACAATACCCATAGGACAGTGTGTGTGTCACAAACACCATTGGAAAACGTGTGTGTGTCACAAACCCCATTAGAAAGTGTGTATGTCACAAACCCCATTAGAAAGTTTGTGTGTCACAAACCCAATAGGATAGCCTGTGTGTATTACTAACCCTATTGGACAGTGTGTGTGTCACAAACCCCACTGGACAGCATGTGTGTCACGAACCACATTGGACAGCGTGTGTGTCACAAACCCCACTTTACAGCGTGTGTGTCACAGTCCCCATTGGACAGCGTGTGTGTCACAAACACCATTGGACAGCATGCATGTCACAAACATCATTGGACAGCGTGTGTGTGTCGCAATCTCCATTGGACAGCGTGTGTGTCCCAAATCCCATGGGACAGTGTGTGTTTCAAAATCCCCATTGGACAGCGTGTGGGTGTCACAATCCCCACTGGACAGTGTGTGTGTGTCACAAACCTCATTGGACATCGTGTGTGTCACATACCCTTTTGGACAGTGTGTGTGTCACAAAACCCACTGGACAGCATTTGTGTCACAAACACCCATGGACAGTGTGCGTAACACAAACCCCATTGGACATCGTGTGTGTCACAAACCCCTTTGGACAGCGTGTGTGTCACGAACCCCATTGGACAGCGTGTATGTCACAGTCCCCATTGGACAACGTGTGTGTCACAAACCCCATTGTACAGCGTGTGTGTCACAGTCCCCATTAGACTCCGTGTGTGTCACAAACACCATAGGACAGCATGCGTGTCACAAACACCATTGGACAGCGTGTGTGTCACACATACCATTGGACAGTGTGTGTGTCAAAATCTCCATTGGACAGCGTGTGTGTGTTACAAACCCCAATGGACAGCGTGTGTAGTCACAAACACCCATGGATAGTGTGCATGTCACAAACCCCTTTGGACATCGTGTGTGTCACAAACCCTTTTGGATACTCTGTGTGTCACATACCCCACTGGACAGCGTGTGTGTCACAAACACCCATGGACAGTGTGCGTGTCAGAAACACCATTGGACAGCATGTGTGTCAAAAGCCCATTGGACAGAGTGGGTGTGTCACAAAACCTACTGGACAGCGTGTGTGTCAAAAACCCCATTGGACAGTGTGTGTGTCACAAACCCCACTGGACAGTCTGTGTGTCACTAACCCCATTGGACAGCATGTGTCTGTCAAAATCCCCATTGGAAAGTGTACGTGTCACAAACCCCATTGGTTAGCGTGTGTGTGTCACAAACCCTCCTGGTCAGTGTGTGTGTCAAAAAACCCATTGGACAGCGTGCGTGTCACAAACACCATTGGACAGTGTGTGTGTAACAAACCCAATTGGTCAGCGTGTGTGTCACAAACCCCATGGGACAGCGTGTGGGCATCACAAACCGCATTGGAAACTGTGTGTGTCACAAACCCCTTTGGATAGCGTATGTGTGTCAGAAACCCCGTTAGAAAGTGTGCGTGTCACAAACCCATTGGATAGCATGTGTTTGTCACAAACCCTACTGGACAGTGTGTATGACACAAACCTAATTGGACAGCGTCTGTGTCACAAATCCCAATGGACAGCGTGTGTGTGACAAACACCCATGGAGAGTGTGCGTGTCACAATCCCCATTGGACATATTGTGTGTCCCAAACCCGTTTGGACAGTGTGTGTGTAACAAACACAATTGGTCAGCGTTTGTGTCACAAACCCCATGGGACAGCGTGTGTGTGTCACAAACCCCATTGGAAAGTGTGTGTGTCACAAACCCCATTGGCTAGCGTGTGTGTGTCACAAACCCTTTAGAAAGTGTGCGTGTCACAAACCCCATTGCAAAGTGTGTGTGTCACAAACCCCATTGGATAGTGTTTGTGTGTCAAAAACCCTATTGGACAGTGTGTGTCACAAACCCCACTGGACATCATGTGTGTCACAACCACCCATGGACAGTGTGCGTGTCACAAACCCCTTTGGATAGAATGTGTGTGTCAGAAACCCCAATGGATAGTGTATGTGTGTCACAAACCCCATTAGAAAGTGTCTGTGTCACAAAGCCCACTGGATAGCATGTGTGTGGCACAAACCCTATTGGACAGTGTGTATGTCACAATCCCCATTGGACAGCGTCTGTGTCACAAACCCCATTGGACATCGTGTGTGTCACAAACACCATTGTCAGCGTGTGTGTGTCACAGTAATAACCTAATGAAATTTAACAAGGGAAAGTGTAGAGTCCTGCATCTGGGCAGGAACAACCCCAGGTTCCAGTATAGGTTGGGAAATTACATATTAGAGAGCAGTGTAGAGGAAAGGGACCTGGGGGTCCTGGTGGACAAGTGGATGACCATGAGCCAGCACTGTGCCCTTGTGGCCAGGAAGGCCAATGGCATCCTGGGGTGTATTAGAAGGGGGGTGGTTAGTAGATCGAGAGAGGTCCTCCTTCCCCTCTACTCCGCCCTGGTGAGACCACATCTGGAATATTGTGTCCAGTTCTGGGCCCCTCACTTCTAGAAGGACAGGGAACTGCTGGAGAGGGTCCAGCGTAGGGCAACGAAGATGATTAAGGGAGTGGAGCACCTCACTTATGAAGAAAGGCTGAGGGAGCTGGGTCTCTTTAGTTTGGAGAAGAGGAGACTAAGGGGGGACCTCATTAATGTTTATAAATATATAAAGGGTGAGTGCCAAGAGGATGGAGCCAGGCTCTCCTCGGTGGCAAACAATGATAGGACAAGGGGTAATGGGATCAAGCTGGAACACAAGAGGTTCCGCTTAAATTTGAGAAAAAACTTCTTCTCAGTAAGGGTGACAGAGCACTGGAACAGGCTGCCCAGGGAGGTTGTAGAGTCTTCTTCTCTGGAGACATTCAAAACCCGCCTGGACATGTTCCTGTGCGACCTCACCTAGGCGTTCCTGCTCCAGCAGGGGGATTGGACTAGATGATCTTTTGAGGTCCCTTCCAATCCCAAACATACTGTGATACTGTGATACAGTGATACTGTGATACAAGACCCATTGGACAGAGTGTGTGTGTCACAAACCCCATTGGACAGCGTGTGTGTCACAATCCTCATTGGACAGCGTGTGTGTCACAAACCCCATTGGACAGATTGTGTGTGTCACAAACCCCATTGTACAGCGTGTGTGTCTCACAAACCCTATTGGACACTGTGTGTGTCACAAAACCCACTGGACAGCGTGTGTGTCACAAAACCCATTGGACAGCGTGTGTGTCACAAGCCCCATTGGACAGAGTGTGTGTGTCAGAAACCCCATTGTACAGCGTGTTTGTCACTATCCCCATTGGACAGCGTGTGTGTCACAAACCCCATTGGACAGAATGTGTGTGACAAACCCCTTTGGACAGAGTGTGTGTCACAAACCCCATTGGACAGCGTGTGTGTCACAAACCCCACTGGACAGCGTGTGTGTCACAAACCCCATTGGAAAGCGTGCGTGTCACAACCCCCATCTGACCGAATGTGTGTGTCACAAAACCCAGTGGACAACATGCGTGTCACAAACACCATTGGACAGCGTGTGTGTGTCACAATCCCAATTGCATAGTGTGTGTGTCACAAACCCCATTGGACAGCGTGTGTGTGTCACAAACCCCATTGGACAGTGTGTATGTCACAATCCCCATTGGACAGCGTCTGTGTCACAAACCCCATTGGACAGCGTGTGCGTCATAAACACCATTGTACAGTGTGTGTGTGTCACAATCCCCATTGGACAGTGCGTGTGTCACAAAACTCATTGACAGCGTGTGTGTCACAAACCCTATTAGAAAGTGTGTGTATGTCAGAAACACCATTGGATAGCGTGTGTCTGTCACAAACCCTATTTGACAGTGTGTGTCTCACAAACCCCATTGGACAGCGTGTGTGTGTCACAATCCCCATTGGACAGCGTGTGTGTCACAAAAACCATTGGACAGCGTGTGTGTGTCACAATCCCCATTGGACAGTGTGTGTGTCACAAAACCCATTTGACAGTGTGTGTGTCACAAACCCCATTGGACAGCGTGTGTGTGTCACAATCCCCATTGGACAGCGTGTGTGTCACAAAAACCATAGGACAGCGTGTGTGTGTCACAATCCCCTTTGCACAGTGTGTGTGTCACAAACTCCATTTGACAGCGTGTGTGTCACAAACCCCATTGGACAGAGTGTGTGTGTCACAATCGCCATTGGACAGTGTGTATGTCACAAACGCCATTGGACAGCGTGTGTGTGTGACAAACCCCATTGGACAGTGTGTGTGTCACAACCCCCATTGGACAGTGTGTGTGTGACAAAATCCGTTGAACAGCGTATGTGTGTCACAATCCCCATTGGACAGCGTGTGTGTCACAAACCCCTTTGGACAGTGTGTGTGTCACAAATCCAATTGGAGAGCGTGTGTGTGTTACAATCCCCACTGGACAGTGTGTGTGTCACAAACCCCATGGAATAGAGTGTGTGTCACGAACCCCATTGGACAGCGTGTGTGTCACAAGCACCATTGGACAGAGTGTGTGTGTCACAAACCCCATTGGAAAGTGTATGTGTCACAAACCCCATTGGACAGCTTGTATGTTACAAACCCCAATATGGCAGCATGTGTGTCACAAACCCCCGTGGACACTCTGTGTGTCACGAATGCCATTGGACAGTGTCTGTGTCACAACCCCCCCTGGACAGTGTGCGTGTCACAATCCCCAGTGGACAGAGTTTTTGTCACAAACCCCATTGGACAGTGTGTATGTCACAAACTCCATTCGACAGCGTGTATGTCACAAGCACCATTGGACATAGTGTGTGTGTCAGAAACCCCATTGGAAAGTGCATGTGTCACAAACCCCATTGGATAGCGTCTGTGTGTCACGAACCCTATTGGAAAGTGTGTGTGTCACAAAACCCACTGGAGAGCGTTTGTGTGACAAACCCCATTGGACAGAGTGTGTGTCACAATCACCATTGGACAGAGTGTGTGTCACAAACCCCATTAGAAAGTGTGTGTCTCAAAAACCCGATTGGACAGTATGTGTCACAAATACCGTTGGACAGCGAGTGTGTCACAAACCTCATTGGACAGCGTGTGTGTCACAAATCCCATTGGACAGCGTGTGTGTGTCACAATCCCCATTGGACAGCGTGTGTGTCACAAAAACCTTCGGACAGCGTGTGTGTGTCACAATCCCCATTGGACAGTGTGTGTGTCACAAAATCCATTTGACAGTGTGTGTGTCACAAACCCCATTGGACAGCATGCATGTCACAAACACCATAGGACAGCGTGTGTGTGTCACAATCCCCATTGCACAGTGTGTGTGTCACAAACTCCATTTGACAGCGTGTGTGTCACAAACCCCATTGGACAGAGTGTGTGTGTCACAATCGCCATTGGACAGTGTGTATGTCACAAACGCCATTGGACAGCGTGTGTGTGTGACAAACCCCATTGGACAGTGTGTGTGTCACAATCACCATTGGACAGTGTGTGTGTTACAAAACCCATTGGACAGAGTGTGTGTGTCACAAAACCCATTGGAAAGTGTATGTGTTACAAACCCCTTTGGATAGCGTGTGTGTGTCACAAACCCACTGGACAGCGTGCGTGTCACGATCCCCATTGAACAGTGTGTGTGTCACAAGCCCCATTGGAAAGCGTGTGTGTCACAAACCCCCGTAGACACTGTGTGTGTCACAAACCCCATTGGGCAGTGTGTATTTCACAATCCCAATTGGACAGCGTGTGTGTCACAAACCCCATTGGACAGTGTGCGTGTGTCACAATACCCTTTGTACAGTGTGTGTGTCACAAACCCCACTGGACAGTGTGTGTGTCACAAACCCCATGGAATAGAGTGTGTGTCACGAACCCCATTGGACAGCGTGTGTGTCACAAGCACCATTGGACAGCGTGTGTGTGTCACAATCCCCATTGGACAGCGTGTGTGTCACAAAAACCTTCGGACAGCGTGTGTGTGTCACAATCCCCATTGGACAGTGTGTGTGTCACAAAATCCATTTGACAGTGTGTGTGTCACAAACCCCGTTGGACAGCATGCATGTCACAAACACCATAGGACAGCGTGTGTGTGTCACAATCCCCATTGCACAGTGTGTGTGTCACAAACTCCATTGGACAGCGAGTGTGTCACAAACCCCATTGGACAGACTGTGTGTGTCACAAACCACATTGAACAGCGTATGTGTCATAAACCCCATTGGACAGCTTGTGTGTGTCACAATCCCCATTGGACAGTGTTTGTGTGTCAGAAACACTACTGGACAGCGTGTGTGTCACAAACCCCTTTGGACAGTGTGTGTGTGTCACAATCACCATTGGACAGTGTGTGTGTTACAAAACCCATTGGACAGAGTGTGTGTGTCACAAAACCCATTGGAAAGTGTATGTGTTACAAACCCCTTTGGATAGCGTGTGTGTGTCACAAACCCACTGCACAGCGTGCGTGTCACGATCCCCATTGAACAGTGTGTGTGTCACAAGCCCCATTGGAAAGCGTGTGTGTCACAAACCCCCGTAGACACTGTGTGTGTCACAAACCCCATTGGACAGTGTGTATTTCACAATCCCAATTGGACAGCGTGTGTGTCACAAACCCCATTGGACAGTGTGTGTGTGTCACAATACCCTTTGTACAGTGTGTGTGTCACAAACCCCACTGGACAGTGTGTGTGTCACAAACCCCATGGAATAGAGTGTGTGTCACGAACCCCATTGGACAGCGTGTGTGTCACAAGCACCATTGGACAGCGTGTGTGTGTCACAATCCCCATTGGACAGCGTGTGTGTCACAAAAACCTTCGGACAGCGGGTGTGTGTCACAATCCCCATTGGACAGTGTGTGTGTCACAAAATCCATTTGACAGTGTGTGTGTCACAAACCCCATTGGACAGCATGCATGTCACAAACACCATAGGACAGCGTGTGTGTGTCACAATCCCCATTGCACAGTGTGTGTGTCACAAACTCCATTTGACAGTGTGTGTGTCACAAACCCCATTGGACAGAGTGTGTGTGTCACAATCGCCATTGGACAGTGTGTATGTCACAAACGCCATTGGACAGCGTGTGTGTGTCACAAACCCCTTTGGACAGTGTGTTTGTCACAAACCGAATTGGAGAGCGTGTGTGTGTCACAATCCCCACTGGACAGTGTGTGTGTCACAAACCCCATGGAATAGAGTGTGTGTCACGAACCACATTGGACAGCGTGTGTGTCACAAGCACCATTGGACAGACTGTGTGTGTCACAAACCCCATTGGAAATTGTATGTGTCACAAACCCCTTTGGACAGCTTGTATGTTACAAACCCCAATATGGCAGCATGTGTGTCACAAACCCCCGTGGACACTCTGTGTGTCACGAATGCCATTGGACAGTGTCTGTGTCACAACCCCCCCTGGACAGTGTGCGTGTCACAATCCCCAGTGGACAGAGTTTTTGTCACAAACCCCATTGGACAGTGTGTATGTCACAAACTCCATTCGACAGCGTGTGTGTCACAAGAACCATTGGACATAGTGTGTGTGTCAGAAACCCCATTGGAAAGTGCATGTGTCACAAACCCCATTGGATAGCGTCTGTGTGTCACGAACCCTATTGGACAGTGTGTGTGTCACAAAACCCACTGGAGAGCGTTTGTGTGACAAACCCCTTTGGACAGCGTGTGTGTCACAATCCCCTTTGGACAGAGTGTGTGTCACAAACCCCATTAGAAAGTGTGTGTCTCACAAACCCAATTGGACAGTATGTGTCACAAATACCGTTGGACAGCGAGTGTGTCACAAACCTCATTGGACAGCGTGTGTGTCACAAACCCCTTTGGGCAGTGTGTGTGTCACAAACCCCATTGGACAGCGAGTGTGTCACAAACCCCATTGGACAGCGTGTGTGTCACAAAACCCTTTGGACAGTGCGTGTGTCACAAACCCCATTGGACAGCGTCTGAGTGTCACAAATCCTATTGGACAGCGTGTATGTGTCACAAACTCCATTGGATAGAGTGTGTGTGTCACAAACCCTATTGGACAGTGTGTGTGTCACAAAACCCACTGGACAGTGTGTGTGTCACAAACCCCGTTGGACATTTTGTGTGTCACAAAACACCATTGGACAGCGTGTTTGTCACGAACGCCATTGGACAGCATGTGTGTCACAACCACCATTGGACAGAGTGTGAGTGTCACAAACCCCGTTGGGTAGTGTGTGTGTCACAATCCCCATTAGAAATTGTGTGTGTTTTCCAAACCCCATTGGATAGATTGTGTGTGTCACAAACCCTATTGGGCATCGTGTGTGTCACAATCACCATAGGACAGCGTGTGTCTCACAAACCCCATTGGACAGATTGTGTGTCATAAACCCCTTTGGACAGCATGTGTGTGTCACAAGCCCACTGGACAGAGTGTGTGTGTCACAAAACCCACTGGACAGCGTGCGTGTCACGATCCCCATTGAACAGTGTGTGTGTCACGGGCACCATTGGACAGAGTGTGTGTGTCACAAACCCCATTAGACAGTGTGTGTGTCACAATCCCCATTGGACAGCGTGTGTGTCACAAACCCCATTGGACAGAGTTTGTGTCACAAACCCCATTGGACAGCGTGTGTGTCAGAAAAACCATTGGACAGTGTGTATGTCACAAAACCCATTGGACATCGTGTGTGTCAGAAACCCCATTGGACAGTGTGTGTCACAAATACCATTGGACAGCGTGTGTGTCACAAACCCTGTTGGACAGTGTGTGTGTCACAAACCCCACTGGACCGCATATGTGTCACGAACCACATTGGACAGCGTGTGTGTCACAATCGCCATTGGAGATCGTGTGTGTCACAAACCCCATTGGACAGACTGTGTGTGTCACAAACCACATTGAACAGCGTATGTGTCATAAACCCCATTAGACAGCTTGTGTGTGTCACAATCCCCATTGGACAGTGTTTGTGTGTCAGAAACACTACTGGACAGCGTGTGTGTCACAAACCCCTTTGGACAGTGTGTGTGTGTCACAATCACCATTGGACAGTGTGTGTGTTACAAAACCCATTGGACAGAGTGTGTGTGTCACAAAACCCATTGGAAAGTGTATGGGTTACAAACCCCTTTGGATAGCGTGTCTGTGTCACAAACCCACTGCACAGCGTGCGTGTCACGATCCCCATTGAACAGTGTGTGTGTCACAAGCCCCATTGGAAAGCGTGTGTGTCACAAACCCCCGTAGACACTGTGTGTGTCACAAACCCCATTGGACAGTGTGTATTTCACAATCCCAATTGGACAGCGTGTGTGTCACAAACCCCATTGGACAGTGTGTGTGTGTCACAATACCCTTTGTACAGTGTGTGTGTTACAAACCCCACTGGACAGTGTGTGTGTCACAAACCCCATGGAATAGAGTGTGTGTCACGAACCCCATTGGACAGCGTGTGTGTCACAAGCACCATTGGACAGAGTGTGTGTGTCACAAACCCCATTGGAAAGTGTATGTGTCACAAACCCCATTGGACAGCTTGTATGTTACAAACCCCAATATGGCAGCATGTGTGTCACAAACCCCCGTGGACACTGTGTGTGTCACGAATGCCATTGGACAGTGTCTGTGTCACAACCCCCCCTGGACAGTGTGCATGTCACAATCCCCAGTGGACAGAGTTTTTGTCACAAACCCCATTGGACAGTGTGTATGTCACAAACTCCACTGGACAGCGTGTATGTCACAAGCACCATTGGACATAGTGTGTATGTCAGAAACCCCATTGGAAAGTGCATGTGTCACAAACCCCATTGGATAGCGTCTGTGTGTCACGAACCCTATTGGACAGTGTGTGTGTCACAAAACCCACTGGAGAGCGTTTGTGTGACAAACCCCATTGGACAGCGTGTGTGTCACAATCCCCATTGGACAGAGTGTGTGTCACAAACCCCATTAGAAAGTGTGTGTCTCACAAACCCGATTGGACAGTATGTGTCACAAATACCGTTGGACAGCGAGTGTGTCACAAACCTCCTTGGACAGCGTGTGTGTCACAAACCCCTTTAGGCAGTGTGTGTGTCACAAACCCCATTGGACAGCGAGTGTGTCACAAACCCCATTGGAAAGCGTGTGTGTCACAAACACCATTGGACAGCGTGTCTGTGTCACAATCCCCATCAGACAGCGTGTGTGTCACAAAACCCTTTGGACAGTGCGTGTGTCACAAACCCCATTGGACAGCGTCTGAGTGTCACAAATCCTATTGGACAGCGTGTATGTGTCACAAACTCCATTGGATAGCGTGTGTGTGTCACAAACCCTATTGGACAGTGTGTGTGTCACAAAACCCACTGGACAGTGTGTGTGTCACAAACCCCGTTGGACATTTTGTGTGTCACAAAACACCATTGGACAGCGTGTGTGTCACGAACGCCATTGGACAGCATGTGTGTCACAACCACCATTGGACAGAGTGTGAGTGTCACAAACCCCATTGGGTAGTGTGTGTGTCACAATCCCCATTAGAAATTGTGTGTGTTTTCCAAACCCCATTGGATAGATTGTGTGTGTCACAAACCCTATTGGACATCGTGTGTGTCACAATCACCATAGGACAGCGTGTGTCTCACAAACCCCATTGGACAGATTGTGTGTCATAAACCCCTTTGGACAGCGTGTGTGTGTCACAAGCCCACTGGACAGCGTGTGTGTGTCACAAAACCCACTGGACAGCGTGTGTGTCACGATTCCCATTGAACAGTGTGTGTGTCACAGGCACCATTGGACAGAGTGTGTGTGTCACAAACCCCATTAGACAGTGTGTGTGTCACAATCCCCATTGGACAGCGTGTGTGTCACAAACCCCATTGGACAGAGTTTGTGTCACAAACCCCATTGGACAGCGTGTGTGTCAGAAAAACCATTGGACAGTGTGTATGTCACAAAACCCATTGGACATCGTGTGTGTCAGAAACCCCATTGGACAGTGTGTGTCACAAATACCATTGGACAGCGTGTGTGTCACAAACCCTGTTGGACAGTGTGTGTGTCACAAACCCCACTGGACCGCATATGTGTCACGAACCACATTGGACAGCGTGTGTGTCACAATCGCCATTGGAGATCGTGTGTGTCACAAACCCCATTGGACAGACTGTGTGTGTCACAAACCACATTGAACAGCTTATGTGTCATAAACCCCATTGGACAGCTTGTGTGTGTCACAATCCCCATTGGACAGTGTTTGTGTGTCAGAAACACTACTGGACAGCGTGTGTGTCACAAACCCCTTTGGACAGTGTGTGTGTGTCACAATCACCTTTGGACAGTGTGTGTCACAAAACAGTTGGATAGCGTGTGTGTGTCACATACGCTCCTAGTCAGTGTGTGTGTGTCACAAACCGAATTGGTCAGCCTGTGTGTCACAAACCCCATTGGAAAGTGTGTGTCACCAACCCCATTGGATAGCGTGTGTGTGTCAAAAACCCCTTTAGAGAGTATGTGTGTCACAAACCCCGTTGGATAGCATGTGTGTGTCACAAACCCTATGGGACAGTGTGTATGTAACAGTCCCCATTGGACAGCGTCTGTGTCACAATCCCCATTGGACTGTGTGTGTGTCACAAAACCCATTGGACAGCGTGTGTGTCACAAAACCCATTAGAAAGTGTGTATCTCACAAACCCCATTGGATAGCGTATGTGTGTAACAAACCCTATTGGACAGAGTGTGTGTGTCACAAACTCCATTGGACAGCGTGTGTGTCATAAACCCCATTGGATAGCCTGTGTGTGTCACAAAACCAATGGGATAGAGTATGTGTCACGAACCACACTGGACAGAGGTGTGTGTCACAAGACCCTTTGGAGAGTGTGTGTGTCAGAAACAGCATTGGACAGCGTGTGTGTGTCACAATCCCCATTGGACAGCATGTGTGTCACAAGACCCTTTGGAGAGTGTGTGTGTCAGAAACAGCATTGGACAGAGTGTGTGTGTCACAATCCCGATTGGACAGCGTGCGTGTGTCACAAACCCTCCTGGTCAGTGTGTGTGTCACAAACCCCATTGGACAGCGTGTGTGTCACAAATCCCATTGGACAGCGTGTGTGTGTCACAAACCCTATTTGACAGAGTGTGTGTCACAAACACCATTGGACAGTGTGTGTGTCACAAACCCCATTGGACAGCGTGTGTGTGTACCAATAGCTATTGGACAGTGTGTCTGTCACAAACCCCATTGGACAGCGTGTGTGTGTAACAATACGCATTGGACAGTGTGTGTCTCATAATCCCCATTGGACAGCGTGTGTGTGTAGCAATACGCATTGGACAGTGTGTGCGTCAAAAAACCCATTGGACAGCGCGTGTGTGTCACAATCCCCATTGGACAGCGTGTGTGTCACAAACCCCTTTGGACAGTGTGTGTTTCACAAACCGCATGGGACAGAGTGTGTGTCGCGAACCCCATTGGACAGCGTGTGAGTCAAAAGCACCATTGGACAGAGTGTGTGTGTCACAAAACCCATTGGATAGTGTGTGTGTCACAAACCCAATTGGATAGCGTGTGTGTGTCACAAACCCTCCTGGTCAGTGTGTGTGTCACAAAACCCATTGGACAGAATGTGTGTCACAAACACCATTGGACACTGTCTGTGTAAAAAACCCAATAGGACAGCGTGTGTGTCACAAACTCCATGGGACAGCGTGTGTGTGTCACAAACCCCATTAGAAAGGGTGTTTGTCACAAACCCCATTGGATTGCGTGTGTGTGTCACAAACCCCATTGGACAGAGTGTGTGTGTCACAATCCCCACTGGACAGTGTGTGTGTCACAAACCCCATGGAATAGAGTGTGTGTCACGAACCACATTGGACAGCGTGTGTGTCACAAGCACCATTGGACAGACTGTGTGTGTCACAAACCCCATTGGAAATTGTATGTGTCACAAACCCCTTTGGACAGCTTGTATGTTACAAACCCCAATATGGCAGCATGTGTGTCACAAACCCCCGTGGACACTCTGTGTGTCACGAATGCCATTGGACAGTGTCTGTGTCACAACCCCCCCTGGACAGTGTGCGTGTCACAATCCCCAGTGGACAGAGTTTTTGTCACAAACCCCATTGGACAGTGTGTATGTCACAAACTCCATTCGACAGCGTGTGTGTCACAAGAACCATTGGACATAGTGTGTGTGTCAGAAACCCCATTGGAAAGTGCATGTGTCACAAACCCCATTGGATAGCGTCTGAGTGTCACGAACCCTATTGGACAGTGTGTGTGTCACAAAACCCACTGGAGAGCGTTTGTGTGACAAACCCCTTTGGACAGCGTGTGTGGCACAATCCCCTTTGGACAGAGTGTGTGTCACAAACCCCATTAGAAAGTGTGTGTCTCACAAACCCAATTGGACAGTATGTGTCACAAATACCGTTGGACAGTGAGTGTGTCACAAACCTCATTGCACAGCGTGTGTGTCGCAAACCCCTTTGGGCAGTGTGTGTGTCACAAACCCCATTGGACAGCGAGTGTGTCACAAACCCCATTGGACAGCGTGTGTGTCACAAAACCCTTTGGACAGTGCGTGTGTCACAAACCCCATTGGACAGCGTCTGAGTGTCACAAATCCTATTGGACAGCGTGTATGTGTCACAAACTCCATTGGATAGAGTGTGTGTGTCACAAACCCTATTGGACAGTGTGTGTGTCACAAAACCCACTGGACAGTGTGTGTGTCACAAACCCCGTTGGACATTTTGTGTGTCACAAAACACCATTGGACAGCGTGTTTGTCACGAACGCCATTGGACAGCATGTGTGTCACAACCACCATTGGACAGAGTGTGAGTGTCACAAACCCCGTTGGGTAGTGTGTGTGTCACAATCCCCATTAGAAATTGTGTGTGTTTTCCAAACCCCATTGGATAGATTGTGTGTGTCACAAACCCTATTGGACATCGTGTGTGTCACAATCACCATAGGACAGCGTGTGTCTCACAAACACCATTGGACAGATTGTGTGTCATAAACCCCTTTGGACAGCATGTGTGTGTCACAAGCCCACTGGACAGAGTGTGTGTGTCACAAAACCCACTGGACAGCGTGCGTGTCACGATCCCCATTGAACAGTGTGTGTGTCACGGGCACCATTGGACAGAGTGTGTGTGTCACAAACCCCATTAGACAGTGTGTGTGTCACAATCCCCATTGGACAGCGTGTGTGTCACAAACCCCATTGGACAGAGTTTGTGTCACAAACCCCATTGGACAGCGTGTGTGTCAGAAAAACCATTGGACAGTGTGTATGTCACAAAACCCATTGGACATCGTGTGTGTCAGAAACCCCATTGGACAGTGTGTGTCACAAACCCTGTTGGACAGTGTGTGTGTCACAAACCCCACTGGACCGCATATGTGTCACGAACCACATTGGACAGCGTGTGTGTCACAATCGCCATTGGAGATCGTGTGTGTCACAAACCCCATTGGACAGACTGTGTGTGTCACAAACCACATTGAACAGCTTATGTGTCATAAACCCCATTGGACAGCTTGTGTGTGTCACAATCCCCATTGGACAGTGTTTGTGTGTCAGAAACACTACTGGACAGCGTGTGTGTCACAAACCCCTTTGGACAGTGTGTGTGTGTCACAATCACCTTTGGACAGTGTGTGTCACAAAACAGTTGGATAGCGTGTGTGTGTCACATACGCTCCTAGTCAGTGTGTGTGTGTCACAAACCGAATTGGTCAGCCTGTGTGTCACAAACCCCATTGGAAAGTGTGTGTCACCAACCCCATTGGATAGGGTGTGTGTGTCAAAAACCCCTTTAGAGAGTATGTGTGTCACAAACCCCGTTGGATAGCATGTGTGTGTCACAAACCCTATGGGACAGTGTGTATGTAACAGTCCCCATTGGACAGCGTCTGTGTCACAATCCCCATTGGACTGTGTGTGTGTCACAAAACCCATTGGACAGCGTGTGTGTCACAAAACCCATTAGAAAGTGTGTATCTCACAAACCCCATTGGATAGCGTATGTGTGTAACAAACCCTATTGGACAGAGTGTGTGTGTCACAAACTCCATTGGACAGCGTGTGTGTCATAAACCCCATTGGATAGCCTGTGTGTGTCACAAAACCAATGGGATAGAGTATGTGTCACGAACCACACTGGACAGTGTGTGTGTCACAAGACCCTTTGGAGAGTGTGTGTGTCAGAAACAGCATTGGACAGCGTGTGTGTGTCACAATCCCCATTGGACAGCATGTGTGTCACAAGACCCTTTGGAGAGTGTGTGTGTCAGAAACAGCATTGGACAGAGTGTGTGTGTCACAATCCCGATTGGACAGCGTGCGTGTGTCACAAACCCTCCTGGTCAGTGTGTGTGTCACAAACCCCATTGGACAGCGTGTGTGTCACAAATCCCATTGGACAGCGTGTGTGTGTCACAAACCCTATTTGACAGAGTGTGTGTCACAAACACCATTGGACAGTGTGTGTGTCACAAACCCCATTGGACAGCGTGTGTGTGTACCAATAGCTATTGGACAGTGTGTCTGTCACAAACCCCATTGGACAGCGTGTGTGTGTAACAATACGCATTGGACAGTGTGTGTCTCATAATCCCCATTGGACAGCGTGTGTGTGTAGCAATACGCATTGGACAGTGTGTGTGTCAAAAAACCCATTGGACAGCGCGTGTGTGTCACAATCCCCATTGGACAGCGTGTGTGTCACAAACCCCTTTGGACAGTGTGTGTTTCACAAACCGCATGGGACAGAGTGTGTGTCGCGAACCCCATTGGACAGCGTGTGAGTCAAAAGCACCATTGGACAGAGTGTGTGTGTCACAAAACCCATTGGATAGTGTGTGTGTCACAAACCCAATTGGATAGCGTGTGTGTGTCACAAACCCTCCTGGTCAGTGTGTGTGTCACAAAACCCATTGGACAGAATGTGTGTCACAAACACCATTGGACACTGTCTGTGTAAAAAACCCAATAGGACAGCGTGTGTGTCACAAACTCCATGGGACAGCGTGTGTGTGTCACAAACCCCATTAGAAAGGGTGTTTGTCACAAACCCCATTGGATTGCGTGTGTGTGTCACAAACCGAATTGGACAGTGTGTGTGTGTCACAAACCCCATTGGACAGCGTGTGTGTGTAACAATAGCTATTGGACAGTGTGTGTGTCACAATCCCCAGTGGACAGCGTGTGTGTGTCACAATACCCATTGGACAGCGTATGTGTCACAAGCCTATTGGACAGAGTGTGTGTGTCACAAAACCCAGTGGACAGCGTTTGTGTCAGGAACCCCATTGAACAGCATGTGTGTGAAACAATACCCATTGGACAGTGTGTGTGTCACAAACCCCATTGGACAGCGTGTGTGTCACAATCCCCATTGGACAGAGTGTGTGTCACAAACCCCATTAGAAAGTGTGTGTCTCACAAACCCGATTGGACAGTATGTGTCACAAATACCGTTGGACAGCGAGTGTGTCACAAACCTCCTTGGACAGCGTGTGTGTCACAAACCCCTTTAGGCAGTGTGTGTGTCACAAACCCCATTGGACAGCGAGTGTGTCACAAACCCCATTGGAAAGCGTGTGTGTCACAAACACCATTGGACAGCGTGTCTGTGTCACAATCCCCATCAGACAGCGTGTGTGTCACAAAACCCTTTGGACAGTGCGTGTGTCACAAACCCCATTGGACAGCGTCTGAGTGTCACAAATCCTATTGGACAGCGTGTATGTGTCACAAACTCCATTGGATAGCGTGTGTGTGTCACAAACCCTATTGGACAGTGTGTGTGTCACAAAACCCACTGGACAGTGTGTGTGTCACAAACCCCATTGGACATTTTGTGTGTCACAAAACACCATTGGACAGCGTGTGTGTCACGAACGCCATTGGACAGCATGTGTGTCACAACCACCATTGGACAGAGTGTGAGTGTCACAAACCCCATTGGGTAGTGTGTGTGTCACAATCCCCATTAGAAATTGTGTGTGTTTTCCAAACCCCATTGGATAGATTGTGTGTGTCACAAACCCTATTGGACATCGTGTGTGTCACAATCACCATAGGACAGCGTGTGTCTCACAAACCCCATTGGACAGACTGTGTGTCATAAACCCCTTTGGACAGCGTGTGTGTGTCACAAGCCCACTGGACAGAGTGTGTGTGTCACAAAACCCACTGGACAGCGTGTGTGTCACGATCCCCATTGAACAGTGTGTGTGTCACAGGCACCATTGGACAGAGTGTGTGTGTCACAAACCCCATTAGACAGTGTGTGTGTCACAATCCCCATTGGACAGCGTGTGTGTCACAAACCCCATTGGACAGAGTTTGTGTCACAAACCCCATTGGACAGCGTGTGTGTCAGAAAAACCATTGGACAGTGTGTATGTCACAAAACCCATTGGACATCGTGTGTGTCAGAAACCCCATTGGACAGTGTGTGTCACAAATACCATTGGACAGCGTGTGTGTCACAAACCCTGTTGGACAGTGTGTGTGTCACAAACCCCACTGGACCGCATATGTGTCACGAACCACATTGGACAGCGTGTGTGTCACAATCGCCATTGGAGATCGTGTGTGTCACAAACCCCATTGGACAGACTGTGTGTGTCACAAACCACATTGAACAGCTTATGTGTCATAAACCCCATTGGACAGCTTGTGTGTGTCACAATCCCCATTGGACAGTGTTTGTGTGTCAGAAACACTACTGGACAGCGTGTGTGTCACAAACCCCTTTGGACAGTGTGTGTGTGTCACAATCACCTTTGGACAGTGTGTGTCACAAAACAGTTGGATAGCGTGTGTGTGTCACATACGCTCCTAGTCAGTGTGTGTGTGTCACAAACCGAATTGGTCAGCCTGTGTGTCACAAACCCCATTGGAAAGTGTGTGTCACCAACCCCATTGGATAGGGTGTGTGTGTCAAAAACCCCTTTAGAGAGTATGTGTGTCACAAACCCCGTTGGATAGCATGTGTGTGTCACAAACCCTATGGGACAGTGTGTATGTAACAGTCCCCATTGGACAGCGTCTGTGTCACAATCCCCATTGGACTGTGTGTGTGTCACAAAACCCATTGGACAGCGTGTGTGTCACAAAACCCATTAGAAAGTGTGTATCTCACAAACCCCATTGGATAGCGTATGTGTGTAACAAACCCTATTGGACAGAGTGTGTGTGTCACAAACTCCATTGGACAGCGTGTGTGTCATAAACCCCATTGGATAGCCTGTGTGTGTCACAAAACCAATGGGATAGAGTATGTGTCACGAACCACACTGGACAGTGTGTGTGTCACAAGACCCTTTGGAGAGTGTGTGTGTCAGAAACAGCATTGGACAGCGTGTGTGTGTCACAATCCCCATTGGACAGCATGTGTGTCACAAGACCCTTTGGAGAGTGTGTGTGTCAGAAACAGCATTGGACAGAGTGTGTGTGTCACAATCCCGATTGGACAGCGTGCGTGTGTCACAAACCCTCCTGGTCAGTGTGTGTGTCACAAACCCCATTGGACAGCGTGTGTGTCACAAATCCCATTGGACAGCGTGTGTGTGTCACAAACCCTATTTGACAGAGTGTGTGTCACAAACACCATTGGACAGTGTGTGTGTCACAAACCCCATTGGACAGCGTGTGTGTGTACCAATAGCTATTGGACAGTGTGTCTGTCACAAACCCCATTGGACAGCGTGTGTGTGTAACAATACGCATTGGACAGTGTGTGTCTCATAATCCCCATTGGACAGCGTGTGTGTGTAGCAATACGCATTGGACAGTGTGTGTGTCAAAAAACCCATTGGACAGCGCGTGTGTGTCACAATCCCCATTGGACAGCGTGTGTGTCACAAACCCCTTTGGACAGTGTGTGTTTCACAAACCGCACGGGACAGAGTGTGTGTCGCGAACCCCATTGGACAGCGTGTGAGTCAAAAGCACCATTGGACAGAGTGTGTGTGTCACAAAACCCATTGGATAGTGTGTGTGTCACAAACCCAATTGGATAGCGTGTGTGTGTCACAAACCCTCCTGGTCAGTGTGTGTGTCACAAAACCCATTGGACAGAATGTGTGTCACAAACACCATTGGACACTGTCTGTGTAAAAAACCCAATAGGACAGCGTGTGTGTCACAAACTCCATGGGACAGCGTGTGTGTGTCACAAACCCCATTAGAAAGGGTGTTTGTCACAAACCCCATTGGATTGCGTGTGTGTGTCACAAACCGAATTGGACAGTGTGTGTGTGTCACAAACCCCATTGGACAGCGTGTGTGTGTAACAATAGCTATTGGACAGTGTGTGTGTCACAATCCCCAGTGGACAGCGTGTGTGTTGAAACCCCAGGTGACAGTGTGTGTGTCACAAACCCCACTGGAAAGCGTGTGTGTGTCACAATACCCATTGGACAGCGTATGTGTCACAAGCCTATTGGACAGAGTGTGTGTGTCACAAAACCCAGTGGACAGCGTTTGTGTCAGGAACCCCATTGAACAGCATGTGTGTGAAACAATACCCATTGGACAGTGTGTGTGTCACAAACCCCATTGGACAGCGTGTGTGTCACAATCCCCATTGGACAGAGTGTG
Source organism: Columba guinea (assembly GCA_032206185.1). Classification (NCBI taxonomy): domain Eukaryota; kingdom Metazoa; phylum Chordata; class Aves; order Columbiformes; family Columbidae; genus Columba; species Columba guinea. Next base: position 2,729,908 of record JAVLUU010000041.1, on the reverse strand, counting down.
TGTCACAAACCCCATTAGAAAGTGTGTGTCTCACAAACCCGATTGGACAGTATGTGTCACAAATACCGTTGGACAGCGAGTGTGTCACAAACCTCCTTGGACAGCGTTTGTGTCACAAACCCCTTTAGGCAGTGTGTGTGTCACAAACCCCATTGGACAGCGAGTGTGTCACAAACCCCATTGGAAAGCGTGTGTGTCACAAACACCATTGGACAGCGTGTCTGTGTCACAATCCCCATCAGACAGCGTGTGTGTCACAAAACCCTTTGGACAGTGCGTGTGTCACAAACCCCATTGGACAGCGTCTGAGTGTCACAAATCCTATTGGACAGCGTGTATGTGTCACAAACTCCATTGGATAGCGTGTGTGTGTCACAAACCCTATTGGACAGGGTGTGTGTCACAAAACCCACTGGACAGTGTGTGTGTCACAAACCCCATTGGACATTTTGTGTGTCACAAAACACCATTGGACAGCGTGTGTGTCACGAACGCCATTGGACAGCATGTGTGTCACAACCACCATTGGACAGAGTGTGAGTGTCACAAACCCCATTGGGTAGTGCGTGTGTCACAATCCCCATTAGAAATTGTGTGTGTTTTCCAAACCCCATTGGATAGATTGTGTGTGTCACAAACCCTATTGGACATCGTGTGTGTCACAATCACCATAGGACAGCGTGTGTCTCACAAACCCCATTGGACAGACTGTGTGTCATAAACCCCTTTGGACAGCGTGTGTGTGTCACAAGCCCACTGGACAGAGTGTGTGTGTCACAAAACCCACTGGACAGCGTGTGTGTCACGATCCCCATTGAACAGTGTGTGTGTCACAGGCACCATTGGACAGAGTGTGTGTGTCACAAACCCCATTAGACAGTGTGTGTGTCACAATCCCCATTGGACAGCGTGTGTGTCACAAACCCCATTGGACAGAGTTTGTGTCACAAACCCCATTGGACAGCGTGTGTGTCAGAAAAACCATTGGACAGTGTGTATGTCACAAAACCCATTGGACATCGTGTGTGTCAGAAACCCCATTGGACAGTGTGTGTCACAAATACCATTGGACAGCGTGTGTGTCACAAACCCTGTTGGACAGTGTGTGTGTCACAAACCCCACTGGACCGCATATGTGTCACGAACCACATTGGACAGCGTGTGTGTCACAATCGCCATTGGAGATCGTGTGTGTCACAAACCCCATTGGACAGACTGTGTGTGTCACAAACCACATTGAACAGCTTATGTGTCATAAACCCCATTGGACAGCTTGTGTGTGTCACAATCCCCATTGGACAGTGTTTGTGTGTCAGAAACACTACTGGACAGCGTGTGTGTCACAAACCCCTTTGGACAGTGTGTGTGTGTCACAATCACCTTTGGACAGTGTGTGTCACAAAACAGTTGGATAGCGTGTGTGTGTCACATACGCTCCTAGTCAGTGTGTGTGTGTCACAAACCGAATTGGTCAGCCTGTGTGTCACAAACCCCATTGGAAAGTGTGTGTCACCAACCCCATTGGATAGCGTGTGTGTGTCAAAAACCCCTTTAGAGAGTATGTGTGTCACAAACCCCGTTGGATAGCATGTGTGTGTCACAAACCCTATGGGACAGTGTGTATGTAACAGTCCCCATTGGACAGCGTCTGTGTCACAATCCCCATTGGACTGTGTGTGTGTCACAAAACCCATTGGACAGCGTGTGTGTCACAAAACCCATTAGAAAGTGTGTATCTCACAAACCCCATTGGATAGCGTATGTGTGTAACAAACCCTATTGGACAGAGTGTGTGTGTCACAAACTCCATTGGACAGCGTGTGTGTCATAAACCCCATTGGATAGCCTGTGTGTGTCACAAAACCAATGGGATAGAGTATGTGTCACGAACCACACTGGACAGTGTGTGTGTCACAAGACCCTTTGGAGAGTGTGTGTGTCAGAAACAGCATTGGACAGCGTGTGTGTGTCACAATCCCCATTGGACAGCATGTGTGTCACAAGACCCTTTGGAGAGTGTGTGTGTCAGAAACAGCATTGGACAGAGTGTGTGTGTCACAATCCCGATTGGACAGCGTGCGTGTGTCACAAACCCTCCTGGTCAGTGTGTGTGTCACAAACCCCATTGGACAGCGTGTGTGTCACAAATCCCATTGGACAGCGTGTGTGTGTCACAAACCCTATTTGACAGAGTGTGTGTCACAAACACCATTGGACAGTGTGTGTGTCACAAACCCCATTGGACAGCGTGTGTGTGTACCAATAGCTATTGGACAGTGTGTCTGTCACAAACCCCATTGGACAGCGTGTGTGTGTAACAATACGCATTGGACAGTGTGTGTCTCATAATCCCCATTGGACAGCGTGTGTGTGTAGCAATACGCATTGGACAGTGTGTGTGTCAAAAAACCCATTGGACAGCGCGTGTGTGTCACAATCCCCATTGGACAGCGTGTGTGTCACAAACCCCTTTGGACAGTGTGTGTTTCACAAACCGCATGGGACAGAGTGTGTGTCGCGAACCCCATTGGACAGCGTGTGAGTCAAAAGCACCATTGGACAGAGTGTGTGTGTCACAAAACCCATTGGATAGTGTGTGTGTCACAAACCCAATTGGATAGCGTGTGTGTGTCACAAACCCTCCTGGTCAGTGTGTGTGTCACAAAACCCATTGGACAGAATGTGTGTCACAAACACCATTGGACACTGTCTGTGTAAAAAACCCAATAGGACAGCGTGTGTGTCACAAACTCCATGGGACAGCGTGTGTGTGTCACAAACCCCATTAGAAAGGGTGTTTGTCACAAACCCCATTGGATTGCGTGTGTGTGTCACAAACCGAATTGGACAGTGTGTGTGTGTCACAAACCCCATTGGACAGCGTGTGTGTGTAACAATAGCTATTGGACAGTGTGTGTGTCACAATCCCCAGTGGACAGCGTGTGTGTTGAAACCCCAGGTGACAGTGTGTGTGTCACAAACCCCACTGGAAAGCGTGTGTGTGTCACAATACCCATTGGACAGCGTATGTGTCACAAGCCTATTGGACAGAGTGTGTGTGTCACAAAACCCAGTGGACAGCGTTTGTGTCAGGAACCCCATTGAACAGCATGTGTGTGAAACAATACCCATTGGACAGTGTGTGTGTCACAAACCCCATTGGACAGCGTGTGTGTCACAATCCCCATTGGACAGAGTGTGTGTCACAAACCCCATTAGAAAGTGTGTGTCTCACAAACCCGATTGGACAGTATGTGTCACAAATACCGTTGGACAGCGAGTGTGTCACAAACCTCCTTGGACAGCGTGTGTGTCACAAACCCCTTTAGGCAGTGTGTGTGTCACAAACCCCATTGGACAGCGAGTGTGTCACAAACCCCATTGGAAAGCGTGTGTGTCACAAACACCATTGGACAGCGTGTCTGTGTCACAATCCCCATCAGACAGCGTGTGTGTCACAAAACCCTTTGGACAGTGCGTGTGTCACAAACCCCATTGGACAGCGTCTGAGTGTCACAAATCCTATTGGACAGCGTGTATGTGTCACAAACTCCATTGGATAGCGTGTGTGTGTCACAAACCCTATTGGACAGTGTGTGTGTCACAAAACCCACTGGACAGTGTGTGTGTCACAAACCCCATTGGACATTTTGTGTGTCACAAAACACCATTGGACAGCGTGTGTGTCACGAACGCCATTGGACAGCATGTGTGTCACAACCACCATTGGACAGAGTGTGAGTGTCACAAACCCCATTGGGTAGTGTGTGTGTCACAATCCCCATTAGAAATTGTGTGTGTTTTCCAAACCCCATTGGATAGATTGTGTGTGTCACAAACCCTATTGGACATCGTGTGTGTCACAATCACCATAGGACAGCGTGTGTCTCACAAACCCCATTGGATAGCGTGTGTGTCAAAATCCCCATTGGACAGTGTGTGTGTCAGAAACTCCTCTGGACAGCGTGTGTAGTCACAAACACCCATGGACAGTGTGCGTGTCAAAAACCCCATTGGACAGAGTTTGTGTCACAAGCCCCATTGGAAAGTGTGTGTGTCACAAACACGATTGGACAGCGTGTGTGTGTCACAATCCCCATTGGACAGCGTGTGTGTCATAAACCACTTTGGATAGCGTTTGTGTGTCACAAACCCCATTATAAAGTGTGCGAGTCACAAACCCCATTGGACATTGTGTGTGTCGCAAACCCCATTGGACAGTGTGTGTGTCACAAACCCCATCGGACAGAGTTTGTGTTTAACAATACCCATTGGACAGCATTTTTGTGACAAACCCCTGTAGACACTGTGTGTTTCACGAACGCCATTGGACAGTGTGTGTGTCACCAACCCCCCTGGACAGTGTGTGTGTCACAATCCCCAGTGGACAGTGTGTTTGTCACAAAACCCACTGGACACCGTGTGTGAAACGAACCCCATTGGACAGCGTGCGTGTCACAAGCACCATTGGACAGAGTGTGTGTGTAACAAACCCCATTGGAAAGTGTATGTGTCACAAACCCCAATGGACTGCGTGTGCGTGCCACAAACCCTATTGGACAGTGTGTGTGTCACAAAGCCCATTGGACAGCGTGTGTGTCACTATCCCCATTGGACAGCGAGTGTGTCACAAACACCATTGGACAGCGCGTGTGTGTAACAATACCCATTGGACAGACTGTGTGTCACAAACCTCATTGGACAGTGTGTATCTCACAAACTCCACTGGACAGCGTGTGTGTTCACAAACCCCACTGGACAGCGTGTTTTTCACAAAACCCATTGGACAGAGTGTATTTGTCACAAACCCCATTGGATAGTGTGTGTGTCATCAGCCCCATTGGACAGCGTGTGTGTCACAAACACCATTGGAGTACGCTTGTTTGTAACAATATCCGTTGGAAAGCCTGTGTGTCACAAACCCCATTGGACAGCATGTGTGTCACAAATCCCCGTGGACAGCGTGAGTGTCACAAACACCCATGTACAGTGTGAGTGTCACAAACCCCATTGGATAGCGTGTGTGTCACAAAGCACTTTGGACAGTGTGTGCGTCACAATCCCCATTGGACAACGTGTGTGTCACAAACACCATTCTACAGTGTGTGTGTCATGAAACCCATTGGACAGCGTGTGTGTTTCGAAATCCTTATTGGACGGTGTGTGTGTGTCACAAACCCCATTGGACACCGTGTGTCACAATCCCCATTGGACAGTGTGTGCGTTTCACAATACCCATTCGGCACTGTGTGTGTCACCAACACCCATGGACAGTGTGCGTTTCACAAACCGAATGTGACATTGTGTGTGTCACAAACCCCTTTGGACAGCGTGTGTGTCACAAACAGCCATGGACAGTGTGCGTGTCACAAACCCCACTGGACATCGTCTGTGTCACAATCGCCTTTGGACAGCATGTATCTTACAAACCCCATTGGACACCGTGTGAGTGTCACAATCCCCATTGGATAGTGTGTTTGTCACAAACCCCATGGGACAGAGTGTGTGTCACGAACCCCATTGGACAGCGTACGTGTCACAAGCGCCATTGGACAGAGTGTGTGTGTCACAAACCCCATTGTAAAGTGTATGTGTCACAAACCACATTGGCTAGCGTGTGTGTCTCACAAACCCTCCTGGTCAGTGTGTGTGTCACAAAACCCATTGGAGAGCATGCGTGTCACACACACCATTGGACAGTGTGTGTGTAACAAACCCAATTGGTCAGCGTTTGTGTCACAAACCCCATGGGCCAGCGTGTGGGTCTCACAAACCCCATTGGAAAGTGTGTGTCACAAACCCCATTTCATACCGTGTATGTATCACAAACCCTACTGGACTGTGTGTAGGTCACAATCCCCATTGGACAGCGTGTGTATCACAAACACCATTGGACAGCGTGTGTTGTTGCAGAAACGCTATTGGACATCGTGTGTGTCACAAACCCCTTTGGATAGTGTGTGTGTCACCAGCCCCATGAGACAGCGTGTGTGTCACAAAACGCATTGGACAGTGTGTGTGTCACAAAAATCATTGGACAGCATGTGTGTTTCGAAATCCCCATTGGAAGAGTGTGTGTGTCACAAACCCCATTGGAGAGTGTATGTGTCACAAACCCCATTGGATAGCGTGTGTGTGTCACAAACCCTCCCGGTCAGTGTGTGTGTCACAATCCCCATTGGACAGCATGCTTGTCAAAAACACTATTGGAGAGTGTGTGTGTAACAAACCCCATTAGAAAGTATGCGTGTCACAAACCCAATTGGATAGCGTGTGTGCATCACAAACCCCATTGGAAAGCGTATGTGTCACAAACCCTTTTGGATAGTGTGTGTGTATGTCACAAACCCCATTAGAAAGTATGCGTGTGACAAACCCTTTTGGATAGACTGTATGTGTCACAAACCCCATTAGAAAGTACGCGTGTCACAAACCCCTCTAGAAAGTGTGTGTGTCACAAACACCATTGGACAGCGTGTGTGTGTCACAATCGCCATTGGACAGTGTGTGTGTCACAAAACCCATTGGATAGCATGTGTGTCACAAACCCCATTAAAAAGACTGTGTGTCAAAAACACCATTGGATAGCGTGTGTGATGTCACAAACCCTATTGAACAGTGTGTGTGTCACAAACCCCACTGGACAGCGTGTGTCATGAACCCCATTGGACAGCTTGTGTGTCACAAGACCTATTGGAAAGAGTGTGTGTGTCTCAATACCCATTGGACAGCGTGTGTGTCACAATCCCCATTGGACAGTGTGTGTGTCATAAACCCCGTTGGACAGCGTGTGTATTTCACAATCCCCATTGGACAGTGTTCGTGTGTAACAAACCCCATTAGACAGAGTGTGTGTCACAAGCCCCATTGGACAGAGTGTATGTGTCACAAACCCCATTGGACAGCGTGTGTGTCACAATCCCCATTGGACAGCGTGTGTGTCACAAACCACACTGGACAGTGTGTTTGTGTCACAATACCCATAGCATGTGTGTTTCAAAATCCCCATTGGAAGAGTGTGTGTGTCACAAACCCCATTGGATAGCGTGTGTGTGTCACAAACCCCATTAGAAAGTGAGCGTGTCACAAACCCCATTGGAAAGTGTCTGTCTCACAAACACCATTAGACAGCGTGTGTGATGTCACAAACCCTCCTGGTCAGTGTGTGTGTCACAAACCCCACTGGACAGCGTGTGTGTCACGAACCCCATCGGACAGCTTGTGTACCACAAGACCTATTGGACAGAGTGTATGTGTCACAAACCCCATTGGATAGCGTGTGTGTCACAAACCCCATTGGAAAGTGTGTGTCACAAACCCCATTGGACAGCGTGTTTGTCAGAAATACCATTGGACAGCGTGTGTGTGTCACAATCCCCATTGGACAGTGTGTGTGTGTCACAATCCCCACTGGACAGTGTGTGTGTCACAAAACCCATTGGATAGCGTGTATGTCACGAACCCCATTAGAAAGTGTTTGTGTCACAAACCCCACTGGATAACGTATGTGTGTCACAAACCCTATTGGACAGAGTGTGCGTGTCACAAACCCCATTGGACAGCGTGTGTGTCACAAAACCCATTGGACAGCGTGTGTGTCACAAGCCCCATTGGACAGCGTGTGTGTCACAAACACCATTGGACAGCGTGTGTCTGTAACAATACCCATTGTACAGCGTGTGTGTCACAAACCCCTTTGGACACTGTGTTTGTCACAAACCCCATTGGACAGTGTGTGTGTCACAAACCCACCTGGACAGTTTGTGTGTCACTATCCCCAGTGGACAGCGTCTGTGTCAAAACCCCATTGGACAGTGTGTGTGTGACAAAACCCACTGGACAGCATGTGTGTCACAAACTCCCATGGACATTGTGAGTGTCATAAGCCCCATTGGATAGCGTGTGTGTCTCAAACCGCTTTGGACAGTGTGTGTGTCACAATCCCCATGGGACAGAGTGTGTGTCACAAACACCATTGGACAGCATGTGTGCCACAATCCTATTGGACAGAGTGTGTGTGTCACGAAACCCACTGGACAGCGAGTGTGTCACGAACCCCATTGGAAAGTGTATGTGTCACAAAACCCATTGGATAGAGTGTGTGTGTCACAAACCCCATTGGACAGCGTGTGTGTCACAAACACCCATGGACAGTGTGCGTGTTCCAAAGCCCATCGGACAGCGTGTGTGTCACAAACCCCCGTGGACAGTGTGCGTGTCACAAACCCCATTGGACATCATGTGTGTCACAAAGCACTTTGGACAGTGTGTGCGTCACAGACGCCATTGGACAGCGTGCATATGTCACAATCTCTATTGGACAGTGTGTGTGTCACAAATATCATTGGACAGCGTATTTGTCACAAGCCCATTAAACAGAGTGTGTGTGTCACAAAACCCACTGGACAGCGTGTGTGTCACAAACCCCATTGGACAGCGTGTGTGTCACAAATACCATTGGACAGCGTGTGGATGTAACAATACCCATTGGACACTGCGTGTGTCACAAACCCCATTGGACAGTGTGTGTGTCACAAACTCCACTGGACAGTGTGTGTGTCACAAACACCCATGGACAATGTGCGTGTCAGAAAACCCATTGGACATCGCGTGGGTCGCAAACCCGTTTGGAAAGTGTGTGTTTCAGAAATACCATTGGACAGCGTTTGTGTGTCACAATCCCCTTTGGACAGTGTGTCAGTCACAAACCCCATGGGACAACGTGTGTGTGTCACAATCCCCATTGGACAGCGTGTGTGTCAAAACGCCATTGGACAGTGTGTGTGTCACAAACCCCATTGGACAGCGTGTGTGTCACAAACCCCCGTGGACAGTGTGCGTGTCACAAACCCCATTGGACATCGTGTCTGTCACAAACCCCATTGGACAGTGTGTGTGTCAGAAACACCATTAGACAGCGTGTGTGTTTCACAATCTCCATTGGACAGTGCGTGTGTCACAAAACCCACTGGAAAGCGTGTGTGTCACAAAACCCAGTGGACAGTGTGTGTGTCACAAACCCCAGTGGACAGTGTGTGTGTCAAAACCCCATTGGACAGTGTGTGTGTCACAAAACCCACTGGACAGCGTGTGTCTCACAAACACCCATGTACAGTGTGAGAGTCACAAACCCCATTGGATAGCGTGTGTGTCACAAACCAGTTTGGACAGTGTGTATCTCACAAATATCATTGTACAGCATATTTGTCATAAGCCCACTGGACAGAGAGTGTGTGTCACAAAACCCTCTGGGCAGCGTGTGTGTCGCGAACCCCATTGGACAGCATGTGTGTCACAAGCACCATTGGACAGAGTGTGTTTGTCACAAACCCCATTGGAAAGTGTATGTTTCACAAACCCCATTGGACAGCGTGTGTGTGTCACAATCCGCTTTGGACAGTGTGCCTGTCACAAACCCCATGGGACAACGTGTTTGTGTCACAAACCCCATTGGAAAGTGTGTGTCACAAACCCCATTGGACAACGTGTGTGTCACAATCCCCATTGGACAGCTTGTGTGTCACAAACCGCATTGGACAGTGTGTATGTGTCACAATACCCATTGGACAGCGTTTGTGGCACAAACCCCATTGGGCAGAGTTTGTGTCATATACCCCCGTGGACACTGTGAGTGTCACAAACCCCATTGGACAGTGTGTATGTCACAAACCCCATTGGATAGCGTGTGTATGTCACAAACTTTATTATAAAGTGTGCGTATCACAAACCCCATTTGATAGCGTGTGTGTGTCACAAACCATATTGGACAGTGTGTAGGTGACAATCCTTATTGGACAGCGTCTGTGTCACAAAAACCCATTGGACAGCGTGTGTGTCAAAAACACCATTGGACAGCGTGTGTGTCAGAATCCCCATTGGTCAGCGTGTGTGTCACAAACCCAATGGGACAGCTTGTGTGTCACAAGACCTATTGGACAGAGTGTTTGTGTCACAAACCCCATTGGACAGCGTGTGTGTCACAAACCCCATTGGACAGTGTGTGTGTGTCACAAGCACCAGTGGATAGCGTGTGTTAGTCACAAACCCTATTGGATGGTATATATGTCACAATACCAATTGGACAGCTTGTGTGTCACAATCCCCATTGGAAAGCGTGTGTTTCACAAACACCCATGGACAATATGCTTGTCACAAACCCCATTGTACAGAGTGTGTGTCACAAACCGCATTGGAAAGTGTATGTTTCACAAACCCCATTGGACAGCGTGTGTGTGTCACAAACCCCTTTGGAAAGTGTGTGTCACAAACCCCATTGGACAGTGTGTGTGTCACAAACCCCATAGGACATCGTGCAGGTGTCACAATACCCATTGGACAGTGTGCGTGTGTCACAAACCCCATTAGACAGAATGTGTGTCACAAGCCCCCTTGGACAGAGTGTGTGTGTCACAAACCCCATTGGACAGCGTGTGTGTCACAATCCCCATTGGATAGCTTGTGTGTCACAAACCACATTGGACAGTGTGTATGTGTCACAATACCCATTGGACAGCATGTGTGGCACAAACCCCATTGGACAGAGTTTGTGTCACATACCCCCGTGGACACTGTTAGTGTCACAAACCCCTTTGGAAAGTGTGTGTGTCACAAACCCCATTGGATAGCGTGTGTATGTCACAAACTTTATTATAAAGTGTGCGTGTAACAAACCCCATTTGGTAGCGTGTGTGTGTCACAAACCCTATTGGACAGTGTGTAGGTCACAATCCTTATTGGACAGCGTCTGTGTCACAAACCCCATTGGACAGCGTGTGTGTCAAAAACACCATTGGACAGCGTGTGGGTCACAAACCCCATTGGACAGAGTGTGTGGGTCACAAACCCCATTGGACAGTGTGCGTGTCATAAAACCCATTGGACACCGTGTGTGTTTCACAATCCCCATAAGACAGTGTGCGTGTGTCACAAACCCCATAAGAGAGAGAGTGTGTCACAAGCCCCATTGGACAGAGTGTATGTGTCACAATCCCCATTGGACAGCGTGTGTGTCACAAACCACATTGGACAGTGTGTGTGTGTCACAACACCCATTGGACAGTGTGTGTGTCACAAACCCCATTGGACATCGTGTGTGACACAAACCCCTTTGGACAGTGGTTGTGTCACAAATCCCATTAGACAGCGTGTGTGTGTCACGAACGCCATTGGACAGTGTGTGTGTTACAAATTCCATTGGATGGAGTGTGTGTGTCACAAGACCCTTTGGAGAGTGTGTGTGTCACAAAACCCATTGGACAGCGTGTGTGTCACAAATTCCATTGGACAGTGTGTGTGTCACAAACCCCACTGGACATTGTGTGTGTCACAAACCCCTTTGGACAGTGTGTGTGTCACAATATGCATTGGACACCGTGTGGGTCACAAACCCCATCGGACAGAGTGTGTGTGTCACAAACCCCATTGGACAGCGTGTGTGTCACAAACCCCATTGGACAGTGTGTGTGTCAAAAACCTCACTCTAAAGCATGTGTTCAACGAACCCCATAGGACAGAGTGTGTGTCACAAGACCCATTGGATAGAGTGTGTGTGTAACAAAACCCTTTTGATAGTGTGTGTGTCACAAAGCCAATTGGACAGCGTGTGTGTCATAAACCCCCATGGACACTGTGTGTGTCACGAATTGCATTCGACACTGTTTGTGTCACAAACCCCCCTGTACAGTGAGTGTGTCACAATCCCCAGTGGACAGTGTGTGTGTCAATACCCCATTGGACAGTGTGTGTTTCACAAAACCCACTGGACAGTATGTGTGTCACAAACACCCATGGAGAGTGTGAGTGTCACAAAACCCATTGGACAGCGTGTGTGTCACAAACCCCTTTGGACAGTGTGTGTGTCAAAAACCCCATTGGACAGCGTTTGTGCGTCAAGAACCCCATTGCACAGCGTGTGTGTCACAAGCCGCATTGGACGGCGTGTGTGTCACAAACCCCATGGGACAGCGTGTGTGTCACAAGACCCATTGGACTGAGTGTGTGTGTCACCAAGCGCATTGGACGGAGTGTATGTCACCATCCCCATTGGACAGCTTGTATGTCACAAACACCACTGGACAGCGTGTGTGTGTAACAATACCTATTGGACAGTGTGTGTGTCACAAACCCCATGGGATAGAGTGTGTGTCACGAAACCCATTGGACAGCATGTGTGTCACAAGCGCCATTGGACAGAGTGTATGTGTTACAAACACAATTGGATCGCGTGTGTGTGTCACAAACCCTCCTGGTCGGTGTGTGTGTCACAAACCCCATTGGACAGAGTGTGTCTGTAACAATAGCCAATGGACAATGTGTGTGTCACAATCCCCACTGGACAGCGTGTGTGTCAAAACCCCATTGGACAGTGTGTGTGTCACAAAACCCACTGGACAGCGTGTGTGTCACAACCCCATTGGACAGCGTGGGTGTCACAGTCCCCATTGGACAACGTGTGTGTCACAAACCCCATTGTACAGCTTGTTTGTCACAGTCCCCATTGGACACCGTGTGTTTCACAAAAACCATTGGTCAGCGTGTGTGTGTCGCAATCTCCATTGGACAGCGTTTGTGTCACAAATACCACTGGACAGTGTGTGTGTCTAAATCCCCATTGGACAGCGTGTGTGTGTTACAAACCCCTTTGGACAGCGTGTGTGTCACAAACCCCACTGGACAGCGTGTGTGTCACAAACCCCACTGGACAGCGTGTGTGTCACAAACACCCATGGACAGTGTGCGTGTCACAAACCTCATTGGACATCGTGTGTGTCACAAACCCTTTTGGATACCGTGTGTGTCACATACCACACTTCACAGCGTGTGTGTCACAAACACCCATGGACAGTGTGCGAGTCAGAAACACCATTGGAGAGCGTGTGTGTCACAAGCCCATTGGACAGAGTGGGTGTGTCACAAAAACCACTAAACAGCGTGTGTGTCACAAATCCCATTTGAAAGTGTGTGTGTCACAAACACCCATGTAGAGTGTGAGTGTCACAAACCCCATTGGACAGCGTGTGTGTCACAAACCCCTTTGGAAAGTGTATGTGTCACAAACCCCATTGGATAGCGTGTGTGTGTCACAAACCCTATTGGACAGTGTGTGTGTCACAAAACCCACTGGACAGTGTGTGTGTCACAAACCCCATTAAACAGCGTGTGTGTCACAAACCCCCGTGGACACTGTGTGTGTTATGAACGCCAGTGGACAGTGTGTGTGTCACAAACCCCCGTGGACAGTGTGTGTGTCAAAACCCCATTGGACAGTGTGTGTGTCACAAAACCCACTGGACAGCGTGTGTGTCACAAACCCCATTTGAAAGTGTGTGTGTCACAAACACCCATGTAGAGTGTGAGTGTCACAAACCCCATTGGACAGCGTGTGTGTCACAAACCCCTTTGGAAAGTGTATGTGTCACAAACCGCATTGGATAGCGTGTGTGTGTCACAAACCCTATTGGACAGTGTGTGTGTCACAAAACCCACTGGACAGTGTGTGTGTCACAAACCCCTTTTGACAGCGTGTGTGTCACAAAACCATTGGATATTGTGTGTGTGTCACAATCCCCATTGGACAGTGTGTGTGTCACAAAACCCATGGGACTGAGTGTGTGTCACAAACACCATTGGATAGTGTGGGTGTAACAAGCAACATTGGACAGAGTGTGTATCTCAAAAACCCCATCGGAAAGTGTATGTGTCACAAAACCCATTTGATATTGCGTGTGTGTCACAATCCCCATTGGACAGTGTGTGTGTCACAAACCCCATGGGACTGAGTGTGTGTCACAAACCCCATTGGACAGCAAGAGTGTTCACAAACACCATTGGACAGCGTGCTTTCACAATCCCCATTGGACTGTGTGTATGTGACAAACCCCATTGGACAACGTGTGTGTGTCACAATCACAATTGGAGACTGTGTGTTTCAGAAACACGACTGGAAAGCGTCTGTGTGTCAGAAACCCCATTGGAAAGTGTGTGTGTCACAACACCCACTGGAGAGCGTGTGTGTCACAAACCCCATTAGAAAGTTTGTGTGTCACAAACCCCACTGTACAGCATGTGTGTCACAAACACCATTGGACAGCATGCGTGTCACAAACACCATTGGGCAGCGCGTGTGTTTCGCAATCTCCATTGGACAGCGTGTGTATCACAAATCCCGTGGGACAGAGTGTGTGTCAGAAACCCCATTGGACACTGTGTGTGTTTCACAAACCCCATTAAAAGTGTGTGTGTCACAAACCCCCCTGGACAGCGTGTGTGTCACGAAGCCCATTGTACAGCATGTGTGTCACAAGACCCATTGGACAGCGTGTGTGTCACAATCGCCATTGGACAGCGTGTGTGTCTCAAACCCCATTAAACAGTGTGTGTGTGTCACAAACACCATTGGACAGCGTGTGTGTCACAAACACCTTTGGATAACATGTGTGTCACAAAACCACTAAAGTGTGTGTGTCACAAATCCCATTCGATAGCGCGTGTGTGTCACAAACCCTATTGGACAGTGTGTGTGTCACAAACCCCACTAGACAGTGTGCGTGTGTCAGAAATACAATTGGACAGCGTGTGTGTCACAGTCCCCATTGGACAGTGTGTGTGTCACAACTGCCTTTGGAAAGTGTGTGTGTCACAAACCCGATTGGAAAGAGTATGTGTCACAAACCCCATTGGATAGCGTGTTTGTGTCACAAAACCCATTGGAAAATGTATGTGTCACAAACCCCATTGGATAGCGTGTGTGTGTCACAAACACCATTGGACAGCCTGTATGTGTCACAATCCGCTTTGGACAGTGTGTGTGTCACAAAACAAATTGGATAGTGTGTGTGTGCCACAATCCCCATTGGACCGCGTGCGTGTCACAAACCCCCGTGGACACTGTGTGTGTCACAAACTCCATTCTACAGTGAGTGTGTCACAAACCCCACTGCACAGCTTGTGTGTCACAAACACATATGGACAGTGTGCTTGTCACAAACCCCATTGGACATCGTTTGTGTCAGAAACCCCATTGGACAGTGTGTGTGTCACAAGCACCATTGGACAGAGTGTGTGTGTCACAAACCCCATTGGAAAGTGTATGTGTCACAGAACCCATTGATATTGTGTGTGTGTCACAATCGCCATTGGACAGTGTGTGTGTCACAAACACCATGGGACTGAGTGTTTGTCACGAACCCCATTGGACAGCATGTGTGTGTCGCAAACCCCATTGGATTGCGTGTGTGTGACACAAACCCTCCTGGTCAGCGTGTGTGTCACAAAACCCATTGGACAGCATGCGTGTCACAAACATCATGGGACAGTGTGTGTGTAAGAAACCCAATTGGTCAGCGTGTGTGTCACAAACACCATGGGACAGTGTGTGTGTGTCACAAACCCCATTAGAAAGTGTGTGTGTGACAAACCCCTTTGGAAAGTGTGTGTGTCACAAACCCTATTTGATACCATGTGTTTTTCACAAACCCTATTAGACAGTGTGTGTGTCACAAACCCCATTGGACAGCGTGTGTGTCACAATCCCCTTTGGACAGCTTGTGTGTCACAATCCCCTTTGGACAGCGTGTGTGTCACAATCCCCATTGGACAGCGTGTGTGTGTCTCAACACCATTGGACAGTGCGTGTCTGTTACAAACCCATTGGACAGAGTGTGTGTGTCACAAAAATCAAGGGACAGCGTGTGTGTCACGAAACCCATTGGACAGCATGTGTGTCACAGTCCCCATTGGACAGTGTGTGAGTCACAAACTCCATTGTACAGCGTCTGTGTGTCACAATCCCCTTTGGACAGTGTGTGTGTCACAAACCCTCCTGCTCATTGTGTGTGTCACAAACCCCATTGGACATCGTGTGTGTCACAAACCCCATTAGACAGCGTGTATATGTCACAATCCTTATTGGCCAGTGTGTGTGTCACAAACCCCATGGGACAGAGGGTTTGTCACAAACACTATTGGACAGCGTGCGTGTCACAAGCCCATTGGACAGAGTGTGTGTGTCACAAAACCCACTGGACAGCGTGTGTGTCACGAACCCCATTGGACAGTGTTTCTGTCACAAGCACCATCGGAGAGAGTGTGGTGTCACAAACCCTATTGAAAAGTGTATGTGTCACAAACCCATTGGATAGCGTG
Organism: Columba guinea; assembly: GCA_032206185.1. Taxonomy (NCBI): domain Eukaryota; kingdom Metazoa; phylum Chordata; class Aves; order Columbiformes; family Columbidae; genus Columba; species Columba guinea. The sequence continues at coordinate 2,713,765 of JAVLUU010000041.1, read as the reverse complement.
TGTGTCCAAACCACATTGGACAGAGTGTGTGTCACAAACCCCATTGGACAGCATGTGTGTGTCACAATATGCATTGGACAGTGTGTGTGTCACAAACCCCATTGGACAGAATTTGTGTCACAAACCCCATTGCACAGCGTGTGTGTCACATACACCATTGGACAGTGTATGGGTCACAAACCCCATTAGACAGCGTGTGTGTCACAAATCCCATTGGACAGCGTGTGTGTCACAAACACCCACGGACAGTGTGCGTGTCACAAACCCCACTAGACATCATGTGTGTCACAAACCCCTTTGGACAGTGTGTGTTTCACAAACCCCATTGGACAGCGTGTGTGTGTCACAATCCCCATTGGACAGTGTGTGTGTGTGTCACAAACCCCATTGGACAGTGAGTGTGTCTCACAATCCCCATTTGACAGTTTTTGTGTGTCACAAACCCCATTGGACAGTGTCTGTGTCACAAACCCTATTGGACAGCACGTGTGTCACAATCCCCAATGGACACAGTGTGTGTCAGAAACCCCATCGGACAGAGTGTGTTTGTCACAAACCCCATTGGACAGCGTGTGTCTCATAAACCCCATTGGACAGCGTGTGTGTCACAAACCCCTTTGGACAGTGTTTGTGTCAAAAACCCCATTGGACAGCGGGTGTGTGACACAATCCCCTTTAGACAGTCTGTGTGTCACAATCCTCATTGGACAGTGTTTGAGTTTCACAAACCCCATTGGACAGCGAGTGTGTGACACAATCCTCTTTGGACAGCATGTGTGTCTCACGAACCCCATTGGACAGCGTGTGTGTCACAAGCACCATTGTACAGAGTGTGTGTGTCACAAACCCCATTGGAAAGTGTATGTGTCATAAACCCCATTGGATAGCGTGTGTGTGTCACAAACCCTATTGGAGAGTGTGTGTGTCACAAACCCCATTGGACAGCGTTTGTGTGACAAACCCCATTGGACAGCGTCTGTGTCATAATCCACATTGGACAGAGTAGGTGTGTCACAAACCCATTTGAAAGCGTGTGTGTCACAATCCCCATTGGACAGAGTTTGTGTCACAAACCCCATTGGACAGCGTGTGTGTGTCACAATACCCATTGGACAGTTTGTGTGTCACAAACCTCATTGGACAGTGTGTGTGTCACAAAACCCATTGGACAGCGTCTGTGTCACAAACCCCATTGGAAAGTGTCTGTGTCACAAACCGCATGGGATAGCGTGTGTGTGTCACAAACCCCATTGTACAGCGTGTTTGTCACAAGCCCTTTGGACAGAGTGTATGTGTCACAAACCCCGTTGTATAGCGTCTTTGTCACAATCGTCACTGGACAGCGTGTGTGTCGCAGACCCCATTGGACAGAGTGTGTGTGACAAACCCCATTGGACAGAGTGTGTGTCAAAAACAGCATTGGACAGCGTGTGTGTGTCACAAACCCCATTGGACAGCGTGTGTGTCACAAGCCCATTGGACAGAGTGTGTGTGTCACAAAACCCCGTGGACACTGTGTGTATGTCGAACACCTATGGACAGTGTGTGTGTCACAAGCCCTATTGGAAAATGTGTGTGTCACAAACCCCACTGGACAGAGTGTGTGTCACAAACACCCATGGACAGCGTGCGTGTCTCAAACCCCATTGGACATCGTGTGTGTCACAAACTCCTTTGGACAGTGTGTGTGACACAAACCCCATTGGATAGCGTGTATGTCACAAACCCCATTGTACAGTGTGTTTGTCACAATCCCCATTGGACAGCGTGTGTGGTACAAGCCTACTGGACAGAGTGTGTGTGTCATAAAACCCCGTGGACACTGTGTGTGTCACGAACGCCATTGGACAGTGTGTGTGTCACAAACCCCCCAGGACAGTGTGTGTGTCACAGTCCTTATTGGACAGTGTCTGTGTCTCAAACACCCGTGGACACTGTGTGTGTCACAAACCTCTTTGGATAGCGTGTGTGTGTCACAAACCCTGTTGGACAGCGTGTGTGTCACAATACCCATTGGACAGAGTGTGTGTGTCACAAACCCCATTGGACAGCGTGTGTGTCACAATACCCATTGGACAGAGTGTGTGTGTCACAAACCCCATTGGACAGCGTGTGTGTCACAAACCGCATTGGACAGCGTGTGTGTGTCACAACCCCCCCTGGACAGTGTGTGTGTCACAAACCCCACTGGACAGCGTGTGTGTCACAAACACCATTGGACAGCATGTGTGTCACAAACCCCATTGGACAGTGTGTGTGTGTCACAATACCCATTGGACAGTGTGTGTGTCACAAACCCCATTGGTCAGAGTTTGTGTCACAAACCCCATTGGACAGCGTGTGTGTCACAAACACCATTGGTCAGAGTTTGTGTCACAAACCCCATTGGACAGCGTGTGTGTCACAAACACCATTGGACAGTGTGTGTGTCACAAACCCCATCGGACAGCGTGTGTGTGTTATAAAACCCACTGGACAGCGTGTGTTTCACGAACCCCATTGGACAGCGTGTGTGTCTACAAGCACCATTGGACAGAGTGTGTGTGTCAGAAATCCCATTGGAAAGTGTATGTGTCACACAGCCCATTGGATAGGGTGTATTTTTCACGAACCCTATTGTACAGTGTGTGTGTCACAAAACAAACTGGACAGCGTGTGTGTTAAAAACCCGATTGGACAACATGTTTGTCACAAACCTCATTGGATAGCGTGTGTGAGTCACAAACCCCATTGTACACCGTGTTTGTCAGAAGTCCATTGGACAGATTGTGTGTGTCACAAACACCATTGTACAGCGTATTTCTCACAATCCCCATTGGACAGCGTGTGTGTCACAAGCCCATTGGACAGAGTGTGTGTGTCAAAAATTCCCATGGACACTGTGTGTGCCACGAATGCAGTTGGACAGTGTGTGTGTCACAACCCCCCCTGGACAGTGTGTGTGTCACAATCCCCAGTGGACAGAGTTTGTGTCACAAACCCCATTGGACAGTGTGTGTTTCACACACCCCATTCGACAGCGTGTGTGTCTACAAGCACCATTGGACAGAGTTTGTGTGTCAGAAACCCCATTGGAAATTGTATGTGTCACAAACCCAATTGGATAGCGTCTGTGTGTTACAAACCCTATTGGACAGTGTGTGTGTCACAAACCCATTGGACAGCCTGTGTGTCACAATCCCCATTGGATAGTGTGTGAGTCACAAACCCCATTGGACAGCGTCTGTGTCACAAACCCCATTGGAAAGTGTCTGTGTAATAAACCGCATTAAATAGCGTGTATAAGTCACCATCCCCATTGTACAGCGTGTTTGTCACAAGCCCTTTGGACAGAGTGTGCTTGTCACAAACCCCATTGTACAGCTTCTTTGTCACAATCCTCACTTGACAGCGTGTGTGTCACAATCCCCATTGGACAGTGTGTGTGTCACAAACCGCTTTGGACAGCGTGTGTGTCACAAACCCCATTGGACAGTGTGTGTGTCACAAACCGCTTTGGACAGAGTGTCTGTCACAAACACCATTGGACAGTGTGTGTGTCACAAACCGCATTGGACAGCGTGTGTGTGTCACAACCCCCCCTGGACAGTGTGTGTGTCACAAACCCCACTGGACAGCGTGTGTGTCACAAACACCATTGGACAGCATGTGTGTCACAAACCCCATTGGACAGTGTGTGTGTGTCACAATACCCATTGGACAGCGTGTGTGTCACAAACACCATTGGACAGTGTGTGTGTCACAAACCCCATCGGACAGCGTGTGTGTGTTATAAAACCCACTGGACAGCGTGTGTTTCACGAACCCCATTGGACAGCGTGTGTGTCTACAAGCACCATTGGACAGAGTGTGTGTGTCAGAAATCCCATTGGAAAGTGTATGTGTCACACAGCCCATTGGATAGGGTGTATTTGTCACGAACCCTATTGTACAGTGTGTGTGTCACAAAACAAACTGGACAGCGTGTGTGTTAAAAACCCGATTGGACAACATGTGTGTCACAAACCTCATTGGATAGCGTGTGTGAGTCACAAACCCCATTGTACAGCATGTTTGTCAGAAGTCCATTGGACAGATTGTGTGTGTCACAAACACCATTGTACAGCGTGTTTCTCACAATCCCCATTGGACAGCGTGTGTGTCACAAGCCCATTGGACAGAGTGTGTGTGTCAAAAATTCCCATGGACACTGTGTGTGCCACGAATGCAGTTGGACAGTGTGTGTGTCACAATCCCCCCTGGACAGTGTGTGTGTCACAATCCCCAGTGGACAGAGTTTGTGTCACAAACCCCATTGGACAGTGTGTGTGTCACACACCCCATTCGACAGCGTGTGTGTCTACAAGCACCATTGGACAGAGTTTGTGTGTCAGAAACCCCATTGGAAATTGTATGTGTCACAAACCCAATTGGATAGCGTCTGTGTGTTACAAACCCTATTGGACAGTGTGTGTGTCACAAACCCATTGGACAGCCTGTGTGTCACAATCCCCATTGGATAGTGTGTGAGTCACAAACCCCATTGGACAGCGTCTGTGTCACAAACCCCATTGGAAAGTGTCTGTGTAATAAACCGCATTAAATAGCGTGTATAAGTCACCATCCCCATTGTACAGCGTGTTTGTCACAAGCCCTTTGGACAGAGTGTGCTTGTCACAAACCCCATTGTACAGCTTCTTTGTCACAATCCTCACTTGACAGCGTGTGTGTCACAATCCCCATTGGACAGAGTGTGTGTGACAACCCCCATTGGACAGTGTGTGTGTCACAAACCCCACTGGTCAGCGTGTGTGTCACAAACACCCATGGACAGCGTGCGTGTCACAAACCCCTTTGGACGTCGTGTGTGTCACAAACCCCTTTGGACAGTGTGTGTGTCACAAACCCCATTGGATAACGTGTGTGTGTCACAAACCCCATTGTACAGAGTGTTTGTCACAAGCTCATTGGACAGTGTGTGTGGTACAAGCCCATTGGAAAGAATGTGTGTGTCACAAAACCCCGTGGATACTGTGTGTGTCACGAACATCACTGGACAATGTGTTTGTCACAACCCCCCCTGGACAGTGTGTGTGTCACAAACCCCACTGGACATCGTATGTGTCACAAACCCCTTTGGAAAGTGTGTGGGTCACAAAAACAACTGGATAGCATGTGTGTGTCACAAACACTATTAGACAGTGTGTGTGTGTCACAATCCCCATTGGACAGTGTGTGTGTCACAAAACCCATTGGTTAGCGTGTGTGTGTCAAAAACCCTATTGGACAGATTGTATATGTCACAATCCCCATTGCACAGCGTGTGTGTCACAAACACCCATGGACAGTGTGCGTGTCACAAAACCCATTGGACAGCGTGTGTGCGTCACAATCCCCATTGGACAGTTTGTGTGTCACAAAGCCCATGGGACAGAGTGTGTGTCACGAACCCCATTAGAAAGCGTGTGTGTCACAAGCACCATTGGACAGAGTGTGTGTGTCACAAACCCCATTGGAAAGTGTATGTGTCACAAAACCCATTGGATAGCGTGTATGTTTCACAAACCCTCCTGGTCAGTGTTTGTGTCACAAAACCCATTGGTCAGTGTCGCAGAATGCAACCCCCCTCCCTCCTTCACTCTTTCTCTACGCTAACAGCTTCTTTTGTTTTGACCCAGAGCACCCTGGCTCCTGGGACATTAGAAGAAGGGGGTGCCAAGGCACACTGAGCCGCGCCCAGTGTGGGGGATGTTTGGAGGCTTCAGGGGCACCCACAGCCAGTGTGGGGGGTGCAGAGAAGCTTCTAGAGTGCCTACAGTCAGATCTGACCAGATAAAAACGGGACTCTCGTCGAGACCTAAGCCCCATTTTGTGTGGGGGTCTCTTGGAGTACGAGCTTAGCCACTGCCGCCAGGAGAGCCCCCCTCCCCGGGATGGAGACTCCGCTTGCCTCGCCGCCACGGGTGTAAGTAAAACTTCTCGCAGGATTGCGAGTATATTTATACTTTTCGTGCACATTTGCACGTGTAAAATTAATCCTTGCAGAATCGCGGGTGTATTTTCTTTCCGTGCACATTTGCACAAGTACTTTATTTCCTCGCACAATCGCGAGTGGCCACCGAGAGCCCCTCGCACAGTCGCGAGTGTATTTTCCTCCCGTGCTTCCACATAAGCACGTGTAGGATTCCGTGCACATTTGCACGTGTAAAATAACTCTCGCAGGACTGCGAGCGTATTATAAATTTGCGCTCGCGGAATCGCGAGTGCACACTTTCCGTACTCACTACGAGTACGTGTACCTCTTTAAAAATAATCCCGCACCCCCGTTTAGGCAAGTGTGTATTCCTCCGGGACTCAGGGACGGCTCCGGCATTGTTTTGGTGAAGCCACGTGCATGCACATTGTGGACCGCCTGTTGGTTATATCAGTGGCTGCCCCTCAAATAATTTCCTCAACTGATATCCGAACCTGTATTTAAGTCACTTTTGGAGTGCTAAAACCCTGTTTTCACCGGTTCAATAAAAGTGGTTTTGGACCTTGTTGTCCCTTAAATTGACCTGTGGGTTGCCTCCGTGACAGTCAGCATGCGTGCCACAAACACCATTGGACAGTGTGTGTGTAACAAACCCAATTGGTCAGCGTGTGTGACACAAAACCCATGGGACACCGAGTGTGTGTCACAATACACACTGGACAGTGAGCGTGTCACAAACCCTCCTGCTCAGTGTGTGTGTCACAAACCCCATTGCACAGCGTGTGTGTCAGAAACCCAATTGGACAGTGTGTGTGTCACAAAACCCACTGGACAGCGTCTGTGTTATCAAACCCCATTGGACAGCGTGGGTGTCACAAGACCCATTGGACACAGAGTGTGTGTCAAAAACCCCATTGGACAGACTGTGTGTCACAAACACCCATGGAGAGTGTGCGTGTCACAAACCCCATTGGAAAGTGTGTGTGTCACAAACACCATTTGAAAGTCTGTGTGTCACAAACCCTATTGGACAGCGTGTGTGTGTCACAATACACATTGGACAGTGTGTGTGTCACAAACGCTCCTGGTGAGTGTGCTTCACAAACCCCATTGGAGAGCGTGTGTGTCAGAAACACAAATGGACAGTGTGTGTCACAAATCTCATTGGACAGCGTGTGTGTCACAATCCCCATTGGACAGCGTGTGTTTCAAAAACCCCATTGGTTAGTGTGTGTGTGTCACAATTACTCCTGGTCAGTGTGTGTGTCACAAACCCCACTGGAGAGCGTGTGTGTCAGGAACCCTATTGGACAGTGTGTGTCACAAATCCCATTGGACAGCGTGTGTGTCACAATCCCCATTGGACAGGGTGTGTATCACAAACCCCATTGGACTGCGTGTGTGTGTCACAATACCCATAGGACAGCGTGTGTGTCACAAGACCATTGGACAGTATGTGTGTCAAAAGCCACAGTGGACAGAGTGTGTATTTCAGAAAACCCATTGGATAGAGTGTGTGTCACAAAACCCCGTGGACACTGTGTGTGTCAAAAACCCCCATTGGACAGAGTGTGTGTCATAAACCCCATTGGATAGTATGTGTGTCACAAACACTATTGGACAGCGTGTGTGTCACAAGCCCATTGGACAGAGTGTATGTGTCACCAAACCCACTGGACAGCGTGTGTGTCACGAACCCCATTGGACAGCGTGTGTATCGCAAACACCATTGGACAGAGTGTTTGTGTAACAAAACCCATTGGAAAGTGTATGTGTCACAAACCCCACTGGATAGCGTGTGTGTGTCACAAACTCTATTGGACAGAGTGTGTGTGTCACAATCCCCATTGGACAGCGTGTGTGTCACAAGCCCATTGGACAGAGTGTGTGTGTCACAAAACCCACTTAACAGCGTGTGTGTCACGAACCCCATTGGACAGAGTGTTTGTGTCAGAAAACCCATTAGGAAAGTGTATGTGTCAAAAACCCCATTGGATAGCGTGTGTGTGTCACAAACCCCATTGGACAGCATGTTTGTCAAAAGCCTCATTGGACAGAGTGTCTATTTAGGAAAACCCATTGGACAGCGTGTGTGTCACAATCCCTATTGGATAGCGTGTGTGTGTCATAATACCCATTGTACATCGTGTGTGTCACAAGACCTTTTGGACAGAGTGTGTGTCACAAACCCCATTGTACAGCGTGTTTGTCACAATCTCCATTGCACAGCGTGTGTGTCAGAAGCCCATTGGACATAGTGTGTGTGTCACAAAACCCCGTGGACACTGTGTGTGTCACAAAACCCAATGGACAGTGTGTGTGTTCCAAACCCCCATTGGACAGCATGTGTGTCACAAACTTCATTGGACAGTGTGTGTGTCATAAACCCCATTGGATAGTATGTGTGTCACAAATACTATTGGACAGCGTGTGTGTCACAAGCATACTGGACAGAGTGTATGTGTCACCAAACCCACTGGACAGCGTGTGTGTCACGAACCCCGTTGGTCAGAGTGTGTATCACAAGCACCATTGGACAGAGTGTTTGTGTCACAAAACCCATTGGAAAGTGTATGTGTCACAAACCCCACTGGATAGCGTGTGTGTCACACACACCCATGGACATTGTGCGTGTCACAAAACCCATTGGACATCGTTTGTGTCACAAACCCCATTAGAAAGTGTGTGCGTCACAAACCCCATTGGACAGCGTTTGTATGTCAAAAACCCCATTAGAAAGTATGCGTGTCAGAAACCCACGGGATAGCATGTGTGTGTCACAAACCCTATTGGACATTGTGTGTGTGTCACAATCCCCATTGGACACTGTGTGTGTCACAAAACCCATTGGATAGCGTGTGTGTGTCAGAAACCCTATTGGACAGATTGTGTGTGTCACAAACCCCATTGGACAGCGTGTGTGTCGTAAAACCCATTGGATATTCTGTGTGTGTCACAAACCTCATGGGACAGAGAGTGTGTCACGAACCCCATTGGACAGCGTGTGTGTCACAAGCCCATTGGACATAGTGTGTGTGTCACAAAACCCCGTGGACACAGTGTGTCACGAACGCCATTGGACAGCACGTGTGTCAGAAACCCCACTGGACAGCATGTGTGTCACAAACCCCCGTGGACACTCTGTGTGTCACAAACCCCATTGGACACTGTGTGTGTCACAAACACCATTGGACAGCGTGTGTTTGTCACAAACCCCATTGGACAGAGTGTGTGTCACAAACCCCATTGGATAGCGTGTGTGTGTCACAAACCCCATTAGATAGCATGTGCGTGTCACAAACCCCATTGGAGAGCGTGTGTGACATGCTTTGTTGGACAGAGTGTGTGTGTCACAAAACCCATTGGAAAGTGTATGTTTCACAAATCCCATTGGATAGTGTGTGTGTGTCACAAACCCCATGGGACAGCGTGTGTGTGTCACAAAACGCATTGAAAAGTGTGTGTGTCACAAACCCCATTGGAAAGTGTGTGTGTCACAAACCCCTGGGGACAGGGTGTGTGTCACAAACACCATTCGACAGCGTGTGTTTGTCACAAACCCCATTGGACAGTGTGTGTGTCACAAACCCCATTGGATAGCGTGTGTGTGACAGAAACCCTATTGGACAGTGTGTGTGTCACAAACCCCACTGGACAGCGTGTGTGTCATGAACCGCATTGGACAGCGTGTGTGTTACAATCCCCATTGGACAGCGTGTGTGTCACAAACTCCATTGGACAGAGTGTGTGTGTCACAATCCCCATTGGAAAGCGTTTGTGTCACAAACCCCATTGGACAGCGTGTGTGTCACAAAACACTTTGGACAGAGAGTATGTGTCACAATCCCCATTGGACAGCGTGTGTTTCACAAAAACCCATGGACAGTGTGCGTGTCACAAACCCCATTGGACATCCTGTGTGTCACAGACCCCTTTGGACAGTGTGTCAGAAACCCCATTGGACAGCGTGTGTGTGTCACAATCCGCATTGGACAGTTTGTGTGTCACAAACCCCATGGGACAGAGTGTGTGTCATGAACCCCATTGGAAAGTGTATGTGTCACAAATACCATTGGATAGCGTGTGTGTTTCACAAACCCTCCTGGTCAGTGCGTGTGTCACAAAACCCATTGGACAGCATGCGTGAAACAAACACCATTGGACAGTGTGTGTGTAACAAACCCATTTGGTCAGAGTGTGTGTCACAAACCCCATGGGACAGCGTGTGTGTCTCACAATACACACTGGACAGTGTGTGTGTCACAAACCCTTCTGGTCAGTGTGTGTGTCACAAACCCCATTGGACAGCGTGTGTGTCAGAAAGCCAATTGGACAGTGTGTGTGTCACAAAACCCACTGGACAGCGTCTGTGTTATCAAACCCCATTGGACAGCGTGTGTATTCACAAGATCCATTGGACAGAGTGCGTGTGTCAAAAAACTCATTGGACAGCTTGTGTGTCACAATCCCCATTGGACAGCCTGTGTGTCACAAAAACCATTGGACAGCCTGTGTGTGTAACAATACCCACTGGACAGTGGGTGTGTCAGAAACCCCCGTGGACACTATGTGTGTCACAAACCCCATTAGACAGCGTCTGTGTCACAATCCTCTTTGGAAAGTGTGTGTGTCACAAACCCCATTGGAAAGCGTGTGTGTCACAAAGACTCATGGACAGTGTGCGTGTCACAAACCCCATTGGACATCCTATTTCTCACAAACCCCTTTGGACAGAGTGTGTGTGTCACAAACACCATTGGAAAGTGTATGTGTCACAAACCCCATTGGATAGCATGTGTGTGTCACAAAACCCATTGGAATGTGTGTGTGTCACAAACCCCATTGTAAAGTATGTGTGTCACAAACCCTATTGGACAGTGTGTGTGTGTCACAATCCCCATTGAACAGCGTGTGTGTCAAAAACCCCATTGGACATCGTGTGTGTGTCACAATTCCTCCTGGTCAGTGTGTGTGTCACAAACCCCTTTGGAAAGTGTACGTGTCACAAACCGCCTTGTATCGCGTGTGTGTGTCACAAACCCCATTGGACAGCGTGTGTGTCACAAGACCCATTGGACAGAGTGTGTGTCACAAACCCCATTTTACAGCGTGTTTGTCACAATCCCAATTGGACAGCGTGTGTGTCAGAAGCCCATTGGACATAATGTGTGTGTCACAAAACCCCATGGACGCTGTGTGTGTCACAAACCCCACTGGACATCGTGTGTTTCACAAACCCCTTTGGACAGAGTGTGTGTCATAAACCCCATTGGACAGCATGTGTGTGTCACAATCCCCATTGGACAGTGTGTGTGTCATAAAACCCATTGGACAGTATGTGTGTCACAAACACTATTGGACAGCGTGTGTTTCACGAACCCCATTGGACAGCGTGTGTATCATAAGCACCATTGGACAGAGTGTGTGTGTCACAAAACCCATTGGAAAGTGTCTGTGTCACAAACCCCACAGTATAGCGTGTGTGTGTCACAAACCCTATTGGACAGTCTGTGTGTTAGAATCCCCATTGGACAGCGTGTGTGTCACAAACTCCATTGGACAGGATTTGTGTCACAAACCCCTTTGGAAAGTGTATGTGTCACAAACCCCGTTGGATAGCGTATTGTGTGTGGCACAAACCCTATTGGACAGTTTGTGTGTCTCAAATCCCACTGGACAGCGTGTGTGTCACAAACAGCTTTGGATAGTGTGTGTGTCTCAAGCCCCACTGGAAGGCGTGTGTGTCACAAACACCATTGGACAGCGTGTGTGTTTAACAATAACCATTGGACAGTGTGTGTGTCACAAAACCTATTAGACAGCGTGTGTGTCACAAACACCCATGGACAGTGTGCGTGTCACAAATCCCTTTGGACATCGTGTGTGTCACAAACCCCTTTGGACAATGTGTGTGTCACAAACCCCATTGGACAGCGTGTGTGTGTCACAATCCTCATTGGACAGTGTGTGTGTCACAAACCCCATGGGACAGAGTGTGTGTGTCACAAGCCCCATTGGAAAGTGTGTGTGTCACAAACCCCGTTGTAAAGTCTATGTGTCACAAACACCATTGGATAGCGTGTGTGTGTGACAAACCCTATTGGAGACTGTGTGTCACAATACCCATTGGACAGTGTCTGTGTCACAAACCCCATTGGACTGAGTTTGTGTCACAAACCCCCGTGGACAGCATGTGTGTCACAAACCCCATTGGACATCAAGTGTGTGTCATAATCCCCAATGGACAGTGTGTGTGTCGCAATCCCCATTGGACAGAGTTTGTTTCACAAACCCCATTGGACAGCCTGTGTGTTTCACAGTCTCCATTAGACAGTGTGTGTGTGTCACAAACCCCATTGGACAGCGTGTGTTTCACAATCCCCATTGGACAGTGTGTGTGTCACAAACTCCATTGGACAGAGTTTGTGTCACAATACACCCTGGACACTGTGTGTGTCACAAACCCCATTGGACAGTGTGTGTGCAACAAAACCCACTGGACAGCGTGTGTGTAATGAAACCCATTGGACAGTGTGTGTGTCACAAGCACCATTGGACAGAGCGTGGTTTCACAAACCCCTTCAGAATGTATGTGTGTTCACAAACCCCATTGCATAGCTTATGTGTGTCACAAACGCTATTGTACAGAGTGTGTGTGTCACACAACCCATTGGATAGCGTGTGTGTCATAAACCCCATTGGAAAGCGTGTGTGTGTCACAAATCCCAAGGGACAGATGTGTGTCACAAATTCCATTGGACAGCGTGTGTGTGTCACAATCCCCATTGGACACTGAGTGTGTGTCATAAACCCCATTACACAGCGTGTGTGTCACAAACCCCTTTGGACAGTGTGTGTGTCACAAACCCCATTGGACATCGTGTGTGTGTCACAATCCCCATTGGACAGTGTGTGTGTCACAAACCCCATGGGACAGAGTGTGTGTCACAAACACTATTGGACAGCGTGTGTGTGTCACAATCTGCATTGGAAAGTGTGTGTGTCACAAAACCCATTGGATACCGTATATGTCACAAACCCCATTTCAAAGTGTGTGTGTCACAAACCCTATTGGACAGTGTGTGTGTCATAAACCCCATTGGACAGCGTGTGTGTTTCACAATCCCCATTGGACAGTGTGTGTGTGTCACAAACCCCATCGGACAGAGTGTGTGTCACAAGCCCCATTGCACAGAGTGTATGTTTCACAAACCCCCTTGGACAGCATGTGTGTCACAATCCCCATTGGACAGTGTGTGTGTCACAAAACCCATTTTACAGAGTGTGTGTCACAAACCCCATTGGACAGCATATGTGTGTCCCACTCCCGTTGGGGCAGTGTGTGTGTCACATAACCCAATGGACAGCGTGTGTCTCACAAGCACCATTGGACAGAGAATGTGTGTCACAAACCCCAGTGGATAGGGTGTGTGTGTCACAAACCCCATTGGATAGCGTGTGTGTGTCACAAACCCCATTAGAAAATGTGTGTGTCACAAACCCCATCGGACAGAGTGTGTGTCACAAACCTAATTGGTCAGCGTGTGTGTCAGAAACCCCATGGGACAGCCTGTGTGTGTCACAAACCCCATTGGACAGCGTCTGTGTCACAATCCTCTTTGGAAAGTGTGTGTGTCGCAAACCCTACTGGACAGAGTGTAGTTCAAAATGCCCATTGGACAGCGTGTGTGTAACAATCCTCATTGGACAGCGTGTGTGTCACAAACCCCATTTGATAGAGTGTGTGTCATCAACCCCATTGGACAGCGTGTCTGTTCACAAACCCCTTTGGACAGTGTGTGTGTCACAAAACCCATTGGACAGCATGTGTGTCACAAGCGCCAGAGGACAGAGTGTGTGTGTCACAAAGCCCATTGGATAGCGTGTGTGTGTCACAAACTCCATTGGACAGAGTGTGCGTCACAAACACTCATATACAGTGTGAGTGTCACAAACCCCATGGGACAGAGTGTTTGTCACAAACACTATTGGACAGCGTGTGTCTCACAAGCCCTTTGGACAGAGTGTGTGTGTCACAAACCCCATGGGACAGCGTGTTTGTGTCACAAACCCCATTACAAAGTGTGTGTGTCACAAACCCCATTGGACAGCGTGTGTGTCACAAACACCATTGGACAGCGTGTGTGTGTCACAAACCCCATTGGACAACGTGTGTGTCACAAACACCCGTGGACGCTGTGTGTGTCATGAACGCCATCGGACAGTGTGTGTGTTAGAAACCCCACTGGACAGTGTGTGTGTCACAATCCCCAGTGGACAGTGTGTGTGTAGAAAACCCCAATGGACAGCGTCTGTGTGTCACAAACCCCACTAGACAACGTGTGTGTCACGAACCCCATTGGACAGTGTGTGTGTCACAATCTGCATGGGACAGCTTGTGTGTCACAAACACCATCGGACATGGTGTGTGTGTAACAATATCCATTGGACAGTGTGTGTGTCACAAACCGCATTGGACAGCGTGTGTGTCAACAACCCCCGTGGACACTGTGTGTGTCACAAAACCCATTGGAGAGATTGTGTGTCACAAACCCCACTGGACATCATGTGTGTCACTAACCCCTTTGGAAATCGTGTGTGTCACAAAGCAATTTGGACAGTGTGTGTGTCACAAACCCCTTTGTAGAGCGTGTGTGTCACAAAGCAATTTGGACAGTGTGTGTGTCACAAACCCCATTGGACAGCGTCTGTGTCAGAAACCCCATTGGACAGAGAGTGTGTGTCACAAACCCCATTGGACAGCGTGTGTCATAAACCCCATTGGACAGCGTGTGTGTGCAACAATCTCCATTGTACAGTGTTTGTGTGTCACAAACCCCATTGGACAGCGTGTGTGTCATAAACCCCATTGGACAGCGTGTGTGTGTCACAAAACTCTTTGGACAGTGTGTGTGTCAGAAAACCCAATGGACAGAATGTGTGTCACAAGCACCAGTGGACAGAGTGTGTGTGTCACAAACCCCATTGGAAATTGTATGTGTCACAAAGCCCATTGGATAGCGTGTGTGTGTCACAAACCCTCCTGGTCAGTGTGTGTGTCACAAAACCCATTGGACAGCATGCGTGTCGCAAACACCATTGGACAGTGTGTGTGTAACAAACCCAGTTGGTCAGCGTGTGTGTCACAAACCCTATGGGACAGCGTGTGTGTTTCACAAAACCCATTGGAACGCGTGTGTGTCACAAACCCTTTGGATAGCGTGTGTGTGTGTCACAAACCCCATAAGAAAGTATGCCTGTCACAAACCCCACTGGAAAGTGTGTGTGTCACAAACACCATTGGATAGCGTGTGTGTGTCACAATCCCCATTGGACAGTGTGTGTGTCACAAACCCCATTGGAACGTGTGTGTGTCACAAAACCTTTTGGACAGTGTGCGTGTCACAAACCCCATTGGACAGAGTTTGTGTCACAAGCCCCATTGGAAAGTGTGTGTGTCAGAGACCCCATTGGACAGCGTGTGTATGTCACAATACCCATTGGACAGTGTGTGTGTCACAAACCCCATTGAACAGAGTTTGTTTCACAAACCCCATTAGACAGCGTGTGTGTCACAAACACGATTGGACAGTGTGTGTGTGTCACAATCCCCATTGGACAGTGTGTGTGTCACAAAACCTACTGGATAGAGTGTGTGTCACGAACGCCATTAGAAAGTGTTCGTGTAAAACCCCTTTGGACACTGTGTTTGTCACAAACCCCATTGGACAGGGTGTGTGTCACAAACCCCCGTGGACACTGTGTGTTTCAAGAACGCCATTGGACACTGTGTGTGTCACAATCCCCAGTGGACAGTGTGTGTGTCAAAACCCCAGCGGATAGTGTGTGTGTCACAAACACCATTGGACAGTGTGTGTGTGTAACAATCCCCATTGAACAGCGTGTGTGTCACAAACCCCATTGGACAGCGTGTGTGTGCCACAATCCCCATTGGACAGTGTGTGTTTCACAAACCACATTGGAAAGAGTTTGTGTCACAAACCCCATTGGACAGCGTGTGTGTCACAAACCCCATTACAGCGTGTGTGTGTCACAATCGCTATTGTACAGTGTGTATGTCACAAACTCCATTGGACAGCGTGTGTGTCACAAGCCCATTGGACAGAGAGTGTGTGTCACAAAACCCACTGGACAGCGTGTGTGTCATGAACCCCATTGGACAGCATGTGTGTCACAAGCACCATTGGACAGAGTGTGTGTGTCACAAACCCATTGGACAGCGTGTATGTGACACAAAAAACATTGGATAGCGTGTGTTGTTGCACAAACTGTATTGGACAGTGTGTGTGTCACAAAACCTACTGGACAGTGTGTGTGTCACAAATCCCATTGGATAGTGTGTGTGTCACAATCCCCACTGGAAAACGTGTGTGTCACAAGCACCCAAGGAGAGTGTGCGTGTGAAAACCCCATTGGACATGGTTTGTGTCACAAAACCTTTTGGACAGTGTGTGTGTCACAATCCCCCGTGGACACTGTGTGTATCACGAACGCCATTGGACAGTGTTTGTGTCACAAACCCCAGTGGACAGTGTGTGTGTCACTGTCCCCAGTGGACAGTGTGTGT
The DNA here is from genome assembly GCA_032206185.1 of Columba guinea. NCBI lineage: Eukaryota > Metazoa > Chordata > Aves > Columbiformes > Columbidae > Columba > Columba guinea. The sequence goes on along the minus strand of JAVLUU010000041.1, from coordinate 2,697,224 downwards.
GTCAAAACCCCATTGGACGGTGTGTGTGTCCAAAGCTCCACTGAATAGCGTGTGTCTCAAACCTCTTCGGACAGTGTGTGTGTCACAATCCCCATTGGACAGCGTGTGTGTCACAAGCCTATTGGACAGAGTGCGTGTGTCACGAAACCCACTGGACAGCGTGTGTGTCACAAACCCCATTGGAAAGAGTGTGTTTCACAAGCACTATTGGACAGTGTGTGTGTGTCACAAAACCCATTGGAAAGTGTATGTGTCACAAAACCCATTGGATAACGTGTGTGTGTTACATACCCTATGGGATAGTATGTGTGTCACAAAGCCCACTGGACAGCGTGTTTTTCACAAGACCCATTGCACAGAGTGAGTGTGTAACAATCCCCATTGGACAGGTGTGTGTCACAAACACCATTGGACTGAGTGTGTGTGTCACAAACCCTTTTGGACAGTGTGTGTGTCATAAACCCCATTGGATAGCGTGTGTGTTTCACAATCCCCATTGGACAGAGTGCATGTGTCACAAACCCCATTGGACAGCGTGTGTCACAATCCTCATTGGACATCGTGCTTGTCACAAACCCTTTTGGAAAGTGTGTGTGTCACAAACCCCACTGGACAGCGTGTGTGTGTCAAAATCCCCATTGGACAGTGTGTGTGTCACAAAACCCAATTGGAAAGTGTATGTGACACAAACCCCATTAGATAGCGTGTGTGTGTCCCAAACACTCCTCGTTAGTGTGTGTGTCACAAAACCCATTTGACAGCATGCGTGTCACACACAGCATTGGACAGTGTGTGTGTAACAAACCCAGTTTGTCAGCGTGTGTGTAACAAACCCCATGGGAGGGCGTGTGTATGTCACAAACCCTCCTGGTCAGTGTATGTGTCACAAAACCCACTGGACAGCATGCGTGTCACAAACACCAATGGACAGTGTGTGTGTAAGAAACCCAATTGGTCACTGTGTGTGTCACAAACCCCATGTGACAGCGTGTGTGTGTCACAAACCCCATTGGAAAGTGTGTGTGTGACAAACCCCATTAGAAAGTTGGCGTGTCACAAACCCCATTGGACAGCGTGTGTGTTTCACAATCCCCATTGGACAGTGTGTGTGTGTCACAAACCCCATTAGACAGTGTGTGTGTCACAAGACCCATTGGACATCTTGTGTGCCACAATCTCCATTGGACGGCGTGTGTGTCACAAACCCCATTGGCCAGCGTGTGTGTCACAAACACCATTGGACAGCGTGTGTGTCATAAACCCCATTGGATAGCGTGTGTGTGTCACAAATCCCAAGGGACAGATGTGTGTCACAAATTCCATTGGACAGCGTGTGTGTGTCACAATCCCCATTGGACACTGTGTGTGTGTCACAAACCCCATTACACAGCGTGTGTGTCACAAACCCCTTTGGACAGTGTGTGTGTCACAAACCCCATTGGACATCGTGTGTGTGTCACAATCCTCATTGGACAGTGTGTGTGTCACAAACCCCATGGGACAGAGTGTGTGTGTCACAAGCCCCATTGGAAAGTGTGTGTGTCACAAACCCAGTTGGAAAGTCTATGTGTCACAAACACCATTGGATAGCGTGTGTGTGTGACAAACCCTATTGGTGACTGTGTGTGTCACAATACCCATTGGACAGTGTCTGTGTCACAAACCCCATTGGACTGAGTTTGTGTCACAAACCTCTTTGGATAGCATGTGTGTCACAAACCCCATTGGACATCAAGTGTGTGTCACAATCCCCAATGGACAGTGTGTGTGTCGCAAACCCCATTGGACAGAGTTTGTGTCACAAACCCCATTGGACAGCGTGTGTGTGTAACAAACTCATATTGGTCAGCGTGTGTGTCACAAAGCCCATTGGAGAGCGTGTGTGTCAGAAACCCCATTGGACACTGTGTGTCAAAAACCCCCTTGGACAGCGTGTGTGTTTCACAATCCCCACTGGACAGTGTGTGTGTCACAAACCCCATGGGACAGCGTGTGTGTGTCACAAACCCCACTGGACAGCTTGTGTGTCACAAGACCCATTGGAAAGCCTCTGTGTGTCACAAAACCCATTGGACAGCGTGTGTGTTACAAACCCCATTGGACAGTGTCTGTGTGTCACAAACCCCATTGGTCATCGTGTGCTTCACAAACCCCTTTTGACAGTGTGTGTGTTACACAATCCCCTTTGGTCAGAGTGTGTGTCACGAACCCCATTGAACAGCGTGAGTGTCACAAACCCCCGCAGACACTGTGTGTGTCACAAACCCCATTGGACATCGTGTGTGTCACAAATCCTTTTGGACAGTGTGTGTCTCACAAACCCCGCTGGACAGCGTGTGTGTCACAAACACCCATGGACAGAGTGTGTGTGTCACAAAACCCAAGGGACAGCGTGTGTGTCACGAAAACCATTGGACAGCGTGTGTGTCACAAGCGCCATTGGATTACGTGTGTGTGTCACAAACCCTCATGGTCAGTGTGTGTGTCACAAAATCCTTTGGACAGCATGCGTGTCGCAAACACCATTGGACAGGTTTGTGTAAGAAACCCAATTGGTCAGCGTGTGTGTAACAAACCCCATGGGACAGCGTGTGTGTGTCACACAACCTACTGGAAAGTGTGTGTGTCACAAACCCCATTGGAAACTCTGTGCGTCACAAACCCATTTGGATAGCGTGTGTGTGTCACAATACCCATTAGAAAGTATGCGTGTCACAAACCCCATTGGATAGCATGTGTGTGTCACAAAACCTATTGTACAGTGCGTTTGTCACAATCCCCTTTGGACAGCGTGAGTGTCACAATCCCCTTTGGACGGCATGTGTGTCACAAACCCCATTGGACAGCGTCTCTGTGTCACAATCCCCATTGGACAGGTTATGTGTGTCACAAACCACATTGGAAAGTGTATGTGTCACAAACCCCATTGGATAGCATGTGTGTCACAAACACCGAAGTACAGTGTGCATGTCACAAACCCCATTTGACGTCGTGTGTGTCACAAACCCCATTGGACAGCGTGTGTGTGTCACAATCCCCACTGGACAGTGTGTGTGTCACAAACCCCGTGGGACAGAGTGTTTGTCACAAACACTATTGGGCAGCGTGTGTGTCACAAGCACAATTGGAGAGAGTGTGGTGTCACAAACCACATTGGAAAGTGTACGGGTCACAAACCCCATTGGATAGCGTGTGTGCTTCACAAACCCTATAGGACAGTGTGTGTGTCACAAAACCCACTTGACAGCGTGTGTGTCACAATCCCCATGGGACATCGTGTATGTAACGAACCCCATTGGACAGAGTTTGTGTCACAAACCCTATTGGACAGCGTGTGTGTCACAAACACCATTGGGCAGCGTGTGTTTCACAAACCCCGTTGGACAGCGTGTATGTCACGAATCCCATTGGAGAGCGTGTGTGTCACAAACCCCATTGGACAATGTGTGTGTCACAAAACCCACTGGACAGCGTGTGTGTTCAGAAACCCCATTGGACAGCGTTTGTGTGTAACAAACTCATATTGGTCAGCGTGTGTGTCACAAAGCCCATTGGAGAGCGTGTGTGTCAGAAACCCCATTGGACACTGTGTGTCAAAAATCCCATTGGACAGCGTGTGTGTCACAAACCCCATTGGCCATGGTGTGTGTGTCACAAACCCCATTGGACAGTGTGTGTGTCATAAACCCCATTGGACAGCCTGTGTGTTTCACAGTTCCCATTAGACAGTGTGTGTGTGTCACAAACCCCATTGGACAGCGTGTGTTTCATAATCCCCACTGGACAGTGTGTGTGTCACAAACTCCATTGGACAGAGTTTGTGTCACAATACACCCTGGACACTGTGTGTGTCACAAACCCCATTGGACAGTGTGTGTGCAACAAAACCCACTGGACAGCGTGTGTGTCATGAACCCCATTGGACAGTGTGTGTGTCACAAGCACCATTGGACAGAGCGTGGTGTCACAAAACCCATTGGAAAGTGTATGTTTCACAAACCCCCCTGCATAGCTTGTCTGTGTCACAAAACCTATTGGACAGTGTGTGTGTCACAAAACCCACTGGACAGCGTGTGTGTCACAAACCCCATTGGACAGACTGTGTGTCACAAACCCATTTGGACAGTGTGTGTGTGTCACAATACCCTTTGGACAGTGTGTGTTTCACAAACCTCATTGGACAGAGTTTGTGTCACAAACCCCTTTGGACAGCGTGTGTGTGTCACAAAGCCCATTAGACAGAATGTGTGTCACAAACACCATTGGACAGTGTGTGTGTCAAAAACCCCAATGGACAGTGTGTGTGTGTCACAAAACCTCCTGGTCAGTGTGTGTGTCACAAGCCCCATTGGACAGCATGTGTGTCACAAACCCCATGTGACAATGTGTGTGTGTCAAAAACTCCATTGGATTGCGTGTGTGTGACACAAACCCTCCTGGCCAGCGTGTGTGTCACGAAACCCATTGGACAGCATGCGTGTCACAAACATCATTGGACAGTGTGTGTGTAACAAACCCGATTGGTCAGCATGTGTGTCACAAACCCCATGGGACAGTGTGTGTGTGTCACAAACCCCATTGGAAAGTGTGTGTCACAAACCCCATTGGATTGCGTGTGTGTGTCAAAAACCCCTTCAAGAAGTATGTGTGTCACAAACCCCATTGCATAGCTTGTGTGTGTCACAAACCCTATTGTACAGAGTGTGTGTGTCATACAACCCATTGGATAGCGTGTGTGTCATAAACCCCATTGGATAGCGTGTGTGTGTCACAAATCCCAAGGGACAGATGTGTGTCACAAATTCCATTGGACAGCGTGTGTGTGTCACAATCCCCATTGGACACTGTGTGTGTGTCACAAACCCCATTACACAGCGTGTGTGTCACAAACCCCTTTGGACAGTGTGTGTGTCACAAACCCCATTGGACATCGTGTGTGTGTCACAATCCCCATTGGACAGTGTGTGTGTCACAAACACTATTGGACAGCGTGTGTGTGTCACAATCTGCATTGGAAAGTGTGTGTGTCACAAAACCCATTGGATACCGTATATGTCACAAACCCCACTTCAAAGTGTGTGTGTCACAAACCCAATTGGACAGTGTGTGTGTCATAAACCCCATTGGACAGCGTGTGTTTTTCACAATCCCCATTGGACAGTGTGTGTGTGTCACAAACCCCATGGGACAGAGTGTGTGTCACAAGCCCCATTGCACAGAGTGTATGTTTCACAAACCCCCTTGGACAGCATGTGTGTCACAATCCCCATTGGACAGTGTGTGTGTCATAAAACACATTGGATAACGTGTGTGTCACAAACCATATTGGACAGTGTGTGTGTCACAAACCCCATTTGACAGAGTGTGTGTCACAAACCCGCGTGGACCCTGTGAGTGTCACGAACGCCATTGGACAGTGTGTGTGTCACAAAACCCACTGGAGAGTGTGTGTGCAACAATCCCCAGTGGACAGTGTCTGTGTCACAAACACCCATGGACAGTGTGAGTGTCCAAACCCCATTGGACAGGGTTTGTGTGTCACAATACCCATTGGTCAGTGTGTGTGTCACGAACCCCCCTGGACAGTGTGTGTGTCACAATCCCCAGTGGACAGCGTGTGTGTCAAAACCCCATTGGAGAGTGTGTGTGTCACAGACCCCATTGGAGAGCGTGTGTGTGTCACAAACCCATTGGACAACGTGTGTCTGTTACAAACGCATTTGACAGAGTGTGTGTGTCACAAAACTCAAGGGACAGCGTGTGTGTCTCGAAACCCATTGGACAACGTGTGTGTCACAAGCGCCATTGGACAAAGTGTGTGTGTCACAAACCCTATTGGACAGAGTGTGTGTGTCACAATCCCCATTGGACAGTGTTTGTGTGTCATGAACCCCATTGGACAGCGTGTGTATCACAAATTCCTTTGGACAGTGTGTGTGTCACAAACTCCATTGGACAGCGTGTGTGTGTCACAATCCCCTTTGGACAGTGTGTGTGTCACAAACCCTCCTGCTCATTGTGTGTGTCACAATCCCCATTGGACAGTGTGTGTGTCACAAACCCCATGGGACAAAGTGTTTGTCACAAACACTATTGGACAGCGTGCGTGTCACAAGCCCATTCGACAGAGAGTGTGTGTCACAAAACATACTGGACAGCGTGTGTGTCACAAACCCCATTGGACAGCGTGTGTGTCACAAGCACCTTTGGAGAGAGTGTGGTGTCACAAACCCCATTGGACAGCATGTGTGTGTCACAGTACGCATTGGACAGTGTCTGTGTCACAAACCCCATTGGACAGAATTTCTGTCACAAATCCCATTGGACTTCGTGTGTGTGTCACAAACCCCATTTGACAGAGTAAGAGTCACAAACACCATTGGACAGTTTGTGTGTCACAAGCCCCACTGGACAGCGTGTGTGTGTCACAAACCCTGCGAGTTAGTGTGTGTGTCACAAACCCCATTGGACAGTGTGTATGTCACAAAACCCATTGGATAGTGTGTGTGTCACAAACCCCATTTGAAAGTGTGTGTGTCACAAACCCCATTGGACAGCGTGTGCGTCACAAACCCCTTTGGAAAGTGTGTGTGTCACAAACCCCACTGGACAGCGTGTGTGTCACAAACACCCATGGGCAGTTTGCGTGTCACAGAACCCATTGGACATCGTGTGTGTTACAATCCCTTTTGGACACTGTGTGTCTCACAAACCCCACTGGAGAGCGTGTGTGTCACAAACACCCATTTACAGTGTGCGTATCAAAAACCCCATTGGACATCATGTGTGTCACAATCCCCTTTGGAAAGCGTGTGTGTCACAAACCCCATTGGATAGCGTGTGTGTGTCACAAATCCCACTGGACAGCGTGTGTGTGTCACAAACCCTATTGGAGAGTGTGTGTGTCACAAACCCCATTGGACATTGTGTAGGTCATAATCCCCATTGGCAGCGTCTGTGTCACAAACCCCATTGGACAGCGTGTGTGTCACAACCACCATTGGACAGCGTGTGTGTCACAAACCCCACTGGAGAGCGTGTGTGTCACAAACACCCATTTACAGTGTGCGTATCAAAAACCCCATTGGACATCATGTGTGACACAAACCCCTTTGGAAAGTGTGTGTGTCACAAACCCCGTTGGACAGCGTGTGTGTGTCACAATCCTCATTGGACAGTGTGTGTGTCACAAACCCCATGGGACAGAGTGTGTGTGTCACAAGCCCCATTGGAAAGTGTGTGTGTCACAAACCCAGTTGGAAAGTCTATGTGTCACAAACACCATTGGATAGCGTGTGTGTGTGACAAACCCTATTGGTGACTGTGTGTGTCACAATACCCATTGGACAGTGTCTGTGTCACAAACCCCATTGGACTGAGTTTGTGTCACAAACCTCTTTGGATAGCATGTGTGTCACAAACTACATTGGACATCAAGTGTGTGTCACAATCCCCAATGGACAGTGTGTGTGTCGCAAACCCCATTGGACAGAGTTTGTGTCACAAACCCCATTGGACAGCGTGTGTGTGTAACAAACTCATATTGGTCAGCGTGTGTGTCACAAAGCCCATTGGAGAGCGTGTGTGTCAGAAACCCCATTGGACACTGTGTGTCAAAAACCCCCTTGGACAGCGTGTGTGTTTCACAATCCCCACTGGACAGTGTGTGTGTCACAAACCCCATGGGACAGCGTGTGTGTGTCACAAACCCCACTGGACAGCTTCTGTGTCACAAGACCCATTGGAAAGCCTCTGTGTGTCACAAAACCCATTGGACAGCGTGTGTGTTACAAACCCCATTGGACAGTGTCTGTGTGTCACAAACCCCATTGGTCACCGTGTGCTTCACAAACCCCTTTTGACAGTGTGTGTGTTACACAATCCCCTTTGGTCAGAGTGTGTGTCACGAACCCCATTGAACAGCGTGAGTGTCACAAACCCCCGCAGACACTGTGTGTGTCACAAACCCCATTGGACATCGTGTGTGTCACAAATCCTTTTGGACAGTGTGTGTCTCACAAACCCCGCTGGACAGCGTGTGTGTCACAAACACCCATGGACAGAGTGTGTGTCACAAACCCATTGGACAGAGTGTGTGTGTCACAAAACCCAAGGGACAGCGTGTGTGTCACGAAAACCATTGGACAGCGTGTGTGTCACAAGCGCCATTGGATTACGTGTGTGTGTCACAAACCCTCATGGTCAGTGTGTGTGTCACAAAATCCTTTGGACAGCATGCGTGTCGCAAACACCATTGGACAGTGTTTGTGTAAGAAACCCAATTGGTCAGCGTGTGTGTAACAAACCCCATGGGACAGCGTGTGTGTGTCACACAACCTACTGGAAAGTGTGTGTGTCACAAACCCCATTGGAAACTCTGTGCGTCACAAACCCATTTGGATAGCGTGTGTGTGTCACAATACCCATTAGAAAGTATGCGTGTCACAAACCCCATTGGATAGCATGTGTGTGTCACAAAACCTATTGTACAGTGCGTTTGTCACAATCCCCTTTGGACAGCGTGAGTGTCACAATCCCCTTTGGACGGCATGTGTGTCACAAACCCCATTGGACAGCGTCTCTGTGTCACAATCCCCATTGGACAGGTTATGTGTGTCACAAACCACATTGGAAACTGTATGTGTCACAAACCCCATTGGATAGCATGTGTGTCACAAACACCGAAGTACAGTGTGCGTGTCACAAACCCCATTTGACGTCGTGTGTGTCACAAACCCCATTGGACAGCGTGTGTGTGTCACAATCCCCACTGGACAGTGTGTGTGTCACAAACCCCGTGGGACAGAGTGTTTGTCACAAACACTATTGGGCAGCGTGTGTGTCACAAGCCCATTGGACAGAGTGTGTATGTCACAAAACCCACTGGATAGCGTGTGTGTCACGAATCCCATTGGGCAGCGTGTGTGTCACAAGCACAATTGGAGAGAGTGTGGTGTCACAAACCACATTGGAAAGTGTACGGGTCACAAACCCCATTGGATAGCGTGTGTGCTTCACAAACCCTATAGGACAGTGTGTGTGTCACAAAACCCACTTGACAGCGTGTGTGTCACAATCCCCATGGGACATCGTGTATGTAACGAACCCCATTGGACAGAGTTTGTGTCACAAACCCTATTGGACAGCGTGTGTGTCACAAACACCATTGGGCAGCGTGTGTTTCACAAACCCCGTTGGACAGCGTGTATGTCACGAATCCCATTGGAGAGCGTGTGTGTCACAAACCCCATTGGACAATGTGTGTGTCACAAAACCCACTGGACAGCGTGTGTGTTCAGAAACCCCATTGGACAGCGTTTGTGTCACAAGCCCCATTGGACAGCGTGTGTGTTTCACAAGGGCCATTGAACAGAATGTGTGTGTCACAAACCCCATTAGAACGAGTGCGTGTCACAAATCTCATTTGAAAGTGTGTATGTCACAAACGCCATTGGACAGCGTGTGTGTCACAAACCCCATTGGACAGAGTGTGTGTGTCACAAAACCCATTGGACAGCGTGTGTGTCACAATCCCGACTGGATAGTGTGTGTGTCACAAAACCGACTGGACAGCGTGTGTGTCACAAACACCCATGGACAGTGTGCGTGTCACAAACCCCATTGGACATCGTGTGTGTCACAAACCCTTTTGGCCAGTGTGAGTGTCACAAACCTCATTGCATAGCATGTGTGTCACAAATCCCATTGGACATCAAGTGTGTGTCACAATCCCCAATGGACAGTGTGTGTGTCGCAAACGCCATTGGACAGAGTTTGTGTCACAAACCCCATTGGACAGCGTGTGTGTGTAACAAACTCATATTGGTCAGCGTGTGTGTCACAAAGCCCATTGGAGAGCGTGTGTGTCAGAAACCCCATTGGACACTGTGTGTCAAAAATCCCATTGGACAGCGTGTGTGTCACAAACCCCATTGGCCATGGTGTGTGTGTCACAAACCCCATTGGACAGTGTGTGTGTCATAAACCCCATTGGACAGCCTGTGTGTTTCACAGTTCCCATTAGACAGTGTGTGTGTGTCACAAACCCCATTGGACAGCGTGTGTTTCATAATCCCCACTGGACAGTGTGTGTGTCACAAACTCCATTGGACAGAGTTTGTGTCACAATACACCCTGGACACTGTGTGTGTCACAAACCCCATTGGACAGTGTGTGTGCAACAAAACCCACTGGACAGCGTGTGTGTCATGAACCCCATTGGACAGTGTGTGTGTCACAAGCACCATTGGACAGAGCGTGGTGTCACAAAACCCATTGGAAAGTGTATGTTTCACAAACCCCCCTGCATAGCTTGTCTGTGTCACAAAACCTATTGGACAGTGTGTGTGTCACAAAACCCACTGGACAGCGTGTGTGTCACAAACCCCATTGGACAGACTGTGTGTCACAAACCCATTTGGACAGTGTGTGTGTGTCACAATACCCTTTGGACAGTGTGTGTTTCACAAACCTCATTGGACAGAGTTTGTGTCACAAACCCCTTTGGACAGCGTGTGTGTGTCACAAAGCCCATTAGACAGAATGTGTGTCACAAACACCATTGGACAGTGTGTGTGTCAAAAACCCCAATGGACAGTGTGTGTGTGTCACAAAACCTCCTGGTCAGTGTGTGTGTCACAAGCCCCATTGGACAGCATGTGTGTCACAAACCCCATGTGACAATGTGTGTGTGTCAAAAACTCCATTGGATTGCGTGTGTGTGACACAAACCCTCCTGGCCAGCGTGTGTGTCACGAAACCCATTGGACAGCATGCGTGTCACAAACATCATTGGACAGTGTGTGTGTAACAAACCCGATTGGTCAGCATGTGTGTCACAAACCCCATGGGACAGTGTGTGTGTGTCACAAACCCCATTGGAAAGTGTGTGTCACAAACCCCATTGGATTGCGTGTGTGTGTCAAAAACCCCTTCAAGAAGTATGTGTGTCACAAACCCCATTGCATAGCTTGTGTGTGTCACAAACCCTATTGTACAGAGTGTGTGTGTCATACAACCCATTGGATAGCGTGTGTGTCATAAACCCCATTGGATAGCGTGTGTGTGTCACAAATCCCAAGGGACAGATGTGTGTCACAAATTCCATTGGACAGCGTGTGTGTGTCACAATCCCCATTGGACACTGTGTGTGTGTCACAAACCCCATTACACAGCGTGTGTGTCACAAACCCCTTTGGACAGTGTGTGTGTCACAAACCCCATTGGACATCGTGTGTGTGTCACAATCCCCATTGGACAGTGTGTGTGTCACAAACACTATTGGACAGCGTGTGTGTGTCACAATCTGCATTGGAAAGTGTGTGTGTCACAAAACCCATTGGATACCGTATATGTCACAAACCCCACTTCAAAGTGTGTGTGTCACAAACCCAATTGGACAGTGTGTGTGTCATAAACCCCATTGGACAGCGTGTGTTTTTCACAATCCCCATTGGACAGTGTGTGTGTGTCACAAACCCCATGGGACAGAGTGTGTGTCACAAGCCCCATTGCACAGAGTGTATGTTTCACAAACCCCCTTGGACAGCATGTGTGTCACAATCCCCATTGGACAGTGTGTGTGTCATAAAACACATTGGATAACGTGTGTGTCACAAACCATATTGGACAGTGTGTGTGTCACAAACCCCATTTGACAGAGTGTGTGTCACAAACCCGCGTGGACACTGTGAGTGTCACGAACGCCATTGGACAGTGTGTGTGTCACAAAACCCACTGGAGAGTGTGTGTGCAACAATCCCCAGTGGACAGTGTCTGTGTCACAAACACCCATGGACAGTGTGAGTGTCCAAACCCCATTGGACAGGGTTTGTGTGTCACAATACCCATTGGTCAGTGTGTGTGTCACGAACCCCCCTGGACAGTGTGTGTGTCACAATCCCCAGTGGACAGCGTGTGTGTCAAAACCCCATTGGAGAGTGTGTGTGTCACAGACCCCATTGGAGAGCGTGTGTGTGTCACAAACCCATTGGACAACGTGTGTCTGTTACAAACGCATTTGACAGAGTGTGTGTGTCACAAAACTCAAGGGACAGCGTGTGTGTCTCGAAACCCATTGGACAACGTGTGTGTCACAAGCGCCATTGGACAAAGTGTGTGTGTCACAAACCCTATTGGACAGAGTGTGTGTGTCACAATCCCCATTGGACAGTGTTTGTGTGTCATGAACCCCATTGGACAGCGTGTGTATCACAAATTCCTTTGGACAGTGTGTGTGTCACAAACTCCATTGGACAGCGTGTGTGTGTCACAATCCCCTTTGGACAGTGTGTGTGTCACAAACCCTCCTGCTCATTGTGTGTGTCACAATCCCCATTGGACAGTGTGTGTGTCACAAACCCCATGGGACAAAGTGTTTGTCACAAACACTATTGGACAGCGTGCGTGTCACAAGCCCATTCGACAGAGAGTGTGTGTCACAAAACATACTGGACAGCGTGTGTGTCACAAACCCCATTGGACAGCGTGTGTGTCACAAGCACCTTTGGAGAGAGTGTGGTGTCACAAACCCCATTGGACAGCATGTGTGTGTCACAGTACGCATTGGACAGTGTCTGTGTCACAAACCCCATTGGACAGAATTTCTGTCACAAATCCCATTGGACTTCGTGTGTGTGTCACAAACCCCATTTGACAGAGTAAGAGTCACAAACACCATTGGACAGTTTGTGTGTCACAAGCCCCACTGGACAGCGTGTGTGTGTCACAAACCCTGCGAGTTAGTGTGTGTGTCACAAACCCCATTGGACAGTGTGTATGTCACAAAACCCATTGGATAGTGTGTGTGTCACAAACCCCATTTGAAAGTGTGTGTGTCACAAACCCCATTGGACAGCGTGTGCGTCACAAACCCCTTTGGAAAGTGTGTGTGTCACAAACCCCACTGGACAGCGTGTGTGTCACAAACACCCATGGGCAGTTTGCGTGTCACAGAACCCATTGGACATCGTGTGTGTTACAATCCCTTTTGGACACTGTGTGTCTCACAAACCCCACTGGAGAGCTTGTGTGTGACAAACACCCATTTACAGTGTGCGTATCACAAACCCCATTGGACATCATGTGTGTCACAATCCCCTTTGGAAAGCGTGTGTGTCACAAACCCCATTGGATAGCGTGTGTGTGTCACAAATCCCACTGGACAGCGTGTGTGTGTCACAAACCCTATTGGAGAGTGTGTGTGTCACAAACCCCATTGGACATTGTGTAGGTCATAATCCCCATTGGCAGCGTCTGTGTCACAAACCCCATTGGACAGCGTGTGTGTCACAACCACCATTGGACAGCGTGTGTGTCACAAACCCCACTGGAGAGCGTGTGTGTCACAAACACCCATTTACAGTGTGCGTATCAAAAACCCCATTGGACATCATGTGTGACACAAACCCCTTTGGAAAGTGTGTGTGTCACAAACCCCGTTGGACAGCGTGTGTGTGTCACAATCCTCATTGAACAGTGTGTGTGTCACAAACCCCATGGGACAGAGTGTGTGTGTCACAAGCCCCATTGGAAAGTGTGTGTGTCACAAACCCAGTTGGAAAGTCTATGTGTCACAAACACCATTGGATAGCGTGTGTGTGTGACAAACCCTATTGGTGACTGTGTGTGTCACAATACCCATTGGACAGTGTCTGTGTCACAAACCCCATTGGACTGAGTTTGTGTCACAAACCTCTTTGGATAGCATGTGTGTCACAAACCCCATTGGACATCAAGTGTGTGTCACAATCCCCAATGGACAGTGTGTGTGTCGCAAACCCCATTGGACAGAGTTTGTGTCACAAACCCCATTGGACAGCGTGTGTGTGTAACAAACTCATATTGGTCAGCGTGTGTGTCACAAAGCCCATTGGAGAGCGTGTGTGTCAGAAACCCCATTGGACACTGTGTGTCAAAAACCCCCTTGGACAGCGTGTGTGTTTCACAATCCCCACTGGACAGTGTGTGTGTCACAAACCCCATGGGACAGCGTGTGTGTGTCACAAACCCCACTGGACAGCTTGTGTGTCACAAGACCCATTGGAAAGCCTCTGTGTGTCACAAAACTCATTGGACAGAGTGTGTGTTACAAACCCCATTGGACAGTGTCTGTGTGTCACAAACCCCATTGGTCATCGTGTGCTTTACAAACCCCTTTTGACAGTGTGTGTGTTACACAATCCCCTTTGGTCAGAGTGTGTGTCACGAACCCCATTGAACAGCGTGAGTGTCACAAACCCCCGCAGACACTGTGTGTGTCACAAACCCCATTGGACATCGTGTGTGTCACAAATCCTTTTGGACAGTGTGTGTCTCACAAACCCCGCTGGACAGCGTGTGTGTCACAAACACCCATGGACAGAGTGTGTGTCACAAACCCATTGGACAGAGTGTGTGTGTCACAAAACCCAAGGGACAGCGTGTGTGTCACGAAAACCATTGGACAGCGTGTGTGTCACAAGCGCCATTGGATTACGTGTGTGTGTCACAAACCCTCATGGTCAGTGTGTGTGTCACAAAATCCTTTGGACAGCATGCGTGTCGCAAACACCATTGGACAGTGTTTGTGTAAGAAACCCAATTGGTCAGCGTGTGTGTAACAAACCCCATGGGACAGCGTGTGTGTGTCACACAACCTACTGGAAAGTGTGTGTGTCACAAACCCCATTGGAAACTCTGTGCGTCACAAACCCATTTGGATAGCGTGTGTGTGTCACAATACCCATTAGAAAGTATGCGTGTCACAAACCCCATTGGATAGCATGTGTGTGTCACAAAACCTATTGTACAGTGCGTTTGTCACAATCCCCTTTGGACAGCGTGAGTGTCACAATCCCCTTTGGACGGCATGTGTGTCACAAACCCCATTGGACAGCGTCTCTGTGTCACAATCCCCATTGGACAGGTTATGTGTGTCACAAACCACATTGGAAACTGTATGTGTCACAAACCCCATTGGATAGCATGTGTGTCACAAACACCGAAGTACAGTGTGCGTGTCACAAACCCCATTTGACGTCGTGTGTGTCACAAACCCCATTGGACAGCGTGTGTGTGTCACAATCCCCACTGGACAGTGTGTGTGTCACAAACCCCGTGGGACAGAGTGTTTGTCACAAACACTATTGGGCAGCGTGTGTGTCACAAGCCCATTGGACAGAGTGTGTATGTCACAAAACCCACTGGATAGCGTGTGTGTCACGAATCCCATTGGGCAGCGTGTGTGTCACAAGCACAATTGGAGAGAGTGTGGTGTCACAAACCACATTGGAAAGTGTACGGGTCACAAACCCCATTGGATAGCGTGTGTGCTTCACAAACCCTATAGGACAGTGTGTGTGTCACAAAACCCACTTGACAGCGTGTGTGTCACAATCCCCATGGGACATCGTGTATGTAACGAACCCCATTGGACAGAGTTTGTGTCACAAACCCTATTGGACAGCGTGTGTGTCACAAACACCATTGGGCAGCGTGTGTTTCACAAACCCCGTTGGACAGCGTGTATGTCACGAATCCCATTGGAGAGCGTGTGTGTCACAAACCCCATTGGACAATGTGTGTGTCACAAAACCCACTGGACAGCGTGTGTGTTCAGAAACCCCATTGGACAGCGTTTGTGTCACAAGCCCCATTGGACAGCGTGTGTGTTTCACAAGGGCCATTGAAAAGAATGTGTGTGTCACAAACCCCATTAGAACGAGTGCGTGTCACAAATCTCATTTGAAAGTGTGTGTGTCTCAAACCCCATTGGACAGCGTGTGTGTCACAAACCCCATTGGACAGAGTGTGTGTGTCACAAAACCCATTGGACAGCGTGTGTGTCACAATCCCGACTGGATAGTGTGTGTGTCACAAAACCGACTGGACAGCGTGTGTGTCACAAACACCCATGGACAGTGTGCGTGTCACAAACCCCATCGGACATCGTGTGTGTCACAAACCCTTTTGGCCAGTGTGAGTGTCACAAACCCCACTGGACAGCGTGTGTGTCACAAACCCCTTTGGACAGTGTGTGTGTCACTAACCCCATTGGACATCGTGCGTGTCACAATCACCTTTGGACAGTGTGTGTGTCGCAAACCCCATTGGACAGTGTGTGTGTGTCACAATCCCCTTTGGACAGTGTGTGTGTCACAAACCCCATGGGACAGAATTGTATAACGAACCCCATTGGACAGCGTGTGTGTCACAAGCGACATTGGACAGAGTGTGTGTGTCACAAACCCTGCTGGTCAGTGTGTGCGTCACAAAAACCACTGTACAGCATGCGTGTCGGAAACACCATTGGACAGTGTGTGTGTAAGAAACCCAATTGTTCAGTGCGTGTCTCACAAACCTCATGGAACAGCGTGTGTGTGACAAACCCCATTGGAAAGTGTGTGCGTCACAAACCCCATTGGATAGTGTGTGTGTGTCACAAACCCTATTGGACAATGTGTGTGTCGCAAACCCCATTGGACAGAGTGTGTGTGACACAATCCCCTTTGGACAGTGTGTGTGTCAAAATCCCATTGGACAGAGTGTGTGTGTCACAAACCCAATTGGATAGTGTGTGTGTGTCACAAACCCTATTGGACAGTGTGTGTGTCACAAACCCCATTGTACAGAGTGTGTGTGACACAATCCCCTTTGGACAGTGTGTGTG
The DNA here is from genome assembly GCA_032206185.1 of Columba guinea. Classification (NCBI taxonomy): domain Eukaryota; kingdom Metazoa; phylum Chordata; class Aves; order Columbiformes; family Columbidae; genus Columba; species Columba guinea. The sequence continues at coordinate 2,680,576 of JAVLUU010000041.1, read as the reverse complement.
TCACAAACCCCATTGGACAGCGTGTGTGTGTCACAAACCCCATTGGACAGCGTGTGTGTGTCACAATCCCCATTGGACAGAGTGTGTGTTTCACAAACCCCTTTGGACAGCGTGTGTGTGTCACAATACCCATTAAACAGTGTTTGTGTGTCACAAACTCCATTGGACAGCGTGTGTGTCACAAACCCTTTTGGACAGTGTGTGTCTCACAAACCCCATTGGACAGAGTTTGTGTCACAAACTCTATTGGACAGCGTGTGTCTCACAAACACCATTGGACAGTGTGTGTGTCATAAACACCATTGGACAGTGTGTGTGTGTCACAATCCCCATTGGACAGTGTTTGTGTGTCACAAACCCCATTGGACACCGTATGTGTCACAAACCCCTTTGGACAGTGTGTGTGTCACAATCCCCAATGGACAGTGTGTGTGTCACAAAACCCATTGGATAGCGTGTGTGTCACGAATCCCATTAGAAAGATTGTATGTCACAAACCCCATTGGATACCGTGTTTGTGTCACAAACCCCATTATAAAGTGTGCGTGTCACAAACCCCATTGGACAGCGTGTGTGTCACAAACCCCACTGGAGAGCGTGTATTTCACGAATCCCATTGGAAAGCGTGTGTGCCACAAACACCCAAGGAAAGTGTTCGTGTCAAATCCCCATTGGACATCGTGTGTGTCACAAACCCTTTTGGACAGTGTGTGTGTCACAAAACCCACTGGACTGCGTGTGTGTCAGAAACACCCATGGACAGTTTGCGTGTCACAAACCCCATTGGACATCGTGTGTGTCACAAACCCTTTTGGACAGTGTGTGTGTCACGAACCCCATTGGAGAGCGTGTGTGTCACAGGCGCCATTGGACAGAGCGTATGTATTACAAACGCATTGGAAAGTCTATGTGTCACAAAACCCATTGGATAGCGTGTGTTTGTCACAAACCCCGTTAGAAAGTGTGCGTGTCACAAACCCCATTGGAAAGTGTGTGTGTCACAAACACCAATGGACAGTGTGTGTGTCACTATCCGCAGTGGACAGCGTCTGTGTCAAAACCCCACTGGACAGTGTGTTTGTGACTAATCCCACTGGACAGTATGTGTGTCACAAACCCCTTTGGAAAATGTGTGTGTCACAAACCCCATTGGACAGCTTGTGTGTCACAAACACCCATGGACAGTGTGCGTGTTCACAAACCCATTTGGACATCGTGTGTGTGTCACAATCCCCATTGGACAGTGTGTGTGTCACAAACCCCATGGGACTGAGTTTGTGTCACAAACCCCATTGGACAGCGTCTGCCTCACAAGCGCCATTGGACAGAGTGTGTGTGTTACAAAATGTTTTGGACAGTGTGTGTGTCACAAACCCCCGTGGACACTGTGTGTGTCACGAACGCCATTGGACAGCGTGTGTGTCACAAACACCCATGGAGAGTGTGAGTGTCACAAGCCCCATTGGATAGCGTGTGTGTCTCAAACCGCTTTGGACAGTGTTTGTGTCACAAACACCATTGGACAGCGTGTGTGTGTATTAATACCCAATGGACAGTGTGTGTGTCACAAACCCCATTGGATAGTGTGTGTTTCACCAGCCCCATTGGACAGCGTGTATGTCACAAACACCATTGGACAGCGTGTGTGTGTACTAATACCCATTGGACAGCGTGTGTGTCACAAACCCGCGTGGACAGTGTGCGTGTCACAAACCCCATTGGAAATCGTGTGTGTCACAAACCCCTTTAGACAGCGTGTGTGTGTCACAAACCCCATTGGACAGAGTATGTGTGTAACAATCCTCATTGGACAGCGTGTGTTTCACAAACCCAATGGGACAGAGTGTGTGTCACGAACCCCATTGGACAGCGTGTGTGTCACAAGCGCCATTGGACAGTGTGGTGTCACAAACCCCATTGGAAAGTGTATGTGTCACAAACCCTATTGGACAGTGTGTGTGTCACAAAACCCACTGGAGAGCGTGTGTGTCACAAACCCCCGTGGACAGTGTGTGTGTCACAAACCCCAGTGGACAGCGTCTGTGTCACAAACACCCTTGGAGAGCCTGTGTGTCACAAGCACCATTGGACAGAGAGTGTGTGTCACAAACCCCATTGGATAGCGTGTGTGTGTCACAATCCCCATTGTACAGTGTGTCAGTCACAAACCCCATGGGACAACGTGTGTGTGTCACAAACCCCATTATAAAGTGTGAGTGTCACAAACCCCACTTGATAGCGTGTGTGTGTCACAAACCCTATTGGACAGTGTGTAGGTCACAATCCCCAATGGACAGCGTCTGTGTCACAATCCCCATTTTACAGCGTGTGGGTCACAAACCCCATTGGACAGCGTGTGTGTTACAAACCCCCGTGGAAGATGTGTGTGTCACGAACGCTATTGGACAGTGTGTGTGTCACAAACACCCCTGGACAGTGTGTGTGTCACATTCCCCAGTGGACAGCGTGTGTGTGAAAACCCCATTGGACAGTGTGTATTTCACAAAACCCACTGGATAGCGTGTGTGTCACAAGCCCATTGGACAGAGTGTGTGTGTCACAAGCACCATTGGACAGAGTGTGTGTGTCGCAAACCCCATTGGAAAGTGTATTTGTCACAAACCCCATTGGATTGCGTGTGTGTGTCACTGGCTCTATTGGACAGTGTATGTGTCACAAAATGCACTTTACAGCGTGTGTGTTCACAAACCCAATTGGAAAGCATGTTTTTCACAAGACCCATTGGACACAGTGCGTGTGTCAAAAAGCCCATTGGACAGACTGTCACAATCCCCATTGTACAGCGTGTGTGTCAATACCACCATTGGACAGCGTGTGTGTGTAACAATTCCCATTGGACAGTGTGCGTGTGTCACAAACCCCATTAGACAGAATGTGTGTCACAAGCCCCCGTGGACACTGTGTGTGTCACAAACCCCATTGGACAGTGTGTGTGTCACAAACCCCATTGGATAGCGTGTGTATGTCACAAAACAGATTATAAAGTGTGCGTGTCACAAACCCCATTTGATAGCGTGTGTGTGTTACAAACCCTATTTGACAGCGTGTAGGTCACAAACCCCATTGGACAGCGTGTGTGTCACAAAACCCATTGGACAGAGTGTGTGTGACGCAATCCCCTTTGGACAGTGTGTGTGTCATAAATCCCATTGGACAGCGTGTGTGTGTCAAAAACCCCATTAGAAAGTGTGCGTGTCACAAACCCCATTGGAAAGTGTTTGGGTCACAAACACCATAGACAGCGTGTGTGTGTCACAATCCCCATTGGACAGTGTGTGTGTCACAAACCCCATTGGATAGTGTATGTGTGTCACAAACCCTATTGGACAGCGTGTGTGTCATAAACCCCATTGGATACCGTGTGTGTGTCACAAACCCCATTAGAAAGTGTGCGTGTCACAAACCCCGTTGGAAAGTGTGTGTTTCAGAAACACCATTGGACAGGGTGTGTGTGTCACAATCCCCATTGGATAGTGTATGTGTGTCACAAACCCTATTGGACAGCGTGTGTGTCATAAACCCCATTGGACAGAGTTTGTGTTTAACAATACCCATTGGACAGTGTGTGTGTCATAAACCCCATTGGACAGCGTGTGTGTCACAAACCCCATTGGACAGAGTTTGTGTTTAACAATACCCATTGGACAGTGTGTGTGTCACAATCCCCACTGGACAGCGTGTGTGTCACAAACCCCATGGGACAGCGTGTGTGTGTCACAAACGCCATTGAAAAGTGTGTGTCACAAACCCAATTGGATATCATGTGTGTGTCAAAAACCCCTTTAGAAAGTATGTGTGTAACAAACCCCATTGGATAGAGTGCGTGTGTCACAAACCCCATTATAAAGTGTGCGTGTCACAAACCCCATTGGATAGCGTGTGTGTGTCACAAACCCCATTGGAAAGTGTGCGTCACAAACACCATTGTATAGCATGTGAGTGTCAGAAAACCTATGTGACAGCATGTAGGTCACAATCCCCTTTGGACAGCGTCTGTGTCACAAACGCCATTGGACATCGTTTGTGTCACAAACACAATTGGACAGCGTGTGTGTGTCACAAAACCCCATTGTACAGAGTGTGTGTCACAAACCCCCGTGGACATTGTGTGTGTCACGAATGCCATTGGACAGTGTGTGTGTCACAAACCCCCCTGGACAGTGTGTGTGTTATAATACCCAGTGGACAGCGTGTGTGTCACAAACTCCATTGGACAGCGTCTGTGTCACAAACCCCTTTGGACAGTGTGTGTGTCACAAACCCCATTTGACAGCGTGTGTAGTCATAAACCCCATTGGACAGCGTGTGTGTGTCACAATCCCCATTGGACAGTGTGTGTGTGTCAAAAACCCCATAGGACAGCGTGTGTATCACAAACCCCTTTAGACAGCATGTGTGTGTCACAAACCCCATTGGACAGCGTGTGTGTGTCACAAGCCCCCTGGTTATTGTGTGTGTCACAAACCCCATTGGACAGCGTGTGTGTGTCACAATCCCCATTGTACAGTGTGTGTGTCACAAACACCATTGGACAGCATGTGTGTCACAAGCCCATTGGACAGAGTGTGTGTGTCACAAAACCCATTGGACAGGGTGTGTGTCACAAACCCCACTGGACAGCGTGTGTGTGTCACAATCCCCACTGGACAGTGTGTGTGTCAGAAACCCCATTGGGTAGCGTGTGTGTCACAAACCCCTTTGGTCTATGTGTATGTCACAAACCCCATTGGACAGCGTGTTTTTCACAAGACCCATTAAACAAAGTGTGTGTGTCACAAAGCCCATTGGACAGCGTGTGTGTCACAATCCCCATTCGACAGCGTGTGAGCGTGTGTGTCACAAACACCATTGGAAAGCGAGTGTGTGTAAGAATACCCATTGAACAGTGCGTGTGTTACAAACCCCATTGGACAGCTTCTGTGTCACAAACCCCCGTGGACACTGTGTGTGTCACAAATCCCATTGGACAGAGTTTGTGTGTCACAAAACCCACTGGACAGCGTGTGTGTCACAAACCCCATGAGATAGCGTGTGTGTCACAAGCCCCATTGGACAGCGTGTGTGTCACAAACACCATTGGACAGCGTGTGTGTGTAACAATACCCATTGGACAGTGTGTGTGTCACAAAACCCATTGTACAGCGTGTGTGTCACAAACCCCAGTGGACACTGTGTGTCACAAACCCCATTGGACAGCGTGTGTGTCACAAACACTAATGGACAGTGTGCGTGTCACAAACGCCATTGTACATCGTGTGTGTAACAAACCCTTTTGGACACAGTGTGTGTCACAAACTCCAAAGGACAGCGTGTGTGTCACAAACACCCATGGACAGTGTGCGTGTCGCAAACCCCATTGGACATCGTGTGTGTCACAAACCCCATTGGACAGTGTCTGTGTCACATTCCGCATTGGACAGTGTGTGTGTCACTAACCCCATGGGACAGAGTGTGTGTCACGAACCCCATTGGACAGAGTGTGTGTTACAAGCGCAATTGGACAGAGTGTGTGTTTCACAAACCCCATTGGAAAGTGTATGTGTCACAAACCCTCCTGGTCAGTGTGTGTGTCACAAACCCCATTGGACAGCATGCGTGTTACATTTGGAGAGTGTGGGTTTAACAAACCCAATTGGTCAGAGTGTGTGTCACAAACTCCATGGGACAACGTGTGTGTGTCACAAACCCCATTGGAAAGTGTGTGTGTCACAAACCCCATTGGATAGCGTGTGTGTGTCACAAACACCATTGGAAAGTGTGTGTGTCACAAACACCATTAGACAGCATGTGTGTGTCACAATCCCCATTGGACAGTGTGTGTGTGACAAACTCCAGTGGACAGCGTGTGTGTCAAAACCCCATTGGACAGTGTGTGTGTGCCAAAACCCACTGGACAGCGTGTGTGTCACGAACCCCATTGGACAGCGTGTGTGTCACAGGCACCATTGGACAGAGTGTGTGTGTCAGAAACCCCATTGGACAGCATGTGTGTCACAAACCTCATTGGATAGCGTGTGTGAGTCACATACCCCATTGTACAGCGTGTTTGTCAGAAGCCCATTGGACAGAGTGTTTGTGTCACAAACCCCATTGTGCAGCGTGTTTGTCACAATCCCCTTTGGACAGCGTGTGTGTCACAAACCCCATTGGACAGAGTGTGTGTTTCACAAACCCCATTGGACAGTGTGTGTGTGTCTCAAACACCATTAGACAGAGTGTGTATCATAAACCCCTTTGGACAGTGTGTGTGTCACAATCCCCATTGGACAGTGTGTGTGTCACAAGCCGATAGGACAGAGTGTGTGTGTCACAAAACCCACTGGACAGTGTGTGTGTCACGAACCCCATTGGTCAGAGTGTGTGTGTCACAAACCCCATTGGAAAGTGTATGTGTCACAAACCCCATTGGACACCGTGTGTGTCATATACCGCATTGGACAGCGTGTGTGTGTCACATTCCCCATTAGACAGCGTGTGTGTGTCACAAACCCAATTGGACAGCGTGTGTGTGTCACAATCCCCATTAGACAGCGTGTGTGTCACAAACCCCTTTGGACAGTGTGTGTGTCACAAATCCCATTGGACAGAATGTCTGTGTCACAAACCCCATAGCACAGTGGGTGTGTCACAAGCACCATTGGACAGATTGTGAGTGTCAGAAACCCCACTGGATATTGTGTTTGTCACAAACACCATTAGAATGTGTGTGTGTGTCACAAACCCCATTGGGCAGCGTGTGTGTCACAAACCCGAATTGGACAGCATTTGTGTCACAATCCCCAGTGGAGAGCGTGTGTATCAAAACCCAATTGGACAATGCGTGTGTCACAAAACCCACTGGACATTATGTGTGTCACAAACAACAATGGACAGTGTGTGTGTCACAAACCCCTTTGGACAGTCTCTGTGTCACAAACCTCATTGGACAGCGTGTGTGTTTCACAATCCCAATTGTACAGTGTGTGTGTCATGAACACCATTGGACAGCGTGTGTGCCACAATCCCCGTTGGACAGGGTGTGTATCACAAACCCCATTGGACCGATTGTGTGTCATAAACCCCATATGACTGCGTGTGTGTGTCACAATCCCCATTGTATAGAGGGTGTGTCAAAAACACCATTGGACAGCGTGTGTGTCACAAGTCCATTGGACAGAGTGTGTGTGTCAGAAAACAGACTGGACAGCGTGTGTGTCACAATCAACATTGGACAGCATGTGTGTCACAAAATCCATTGGACAGCGTGTGTGTCACAAACCCCTTTGGACAGAGTGTGTGTGACGGAAAGCATTGGATAGCGTGTGAGTGTCACAAACCCTATTGGACAGTGTGTGTGTCACAAAACCCAGTGGACAGCGTGTGTGTCACGAACCCCATTGGACAGCGTGTGTGTCACAAACACCCATGGACAGTGTGCGTGTCACAAACCCCATTGGACATATTGTGTGTCACAAACCCCTTTGGACAGTGTGCGTGTCACAATACCCATTGGACAGTGTGTGTATTACAAACCCAATTGGTCAGCGTGTGTAGCCACATACCCCATGAGACAGTGTGTGTGTGTCACAAACCCCATTTGAAAGTGTGTGTGTCACTAACCCCATTGGATAGCGTATGTGTGTCACAAACCCTATTGGACAGTGTGTAGATCACAATCCCCATTGGACAGCGTTTGTGCCACAAACACCATTGGATAGCGTGTGTGTGTCACAATCCCCATTGGTCAGTGTGTGTGTCACAAAACCCATTGGACAGTGTGTGTGTCACAAACCGCATTGGACAGCGTATTTGTCACAAACCCCATTGGACAGCGTGTGTGTCACAAACACCATTGGAGAGTGTGTGTTTAACAAACCCATTTGGTCAGAGTGTGTGTCACAAACCCCATGGGACAGCGTGTGTGTGTCACAAACCCAATTAGACAGTGTGTGTGTCACAAACCCCATTGGACAGCGTGTGTGTCACAAACCCCATTGGACAGTGTGTGTGTGTCTCAAACCCCATTAGACAGCGTGTGTGTCATAAACCCCTTTGGACAGTGTGTGTGTCACAAACCCCATTGGACAGCGTGTGTGTGTCACAATCCCCATTGGACAGTGTGTGTGTCACAAGCCGATTGGACAGAGTGTGTGTGTCACAAAACCCACTGGACAGCATGTGTGTCACGAACCGCATTGGACAGCGTGTGCGTCACAAGCACCGTTGGACTGAGTGTGGTGTCACAATCCCCATTGGACAGCGTGTGTGTCACAAACCCCATTGGACAGTGTGAGTGTGTCACAAACCCAATTTGATAGAGTGTGTGTGTCACAAACCATATTGGACAGCGTGTGTGTCACAAAACCCACTGGATAGCATGTGTGTCACAAACCCCATTGGACAGCGTGTGTGTCACAAGCCCTATTTTACAGAGTGTATTTGTCACAAAGCCCACTGGACAGTGTGTGTGTCACAATACCCATTGGACAGTGTGTGTGTCACAAACCTCATTGGACAGCGTGTGTGTCACAAACCCCTTTGGACAGTGTGTGTGTCACAAACCCCATTGGACAGTGTGTGTGTCACAAACGTCATTGGACAGAGTCTGTGTCACAAATCCCCGTGGACACTGTGTGTGTCACAAACCCCATTGGACAGTGTTTTTGTCACAAACTCCACTGGACAGTGTGTGTGTGTAACAAACCCCATTGTATAGAGTGTGTGTGTCACAAACCCCATTAGAAAGTATGCGTGTCACAAACCCCATTGGACAGTGTGTGTGTGTCTACAATCCCCATTGGACAGAGTGTGTGTGTCACAAACCCCATGGGACAGAGTGTGTGTCACGAACCCCATTGGATAGCGTCTGTGTGTCACAAACCCTATTGGACAGTGTGTGTGTCACAAAACCCACTGGATAGCGTGTGTTTCAAAAACCCCATTGGACAGCGTGTGTGTCACAAGCTCCATTGGACAGAGTGTATTTGTCACAAAGCCCATTAGACAGCGTGTGTGTCACAATACCCATTGGACAGAGTTTGTGTTACAAACCCCCGTGGACAGTGTGCGTGTCACAAACCCCATTGGACATGGTGTGTGTCACAAACCCCTTTGGACAGTGTCTGTGTCACAAACACCATTGGACAGTGTGTGTGTCACAAATCTCATTGGACAGAGTTTGTGTCACAAACCCCAGTAGACACTGTGTGTGTCACAAACCTCAATGGAGACTGTGCGTGTCAGAAACACCCATGGACAGTGTGTGTGTCACAAACCCCATTGGAAATTGTGTGTGTCACAAACCCCATTGGACATCGTGTGTATCACCATGCCCACTGGACAGCGTGTGTGTCACAAACCCCATTGTATAGCGTGTGTGTGTCAAAAACCCCATTAGAAAGTATGTGTGTCACAAACCCCATTGGACAGCATGTGTGTGTCACAAACCCCATGGGACAGAGTGTGTGTTGTCACAAAGCCCACTGGACAGCGTGTGTGTCACAAACCCCTTTGGACAGTGTGTGTGTCACAAACCCCATTGGACAGCGTGTGTGTGTCACAATCTCCATGGGACAAAGTGTGTGTCAGAAACACCATTGGTCAGCGTGTCTGTGTCACAAGCCCATTGGACAGAGTGTGTGTGTCACAAAACCCACTGGACAGCGTGTGTGTCACGAACCCCATTGGACAGCGTGTGTGCCAAAAGCACCGTTGGACAGAGTGTAGTGTCACAATCCACATTGTAAAGTGGGTGTGTCACAAAACCCATGGGATAGCGTGTGTGTGTCACAAACCCTATTGGACAATGTGTGTGTCACAAAACCAACTGGATAGCGTGTGTGTCAAAACTCCCATTGGACAGCGTGTGTGTCACAAACCCCATTGGACAGTGTGTGTGTGTCACAATACCCATTGGACAGAGTTTGTGTTACAAACCCCCGTGGACAGTGTGCGTGTCACAAACCCCATTGGACATCGTGTGTGTCACAAACCCCTTTGGACAGTGTCTGTGTCACAAACACCATTGGGCAGCGTGTGTGTTACAAACACCCATGGAAAGTGTGCTTGCCACAAACCCCATTGGACAACGTGTGTTTCACAAACCCCTTTGGACAGTGTGTGTGTCACAAACCTTATTGGACAGAGTGTGTATGTCACAAACCCCATGGGACAGAGTGTGTGTCACGAACCCCATTGGACAGCGTGTGTGTCACAAGCGCCATGTGACAGAGTGTGTGTGTCACAAACCCCATTTGAAAGTGTATGTGTCACAAACCCAATTGGATAGCGTGTGTGTGTCACGAACCCTCCTGGTCAGTGTGTGTGTCACAAAACTCATTGGACAGCATGCGTGTCACAAACACCATTGGACAGCGTGTGTGTGTCACAAACCCTATTGGAACGTGTGTGTGTCACAAAACCCACTGGATAGCGTGTGTGTCACAAACCCCATTGGACATCTTGTGTGTCACAAGCCCCATTGGACAGATTGTATTTGTCACAAAGCCCATTGGAGAGCGTGTGTGTAACAATCCCCATTGGACAACGTGTGTGTCACAAACCCCATTACACAGGGTGTGTGTGTCACAATACCCATCGGACAGTGTGTGTGTCACAAACCTCATTGGACAGAGTTTGTGTCACAAAACCCCGTGGACACTGTGTGTGTCACAATCCCCTTTGGACAGCGTGTGTGTCACAAACCCCATTGCAAAGGTTGTGTGTCACAAACAGTCATGGACAGTGTGCGTGTCACAACCCCCTTTGGACATCATGTGTGTCACAAACCCCTTTGGACAGTGTGTGTGTCACAAACACCATTGGGCAGCGTGTGTGTCACAAACCCCTTTGGACAGTGTGTGTGTCACAAACCCCATTTGAAAGTGTATGTGTCAGAAACCCCATTGGACTGTGTGTGTGTGTCACGAACCCTCCTGGTCAGTGTGTATGTCATAAACCCCATTGAACAGCATGTGTGTCACGAACCCCATTGGACAGCGTGTGTGTCACAAGACCCATTGGACAGAGTGTGGTGTCACAAACCCCATTGGAAAGTGTAGGTGTCACAAACACCATTGGACATCGCGTGTGTCACAAAACCCATTGGACAGTGTGTGTGTCACAATCATTATTAGACAGCGTGTGTGTCAAAAGCTAATTGGACAGTCTGTGTGTGACAAAACCTACTGGACCGCGTGTGTGTCACAAACATCCATAGACAGTGTGAGTGTCACAAACCCCATTGTACAGTGTGTGTTTGTCACAATTCCCATTGGACAGTGAGTGTTTCACAAAAACCATTGGACAACGTGTGTGTCACAATACCCATTGGACAGCGTGTGTTTGTCGCAATTCCCATTGGACAGAGTGTGTGTGTCACAAACACTTTGGAAAGTGTATGTGTCACAAACAATATTCGATAGCATGTGCCAGAAATCCAATTGGACAGTGTTTGTGTCACAATCCCCACTGGACAGTGTGAGTGTCACAAAGCCCATTGGACAGCGTGTGTGTCACAATCCCCATTGCACAGCGTGTGTGTCACAAACACCATTGGACAGAGTGTGTGTGTAACAATACCCTTTGGCCAGTGTGTGTGTGTCACAAGACCATTGGACAGAGCGTTTGTGTCACAAAACCCACTGGACAGCGCTCGTGTCACGAAACCCATTGGACAGCGTGTGTGTCACAAGCACCATTGGACAGAGTGTGAATGTCACAAACCCCATTGGATAGTGTGTGTGTCACAAACCCCATTAGAAAGTGTGTGTGTCACAAACACCGTTGGATAGAGTGTGTGTGTCACAAACGCTATTGGACAGTGTGTGTGTCACAAAACCCACTGGATAGCGTGTGTGTCAAAACTCCCATTGAACAGCGTGTGTGTCACGAACCCCATTGGACAGCGTCTGTGTCACAAGCCCATTGGACAGAGTGTGTGTGTCACAAGACCCACTGGACAGCGTGTGTGTCACAAACACCCTTGGACAGTGTGAGTGTCACAAACCCTACTGGACAGTGTGTGTGTCACAAACCCCTTAGGACAGTTTGTGTGTCACAAACCCCATTGGACAGCGTGTGTGTCACAAACCCCATTGGAAAGCGTTTTTGTCACAAACCGCATTGGACAGCGTGTGTGTCACCAACCCGATTGAACAGCGTGTGTGTCACAAGCACCATTGGACAGAGTGTGAGTGTCACAAACCCACTGGACACCGTGTGTGTCACAAACACTCCTGGTCATTGTTTGTGTCACAATCCCCAGTGGACAGCGTGTGTGTCAAAACCCCATTGGACAGTGTGTGTGTCACAAAACCCACTGGCCAGCGTGTGAGTGACAAACACCCATGGAAAGTGTGAGTGTCAGAAACCCCATTGGATAGCGTGTGTGTCACAAACCCCATTGGACAGCGTGTGTGTCACAAGACCCATTGGACAGAGTGTGTGTGTCACAAATGACATTGAACGGCATGTGTGTCACGAACACCATTGGACAGCGTGTGTGTCACAAAAACCATTGGACAGAGTGTATGTGTCACAAACCGCATTGGACAGCGTGTGTGTCACAACCCCATTGGACAGCGTGTGTGTCACAAACCCATGGGACAGAGTGTGTGTCATAAAACCCATTGGACAGCGTGTGTGTGTTCACAGTCCCCATTGGACAGCATGTGTGTCACAAGCGCCATTGGACAGAGTGTGTGTGTCACAAACCCCATTGAAAGTGTATCTGTCACAAACCCCATTGGATAGTGTGTGTGTCAAAACCCAATTGGACAGTCTGTGTGTCACAAAACCCACTGGACAGCATGTGTGTCACAAACACCATTGAACAGCGTGTGTGTCACAATGAACATTGGACAGTGTGTGTGTCACAAAACCCATTGGATAGCGTGTGTGTCACAAACCCCATTAGGAAGAGTGTGTGTAACAAACCCCATTGGATAGCTTGTGTGAATGTCACAAACCCTATTAGACAGTGTGTGTGTCACAAACCCCACTGGACAGCGTGTGTGTTACGAACCCCATTGAACAGCTTGTGTATCACAAGACCCATTGGACAGAGTGTGTGTGTCACAGTCCCCAATGGACAGCGTGTGTGTCACAATCGCCTTTGGACAGGTGTGTGTCACAAACACCATTGTATAGAGTGTGTGTGTCACAAACCCCATTGTACAGTATGTGTGTCATAAACCCCATTGGACAGAGTTTGTCTCACCAACCCCCGTGGACACTGTGTGTGTCACAAACCTCAATGGAGACTGTGCGTGTCAGAAACACCCATGGACAGTGTGTGTGTCACAAACCCCATTGGAAATTGTGTGTGTCACAAACCCCATTGGACAGCGTGTGTGTCACAAACCCCATTGGACAGTGTGTGTGTGTCTCAAACCCCATTAGACAGCGTGTGTGTCATAAACCCCTTTGGACAGTGTGTGTGTCACAAACCCCATTGGACAGCGTGTGTGTGTCACAATCCCCATTGGACAGTGTGTGTGTCACAAGCCGATTGGACAGAGTGTGTGTGTCACAAAACCCACTGGACAGCATGTGTGTCACGAACCGCATTGGACAGCGTGTGCGTCACAAGCACCGTTGGACTGAGTGTGGTGTCACAATCCCCATTGGACAGCGTGTGTGTCACAAACCCCATTGGACAGTGTGAGTGTGTCACAAACCCAATTTGATAGAGTGTGTGTGTCACAAACCATATTGGACAGCGTGTGTGTCACAAAACCCACTGGATAGCATGTGTGTCACAAACCCCATTGGACAGCGTGTGTGTCACAAGCCCTATTTTACAGAGTGTATTTGTCACAAAGCCCACTGGACAGTGTGTGTGTCACAATACCCATTGGACAGTGTGTGTGTCACAAACCTCATTGGACAGCGTGTGTGTCACAAACCCCTTTGGACAGTGTGTGTGTCACAAACCCCATTGGACAGTGTGTGTGTCACAAACGTCATTGGACAGAGTCTGTGTCACAAATCCCCGTGGACACTGTGTGTGTCACAAACCCCATTGGACAGTGTTTTTGTCACAAACTCCACTGGACAGTGTGTGTGTGTAACAAACCCCATTGTATAGAGTGTGTGTGTCACAAACCCCATTAGAAAGTATGCGTGTCACAAACCCCATTGGACAGTGTGTGTGTGTCTACAATCCCCATTGGACAGAGTGTGTGTGTCACAAACCCCATGGGACAGAGTGTGTGTCACGAACCCCATTGGATAGCGTCTGTGTGTCACAAACCCTATTGGACAGTGTGTGTGTCACAAAACCCACTGGATAGCGTGTGTTTCAAAAACCCCATTGGACAGCGTGTGTGTCACAAGCTCCATTGGACAGAGTGTATTTGTCACAAAGCCCATTAGACAGCGTGTGTGTCACAATACCCATTGGACAGAGTTTGTGTTACAAACCCCCGTGGACAGTGTGCGTGTCACAAACCCCATTGGACATGGTGTGTGTCACAAACCCCTTTGGACAGTGTCTGTGTCACAAACACCATTGGACAGTGTGTGTGTCACAAATCTCATTGGACAGAGTTTGTGTCACAAACCCCAGTAGACACTGTGTGTGTCACAAACCTCAATGGAGACTGTGCGTGTCAGAAACACCCATGGACAGTGTGTGTGTCACAAACCCCATTGGAAATTGTGTGTGTCACAAACCCCATTGGACATCGTGTGTATCACCATGCCCACTGGACAGCGTGTGTGTCACAAACCCCATTGTATAGCGTGTGTGTGTCAAAAACCCCATTAGAAAGTATGTGTGTCACAAACCCCATTGGACAGCATGTGTGTGTCACAAACCCCATGGGACAGAGTGTGTGTTGTCACAAAGCCCACTGGACAGCGTGTGTGTCACAAACCCCTTTGGACAGTGTGTGTGTCACAAACCCCATTGGACAGCGTGTGTGTGTCACAATCTCCATGGGACAAAGTGTGTGTCAGAAACACCATTGGTCAGCGTGTCTGTGTCACAAGCCCATTGGACAGAGTGTGTGTGTCACAAAACCCACTGGACAGCGTGTGTGTCACGAACCCCATTGGACAGCGTGTGTGCCAAAAGCACCGTTGGACAGAGTGTAGTGTCACAATCCACATTGTAAAGTGGGTGTGTCACAAAACCCATGGGATAGCGTGTGTGTGTCACAAACCCTATTGGACAATGTGTGTGTCACAAAACCAACTGGATAGCGTGTGTGTCAAAACTCCCATTGGACAGCGTGTGTGTCACAAACCCCATTGGACAGTGTGTGTGTGTCAGAAGCCCCATTGGACAGAGTGTATTTGTCACAAAGCCCATTAGACAGCGTGTATGTCACAATACCCATTGGACAGAGTTTGTGTTACAAACCCCCGTGGACAGTGTGCGTGTCACAAACCCCATTGGACATCGTGTGTGTCACAAACCCCTTTGGACAGTGTCTGTGTCACAAACACCATTGGGCAGCGTGTGTGTTACAAACACCCATGGAAAGTGTGCTTGCCACAAACCCCATTGGACAACGTGTGTTTCACAAACCCCTTTGGACAGTGTGTGTGTCACAAACCTTATTGGACAGAGTGTGTATGTCACAAACCCCATGGGACAGAGTGTGTGTCACGAACCCCATTGGACAGCGTGTGTGTCACAAGCGCCATGTGACAGAGTGTGTGTGTCACAAACCCCATTTGAAAGTGTATGTGTCACAAACCCAATTGGATAGCGTGTGTGTGTCACGAACCCTCCTGGTCAGTGTGTGTGTCACAAAACTCATTGGACAGCATGCGTGTCACAAACACCATTGGACAGCGTGTGTGTGTCACAAACCCTATTGGAACGTGTGTGTGTCACAAAACCCACTGGATAGCGTGTGTGTCACAAACCCCATTGGACATCTTGTGTGTCACAAGCCCCATTGGACAGATTGTATTTGTCACAAAGCCCATTGGAGAGCGTGTGTGTAACAATCCCCATTGGACAACGTGTGTGTCACAAACCCCATTACACAGGGTGTGTGTGTCACAATACCCATCGGACAGTGTGTGTGTCACAAACCTCATTGGACAGAGTTTGTGTCACAAAACCCCGTGGACACTGTGTGTGTCACAATCCCCTTTGGACAGCGTGTGTGTCACAAACCCCATTGCAAAGGTTGTGTGTCACAAACAGTCATGGACAGTGTGCGTGTCACAACCCCCTTTGGACATCATGTGTGTCACAAACCCCTTTGGACAGTGTGTGTGTCACAAACACCATTGGGCAGCGTGTGTGTCACAAACCCCTTTGGACAGTGTGTGTGTCACAAACCCCATTTGAAAGTGTATGTGTCAGAAACCCCATTGGACTGTGTGTGTGTGTCACGAACCCTCCTGGTCAGTGTGTATGTCATAAACCCCATTGAACAGCATGTGTGTCACGAACCCCATTGGACAGCGTGTGTGTCACAAGACCCATTGGACAGAGTGTGGTGTCACAAACCCCATTGGAAAGTGTAGGTGTCACAAACACCATTGGACATCGCGTGTGTCACAAAACCCATTGGACAGTGTGTGTGTCACAATCATTATTAGACAGCGTGTGTGTCAAAAGCTAATTGGACAGTCTGTGTGTGACAAAACCTACTGGACCGCGTGTGTGTCACAAACATCCATAGACAGTGTGAGTGTCACAAACCCCATTGTACAGTGTGTGTTTGTCACAATTCCCATTGGACAGTGAGTGTTTCACAAAAACCATTGGACAACGTGTGTGTCACAATACCCATTGGACAGCGTGTGTTTGTCGCAATTCCCATTGGACAGAGTGTGTGTGTCACAAACACTTTGGAAAGTGTATGTGTCACAAACAATATTCGATAGCATGTGCCAGAAATCCAATTGGACAGTGTTTGTGTCACAATCCCCACTGGACAGTGTGAGTGTCACAAAGCCCATTGGACAGCGTGTGTGTCACAATCCCCATTGCACAGCGTGTGTGTCACAAACACCATTGGACAGAGTGTGTGTGTAACAATACCCTTTGGCCAGTGTGTGTGTGTCACAAGACCATTGGACAGAGCGTTTGTGTCACAAAACCCACTGGACAGCGCTCGTGTCACGAAACCCATTGGACAGCGTGTGTGTCACAAGCACCATTGGACAGAGTGTGAATGTCACAAACCCCATTGGATAGTGTGTGTGTCACAAACCCCATTAGAAAGTGTGTGTGTCACAAACACCGTTGGATAGAGTGTGTGTGTCACAAACGCTATTGGACAGTGTGTGTGTCACAAAACCCACTGGATAGCGTGTGTGTCAAAACTCCCATTGAACAGCGTGTGTGTCACGAACCCCATTGGACAGCGTCTGTGTCACAAGCCCATTGGACAGAGTGTGTGTGTCACAAGACCCACTGGACAGCGTGTGTGTCACAAACACCCTTGGACAGTGTGAGTGTCACAAACCCTACTGGACAGTGTGTGTGTCACAAACCCCTTAGGACAGTTTGTGTGTCACAAACCCCATTGGACAGCGTGTGTGTCACAAACCCCATTGGAAAGCGTTTTTGTCACAAACCGCATTGGACAGCGTGTGTGTCACCAACCCGATTGAACAGCGTGTGTGTCACAAGCACCATTGGACAGAGTGTGAGTGTCACAAACCCACTGGACACCGTGTGTGTCACAAACACTCCTGGTCATTGTTTGTGTCACAATCCCCAGTGGACAGCGTGTGTGTCAAAACCCCATTGGACAGTGTGTGTGTCACAAAACCCACTGGCCAGCGTGTGAGTGACAAACACCCATGGAAAGTGTGAGTGTCAGAAACCCCATTGGATAGCGTGTGTGTCACAAACCCCATTGGACAGCGTGTGTGTCACAAGACCCATTGGACAGAGTGTGTGTGTCACAAATGACATTGAACGGCATGTGTGTCACGAACACCATTGGACAGCGTGTGTGTCACAAAAACCATTGGACAGAGTGTATGTGTCACAAACCGCATTGGACAGCGTGTGTGTCACAACCCCATTGGACAGCGTGTGTGTCACAAACCCATGGGACAGAGTGTG
The DNA here is from genome assembly GCA_032206185.1 of Columba guinea. Classification (NCBI taxonomy): domain Eukaryota; kingdom Metazoa; phylum Chordata; class Aves; order Columbiformes; family Columbidae; genus Columba; species Columba guinea. Next base: position 2,662,530 of record JAVLUU010000041.1, on the reverse strand, counting down.
TGTCATAAAACCCATTGGACAGCGTGTGTGTGTTCACAGTCCCCATTGGACAGCATGTGTGTCACAAGCGCCATTGGACAGAGTGTGTGTGTCACAAACCCCATTGAAAGTGTATCTGTCACAAACCCCATTGGATAGTGTGTGTGTCAAAACCCAATTGGACAGTCTGTGTGTCACAAAACCCACTGGACAGCATGTGTGTCACAAACACCATTGAACAGCGTGTGTGTCACAATGAACATTGGACAGTGTGTGTGTCACAAAACCCATTGGATAGCGTGTGTGTCACAAACCCCATTAGGAAGAGTGTGTGTAACAAACCCCATTGGATAGCTTGTGTGAATGTCACAAACCCTATTAGACAGTGTGTGTGTCACAAACCCCACTGGACAGCGTGTGTGTTACGAACCCCATTGAACAGCTTGTGTATCACAAGACCCATTGGACAGAGTGTGTGTGTCACAGTCCCCAATGGACAGCGTGTGTGTCACAATCGCCTTTGGACAGGTGTGTGTCACAAACACCATTGTATAGAGTGTGTGTGTCACAAACCCCATTGTACAGTATGTGTGTCATAAACCCCATTGGACAGAGTTTGTCTCACCAACCCCCGTGGACACTGTGTGTGTCACAAACCTCAATGGAGACTGTGCGTGTCAGAAACACCCATGGACAGTGTGTGTGTCACAAACCCCATTGGAAATTGTGTGTGTCACAAACCCCATTGGACATCGTGTGTATCACCATGCCCACTGGACAGCGTGTGTGTCACAAACCCCATTGTATAGCGTGTGTGTGTCAAAAACCCCATTAGAAAGTATGTGTGTCACAAACCCCATTGGACAGCATGTGTGTGTCACAAACCCCATGGGACAGAGTGTGTGTTGTCACAAAGCCCACTGGACAGCGTGTGTGTCACAAACCCCTTTGGACAGTGTGTGTGTCACAAACCCCATTGGACAGCGTGTGTGTGTCACAATCTCCATGGGACAAAGTGTGTGTCAGAAACACCATTGGTCAGCGTGTCTGTGTCACAAGCCCATTGGACAGAGTGTGTGTGTCACAAAACCCACTGGACAGCGTGTGTGTCACGAACCCCATTGGACAGCGTGTGTGCCAAAAGCACCGTTGGACAGAGTGTAGTGTCACAATCCACATTGTAAAGTGGGTGTGTCACAAAACCCATGGGATAGCGTGTGTGTGTCACAAACCCTATTGGACAATGTGTGTGTCACAAAACCAACTGGATAGCGTGTGTGTCAAAACTCCCATTGGACAGCGTGTGTGTCACAAACCCCATTGGACAGTGTGTGTGTGTCAGAAGCCCCATTGGACAGAGTGTATTTGTCACAAAGCCCATTAGACAGCGTGTATGTCACAATACCCATTGGACAGAGTTTGTGTTACAAACCCCCGTGGACAGTGTGCGTGTCACAAACCCCATTGGACATCGTGTGTGTCACAAACCCCTTTGGACAGTGTCTGTGTCACAAACACCATTGGGCAGCGTGTGTGTTACAAACACCCATGGAAAGTGTGCTTGCCACAAACCCCATTGGACAACGTGTGTTTCACAAACCCCTTTGGACAGTGTGTGTGTCACAAACCTTATTGGACAGAGTGTGTATGTCACAAACCCCATGGGACAGAGTGTGTGTCACGAACCCCATTGGACAGCGTGTGTGTCACAAGCGCCATGTGACAGAGTGTGTGTGTCACAAACCCCATTTGAAAGTGTATGTGTCACAAACCCAATTGGATAGCGTGTGTGTGTCACGAACCCTCCTGGTCAGTGTGTGTGTCACAAAACTCATTGGACAGCATGCGTGTCACAAACACCATTGGACAGCGTGTGTGTGTCACAAACCCTATTGGAACGTGTGTGTGTCACAAAACCCACTGGATAGCGTGTGTGTCACAAACCCCATTGGACATCTTGTGTGTCACAAGCCCCATTGGACAGATTGTATTTGTCACAAAGCCCATTGGAGAGCGTGTGTGTAACAATCCCCATTGGACAACGTGTGTGTCACAAACCCCATTACACAGGGTGTGTGTGTCACAATACCCATCGGACAGTGTGTGTGTCACAAACCTCATTGGACAGAGTTTGTGTCACAAAACCCCGTGGACACTGTGTGTGTCACAATCCCCTTTGGACAGCGTGTGTGTCACAAACCCCATTGCAAAGGTTGTGTGTCACAAACAGTCATGGACAGTGTGCGTGTCACAACCCCCTTTGGACATCATGTGTGTCACAAACCCCTTTGGACAGTGTGTGTGTCACAAACACCATTGGGCAGCGTGTGTGTCACAAACCCCTTTGGACAGTGTGTGTGTCACAAACCCCATTTGAAAGTGTATGTGTCAGAAACCCCATTGGACTGTGTGTGTGTGTCACGAACCCTCCTGGTCAGTGTGTATGTCATAAACCCCATTGAACAGCATGTGTGTCACGAACCCCATTGGACAGCGTGTGTGTCACAAGACCCATTGGACAGAGTGTGGTGTCACAAACCCCATTGGAAAGTGTAGGTGTCACAAACACCATTGGACATCGCGTGTGTCACAAAACCCATTGGACAGTGTGTGTGTCACAATCATTATTAGACAGCGTGTGTGTCAAAAGCTAATTGGACAGTCTGTGTGTGACAAAACCTACTGGACCGCGTGTGTGTCACAAACATCCATAGACAGTGTGAGTGTCACAAACCCCATTGTACAGTGTGTGTTTGTCACAATTCCCATTGGACAGTGAGTGTTTCACAAAAACCATTGGACAACGTGTGTGTCACAATACCCATTGGACAGCGTGTGTTTGTCGCAATTCCCATTGGACAGAGTGTGTGTGTCACAAACACTTTGGAAAGTGTATGTGTCACAAACAATATTCGATAGCATGTGCCAGAAATCCAATTGGACAGTGTTTGTGTCACAATCCCCACTGGACAGTGTGAGTGTCACAAAGCCCATTGGACAGCGTGTGTGTCACAATCCCCATTGCACAGCATGTGTGTCACAAACACCATTGGACGGAGTGTGTGTGTAACAATACCCTTTGGCCAGTGTGTGTGTGTCACAAGACCATTGGACAGAGCGTTTGTGTCACAAAACCCACTGGACAGCGCTCGTGTCACGAAACCCATTGGACAGCGTGTGTGTCACAAGCACCATTGGACAGAGTGTGAATGTCACAAACCCCATTGGATAGTGTGTGTGTCACAAACCCCATTAGAAAGTGTGTGTGTCACAAACACCGTTGGATAGAGTGTGTGTGTCACAAACGCTATTGGACAGTGTGTGTGTCACAAAACCCACTGGATAGCGTGTGTGTCAAAACTCCCATTGAACAGCGTGTGTGTCACGAACCCCATTGGACAGCGTCTGTGTCACAAGCCCATTGGACAGAGTGTGTGTGTCACAAGACCCACTGGACAGCGTGTGTGTCACAAACACCCTTGGACAGTGTGAGTGTCACAAACCCTACTGGACAGTGTGTGTGTCACAAACCCCTTAGGACAGTTTGTGTGTCACAAACCCCATTGGACAGCGTGTGTGTCACAAACCCCATTGGAAAGCGTTTTTGTCACAAACCGCATTGGACAGCGTGTGTGTCACCAACCCGATTGAACAGCGTGTGTGTCACAAGCACCATTGGACAGAGTGTGAGTGTCACAAACCCACTGGACACCGTGTGTGTCACAAACACTCCTGGTCATTGTTTGTGTCACAATCCCCAGTGGACAGCGTGTGTGTCAAAACCCCATTGGACAGTGTGTGTGTCACAAAACCCACTGGCCAGCGTGTGAGTGACAAACACCCATGGAAAGTGTGAGTGTCAGAAACCCCATTGGATAGCGTGTGTGTCACAAACCCCATTGGACAGCGTGTGTGTCACAAGACCCATTGGACAGAGTGTGTGTGTCACAAATGACATTGAACGGCATGTGTGTCACGAACACCATTGGACAGCGTGTGTGTCACAAAAACCATTGGACAGAGTGTATGTGTCACAAACCGCATTGGACAGCGTGTGTGTCACAACCCCATTGGACAGCGTGTGTGTCACAAACCCATGGGACAGAGTGTGTGTCATAAAACCCATTGGACAGCGTGTGTGTGTTCACAGTCCCCATTGGACAGCATGTGTGTCACAAGCGCCATTGGACAGAGTGTGTGTGTCACAAACCCCATTGAAAGTGTATCTGTCACAAACCCCATTGGATAGTGTGTGTGTCAAAACCCAATTGGACAGTCTGTGTGTCACAAAACCCACTGGACAGCATGTGTGTCACAAACACCATTGAACAGCGTGTGTGTCACAATGAACATTGGACAGTGTGTGTGTCACAAAACCCATTGGATAGCGTGTGTGTCACAAACCCCATTAGGAAGAGTGTGTGTAACAAACCCCATTGGATAGCTTGTGTGAATGTCACAAACCCTATTAGACAGTGTGTGTGTCACAAACCCCACTGGACAGCGTGTGTGTTACGAACCCCATTGAACAGCTTGTGTATCACAAGACCCATTGGACAGAGTGTGTGTGTCACAGTCCCCAATGGACAGCGTGTGTGTCACAATCGCCTTTGGACAGGTGTGTGTCACAAACACCATTGTATAGAGTGTGTGTGTCACAAACCCCATTGTACAGTATGTGTGTCATAAACCCCATTGGACAGAGTTTGTCTCACCAACCCCCGTGGACACTGTGTGTGTCACAAACCCCATTGGACAGCATGTGTGTCACAAACACCCATGGACAGTGTGCGTGTCACAAACCCGTTGGACATCGTGTTTGTCACAAAACTCTTTGGACAATATGTGTGTCACAAACCCCATTGGACAGCGTGTGTGTCACAAACACCCATAGATAGTGTGCGTGTCACAAACCCCATTGGACATCGTGTGTGTCACAAAACACTTTGGACAATGTATGTTTCACAAACCCCATTGGACAGCGTGTGTGTCACAAACAGCATTGGACAGCGTGTGTCTGTCACAATCCCCATTGGACAGTGTGTGTGTCAGAAAACACATTGGATAGCGTGTGTATGTCAGAAACCCTATTGGACAGTGTGTGTGTCAGAAAACCCACTGGACAGCGTCTGTGTCACAAACCCCAGTGGACAGCGTGTGTGTCAAAACCCCATTGGACAGTGTGTGTGTCACAAAACCCACTTGACAGCGTGTGTGTCACGAACCCCATTGGACCGTGTGTGTGTCACAAGCACCATTGGACAGCGTGTGTGTGTCAAAAATCCCATTGGAAAGGGTGTGCGCGTTCGCAAAACCCATTGGATAGCGTTTGTGTGTCACAAACCCTATTGGACAGTGTGTAGGTCACAATTCACATTGAACAGCGTCTGTGTCAGAAACCCCACTGTACAGCGTGTGTGTCACTAACACCATTGGACAGTGTGTGTGTCACAAACCCCATTGGACAGCGTGTGTGTGTCACAAACCCTCCTGGTCAGTATTTGTGTCACAAACCCCACGGGACAGCGTGTAGTTTCAGAAACCCCATTGGACAGTGTGTGTCACAAATCCCATTGGACAGTGGCTGTGTCACAAACCCCATTTAACAGCGTGTGTGTGTCACAAAGCCCACTTGACAGAGTGTGTGTCACAAACCCCATTGGACAGCGTGTGTGTGTCACAATCCCCACTGGTCAGTGTGTGTGTCACAAAACCCCTTGGACAGCGTGTGTGTCACAAACCCCATGCCACAGCTTGTGTGTGTCACAAACCCCATTGGAAAGTGTGTGTCACGAAACCCATTGGATAGCGTGTGTGTGTCAAAAATCCCAATAGAAAGTATGTGTGTCACAAACCCCATTGGATAGCATGTCTGTGTCACAAACCACATTGGACAGTGTGTATGTCACAAACCCCATTGGATAGCGTGGGTGTGCCACAAACCCTACTGGACAGTGTGTGTGTCACAATCCCCATTAGACAGCGTGTGTGTCACAAATCCCATTGGACAGCGAGTGTTTCACAAGCCCCATTGGACAGCGTGTGTGTAAAAAGCCCCATTGGTCAGCGTGTGTGTCAGAAACCACGTTGGGCAGAGTGTGTGTGTCACAAACCCCATTGGACGTCATGGGTGTCAAAAACCCTTTTGGACAGTGTGCATGTCACAAACCCCATTGGACATCATGTGTGTCACAAGCTCCTTTGGACAGTGTGTGTGTAACAAACCCCATTGGACAGAGTCTGTGTGTCACAATCCCCATTGGACAGTGTGTGTGTCACAAACTCCTTGGGACAGTGTGTGTGTCACAAGCATTTTTGGACAGAGTGTGTGTGTCACAAAACCCATAGGAAAGTGTGTGTGTCACAAACCACATTGGACAACGTGTGTGTCACAATCTCCATTGGATAGCGTGTGTGTCACAATCCCCATTGGACAGCGTGTGTGTCAGAAACCCATTAGACGGCGTGTGTGTCACAATCCCTATTGGACAGCGTGTGTGTCACAAACCCCATTCGACAGCGTGTGTGTCATAAACCCCATTGGATAGTGTGTGTGTCACAAACACCACTGGACAGAGTGTGTGTGTCCCAATCCCCTTTGTACAGTGTGTGTGTCACAAAACCCATTGGACAGTGTGTGTGTCACAAACACCATTGGACAGAGTGTGTGTGTCACAAACCCCATTGGAAAGTTTATGTGTCACAAACCCCATTGGATAGCGTGTGTGTGTCACAAACCTATTCGACAGTGTGTGTGTCACAAACCCCATTGGACAGAGTGTGTGTGTAACAATACCCATTGGACAGTGTGAGTGTCACAAACCCCATTGGTCAGCGTGCGTGTGTCCCCATTTCTTTTGGACAGAGTGTGTGTCACGAACCCCATTGGACAGCTTGTGTGTCACAAGCACAATTGGACAGAGTGTGTGTGTCACAAACCCCATTGGAAAGTGTATGTGTCACAAAACCCATGGGACAGAGTGTTTGTCACAAACACTATTGGACAGCATGTGTGTCACAAGCCCATTGGACATAGTGTGTGTGTCACAAAACCCACTGGACTGCGTGTGTGTCACGAATCCCATTGGACAGCGTGTGTGTCACAAGCACCATTGGAGAGAGAGTGGTGTCACAAACCCCATTGGAAAGTGTACATGTCACAAACCCCACTGAATAAAGGTTGTGTGTCACAAACCCAATTGGACAGTGTTTGTATCCACAAACCCCATTGGACAGCGTGTGTGTCATAAACCCCATTGAACAGCGTGTGTGTGTCACAATACCCATTGTACATAGTTTCTTTGTCACAAACCCCATTGGACAGTGTGTGTGTCACAAAAAGCATTTGACAGCGTGTGTGTCACAAACACACATGTAGAGTGTGCGTGTCACAAACCCAATCGGACATCGTGTGCGTCACAATACCCATTGGACAGTGTGTGTGTGACAAACCCCATGGGACAGAGTGTTTGTCACAAACACTGTTGGACAGCGTGTGTGTCACAAGCCCATTGGACAGAGTGTGCATGTCACAAACCCACTGGACAGTGAGGGTGTCACAAACCCCATTAGACAGCGTGTGTGTATCACAAACCCTCCTGGTCAGTGTGTGTGGCGCAATCCCCATTGGATAGTGTGTGTGTCACAAAACCCATTGGATAGCGTGTGTGTGTCACAAACGCAATTAGACAGTGTGTGTGTCACAAACCCCACTGGACAGTGTGTGTCACAAACCACATTGGAGAGCGTGTGTGTCATAAGCCCCATTGGACAGAGTGTATGTTTCACAAAACCCATTGGACAGCGTGTGTGTCACAATCCCCATTGGACAGCGTGTGTGTCACAAACCCCATTGGACAGAGTTTGTGTCAGAAACCCTACTGGACAGCGTGTGTGTCACAAACACCATTGGACAGTGTGTGTGTCTCAGACCCCATTGGACAGCGTGTGTGTGTGTCACAAACCCTCCTGGTCAGTGTGTGTGTCACAAACCCCATTGGACAGTGTGTGTGTCACAAAACCCACTGGACAGCGTGTGTGTCAAAAACCTCTTTGGACAGCATGTGTGTCATAAGCCCCACTGGACAGAGTGTATGTGTCACAAACCGCATTGGATAGCGTGTGTGTCACAAACCCCATTGGACAGCGTGTGTGTGTAACAATACCCATTGGACTTTGTGTGTGTCACAAAACCCATTGGACAGGGTGTGTGTGTAACAATAACCATTGGACAGTGTGTGTGTCACAAAATCCATTGGACAGCATGCGTGTCGCAAACACCATTGGACAGTGTGTGTGTAAGAAACCCAATTGGTCAGCGTGCGTGTCACAAACCCCATGGGACAGCATGTGTGTGTCACAAACCCCATGGGAAAGTCTGTGTGTCACATTCCCCATTGGAAAGTGTGTGTGTCACATACCCCATTGGATAGCGTGTGTGTGTCACAAACCCCATTAGAAAGTGTGCGTGTCACAAACCCCATTGGAAAGTGTGTGTGTCACAAACCCCATTGGATAGTGTGTTTGTGTCAGAAACCCTATTGGACAGTGTGTGTGTCACAAAACCCACTGGACAGCGTGTGTGTAACAATACCCATTAGACAGTGTGTGTGTCACAATCCCCATTAGACAGCGTGCGTGTCACAAACCCCCGTGGACACTTTGTGTGTCACAAACCCCGTTGGACAGTGAGTGTGTCACAAACCCCACTGCACAGCGTGTGTGTCACAAACACCCATGGACAGTGTGCTTGTCACAAACCCCATTGGACATCGTTTGTGTCAGAAACCCCATTGGACAGTGTGTGTGTCACAAGCACCATTGGACAGAGAGTGTGTGTCACAAACCCCTTTGGAAAGTGTATGTGTCACAAACCCCATTGGATAGGGTGTGTGTGTCACAAACCCTATTGGACAGTGTGTGTCAGAAAACCCATTGGATATTGTGTGTGTGTCACAATCCCCATTGGAAAGTGTGTGTGTCACAAACCCCATTGGACAGCGTGTGTGTCACAAGCGCCATTGGGCAGAGTGTGTGTGTCACAATAACAGATTTGAAAGCCTATGTATCACAAACCGAATTGGATAGCCTGTGTGTGTCACAAACCCTCCTGGTCAGTGTGTGTGTCACAAAACCCATTGGACTGCATGCGTGTCACAAACACCGTTGGACAGTGTGTGTGTAACAAACCCAATTGGTCAGCGTGTGTGTCACAAACCCCATGGGACAGCGTGTGGGCATCACAAACCCCGTTGGAAACTGTGCGTGTCACAAACCCCTTTGGATAGCGAATGTGTGTCACAAACCCCGTTAGAAAGTGTGCGTGTCAAAAACCCATTGGATAGCATGTGTTTGTCACAAACCCTACTGGACAGTGTGTATGACACAAACCCAATTGGACAGCGTCTGTGTCACAAATCCCAATGGACAGCGTGTGTGTGACAAACACCCATGGAGAGTGTGCGTGTCACAATCCCCATTGGACATATTGTGTGTCCCAAACCCGTTTGGACAGTGTGTGTGTAACAAACACAATTGGTCAGCGTTTGTGTCACAAACCCCATGGGACAGCGTGTGTGTCACAAACCCCATCGGAAAGTGTGTGTGTCACAAACCCCATTGGCTAGCGTGTGTGTGTGTCACAAACCCTTTAGAAAGTGTGCGTGTCACAAACCCCATTGCAAAGTGTGTGTGTCACAAACCCCATTGGATAGTGTTTGTGTGTCAAAAACCCTATTGGACAGTGTGTGTCACAAACCCCACTGCACATCATGTGTGTCACAACCACCCATGGACAGTGTGCGTGTCACAAACCCCTTTGGATAGAATGTGTGTGTCAGAAACCCCAATGGATAGTGTATGTGTGTCACAAACCCCATTAGAAAGTGTGCGTGTCACAAACCCCACTGGATAGCATGTGTGTGGCACAAACCCTATTGGACAGTGTGTATGTCACAATCCCCATTGGACAGCGTCTGTGTCACAAACCCCATTGGACATCGTGTGTGTCACAAACACCATTGGACAGCGTGTGTGTGTCACAATAATAACCTAATGAAATTTAACAAGGGAAAGTGTAGAGTCCTGCATCTGGGCAGGAACAACCCCAGGTTCCAGTATAGGTTTGGAAATTACATATTAGAGAGCCGTGTAGAGGAAAGGGAGCTGGGGGTCCTGGTGGACAACAGGATGACCATGAGCCAGCACTGGGCCCTTGTGGCCAGGAAGGCCAATGGCATCCTGGGGTGTATTAGAAGGGGGGTGGTTAGTAGATCGAGAGAGGTCCTCCTTCCCCTCTACTCCGCCCTGGTGAGACCACATCTGGAATATTGTGTCCAGTTCTGGGCCCCTCAGTTCTAGAAGGACAGGGAACTGCTGGAGAGGGTCCAGCGTAGGGCAACGAAGATGATTAAGGGAGTGGAGCACCTCACTTATGAAGAAAGGCTGAGGGAGCTGGGTCTCTTTAGTTTGGAGAAGAGGAGACTAAGGGGGGACCTCATTAATGTTTATAAATATATAAAGGGTGAGTGCCAAGAGGATGGAGCCAGGCTCTCCTCGGTGGCAAACAATGATAGGACAAGGGGTAATGGGATCAAGCTGGAACACAAGAGGTTCCGCTTAAATTTGAGAAAAAACGTCTTCTCAGTAAGGGTGACAGAGCACTGGAACAGGCTGCCCAGGGAGGTTGTGGAGTCTTCTTCTCTGGAGACATTCAAAACCCGCCTGGACATGTTCCTGTGCGACCTCACCTAGGCGTTCCTGCTCCAGCAGGGGGATTGGACTAGATGATCTTTTGAGGTCCCTTCCAATCCCAAACATACTGTGATACTGTGATACAGTGATACTGTGATACAAGACCCATTGGACAGAGTGTGTGTGTCACAAACCCCATTGGACAGCGTGTGTGTCACAATCCTCATTGGACAGCGTGTGTGTCACAAACCCCATTGGACAGATTGTGTGTGTCACAAACCCCATTGTACAGCGTGTGTGTGTCACAAACCCTATTGGACACTGTGTGTGTCACAAAACCCACTGGACAGCGTGTGTGTCACAATCCCCATTGGAGAGCGTGTGTCTCACAAACCCCATTGGACAGATTGTGTGTGTCAGAAACCCCATTGGACAGCGTGTGTGTCATAAACCCCTATTGGACAGCGTGTGTGTGTCACAATCCCCATTGGACAGCGTGTGTGTCACAAAAACCATTGGACAGCGTGTGTGTGTCACAATCCCCATTGGACAGTGTGTGTGTCACAAAACCCATTTGACAGTGTGTGTGTCACAAACCCCATTGGACAGCATGCATGTCACAAACACCATAGGACAGCGTGTGTGTGTCACAATCCCCATTGCACAGTGTGTGTGTCACAAACTCCATTTGACAGCGTGTGTGTCACAAACCCCATTGGACAGAGTGTGTGTGTCACAATCGCCATTGGACAGTGTGTATGTCACAAACGCCATTGCACAGCATGTGTGTGTGACAAACCCCATTGGACAGTGTGTGTGTCACAACCCCCATTGGACAGTGTGTGTGTGACAAAATCCGTTGAACAGCGTATGTGTGTCACAATCCCCATTGGACAGCGTGTGTGTCACAAACCCCTTTGGACAGTGTGTGTGTCACAAACCCAATTGGAGAGCGTGTGTGTGTCACAATCCCCACTGGACAGTGTGTGTGTCACAAACCCCATGGAATAGAGTGTGTGTCACGAACCCCATTCGACAGCGTGTGTGTCACAAGCACCATTGGACAGAGTGTGTGTGTCACAAACCCCATTGGAAAGTGTATGTGTCACAAACCCCATTGGACAGCTTGTACGTTACAAACCCCAATATGGCAGCATGTGTGTCACAAACCCCCGTGGATACTGTGTGTGTCACGAATGCCATTGGACAGTGTCTGTGTCACAACCCCCCCTGGACAGTGTGCGTGTCACAATCCCCAGTGGACAGAGTTTTTGTCACAAACCCCATTGGACAGTGTGTATGTCACAAACTCCATTCGACAGCATGTGTGTCACAAGCACCATTGGACATAGTGTGTGTGTCAGAAACCCCATTGGAAAGTGCATGTGTCACAAACCCCATTGGATAGCGTCTGTGTGTCACGAACCCTATTGGACAGTGTGTGTGTCACAAAACCCACTGGAGAGCCTTTGTGTGACAAACCCCATTGGACAGCGTGTGTGTCACAATCCCCATTGGACAGAGTGTGTGTCACAAACCCCATTAGAAAGTGTGTGTCTCACAAACCCGATTGGACAGTATGTGTCACAAATACCGTTGGACAGCGAGTGTGTCACAAACATCATTGGACAGCGTGTGTGTCACAAACCCCTTTGGACAGCGAGTGTGTCACAAACCCCATTGGACAGCGTGTGTGTCACAAACACCATTGGACAGCGTGTGTGTGTCACAATCCCCATCAGACAGCGTGTGTGTCACAAAACCCTTTGGACAGTGTGTGTGTCACAAACCCCATTGGACAGCGTCTGAGTGTCACAAATCCTATTGGACAGCGTGTATGTGTCACAAACTCCATTGGATAGCGTGTGTGTGTGACAAACCCTATTGGACAGTGTGTGTGTCACAAAACCCACTGGACAGTGTGTGTGTCACAAACCCCGTTGGACATTTTGTGTGTCACAAAACACCATTGGACAGCGTGTTTGTCACGAACGCCATTGGACAGCATGTGTGTCACAACCACCATTGGACAGAGTGTGAGTGTCACAAACCCCATTGGGTAGTGTGTGTGTCACAATCCCCATTAGAAATTGTGTGTGTTTTTCAAACCCCTTTGGATAGATTGTGTGTGTCACAAACCCTATTGGACATCGTGTGTGTCACAATCACCATAGGACAGCGTGTGTCTCACAAACCCCATTGGACAGATTGTGTGTCATAAAACCCTTTGGACAGCGTGTGTGTGTCACAAGCCCACTGGACAGAGTGTGTGTGTCACAAAACCCACTGGACAGCGTGTGTGTCACGATCCCCATTGAACAGCGTGTGTGTCACAAACCCCATTGGACAGAGTTTGTGTCACAAACCCCATTGGACAGCGTGTGTGTCAGAAAAACCATTGGACAGTGTGTATGTCACAAAACCCATTGGACATCGTGTGTGTCAGAAACCCCATTGGACAGTGTGTGTCACAAATACCATTGGACAGCGTGTGTGTCACAAACCCTGTTGGACAGTGTGTGTGTCACAAACCCCACTGGACAGCATATGTGTCACGAACCACATTGGACAGCGTGTGTGTCACAATCGCCATTGGAGATCGTGTGTGTCACAAACCCCATTGGACAGACTGTGTGTGTCACAAACCACATTGAACAGCGTATGTGTCATAAACCCCATTGGACAGCATGTGTGTGTCACAATCCCCATTGGACAGTGTTTGTGTGTCAGAAACACTACTGGACAGCGTGTGTGTCACAAACCCCTTTGGACAGTGTGTGTGTAGTCACAATCACCTTTGGACAGTGTGTGTGTTACGAAACCCATTGGACAGAGTGTGTGTGTCACAAAACCCATTGGAAAGTGTATGTGTTACAAACCCCTTTGGATAGCGTGTGTGTGTCACAAACCCCATTGGACAGTGTGTGTGTCACAAGCCCCATTGGACAGCGTGTGTGTCACAAACCCCCGTGGACACTGTGTGTATCACAAACCCCATTGGACATTGTGTATTTCCCAATCCCCATTGGACAGCGTGTGTGTCACAAACCCCATTGGACAGAGTTTGTGTCACAAACCCCATTGGACAGCGTGTGTGTCAGAAACACCATAGGACAGTTTGTGTGTCACAATCCCCACTGGGCAGCGTTTGTGTATCACAAACCCCATTGCACTGCGTGTGTGTCACAAAACAGTTGGATAGCGTGTGTGTGTCACATACGCTCCTAGTCAGTGTGTGTGTCACAAACCGAATTGGTCAGCCTGTGTGTCACAAACCCCATTGGAAAGTGTTTGTCACCAACCCCATTGGATAGCATGTGTGTGTCACAAACCCTATGGGACAGTTTGTCTGTCACAAACCCCATTGGACAGCGTGTGTGTGTAACAATACGCATTGGACAGTGTGTGTCTCATAATCCCCAGTGGACAGCGTGTGTGTGTAGCAATACGCATTGGACAGTGTGTGTGTCAAAAAACCCATTGGACAGCGCGTGTGTGTCACAATCCCCATTGGACAGCGTGTGTGTCACAAGCCTGTTGGACAGAGTGTGTGTGTCACAAAACCCAGTGGACAGCGTGTGTGTCACGAACGCCATTGGACAGAGTGTGTGTCTGTATCACCATGGGACAGAGTGTGTGTGTCACAAACCGCATTGTAAAGTGTATGTGTCACAAACCCCATTGGATAGAGTGTGTTTGTCACAAACCCTATTGGACAGTGTGTCTGTCACAAAACGCACTGGACAGCGTGTGGGTTCACAAACCCCTTTAGACAGTGTTGGTGTCACAAGACCCATTGTACAGAGTATGTGTGTCACAAACCACATTGGACAGTGTGTGTGTCACAATCCCCATTGGACAGCTTGTGTGTCACAAACACCATTGAACAGCGTGTGTGTGTAACAATACCCATTGGACAGTGTCTGTGTCACAATCCCCATTGGACAGCTTGTGTGTCACAAAGCCCATTGGACAGCGTGTGTGTCACAAATCCCCGTGGACACTGTGTGTGTCACAAACCCCATTGGACAGTGTGTGTGTCACAAACCCCACTGGAGAGCGTGTGTGTCACAAACACCCATGGACAGTGTGCGTGTCATAAACCCCATTGGTCAGTGTGTGTGTCACAAACCCCATTGGACAGCGCGTGTGTTACAAACACCCATGGACAGTGTGCGTGTCACAAACCCCATTGGACATCGTTTGTGTCAAAAACCCCTTCGGACAGAAAGTGTGTGTCACAATCCCCGTTGGGCAGTGTATGTGTCACAAACCACATGGGACAGAGTGTGTGTCACGAACCCCATTGGACAGCGTGTGTGTCACAATCCAGATTGGACAGCTTGTGTGTCACAAACCCCTTTGGACAGTGTGTGTGTCACAAACCGCATGGGACAGAGTGTGTGTCGCGAACCCCATTGGACAGCGTGTGAGTCAAAAGCACCATTGGACAGAGTGTGTGTGTCACAAAACCCATTGGATAGTGTATGTGTCACAAACCCAATTGGATAGCGTGTGTGTGTCACAAACCCTCCTGGTCAGTGTGTGTGTCACAAAACCCATTGGACAGAATGTGTGTCACAAACACCATTGGACACTGTCTGTGTAAAAAACCCAATAGGTCAGCGTGTGTGTCACAAACTCCATGGGACAGCGTGTGTGTGTCACATACCCCATTAGAAAGGGTGTGTGTCACAAACCCCATTGGATTGCGTGTGTGTGTCACAAACCGAATTGGACAGTGTGTGTGTCAGAAACTCCTCTGGACAGCGTGTGTAGTCACAAACACCCATGGACAGTGTGCGTGTCAAAAGCCCCATTGGACAGAGTTTGTGTCACAAGCCCCATTGGACAGCGTGTGTGTCATAAACCACATTGGATAGCGTTTGTGTGTCACAAACCCCATTATAAAGTGTGCGAGTCACAAACCCCATTGGACATTGTGTGTGTTGCAAACCCCATTGGACAGTGTGTGTGTCACAAACCCCATTGGACAGAGTTTGTGTTTAACAATACCCATTGGACAACATTTGTGTGACAAACCCCTGTAGACACTGTGTGTTTCACGAACGCCATTGGACAGTGTGTGTGTCACCAACCCCCCTGGACAGTGTGTGTGTCACAATCCCCAGTGGACAGTGTGTTTGTCACAAAACCCACTGGACACCGTGTGTGAAACGAACCCCATTGGACAGCGTGCATGTCACAAGCACCATTGGACAGAGTGTGTGTGTAACAAACCCCATTGGAAAGTGTATGTGTCACAAACCCCAATGGACTGCGTGTGCGTGCTACAAACCGTATTGGACAGTGTGTGTGTCACAAAGCCCATTGGACAGCGTGTGTGTCACTATCCCCATTGGACAGCGAGTGTGTCACAAACACCATTGGACAGCGCGTGTGTGTAACAATACCCATTGGACAGAGTGTGTGTCACAAACCTCATTGGACAGTGTGTATCTCACAAACTCCACTGGACAGCGTGTGTGTTCACAAACCCCATTGGACAGTGTGTTTTTCACAAAACCCATTGGACAGAGTGTATTTGTCACAAACCCCATTGGATAGTGTGTGTGTCATCAGCCCCATTGGACAGCGTGTGTGTCACAAACACCATTGGAGTACGCGTGTTTGTAACAATACCCGTTGGAAAGCCTGTGTGTCACAAACCCCATTGGACAGCATGTGTGTCACAAATCCCCGTGGACAGCGTGTGTGTCACAAACACCCATGTACAGTGTGAGTGTCACAAACCCCATTGGATAGCGTGTGTATCAGAAAGCACTTTGGACAGTGTGTGCGTCACAATCCCCATTGGACAACGTGTGTGTCACAAACACCATTCTACAGTGTGTGTGTCATGAAACCCATTGGACAGCGTGTGTGTTTCGAAATCCCCATTGGACGGTGTGTGTGTGTCACAAACCCCATTGGACACCGTGTGTCACAATTCCCATTGTACAGTTTGTGTGTTTCACAATACCCATTCGGCACTGTGTGTGTCACCAACACCCATGGACAGTGCGCATTTCACAAACCGAATTTGACATTGTGTGTGTGACAAACCCCTTTGGACAGTGTGCGTGTCACAAACCCCATGGGACAGAGTGTGTGTCACGAACCCCATTGGACAGCGTACGTGTCACAAGCGCCATTGGACAGAGTCTGTGTGTCACAAACCCCATTGTAAAGTGTATGTGTCACAAACCACATTGGCTAGCGTGTGTGTCTTACAAACCCTCCTGGTCAGTGTGTGTGTCACAAAACCCATTGGAGAGCATGCGTGTCACACACACCATTGGACAGTGTGTGTGTAACAAACCCAATTGGTCAGCGTTTGTGTCACAAACCCCATGGGCCAGCGTGTGGGTCTCACAAACCCCATTGGAAAGTGTGTGTCACAAACCCCATTTCATACCGTGTATGTATCACAAACCCTATTGGACTGTGTGTAGGTCACAATCCCCATTGGACAGCGTGTGTATCACAAACACCATTGGACAGCGTGTGTTGTTGCAGAAACGCTATTGGACATCGTGTGTGTCACAAACCCCTTTGGATAGTGTGTGTGTCACCAGCCCCATGGGACAGCGTGAGTGTCACAAAACGCATTGGACAGTGTGTGTGTCACAAAAATCATTGGACAGCATGTGTGTTTCGAAATCCCCATTGGAAGAGTGTGTGTGTCACAAACCCCATTGGAGAGTGTATGTGTCACAAACCCCATTGGATAGCGTGTGTGTGTCACAAACCCTCCCGGTCAGTGTGTGTGTCACAATCCCCATTGGACAGCATGCTTGTCACAAACACTATTGGAGAGTGTGTGTGTAACAAACCCCATTAGAAAGTATGCGTGTCACAAACCCAATTGGATAGCGTGTGTGTATCACAAACCCCATTGGAAAGCGTATGTGTCACAAACCCTTTTGGATACTGTGTGTGTATGTCACAAACCCCATTAGAAAGTATGCGTGTGACAAACCCTTTTGGATAGACTGTGTGTGTCACAAACCCCATTAGAAAGTACGCGTGTCACAAACCCCTCTAGAAAGTGTGTGTGTCACAAACACCATTGGACAGCGTGTGTGTGTCACAATCGCCATTGGACAGTGTGTGTGTCACAAAACCCATTGGATAGCATGTGTGTCACAAACCCCATTAAAAAGACTGTGTGTCAAAAACACCATTGGATAGCGTGTGTGATGTCACAAACCCTATTGAGCAGTGTGTTTGTCACAAACCCCACTGGACAGCGTGTGTCATGAACCCCATTGGACAGCTTGTGTGTCACAAGACCTATTGGAAAGAGTGTGTGTGTCACAAACCCCATTGGACAGCGTGTGTGTCACAATCCCCATTGGACAGCGTGTGTGTCACAAACCACATTGGACAGTGTGTTTGTGTCACAATACCCATAGGACAGTGTGTGTGTCACAAACGCCACTGGAAAGCGTGTGTGTCACAAACACCCATGGACAGTGAGCGTGTCACAAATCCCATTGGACATCGTGTATGTGTTCTAATACCCATTGGACAGTGAGTGTGTCACAAACCCCATGGGACAGAGTGTGTGTCACGAACCCCTTTGGACAGTGTGTGTGTCACAAACCCCACTGGACAGCGTGTGTGTGTCACAATCCCCACCGGACAGTGTCTGTGTTACAAAATCCATTCGATAAAGTGTGTTTGTCACAAACCCTCCTGGCCAGTGTGTGTGTCACAAAACTTATTGGACAGCATGCGTGTCATGAACACCATCGGGCAGTGTGTGTGTAACAAACCCAATTGGTCAGCGTGTGTGTCACAAACCCCATTGGATAGCGTGTGTGTGTCACAAACCCCATTAGAAAGTGAGCGTGTCACAAACCCCATTGGAAAGTGTCTGTCTCACAAATATCATTGGACAGCGTATTTGTCACAAGCCCATTAAACAGAATGTGTGTGTCACAAAACCCACTGGACAGCGTGTGTGTCACTAACCCCATTGGACAGCGTGTGTGTCACAAATACCATTGGACAGCGTGTGGGTGTAACAATAACCATTGGACACTGCGTGTCTCACAAACCCCATTGGACAGTGTGTGTGTCACAAACTCCTCTGGACAGTGTGTGTGTCACAAACACCCATGGACAATGTGCGTGTCAGAAAACCCATTGGACATCGCGTGGGTCGCAAACCCCTTTGGAAAGTGTGTGTTTCAGAAATACCATTGGACAGTGTTTGTGTGTCACAATCCCCTTTGGACAGTGTGTCAGTCACAAACCCCATGGGACAACGTGTGTGTGTCACAATCCCCATTGGACAGCGTGTGTGTAAAAACGCCATTGGACAGTGTGTGTGTCACAAACCCCATTGGACAGCGTGTGTGTCACAAACCCCCGTGGACAGCGTGCATGTCACAAACCCCATTGGACATCGTGTGTGTCACAAACCCCATTGGACAGTGTGTGTGTCAGAAACACCATTAGACAGCGTGTGTGTTTCACAATCTCCATTGGACAGTGAGTGTGTCAGAAAACCCACTGGAAAGCGTGAGTGTCACAAACCCCAGTAGACACCGTGTGTGTCACAAACCCCATGGGACAGAGTGTGTGTCACGAACCCCATTGTACAGCGGGTGTGTCACAAGCGCCATTGGACAGAGTGTGGTGTCACAAACCCCATTCGAAAGTGTATGTGTCACAAACCTCATTGGATAGTGTGTGTGTGTCACAAACCCTATTGGACAGTGTGTATGTCACAAAACCCACTGGAGAGCGTGTGTGTCACAAACCCCCGTGGACAGTGTGTGTGTCACAAACCCCAGTGGACAGCGTGTGTGTCAAAACCCCATTGGACAGTGTGTGTGTCACAAAACCCACTGGACAGCGTGTGTCTCAAAAACACCCATGTACAGTGTGAGAGTCACAAACCCCATTGGATAGCGTGTGTGTCACAAACCATTTTGGACAGTGTGTATGTCACAAATATCATTGTACAGCGTATTTGTCATAAGCCCATTGGACAGAGAGTGTGTGTCACAAAACCCTCTGGGCAGCGTGTGTGTCGCGAACCCCATTGGACAGCGTGTGTGTCACAAGCACCATTGGACAGAGTGTGTGTGTCACAAACCCCATTGGAAAGTGTATGTTTCACAAACCCCATTGGACAGCGTGTGTGTGTCACAATCCCCTTTGGACAGTGTGCCTGTCACAAACCCCATGGGACAACGTGTTTGTGTCACAATCCCCATTGGACAACGTGTGTGTCACAATCCCCATTGGATAGCTTGTGTGTCACAATCCCCATTGGACAGCTTGTGTGTCACAAACCACATTGGACAGTGTGTATGTGTCACAATACCCATTGGACAGCGTGTGTGGCACAAACCCCATTGGACAGAGTTTGTGTCACATACCCCCGTGGACACTGTGAGTGTCACAAACCCCATTGGACAGTGTGTATGTCACAAACCCCATTGGATAGCGTGTGTATGTCACAAACTTTATTATAAAGTGTGCGTATCACAAACCCCATTTGATAGCGTGTGTGTGTCACAAACCCTATTGGACAGTGTGTAGGTCACAATCCTTATTGGACAGCGTCTGTGTCACAAACCCCATTGGACAGTGTGTGTGTCAAAAACACCATTGGACAGCGTGTGTGTCAGAATCCCCACTGGTCAGCGTGTGTGTCACAAACCCAATGGGACAGCTTGTGTGTCACAAGACCTATTGGACAGAGTGTTTGTGTCACAAACCCCATTGGACAGAGTGTGTGGGTCACAAACCCCATTGGACAGTGTGCATGTCATAAAACCCATTGGACAGCGTGTGTGTTTCACAATCCCCATTAGACAGTGTGCGTGTGTCACAAACCCCATAAGAGAGAGAGTGTGTCACAAGCCCCATTGGACAGAGTGTATGTGTCCCAATCCCCATTGGACAGCGTGTGTGTCACAAACCACATTGGACAGTGTGTGTGTGTCACAACACCCATTGGACAGTGTGTGTGTCACAAACCCCATTGGACATCGTGTGTGACACAAACCCCTTTGGACAGTGGTTGTGTCACAAATCCCATTGGACAGCGTGTGTGTGTCACAATCCGCATTGGACAGTGTGTGTGTTACAAACCCCACTGGACATCGTGTGTGTCACAAACCCCTTTGGACAGTGTGTGTGTCACAATACGCATTGGACACCGTGTGGGTCACAAACCCCATCGGACAGAGTGTGTGTGTCACAAACCCCATTGGACAGCGTGTGTGTCACAAACCCCATTGGACAGTGTGTGTGTGTCACAAGCACCAGTGTATAGCGTGTGTTAGTCACAAACCCTATTGGATAGTATGTATGTCTACAATACCCATTGGACAGCTTGTGTGTCACAATCTCCATTGGAAAGCGTGTGTTTCACAAACACCCATGGACAATATGCTTGTCACAAACCCCATTGTACAGAGTGTGTGTCACAAACCCCATTGGAAAGTGTGTGTCACAAACCCCATAGGACATCATGCACGTGTCACAATACCCATTGGACAGTGTGCGTGTGTCACAAACCCCATTAGACAGAATGTGTGTCACAAGCCCCCTTGGACAGAGTGTATGTGTCACAAACCCCATTGGACAGCGTGTGTGTCACAATACCCATTGGACAGCTTGTGTGTCACAAACCACATTGGACAGTGTGTATGTGTCACAATACCCATTGGACAGAGTGTGTGGCACAAACCCCGTTGGACAGAGTTTGTGTCACATACCCCCGTGGACACTGTGAGTGTCACAAACGCCTTTGGACAGTGTGTGTGTCACAAACCCCATTGGATAGCGTGTGTATGTCACAAACTTTATTATAAAGTGTGCGTGTAACAAACCCCATTTTGTAGCGTGTGTGTGTCACAAACCCTATTGGACAGTGTGTAGGTCACAATCCTTATTGGACAGCGTCTGTGTCACAAACCCCATTGGACAGCGTGTGTGTCAAAAACACCATTGGACAGCGTGTGTGTCAGAATCCCCATTGGTAAGCGTGTGTGTCACAAACCCAATGGGACAGCTTGTGTGTCACAAGACCTATTGGACAGAGTGTTTGTGTCACAAACCCCATTGGACAGCGTGTGTGTCACAAACCCCTTTGGACAGTGTGTGTGTCACAATATGCATTGGACACCGTGTGGGTCACAAACCCCATCGGACAGAGTGTGTGTGTCACAAACCCCATTGGACAGCGTGTGTGTCACAAACCCCATTGGACAGTGTGTGTGTCAAAAACCCCACTCTTAAGCATGTGTTCAACGAACCCCATAGGACAGAGTGTGTATCACAAGACCCATTGGATAGAGTGTGTGTGTAACAAAACCCATTTGATAGTGTGTGTGTCACAAAGCCAATTGGACAGCGTGTGTGTCATAAACCCCCATGGACACTGTGTGTGTCACGAATGCCATTCGACACTGTTTGTGCCACAAATCCCCCTGTACAGTGAGTGTGTCACAATCCCCAGTGGACAGTGTGTGTGTCAATACCCCATTGGACAGTGTGTGTTTCACAAAACCCACTGGACAGTATGTGTGTCACAAACACTCATGGAGAGTGTGAGTGTCACAAAACCCATTGGACAGCGTGTGTGTCACAAACCCCTTTGGACAGTGTGTGTGTCACAAACCCCATTGGACAGCGTTTGTGCGTCACGAACCCCACTGCACAGCGTGTGTGTCACAAGCATTGGACGGCGTGTGTGTCACAAACCCCATGGGACAGCGTGTGTGTCACAAGACCCATTGGACAAAGTGTGTGTGTCACAAACCCCATTGGACAGAGTGTATGTCACAATCCCCATTGGACAGCTTGTATGTCACAAACACCACTGGACAGCGTGTGTGTGTAACAATACCTATTGGACAGTGTGTGTGTCACAAACCCCATGGGATAGAGTGTGTGTCACGAAACCCATTGGACAGCATGTGTGTCACAAGCGCCATTGGACAGAGTGTATGTGTTACAAACACCATTGGATCGCGTGTGTGTGTCACAAACCCTCCTGGTCAGTGTGTGTGTCACAAACCCCATTGGACAGCGTGTGTCTGTAACAATAGCCAATGGACAATGTGTGTGTCACAATCCCCGGTGGACAGCGTGTGTGTCACAGTCCCCATTGGACAACGTGTGTGTCACAAACCCCATTGTACAGCTTGTGTGTCACAGTCCCCATTGGACACCGTGTGTTTCACAAAAACCATTGGTCAGCGTGTGTGTGTCGCAATCTCCTTTGGACAGCGTTTGTGTCACAAATACCACTGGACAGTGTGTGTGTCTAAATCCCCATTGGACAGCGTGTGTGTGTTACAAACCCCATTGGACAGCGTGTGTGTCACAAACCCCACTGGACAGCGTGTGTGTCACAAACCCCACTGGACAGCGTGTGTGTCACAAAAACCCATGGACAGTGTGCGTGTCACAAACCTCATTGGACATCGTGTGTGTCACAAACCCTTTTGGATACCGTGTGTGTCACATACCACACTGCACAGCGTGTGTGTCACAAACACCCATGGACAGTGTGAGAGTCAGAAACACCATTGGAGAGCGTGTGTGTCACAAACCCATTGGACAGAGTGGGTGTGTCACAAAACCCACTAGACAGCGTGTGTGTCACAAATCCCATTTGAAAGTGTGTGTGTCACAAACACCCATGTAGAGTGTGAGTGTCACAAACCCCATTGGACAGCGTGTGTGTCACAAACCCCTTTGGAAAGTGTATGTGTCACAAACCCCATTGGATAGCGTGTGTGTGTCACAAACCCTATTGGACAGTGTGTGTGTCACAAAACCCACTGGACAGTGTGTGTGTCACAAACCCCATTAAACAGCGTGTGTGTCACAAACCCCCGTGGACACTGTGTGTGTTACGAACGCCAGTGGACAGTGTGTGTGTCACAAACCCCCGTGGACAGTGTGTGTGTCAGAATCCCCAGTGGACAGCGTGTGTGTCAAAACCCCATTGGACAGTGTGTGTGTCACAAAACCCACTGGACAGCGTGTGTGTCACAAACCCCATTTGAAAGTGTGTGTGTCACAAACACCCATGTAGAGTGTGAGTGTCACAAACCCCATTGGACAGCGTGTGTGTCACAAACCCCTTTGGAAAGTGTATGTGTCACAAACCCCATTGGATAGCGTGTGTGTGTCACAAACCCTATTGGACAGTGTGTGTGTCACAAAACCCACTGGACAGTGTGTGTGTCACAAACCCCTTTGGACAGCGTGTGTGTCACAAAACCATTGGATATTGTGTGTGTGTCACAATCCCCATTGGACAGTGTGTGTGTCACAAAACCCATGGGACTGAGTGTGTGTCACGAACACCATTGGATAGTGTGGGGCTAACAAGCGACATTGGACAGAGTGTGTATCTCACAAACCCCATCGGAAAGTGTATGTGTCACAAAACCCATTTGATATTGTGTGTGTGTCACAATCCCCTTTGGACAGTGTGTGTGTCACAAACCCCATGGGACTGAGTGTGTGTCACGAACCCCATTGGACAGCGTCTGCGTCACAAACCCCACTGGACAGCGAGAGTGTTCACAAACACCATTGGACAGCGTGCTTTCACAATCCCCATTGGACTGTGTGTATGTGACAAACCCCATGGACAACGTGTGTGTGTCACAATCACTATTGGAGACTGTGTGTTTCAGAAACACGACTGGAAAGCGTCTGTGTGTCAGAAACCCCATTGGACAGCGTGTGTGTCACAAACCCCATTGGACAGTGTGTGTGTGTCACAAGCACCAGTGTATAGCGTGTGTTAGTCACAAACCCTATTGGATAGTATGTATGTCTACAATACCCATTGGACAGCTTGTGTGTCACAATCCCCATTGGAAAGCGTGTGTTTCACAAACACCCATGGACAATATGCTTGTCACAAACCCCACTGTACAGCATGTGTGTCACAAACACCATTGGACAGCATGCGTGTCACAAACACCATTGGGCAGCGCGTGTGTTTCGCAATCTCCATTGGACAGCATGTGTATCACAAATCCCGTGGGACAGAGTGTGTGTCAGAAACCCCATTGGACACTGTGTGTGTTTCACAAACCCCATTAAAAGTGTGTGTGTCACAAACGCCCCTGGACAGCGTGTGTGTCACGAAGCCCATTGTACAGCATGTGTGTCACAAGACCCATTGGACAGCGTGTGTGTCACAATCGCCATTGGACAGCGTATGTGTCTCAAACCCCATTAAACAGTGTGTGTGTGTCACAAACCCCATTGGACAGCGTGTGTGTCACAAACACCTTTGGATAACATGTGTGTCACAAAACCACTAAAGTGTGTGTGTCACAAATCCCATTCGATAGCGCGTGTGTGTCACAAACCCTATTGGACAGCGTGTGTGTCACAGTCCCCATTGGACAGTGTGTGTGTCACAACTGCCTTTGGAAAGTGTGTGTGTCACAAACCCGACTGGAAAGAGTATGTGTCACAAACCCCATTGGATAGCGTGTTTGTGTCACAAAACCCATTGGAAAATGTATGTGTCACAAACCCCATTGGATAGCGTGTGTGTGTCACAAACACCATTGGACAGCCTGTATGTGTCACAATCCCCTTTGGACAGTGTGTGTGTCACAAAACCCATTGGATAGTGTGTGTGTGCCACAATCCCCATTGGACATCGTTTGTGTCAGAAACCCTATTGGACAGTGTGTGTGTCACAAGCACCATTGGACAGAGTGTGTGTGTCACAAACACCATTGGACAGCCTGTATGTGTCACAGAACCCATTGGATATTGTGTGTGTGTCACAATCGCCATTGGACAGTGTGTGTGTCACAAACACCATGGGACTGAGTGTTTGTCACGAACCCCATTGGATAGCATGTGTGTGTCGAAAACCCCATTGGATTGCGTGTGTGTGACACAAACCTTCCTGGTCAGCGTGTGTGTCACAAAACCCATTGGACAGCATGCGTGTCACAAACATCATGGGACAGTGTGTGTGTAAGAAACCCAATTGGTCAGCGTGTGTGTCACAAACACCATGGGACAGTGTGTGTGTGTCACAACCCCCATTAGAAAGTGTGTGTGTGACAAACCCCTTTGGAAAGTGTGTGTGTCACAAACCCCATTTGATACCATGTGTTTTTCACAAACCCTATTAGACAGTGTGTGTGTCACAAACCCCATTGGACAGCGTGTGTGTCACAATCCCCTTTGGATAGCTTGTGTGTCACAATCCCCTTTGGACAGCGTGTGTGTCACAATCCCCATTGGACAGCGTGTGTGTGTCTCAACACCATTGGACAGTGTGTGTCTGTTACAAACCCATTGGACAGAGTGTGTGTGTCACAAAAATCAAGGGACAGCGTGTGTGTCACGAAACCCATTGGGCAGCATGTGCGTCACAATCCCCATTGGACAGCGTCTGTGTCACTAACCCCATTGGACAGCGTGTGAGTCACATACACCATTGTACAGCGTGTGTATGTCACAATCCCCATTGGACAGTGTTTGTGTGTCACGAACCACATTGGACAGCGTGTGTGTCACAAACCCCTTTGGACAGTGTGTGTGTCACAAACTCCATTGTACAGCGTGTGTGTGTCACAATCCCCTTTGGACAGTGTGTGTGTCACAAACCCTCCTGCTCATTGTGTGTGTCACAAACCCCATTGGACATCGTGTGTGTCACAAACCCCATTGGACAGCGTGTATATGTCACAATACTTATTGGCCAGTGTGTGTGTCACAAACCCCATGGGACAGAGTGTTTGTCACAAACACTATTGGACAGCGTGCGTGTCACAAGCCCATTGGACAGAGTGTGTGTGTAACAAAACCCACTGGACAGCGTGTGTGTCACGAACCCCATTGGACAGTGTTTCTGTCACAAGCACCATCGGAGAGAGTGTTTTGTCACAAACCCCATTGGACAGCGTGTGTGTCACAAACCCCATTGGACAGCATGTGTGTGTCACAATATGCATTGGACAGTGTGTGTGTCACAAACCCCATTGGACAGAATTTGTGTCACAAACCCCATTGCACAGCGTGTGTGTCACATACACCATTAGACAGTGTATGGGTCACAAACCCCATTAGACAGCGTGTGTGTCACAAATCCCATTGGACAGCGTGTGTGTCACAAAAACCCTTGGGCAGTGTGCGTGTCACAAACCCCATTGGACATCGTGTGTGTCACAAACCCTTTTGGACACTGTGTATCTCACAAACCCCACTGGACAGCGTGTGTGTCACAAACACCCATGGACAGTGTGCGTATCACAAACCCCATTGGACATCATGTGTGTCACAAACCCCTTTGGAAAGAGTGTGTGTCACAAACCCCCTTGGACAGCGTGTGTGTTACAAATCCCACTGGAAAGCGTGTGTGTGTCACAAACCCTATTGGGGAGTGTGTGTGTCACAAACCCCATTGGACAGTGTGTGTGTCACAAATACTTTTGGACAGTGTGTGTCTCACAAACCCCACTGGACAGCGTGTGTGTCACAAAAACCCATCGACAGTGTGCGTGTCACGAACCCCATTGGACATCATGTGTCTCACAAATCCCTTTGGAAAGAGTGTGTGTCACAAACCCCATTGGACAGCGTGTGTGTGTCACAAACCCCTTTGGACAGTGTGTCTGTGTGTCACAAACCCCATTGGACAGCGTGTGTGTCACAAATCCTTTTGGACAGTGTGTGTCTCACAAACCCCTTTGGACAGTGTGTGTGTCACAAACCCCATTGGACAGTGTGTGTGATGTCACAATCCGCATTGGACACCGTGTGTGTCACAAGCCCCATTGGACAGCGTGTGTGTCACAAACCGCATTAGAAAGTGTGCGTGTCAGAAACCCCATTGGAACGTGTGTGTGTCACAAACCCCATTGGACAGCGTGTGTGTTACAAACCCCATTGGACAGCTTGTGTGTCACAAGGCCTTTGGACAGACTGTCTGTGTGACAAACACCACTGCTCAGCGTGTGTGTCACAATCACCTTTGGAGAGAGTGTAGTGTTCACAAACCCCATTGGAAAGTGTACGTGTCGCAAACCCCATTGGATAGCGTGTGTGTGTCACAAACGCTATTGTACAGTGTGTGTGTCACAAAACCATATTGGACAGAGTTTGTGTCACAAACCCTATTTTACAGCGTGTGTGTCAGAAACACCATTAGACAGTGTATGTGTCACAAACCCCATTGGACATTGTGTGTGTCACAAACCCCATTGGACAGCGTGTGTGTGTCACAAACCCTCCTGGTTAGTGTGTGTGTCAAAAACCCCACTGGACAGCGTGTGTGTCACAAACCGCATTGGACAGTGTGTGTGTCACAAACCCCATTGGAGAGCGTGTGTGTTACAAATCCCATGGGACAGAGTGTGTGTCACAAACAACATTATAAAGTGTGCGTATCATGAACCCCATTGGACAGCGTGTGTGTGTCAAAAACCCTCCTGGTTAGTGTGTGTGTCACAAAACCCATTGGACAGTGTGTAGGTCATAATCCCCATTGGACAGCGTCTGTGTCACAAAACCCATTGGACAGCGTTTTTGTCACAAACACCATTGGACAGCGTGTGTGTGTCCCAATCCCCTTTGGACAGTGTGTATGTCACAAAACCCATTGGATAGCGTGTGTGTCACAAACCCCATTTGAAAGTGTGTGTGTCACAAACCCCATTGGACAGTGTGTGTGTCACAAACCCCATTGGAGAGCGTGTGTGTTACAAACCCCATGGGACAGAGTGTGTGTGTCACAAACAACATTATAAAGTGTTGCGTATCACAAACCCCATTGGACATCGCCTGTGTCACAAACCCCTTTGGACAGTGTGTGTGTCGCAAACCCCCTTGGACAGCGTGTGTGTGTCACAAACCCCAATGGAAAGTGTATGTGTCACAAAACCTATTGGATAGCGTGTGCATGTTACAAACCCCTTTGGAACTTGTGTGTGTCACAAACCCTATTGGACAGCGTGTGTGTGTCACACACCCCACTGGACAGCGTGTGTGTCACGACCCCCATTGGACAGCTTGTGTGTCACAAGACCCATTGGAAAGCCTGTGTGTGTTACAAACCCCATTGGACAGCGTGTGTGTCACAAACCCCATTGGACAGTGTGTGTGTGTCACAAACCCCATTGGACAGCGTGTCTTTCACAAACCCCTTTGGACAGTGTGTGTCTCACAAACCCCATTGGACAGGGTTTGTGTGTCACAATCCCCATTGGACAGTGTGTGTGTGACACAATCCCCTTTGGACAGTGTGTGTCACAAGCCCCATTGGACAGCGTGTGTGTCACAAGCACCATAGTACAGTGTGTGTGTGTTACAATACCCATTGGACAGTGTGTGTGTCACAAACCCCATTGGACAGCGTGTGTGTCACAAACACCCGTAGACACTGTGTGTGTCACAAACGCCATTGTACATCGTGTGTGTCATAAACCCCATTGGACATTGTGTGTGTCACAAATCCTTTTGGACAGTGTGTGTCTCACAAACCTAGCTGGACAGCGTGTGTGTCACAAACACCCACGGACAGTGTGCGTGTCACAAACCCCATTGGACAGTGAGTGTGTCTCACAATCCCCATTTGACAGTTTTTGTGTGTCACAAACCCCATTGGACAGCGTCTGTGTCACAAACCCCATTGGACAGCATGTGTGTCACAATCCGCAATGGACAGAGTGTGTGTCAGAAACCGCATCAGACAGAGTGTGTGTGTCACAAACCCCATTGGACAGCGTGTGTCTCATAAACCCCATTGGACAGCGTGTGTGTCAAAAACCCCTTTGGACAGTGTTTGTGTCAAAAACCCCATTGGACAGCGGGTGTGTGACACAATCCCCTTTAGACAGTCTGTGTGTCACAATCCTCATTGGACAGTGTTTGAGTTTCACAAACCCCATTGGACAGCGAGTGTGTGACACAATCCTCTTTGGACAGCATGTGTGTGTCACGAACCCCATTGGACAGCGTGTGTGTCACAAGCACCATTGTACAGAGTGTGTGTGTCACAAACCCCATTGGAAAGTGTATGTGTCATAAACCCCATTGGATAGCGTGTGTGTGTCACAAACCCTATTGGACAGTGTGTGTGTCACAAACCCCATTGGACAGCGTTTGTGTGACAAACCCCATTGGACAGCGTCTGTGTCATAATCCACATTGGACAGAGTAGGTGTGTCACAAACCCATTTGAAAGCGTGTGTGTCACAATCCCCATTGGACAGAGTTTGTGTCACAAACCCCATTGGACAGCGTGTGTGTGTCACAATACCCATTGGACAGTGTGTGTGTCAAAAACCTCATTGGACAGTGTGTGTGTCACAATACCCATTGGACAGCGTCTGTGTCACAAACCCCATTGGAAAGTGTCTGTGTCACAAACCGCATTGGATAGCGTGTGTGTGTCACAAACCCCATTGTACAGCGTGTTTGTCACAAGCCCTTTGGACAGAGTGTATGTGTCACAAACCCCGTTGTATAGCGTCTTTGTCACAATCCTCACTGGACAGCGTGTGTGTCGCAGACCCCATTGGACAGAGTGTGTGTGACAAACCCCATTGGACAGAGTGTGTGTCACAAAAAGCATTGGACAGCGTGTGTGTGTCACAAACCCCATTGGACAGGTTGTGTGTCACAAGCCCATTGGACAGCGTGTGTGTGTCACAACCCCCCCTGGACAGTGTGTGTTTCACGAACCCCATTGGACAGCGTGTGTGTCACAAACACCATTGGACAGTGTGTGTGTCACAAACCCCATCGGACAGCGTGTGTGTGTTACAAAACCCACTGGACAGCGTGTGTTTCACGAACCCCATTGGACAGCGTGTGTGTCTACAAGCACCATTGGACAGAGTGTGTGTGTCAGAAATCCCATTGGAAAGTGTATGTGTCACACAGCCCATTGGATAGGGTGTATTTGTCACAAACCCTATTGGACAGTGTGTGTGTCACAAAACAAACTGGACAGCGTGTGTGTCAAAAACCCGATTGGACAACATGTGTGTCACAAACCTCATTGGATAGCGTGTGTGAGTCACAAACCCCATTGTACAGCGTGTTTGTCAGAAGTCCATAGGACAGATTGTGTGTGTCACAAACACCATTGTACAGCGTGTTTCTCACAATCCCCATGGGACAGCGTGTGTGTCACAAGCCCATTGGACAGAGTGTGTGTGTCAAAAATTCCCGTGGACACTGTTTGTGCCACGAATGCAGTTGGACAGTGTGTGTGTCACAACCCCCCCTGGACAGTGTGTGTGTCACAATCCCCAGTGGACAGAGTTTGTGTCACAAACCCCATTGGACAGTGTGTGTGTCACACACCCCATTCGACAGCGTGTGTGTCTACAAGCACCATTGGACAGAGTTTGTGTGTCAGAAACCCCATTGGAAATTGTATGTGTCACAAACCCAATTAGATAGCGTCTGTGTGTTACATACCCTATTGGACAGTGTGTGTGTCACAAACCCATTGGACAGCCTGTGTGTCACAATCCCCATTGGATAGTGTGTGAGTCACAAACCCCATTGGAAAGCGTCTGTGTCACAAACCCCATTGGATAGCGTCTGTGTCGTAAACCGCATTAGATAGCGTGTATAAGTCACCATCCCCATTGTACAGCGTGTTTGTCACAAGCCCTTTGGACAGAGTGTGCTTGTCACAAACCCCATTGTACAGCTTCTTTGTCACAATCCTCACTTGACAGCGTGTGTGTCACAATCCCCATTGGACAGAGTGTGTGTGACAACCCCCATTGGACAGTGTGTGTGTCACAAACCCCACTGGTCAGCGTGTGTGTCACAAACACCCATGGACAGCGTGCGTGTCACAAACCCCTTTGGACAGTGTGTGTGTCACAAACCCCATTGGATAACGTGTGTGTGTCAAAAACCCCATTGTACAGAGTGTTTGTCACAAGCTCATTGGACAGTGTGTGTGGTACAAGCCCATTGGACAGAATGTGTGTGTCACAAAACCCCGTGGATACTGTGTGTGTCACGAACATCACTGGACAATGTGTTTGTCACAACCCCCCCTGGATAGTGTGTGTGTCACAAACCCCACTGGACATCGTATGTGTCACAAACCCCTTTGGAAAGTGTGTGGGTCACAAACCCCACTAGATAGCATGTGTGTGTCACAAACACTATTGGACAGTGTGTGTGTGTCACAATCCCCATTGGACAGTGTGTGTGTCACAAAACCCATTGGATAGCGTGTGTGTGTCAAAAACCCTATTGGACAGATTGTATATGTCACAATCCCCATTGCACAGCGTGTGTGTCACAAACACCCATGGACAGTGTGCGTGTCACAAACCCCATTGGACAGCGTGTGTGTGTCACAATCCCCATTGGACAGTTTGTGTGTCACAAAGCCCATGGGACAGAGTGTGTGTCACGAACCCCATTGGAAAGCGTGTGTGTCACAAGCACCATTGGACAGAGTGTGTGTGTTCACAAACCCCATTGGAAAGTGTATGTGTCACAAAACCCATTGGATAGAGTGTATGTTTCACAAACCCTCCTGGTCAGTGTTTGTGTCACAAAACCCATTGGTCAGCATGCGTGCCACAAACACCATTGGACAGTGTGTGTGTAACAAACCCAATTGGTCAGCGTGTGTGACACAAAACCCATGGGACACCGAGTGTGTGTCACAATACACACTGGACAGTGAGCGTGTCACAAACCCTCCTGCTCAGTGTGTGTGTCACAAACCCCATTGCACAGCGTGTGTGTCAGAAACCCAATTGGACAGTGTGTGTGTCACAAAACCCAATTGGACAGTGTGTGTGTCACAAAACCCACTGGACAGCGTCTGTGTTATCAAACCCCATTGGACAGCGTGGGTGTCACAAGACCCATTGGACACAGAGTGTGTGTCAAAAACCCCATTGGACAGACTGTGTGTCACAAACACCCATGGAGAGTGTGCGTGTCACAAACCCCATTGGAAAGTGTGTGTGTCACAAACACCATTTGAAAGTCTGTGTGTCACAAACCCTATTGGACAGCGTGTGTGTGTCACAATACGCATTGGACAGTGTGTGTGTCACAAACGCTCCTGGTGAGTGTGCTTCACAAACCCCATTGGAGAGCGTGTGTGTCAGAAACACAAATGGACAGTGTGTGTCACAAATCCCATTGGACAGCGTGTGTGTCACAATCCCCATTGGACAGCGTGTGTTTCAAAAACCCCATTGGTTAGTGTGTGTGTGTCACAATTACTCCTGGTCAGTGTGTCTGTCACAAACCCCACTGGAGAGCGTGTGTGTCAGAAACCCTATTGGACAGTGTGTGTCACAAATCCCATTGGACAGCGTGTGTGTCACAAACCCCATTGGACTGCGTGTGTGTGTCACAATACCCATAGGACAGCGTGTGTGTCACAAGACCATTGGACAGCATGTGTGTCAAAAGCCACATTGGACAGAGTGTGTATTTCAGAAAACCCATTGGATAGAGTGTGTGTCACAAAACCCCGTGGACACTGTGTGTGTCACAAACCCCCATTGGACAGAGTGTGTGTCATAAACCCCATTGGATAGTATGTGTGTCACAAACACTATTGGACAGCGTGTGTGTCACAAGCCCATTGGACAGAGTGTATGTGTCACCAAACCCACTGGACAGCGTGTGTGTCACGAACCCCATTGGACAGCGTGTGTATCGCAAACACCATTGGACAGAGTGTTTGTGTCACAAAACCCATTGGAAAGTGTATGTGTCACAAACCCCACTGGATAGCGTGTGTGTGTCACAAACTCTATTGGACAGAGTGTGTGTGTCACAATCCCCATTGGACAGCGTGTGTGTCACAAGCCCATTGGACAGAGTGTGTGTGTCACAAAACCCACTGGACAGCGTGTGTGTCACGAACCCCATTGGACAGAGTGTTTGTGTCAGAAAACCCATTAGGAAAGTGTATATGTCAAAAACCCCATTGGATAGCGTGTGTGTGTCACAAACCCCATTGGACAGCATGTTTGTCAAAAGCCTCATTGGACAGAGTGTCTATTTAGGAAAACCCATTGGACAGCGTGTGTGTCACAATCCCCATTGGATAGCGTGTGTGTGTCATAATACCCATTGTACATCGTGTGTGTCACAAGACCTTTTGGACAGAGTGTGTGTCACAAACCCCATTGTACAGCTTGTTTGTCACAATCCCCATTGCACAGCGTGTGTGTCAGAAGCCCATTGGACATAGTGTGTGTGTCACAAAACCCCGTGGACACTGTGTGTGTCACAAAACCCAATGGACAGTGTGTGTGTCCCAAACCCCCATTGGACAGCATGTGTGTCACAAACCGCATTGTATCGTGTGTGTGTCATAAACCCCATTGGACAGCATGTGTGTCACAAGACCCATTGGACAGAGTGTGTGTCACAAACCCCATTTTACAGCGTGTTTGTCACAATCCCAATTGGACAGCGAGTGTGTCAGAAGCCCATTGGACATAGTGTGTGTGTCACAAAACCCCATGGACGCTGTGTGTGTCACAAACCCCACTGGACATCGTGTGTTTCACAAACCCCTTTGGACAGTGTGTGTGTCACAAACCCCCATTGGACTGCGTGTGTGTCACAAACCCCATTGGACAGAGTGTGTGTCATAAACCCCATTGGACAGCGTGTGTGTGTCACAATCCCCATTGGACAGTGTGTGTGTCATAAAACCCATTGGACAGTATGTGTGTCACAAACACTGTTGGACAGCGTGTGTGTCACAAGCCCATTTGACAGAGTGTATGTGTCACCAAACCCACTGGACAGCGTGCGTTTCACGAACCCCATTGGACAGCGTGAGTATCACAAGCACCATTGGACAGAGTGTGTGTGTCACAAAACCCATTGGAAAGTGTATGTGTCACAAACCACACTGGATAGCATGTGTGTGTCACAAACCCTATTGGACAGTGTGTGTGTTAGAATCATCATTGGACAGCGTGTGTGTCACAAACTCCATTGGACAGGATGTGTGTGTCACAATCCCCATTGGACGGCGTGTGTGTCACAAGCACCATTGGACAGGGTGTTTGTGTCACACACCCCTATGGAAAGTGTATGTGTCGCAAACCCCGTTGGATAGCGTATTGTGTGTGGCACAAACCCTATTGGACAGTTTCTGTGTCTCAAATCCCACTGGACAGCGTGTGTGTCACAAACACCATTGTACAGCGTGTGTGTGTAACAATAACCATTGGACAGTGTGCGTGTCACAAACCCCTTTGGACAATGTGTGTGTCACAAACCCCGTTGGACAGCGTGTGTGTGTCACAATCCTCATTGGACAGTGTGTGTGTCACAAACCCCATGGGACAGAGTGTGTGTGTCACAAGCCCCATTGGAAAGTGTGTGTGTCACAAACCCAGTTGGAAAGTCTATGTGTCACAAACACCATTGGATAGCGTGTGTGTGTGACAAACCCTATTGGAGACTGTGTGTGTCACAATACCCAATGGACAGTGTCTTTGTCACAAACCCCATTGGACTGAGTTTGTGTCACAAACCTCATTGGATAGCATGTGTGTCACAAACCCCATTGGACATCAAGTGTGTGTCACAATCCCCAATGGACAGTGTGTGTGTCGCAAACACCATTGGACAGCGTTTGTGTCACAAACCCCATTGGACAGCGTGTGTGTGTAACAAACTCATATTGGTCAGCGTGTGTGTCACAAAGCCCATTGGAGAGCGTGTGTGTCAGAAACCCCATTGGACACTGTGTGTCAAAAATCCCATTGGACAGCGTGTGTGTCACAAACCCCATCGGCCAGCGTGTGTGTGTCACAATACCCATTGGACAGTGTGTGTGTCATAAACCCCATTGGACAGCCTGTGTGTTTCACAGTTCCCATTAGACAGTGTGTGTGTGTCACAAACCCCATTGGACAGTGTGTGTGCAACAAAACCCACTGGACAGCGTGTGTGTCATGAACCCCATTGGACAGTGTGTGTGTCACAAGCACCATTGGACAGAGCGTGGTGTCACAAAACCCATTGGAAAGTGTATGTTTCACAAACCCCCCTGCATAGCTTGTCTGTGTCACAAACCCTATTGGACAGTGTGTGTGTCACAAAACCCACTGGACAGCGTGTGTGTCACAAACCCCATTGGACAGACTGTGTGTCACAAACCCATTTGGACAGTGTGTGTGTGTCACAATACCCTTTGGACAGTGTGTTTCACAAACCCCATTGGACAGAGTTTGTGTCACAAACCCCTTTGGACAGTGTGTGTGTCGGAAACACCATTGGACAGCGTGTGTGTCACAAACCCCTTTGGACAGCGTGTGTGTGTCGCAAAGCCCATTTGACAGAGTGTGTGTCACAAACACCATTGGACAGTGTGTGTGTCAAAAACCCCAATTGACAGTGTGTGTGTGTCACAAAACCTCCTGGTCAGTGTGTGTGTCACAAGCCCCATTGGACAGCATGTGTGTCACAAACCCCATGTGACAATGTGTGTGTATCAAAAACCCCATTGGATTGCGTGTGTGTGACACAAACCCTCCTGGCCAGCGTGTGTGTCACGAAACCCATTGGACAGCATGCGTGTCACAAACATCATTGGACAGTGTGTGTGTAACAAACCCGATTGGTCAGCGTGTGTGTCACAAACCCCATGGGACAGTGTGTCTGTGTCACAAACCCCATTGGAAAGTGTGTGTCACAAACCCCATTGGATTGCGTGTGTGTGTCAAAAACCCCTTCAAAAAGTATGTGTGTCACAAACCCCATTGCATAGCTTGTGTGTGTCACAAACCCTATTGTACAGAGTGTGTGTGTCACACAACCCATTGGATAGCGTGTGTGTCATAAACCACATTGGATAGCGTGTGTTTTTCACAATCCCCATTGGACAGTGTGTGTGTGTCACAAACCCCATGGGACAGATGTGTGTCACAAATTCCATTGGACAGCGTGTGTGTGTCACAATCCCCATTGGACACTCTGTGTGTGTCATAAACCCCATTACACAGCGTGTGTGTCACAAACCCCTTTGGACAGTGTGTGTGTCACAAACCCCATTGGACATCGTGTGTGTGTCACAATCCCCATTGGACAGTGTGTGTGTCACAAACCCCATGGGACAGAGTGTGTGTCACAAACACTATTGGACAGCGTGTGTGTGTCACAATCTGCATTGGAAAGTGTGTGTGTCACAAAACCCATTGGATACTGCATATGTCACAAACCCCATTTCAAAGTGTGTGTGTCACAAACCCTATTGGACAGTTTGTGTGTCATAAACCCCATTGGACAGCGTGTGTTTTTCACAATCCCCATTGGACAGTGTGTGTGTGTCACAAACCCCATGGGACAGAGTGTGTGTCACAAGCCCCATTGCACAGAGTGTATCTTTCACAAACCCCCTTGGACAGCATGTGTGTCACAATCCCCATTGGACAGTGTGTGTGTCACAAAACACATTGGACAACGTGTGTGTCACAAACCATATTGGACAGTGTGTGTGTCACAAACGCCATTTGACAGAGTGTGTGTCACAAACCCGCGTGGACACTGTGAGTGTCACGAACGCCATTGGACAGTGTGTGTGTCACAAAACCCATTGGAGAGTGTGTGTGCAACAATCCCCAGTGGACAGTGTCTGTGTCACAAACACCCATGGACAGTGTGAGTGTCCAAACCCCATTGGACAGCGTTTGTGTGTCACAATACCCATTGGTCAGTGTGTGTGTCACGAACCCCCCTGGACAGTGTGTGTGTCACAATCCCCAGTGGACAGTGTTTGTGTGTCATGAACCCCATTGGACAGCGTGTGTATCACAAATACCTTTGGACAGTGTGTGTGTCATAAACTCCATTGGACAGCGTGTGTGTGTCACAATCCCCTTTGGACAGTGTGTGTGTCACAAACCCCATGGGACAAAGTGTTTGTCACAAACACTATTGGACAGCGTGAGTGTCACAAGCCCATTGGACAGAGAGTGTGTGTCACAAAACATACTGGACAGCGTGTGTGTCACAAACCCCATTGGACGGCGTGTGTGTCACAAGCACCTTTGGAGAGAGTGTGGTGTCACAAACCCCATTGGACAGCATGTGTGTGTCACAGTACGCATTGGACAGTGTCTTTGTCACAAACTCCATTGGACAGAATTTCTGTCACAAATCCCATTGGACTGCGTGTGTGTGTCACAAACCCCATTTGACAGAGTAAGAGTCACAAACACCATTGGACAGTTTGTGTGTCACAAACCCCACTGGACAGCGTGTGTGTGTCACAAACCCTGCGAGTTAGTGTGTGTGTCACAAACCCCATTGGACAGTGTGTATGTCACAAAACCCATTGGATAGTGTGTGTGTCACAAACCCCTTTTGAAAGTGTGTGTGTCACAAACCCCATTGGACAGCGTGTGTGTCACAAACCCCATTGGATAGCGTGTGTGTGTCACAAATCCCACTGGACAGCGTGTGTGTGTCACAAACCCTATTGGAGAGTGTGTGTGTCACAAACCCCATTGGACATTGTGTAGGTCATAATCCCCATTGGACAGCGTGTGTGTCACAAACCCCATTGGACAGCGTGTGTGTCACAAACACCATTGGACAGCGTGTGTGTCACAAACCCCATTGGACGTCGTGTGTGTCACAAACCCTTTTGGACGTTGTGTGTCTCACAAACCCCACTGGAGAGCGTGTGTGTCACAAACACCCATTTACAGTGTGCATATCACAAACCCCATTGGACATCATGTGTGTCACAAACGCCTTTGGAAAGTGTGTGTGTCACAAACCCCGTTGGACAGCGTGTGTGTGTCACAATCCTCATTGGACAGTGTGTGTGTCACAAACCCCATGGGACAGAGTGTGTGTGTCACAAACCCCATTGGAAAGTGTGTGTGTCACAAACCCAGTTGGAAAGTCTATGTGTCACAAACACCATTGGATAGCGTGTGTGTGTGACAAATCCTATTGGAGACTGTGTGTGTCACAATACCCATTGGACAGTGTCTGTGTCACAAACCCCATTGGACTGAGTTTGTGTCACAAACCTCATTGGATAGCATGTGTGTCACAAACCCCATTGGACATCAAGTGTGTGTCACAATCCCCAATGGACAGTGTGTGTGTCGCAAACCCCATTGGACAGAGTTTGTGTCACAAACCCCATTGGACAGCGTGTGTGTGTAACAAACTCATATTGGTCAGCGTGTGTGTCACAAAGCCCATTGGAGAGCGTGTGTGTCAGAAACCCCATTGGACACTGTGTGTCAAAAATCCCATTGGACAGGGTATGTGTGTCACAATCCCCATTGGACAGTGTTTGTGTGTCACAAACCCCATTGGACAGTGTTTGTGTGTCACAAACCTCTTTAGACAGTGTGTGTGTCACAAACCCCCTTGGACAGCGTGTGTGTTTCACAATCCCCACTGGACAGTGTGTGTGTCACAAACCCCATGGGACAGCGTGTGTGTAACAAGCGATATTGGACAGAGTGTGTGTGTCACAAACCCCAATGGAAAGTGCATGTGTCACAAAAACTATTGGTTAGCGTGTGCATGTTAACAACCCCTTTGGAACGTGTGTGTGTCACAAACCCCACTGGACAGCGTGTGTGTCACGAACCCCATTGGACAGCTTGTGTGT
Source organism: Columba guinea (assembly GCA_032206185.1). NCBI lineage: Eukaryota > Metazoa > Chordata > Aves > Columbiformes > Columbidae > Columba > Columba guinea. Next base: position 2,623,220 of record JAVLUU010000041.1, on the reverse strand, counting down.
CACAAGACCCATTGGAAAGCCTCTGTGTGTCACAAAACCCATTGGACACCGTGTGTGTTACATACCCCATTGGACAGTGTCTGTGTGTCACAAACCCCATTGGTCATCGTGTGTTTCACAAACCCCTTTTGACAGTGTGTGTGTTACACAATCCCTTTTGGTCAGAGTGTGTGTCACGAACCCCATTGAACAGCGTGAGTGTCATAAACCCCATTGTACAGCGTGTCTGTGTCACAATCCCCATTGGACAGTGTTTGTGTATCACAAACCCCATTGGACAGCGTGTGTGTCACAAACCCCTTTGGACAGTGTGTGTGTCACAAACCCCATTGGACAGAGTGTGTGTGATACAATCCCCTTTGGACAGTGTGTGTGTCACGAACCCCATTGGATAGCGTGTGTGTCACAAGCACCATTCGACAGAGTGTGTGTGTTTCAAACCTCATTGGAAAGTCTATGTGTCACAAACCCCATTGGACAGTGTGTGTGATGTCGCAATCCTCATTGGACAGCGTGTGTGTCATAAGCCCCATTAAACAGCTTGTGTGTCACAAGCACCTTAGGACAGCCTGTGTGTGTGACAGTACCCATTAGACAATGTGTGTGTCACAAACCCCATTGGACAGCGTGTGTGTCACAAACCCCCGCAGACACTGTGTGTGTCACAAACCCCATTGGACATCGTGTGTGTCACAAATCCTTTTGGACAGTGTGTGTCTCACAAACCCCGCTGGACAGCGTGTGTGTCACAAACACCCATGGACAGAGTGTGTGTCACAAACCCATTGGACAGAGTGTGTGTGTCACAAAACCCAAGGGACAGCGTGTGTGTCACGAAAACCATTGGACAGCGTGTGTGTCACAAGCGCCATTGGATTACGTGTGTGTGTCACAAACCCTCATGGTCAGTGTGTGTGTCACAAAATCCTTTGGACAGCATGCGTGTCGCAAACACCATTGGACAGTGTTTGTGTAAGAAACCCAATTGGTCAGCGTGTGTGTAACAAACCCCATGGGACAGCGTGTGTGTGTCACACAACCTACTGGAAAGTGTGTGTGTCACAAACCCCATTGGAAACTGTGTGCGTCACAAACCCATTTGGATAGCGTGTGTGTGTCACAATACCCATTAGAAAGTATGCGTGTCACAAACCCCATTGGATAGCGTGGGTGTGTCACAAACCCCATTAGAAAGTGTGCGTGTCACAAACCCCATTGGATAGCATGTGTGTGTCACAAAACCTATTGTACAGTGCATTTGTCACAATCCCCATTGGACAGCGTGAGTGTCACAATCCCCTTTGGACGGCGTGTGTGTCACAAACCCCATTGGACAGCGTCTCTGTGTCACAATCCCCATTGGACAGGTTATGTGTGTCACAAACCACATTGGAAAGTGTATGTGTCACAAACCCCATTGGATAGCGTGTGTGTCACAAACACCGAAGTACAGTGTGCGTGTCACAAACCCCATTTGACGTCGTGTGTGTCACAAACCCCATTGGACAGCGTGTGTGTGTCACAATCCCCACTGGACAGTGTGTGTGTCACAAACCTCATGGGACAGAGTGTTTGTCACAAACACTATTGGGCAGCGTGTGTGTCACAAGCCCATTGGACAGAGTGTGTGTGTCACAAAACCCACTGGATAGCGTGTGTGTCACGAATCCCATTGGGCAGCGTGTGTGTCACAAGCACAATTGGAGAGAGTGTGGTGTCACAAACCACATTGCAAAGTGTACGGGTCACAAACCCCATTAGATAGCGTGTGTGCTTCACAAACCCTATAGGACAGTGTGTGTGTCACAAAACCCACTTGACAGCGTGTGTGTCACAATCCCCATGGGACATCGTGTATGTAACAAACCCCATTGGACAGAGTTTGTGTCACAAACACCATTGGGCAGCGTGTGTGTCACAAGCACAATTGGAGAGAGTGTGGTGTCACAAACCACATTGGAAAGTGTACGGGTCACAAACCCCATTGGATAGCGTGTGTGCTTCACAAACCCTATAGGACAGTGTGTGTGTCACAAAACCCACTTGACAGCGTGTGTGTCACAATCCCCATGGGACATCGTGTATGTAACAAACCCCATTGGACAGAGTTTGTGTCACAAACACCATTGGGCAGTGTGTGTTTCACAAACCCCGTTGGACAGCCTGTATGTCACGAATCCCATTGGAGAGCGTGTGTGTCACAAAACCCACTGGACAGCGTGTGTGTTCAGAAACCCCATTGGACAGCGTTTGTGTCACAAGCCCCATTGGACAGCGTGTGTGTTTCACAAGGGCCATTGAACAGAATGTGTGCGTCACAAACCCCATTAGAACGAGTGCGTGTCACAAATCTCATTTGAAAGTGTGTATGTCACAAACCCCATTGGACAGAGTGTGTGTCACAAACCCCATTGGAGAGAGTGTGTGTGTCACAAAACCCATTGGACAGCGTGTGTGTCACAAGCCCCATTGGAGAGCGTGTGTAGTCACAAACACCATTGGACAGCGTGTGTAGTGTAAAAATAACCAATGCACAGTGTGTGTGCCACAAACCCCACTGGATAGCGTGTGTGTCACCAAAACCCATGTACACTGTGCGTGTCAGAAACCCCATCGGACATCGTGTGTGTCACAAACCCTTTTGGACAGTGTGTGTGTCACAAACACCACTGGACTGCATGTGTGTCACAAACACCCATGGATAGTGTGTGTTTAAGACACCCAATTGGTCAGCGTGTGTTTCACAAACGCCATGGGACAGCCTGTGTGTGTCACAAACCCCATTGGAAAGTGTGTGTCACAAACCCCATAGGAAAGTGTGTGTGTCACAAACCCCATTGGATAGCGTGTGTGTGTCACAAACCCCATTAGAAAGTGTGGTATCACAAACCCAATTGGAAAGTGTGTGTGTCACAAACCCCATTGGACAGCTTGTGTGTTACAAGACCCATTAGACAGAGTGTGTGTGTCACAAACCCCATTGGAGAGCGTGTGTGTCACAAACCCCATTGGACAGAGTGTGTGTGTCACAAAACCCTTTGGACAGCGTGTGTGTCACAATCCCCATTCGATAGTGTGTGTGTCAAAAACCCACTGGACAGCGTGTGTGTAACAAACCCCATTGAACAGCGTATGTATCACAAGCCCCATTGGACAGCGTGTGTAGTCACAAACACCATTAGACAGCGTGTGTAGTCACAAACCCCATTGGACAGCATGTGTGTGACACAATCTCCTTTGCACAGTCCGTGTGTCACAATACCCATTGGACAGTGTGTGTGTCACAAACCGCATTGGACAGCTCGTGTGTTCACAAACCCCCGTAGACAGTGTGTGTGTCACAAACCCCACTGGACAGTGTGCGCGTAACAAACCCCATTGGACATAGTGTGTGTCACAAACCCTGTTGGACAGTGTGTGTCTCACAAATCCCATTGGACAGAGTTTGTGTCACAAACCCTATTGGACAGCGTGTGTGTCACAAAACCCATTGGACAGTGTGAGTGTCACAAACCCCATTGGACAGCGAGTGTGTGTCACAAACCCTCTTGGTCAGTGTGTGTGTCACAAACCCCATTGGACAGCGTGTGTGTCACAAACCCCATTAGATAGTGAGTGTGTAACAAACCCAATTGTTCAGTGTGTGTGTCACAAACCCCATGGGACAGCGTGTGTGTGTCACAATCCCCATTGAACAGTGTGTGTGTCATAAAACCCATTGGATAGAGTGTGTGTCACAAACCCCATATGAAAGTGTGTGTGACACAAACCCCATTGGATAGCGTGTGTGTGTCACAAACCCTATTGGGCAGTGTGTGTGTCACAAACCCCATTGTACAGCGTGTGTGCAACGAACTCCATTGGACAGCGTGTGTGTCACAAGACCCATTGGACCGAGTGTGTGTGTCACAAACCCACTGGACAGCGTGTGTGTCACAAACCGCATTGGACAGCGTGTGTTTCACAAACCCGCGTATACACTGTGTGTGTCACAAACCCCATGGGACAGTGTGTGTGTCACAAACCCCACTGGACAGCGTGTATGTCACAAACACCCATGGACAGTGTGCATGTCACAAACCCCATTGGACATCGTGTGTGTCACAAACCCTTTTGGCCAGTGTGAGTGTCACAAACGCCACTGGACAGAGTGTGTGTCACAAACCCCTTTGGACAGTGTGTGTGTCACTAACCCCATTGGACATCGTGCGTGATCACAATCACCTTTGGACAGTGTGTGTGTCGCAAACCCCATTGGACAGCGTGTGTGTGTCACAATCCCCTTTGGACAGTGTGTGTGTCACAAACCCCATGGGACAGAATTATGTAACGAACCCCATTGGACAGCGTCTGTGTCACAAGCGCCATTGGACAGAGTGTGTGTGTCACAAAACCTTTTGGACAGTGTGTGTGTCACAAACCCCCGTGGACACTGTGTGTGTCACGAACGCCATTGGACAGCGTGTGTGTCACAAACACCCATGGAGAGTGTGAGTGTCACAAGTCCCATTGGATAGCGTGTGTGTCTCAAACCGCTTTGGACAGTGTTTGTGTCACAAACACCATTGGACAGCGTGTGTGTGTATTAATACCCAATGGACTGTGTGTGTGTCACAAACCCCATTGGATAGTGTGCGTTTCACCAGCCCCATTGGACAGCGTGTATGTCACAAACACCATTGGACAGCGTGTGTGTGTACTAATACCCATTGGACAGCGTGTGTGTCACAAACCCGCGTGGACAGTGTGCGTGTCACAAACCCTATTGGAAATCGTGTGTGTCACAAACCCCTTTAGACAGCATGTGTGTGTCACAAACCCCATTGGGCAGAGTGTGTGTGTAACAATCCCCATTGGACAGCGTGTGTGTCACAAACCCAATGGGACAGAGTGTGTGTCACGAACCCCATTGGACAGCGTGTGTGTCACAAGCGCCATTGGACAGTGTGGTGTCACAAACCCCATTGGAAAGTGTATGTGTCACAAACCCCATTCGATAGTGTGTGTGTGTCACAAACCCTATTGGACAGTGTGTGTGTCACAAACCCCATTGGACAGCGTGTGTGTCACAATCCCCATTTGACAGTGTGTGTCTCACAAACCCCAGTGGACAGCGTGTGTGTCACAAACACCCTTGGAGAGCCTGTGTGTCACAAGCACCATTGGACAGAGAGTGTGTGTCACAAACCCCATTGGAAAGTGTATGTTTCACAAACCCCATTGGACAGCGTGTGTGTGTCACAATCCCCATTGTACAGTGTGTCAGTCACAAACCCCATGGGACAAAGTGTGTGTGTCACAAACCCCATTATAAAGTGTGAGTGTCACAAACCCCATTTGATAGCGTGTGTGTGTCACAAACCCTATTGGACAGTGTGTAGGTCACAATCCCCAATGGACAGCGTCTGTGTCACAATCCCCAATGGACAGCGTCTGTGTCACAATCCCCATTGGACAGCGTGTGGGTCACAAACCCCATTGGACAGCGTGTGTGTTACAAACCCCCGTGGAAGATGTGTGTGTCACGAAGGCTATTGGACAGTGTGTGTGTCACAAACACCCCTGGACAGTGTGCGTGTTACAATCCCCAGTGGACAGCGTGTGTGTCAAAACCCCATTGGACAGTGTGTATTTCACAAAACCCACTGGATAGCGTGTGTGTCACAAGCCCATTGGACAGAGTGTGTGTGTCACAAACACCCATGGACAGTGTTCGTGTCAAATCCCCATTGGACATCGTGTGTGTCACAAACGCTTTTGGACAGTGTGTGTGTCACAAAACCCACTGGACAGCGTGTGTGTCACAAACACCCATGGACAGTTTGCGTGTCACAAAACCCATTGGACATCGTGTGTGTCACAAACCCCTTTGGACAGTGTGTGTGTAACGAAGCCCATTGGAGAGCGTGTGTGTCACAGGCCCCATTGGACAGAGTGTACGTGTTCACAAACGCATTGGAAAGTGTATGTGTCACAAAACCCATTGGAAAGAGTGTGTGTGTCACAAACCCTCCTGGTCAGTGCGTGTGTCATAAAACCCACTGGACAGCATGCGTGTCACAAACCCCATTGCACACTGTGTGTGTAACAAACCCAATTGGTCAGCGTGTGTGTCACAAACCCCATCTGACAGCGTGTGTGTTTCACAGACCCCATTGGAAAGTGTGTGTGTCACTAACCCCATTAGAAAGTAACCGTGACACAAACCCCATTGGATAGCGTGTGTGTGTCACAAACCCCGTTAGAAAGTGTGCGTGTCACAAACCCCACTGGAAATTGTGTGTGTCACAATCACCATTCGACAGCGTGTGTGTGTCACAAACCCCATTGGACAGTGTATGTGTCACAAAACCCATTGGATAGCGTGTGTGTCACAAACCCCATGAGAAAGAGTGTATGTTACAAACCCCAATGGATAGCGTGTGTGTCACAAACCCTATTGGAGAGAGTGTGTGTGTAACAATACCCATTGGACCGCGTGTGTGTCACAATACCCATTGGACAGTGTGTTTGTCACAAAAACCTCTGGACAGAGTGTGGGTCAAAACCCCTTTGGATAGTGTGTGTGTCACAAAACCCTCTGGACAGAGTGTGTGTCACAAAAACCCATGGACAGTGTGAGTTTCATAAACCCCATTGGATATCGTGTGTGTCACAAACCCCTTTGGACAGTGTGTGTGTCACAAGCACCACTGGAAAGAGTGTGTGTGTCACAAACCCCTTTGGAAAGTATATGTGTTACAAACCCCATTGGATTGCGTGTTGGTGTCCCAAACCCTATTGGACAGTTTGTGTGTCAAAAAATCCACTGGACAGCGTGTGTGTCACAATCCGCATTGGACAGCGTGTGTGTCACAAACACCATGGCACAGCGTGTGTGTGTCACAATCCCCATTGGACAGTGTGTTTTTCACAAGACCCATTGGATAGAGTGTGTGTGTCACAAAGCCCATTGGACAGCGTGTGTGTCAGAATCCCCACTGGACAGCGTGTGTGTCACAAACACCATTGGACAGTGTGTGTGTCACAAACCCCATTGGATAGCGTCTGTGTGGCACAAACCCTATTGGATAGTGTGTGTGTGTCACAAACCCCATTGCACAGTGTGTGTGTCACAAACCGCATTGGAAGTGTGTGTGTCACAATACCCATGGGACAGCGTGTGTGTCACAAGCCCATTGGACAGAGTGTGTGTGTGTTACAAAACCCATTGGACAGCGTGTGTGTCACAAACCCCACTGGACAGCGTGTGTGTGTCACAATCCCCACTGGACAGTGTGTGTGTCAGAAACCCCATTGGGTAGCGTGTGTGTCACAAACCCTTTTGGTCTATGTGTACGTCACAAACCCCATAGGGCAGCGTGTTTTTCACAAGACCCATTAAACAAAGTGTGTGTGTCAAAAAGCCCATTGGACAGCGTGTGTGTCACAATCCCCATTCGACAGCGTGTGTGTCACAAACACCATTGGAAAGCGAGTGTGTGTAACAATACCCATTGAACAGTGCGTGTGTCACAAACCCCATTGGACAGCTTCTGTGTCACAAACCCCCGTGGACACTGTGTGTGTCACAAACCCCATTGGACAGTGTGTGTGCCACAAAACCCACTGGACAGGGTATGTGTCACAATCAACATTGGACAGCGTGTGTGTCACAAAATCCATTGGAGAGCGTGTGTGTCACAAACCCCTTTGCACAGAGTGTGTGTCACGGAAAGCATTGGATAGCGTGTGAGTGTCACAAACCCTATTGGACAGTGTGTGTGTCACAAACCCCATTTAACAGCGTGTGTGTCACGAACACCATTGGACAGTGTGTGTGTCACTAGCCCGTTGGGCAGAGTGTGTGTGTCACAAAACCCAGTGGACAGCGTGTGTGTCACGAACCCCATTGGACAGCATGTGTGTCACAAACACCCATGGACAGTGTGCGTGTCAGAAACCCCATTGGACATATTGTGTGTCACAAACCCCTTTGGACAGTGTGCGTGTCACAATACCCATTGGACAGTGTGTGTATTACAAACCCAATTGGTCAGCGTGTGTAGCCACATACCCCATGAGACAGTGTGTGTGTGTCACAAACCCCATTTGAAAGTGTGTGTGTCACTAACCCCATTGGATAGCCTATGTGTGTCACAAACCCTATTGGACAGTGTGTAGGTCACAATCCCCATTGGACAGCGTTTGTGTCACAAACACCATTGGATAGCGTGTGTGTGTCACAATCCCCATTGGTCAGTGTGTGTGTCACAAAACCCATTGGACAGTGTGTGTGTCACAAACCGCATTGAACAGCGTATTTGTCACAAACCCCATTGGACAGCGTGTGTGTCACAAACACCATTGGAGAGTCTGTGTTTAACAAACCCATTTGGTCAGAGTGTGTGTCACAAACCCCATGGGACAGCGTGTGTGTGTCACAAACCCAATTAGACAGTGTGTGTGTCACAAACCCCATTGGACAGCGTGTGTGTCACAAACACCATTGGACAGTGTGTGTGTGTCTCAAACCCCATTAGACAGTGTGTGTGTCATAAACCCCATCGGACAGTGTGTGTGTCACAAACCCCATTGGACAGCGTGTGTGTGTCACAATCCCCATTGGACAGTGTGTGTGTCACAAGCCGATTGGACAGAGTGTGTGTGTCACAAAACCCACTGGACAGCATGTGTGTCACGAACCCCGTTGGACAGCGTGTGCGTCACAAGCACCGTTGGACCGAGTGTGGTATCACAATCCCCATTGGACAGCGTGTGTGTCACAAACCCCATTGGACAGTGTGAGTGTGTCACAAACCCAATTTGATAGTGTGTGTGTGTCACAAACCATATTGGACAGCGTGTGTGTCACAAAACCCACTGGATAGCATGTGTGTCACAAACCCCATTGGACAGCGTGTGTGTCAAATGCCCTATTGTACAGAGTGTATTTGTCACAAAGCCCGCTGGTCAGTGTGTGTGTCACAATACCCATTGGACAGTGTGTGTGTCACAAACCTCATTGGACAGCGTGTGTGTCACAAACCCCTTTGGACAGTGTGTGTGTAACAAACCCCATTGCATAGAGTGTGTGTGTCACAAACCCCATTAGAAAGTATGTGTGTCACAATTCCCATTGGACAGAGTGTGTGTGTCACAAACCCCATGGGACAGAGTGTGTGTCACGAACCCCATTGGATAGCGTGTGTGTGTCACGAACCCTCCTAGTCAGTGTGTATGTCACAAACCCCATTGAACAGCATGTGTGTCACAAACCCCATTGGAAAGCGTTTTTTTCACAAACCGCATTGGACAGAGTGTGTGTCACCAACCCGATTGGACAGCGTGTGTGTCACAAGCACCATTGGACAGAGTGTGAGTGTCACAAACCTACTGGACACCGTGTGTGTCACAAACACCCCTGGTCATTGTTTGTGTCACAGTCCCCAGTGGACAGCGTGTGTGTCAAAACCCCATTGGACAGTGTGTGTGTCACAAAACCCACTGGACAGAGTGTGAGTGAAAAACACCCATGGAAAGTGTGAGTGTCACAAACCCCATTGGATAGCGTGTGTGTCGCAAACCCCATTGGACAGCGTGTGTGTCACAAATCCCATTGGATAGTGCCTGTGTCACAAGCCCCATTTGAAAGTGTGTGTATCACAAACCCCATTGGATAGAGTCTGTGTTTCACAAACCCTATCGGACAGTGTGTGTGTCACAAACAACACTGAACGGCATGTGTGTCACGAACACCATTGGACAGCGTGTGTGTCACAAAAACCATTGGACAGAGTGTATGTGTCACAAACCGCATTGGACAGCGTGTGTGTCACAACCCCATTGGACAGCGTGTGTGTCACAAACCCATAGGACAGAGTGTGTGTCATAAAACCCATTGGACAGCGTGTGTGTGTTCACAATCCCCATTGGACAGCATGTGTGTCACAAGCGCCATTGGACAGAGTGTGTGTGTCACAAACCCCATTGAAAGTGTATCTGTCACAAACCCCATTGGATAGTGTGTGTGTCAAAACCCAATTGGACAGCCTGTGTGTCACAAAACCCACTGGACAGCGTGTGTGTCACGAATTCCATTGGACCGTGTGTGTGTCACAAGCACCATTGGACAGCGTGTGTGTGTCAAAAATCCCATTGGAAAGGGTGTGCGCGTTCACAAAACCCATTGGATAGCGTTAGTGTGTCACAAACCCTATTGGACAGTGTGTAGGTCACAATTCACATTGAACAGCGTCTGTGTCAGAAACCCCACTGGACAGCGTGTGTGTCACTAACACCATTGGACAGTGTGTGTGTCACAAACCCCATTGGACAGCGTGTGTGTGTCACAAACCCTCCTGGTCAGTATTTGTGTCACAAACCCCACTGGACAGCGTGTAGTTTCAGAAACCCCATTGGACAGTGTGTGTCACAAATCCCATTGGACAGTGGGTGTGTCACAAACCCCATTGGACAGCGTGTGTGTCACAATCCCCACTGGTGAGTGTGTGTGTCACAAAACCCTTTGGACAGCGAGTGTGTCACAAACCCCATGCCACAGCTTGTGTGTGTCACAAACCCCATTGGAAAGTGTGTGTGTCACAAACCCAATTGGATTGCGTGTGTGTGTCACAAACCCTCCTGGTCAGTGTGTGTGTCACGAAACCCCATGGGACAGAGTGTGTGTGTCACAAACCCCATTGGAAAGTGTGCGTCACGAAACCCATTGGATAGCGTGTGTATGTCACAATCCCCATTGGACAGGGTGTGTCACAAATCCCATTGGACAGTGGCTGTGTCACAAACCCCATTTAACAGCGTGTGTGTGTCACAAAGCCCACTTGACAGAGTGTGTGTCACAAAACCCTTTGGACAGCGTGTGTGTCACAAACCCCATGCCACAGCTTGTGTGTGTCACAAACCCTCCTGGTCAGTGTGTGTGTGTCACGAAACCCCATGGGACAGAGTGTGTGTGTCACAAACCCCATTGGAAAGTGTGTGTCACGAAACCCCTTGGATAGCGTGTGTGTGTCAAAAACCCCAATAGAAAGTATGTGTGTCACAAACCCCATTGGATAGCATGTGTGTGTCACAAACCATATTGGACAGTGTGTATGTCACAATCCCCATTGGACAGGGTGTGTGTCACAAACCACATTGGACAGCGTGTGCGTCACAAACCCCATTGGATAGCGTGGGTGTGTCACAAACCACATTTGAAAGTGTGCGTGTCACAAACCCCTTTGGATAGCATGTGTGTGTCACAAACCCTACTGGACAGTGTGTGTGTCACAATCCCCATTAGACAGCGTGTGTGTCACAAATCCCATTGGACAGCGAGTGTGTCACAAGCCCCATTGGACAGCGTGTGTGTAACAAGCCCCATTGGTCAGCGTGTGTGTCAGAAACCCCGTTGGGCAGAGTGTGTGTGTCACAAACCCCATTGGACGTCATGCGTGTCAAAAACCCTTTTGGACAGTGTGTGTGTCACAAACCCCATTGGACATCATGTGTGTCACAAACTCCTTTGGACAGTGTGTGTGTAACAAACCCCATTGGACAGAGTGTGTGTGTCACAATCCCCATTGGACAGTGTGTGTGTCACAAACTCCTTGGGACAGCGTGTGTGTCACAAGCATTTTTGGACAGAGTGTGTGTGTCACAAAACCCATAGGAAAGTGTGTGTGTCACAAACCCCATTGGACAGCGTGTGTGTCACAATCTCCATTGGATAGCGTGTGTGTCACAAACCCCACTGGACAGTGTGTGTGTAACAAACCCAATTGGAAAGTGTGTGTCACAAACCCCATTGGAAAGTGTGTGTGTCACAAATCCCATTGAATAGCGTGTGTGTGTCACAAACCCCATGATAAAGTGTGCGTGTCACAAACCCCATTGGATAGCATGTGTGTGTCACAAACCCTATTGGACAGTGTGTGTGTCACAAAACCCGTTGGACAGCGTGTAGTGTCAGAAACCCCATTGGACAGTGCGTATCACAAAACCCATTGGACACCGTGTGTGTCACAAATCCCATTTGAGACCGTGTGTGTGTCACAAACCCTATTTGACAGAGTGAGTGTCACAAGCACCATTGGAAAGTGTGTGTGTCACAAACCCCACTGGACAGCGTGGGTGTGTCACAAACCCTCCTGGTCAGAGTGTGTGTCACAAACCACATTGGACAATGTATGTGTGTAACAATCGCCATTGGACAGTGTGTGTGTCTCAAACCCCATGGCAAAGAGTATTTGTCACAAACACTATTGGACAGCGTGTGTGTCACAAGCCCATTGGACAGAGTGTGTGTCACAAGCACCATTGGAGAGAGTGTGGTGTCACAAACCCCATTGGAAATTGTACATGTCACAAACCCCACTGAATAGAGGTTGTGTGTCACAAACCCAATTGGACAGTGTTTGTATCCACAAACCCCATTGGACAGCGTGTGTGTCATAAACCCCATTGAACAGCGTGTGTGTGTCACAATACCCATTGTACAGAGTTTCTTTGTCACAAACCCCATTGGACAGTGTGTGTGTCACAAAAAGCATTTGACAGCGTGGGTGTCACAAACACCCATGTACAGTGTGCGTGTCACAAACCCAATCGGACATCGTGTGTGTCACAATACCCATTGGACAGTGTGTGTGTGACAAACCCCATGGGACAGAGTGTTTGTCACAAACACTGTTGGACAGCGTGTGTGTCACAAGGCCATTGGACAGAGTGTGCATGTCACAAACCCACTGGACAGCGAGGGTGTCACAAACCCCATTAGACAGCGTGTGTGTATCACAAACCCTCCTGGTCAGTGTGTGTGGCGCAATCCACATTGGATAGTCTGTGTGTCACAAAACCCATTGGATAGCGTGTGTGTGTCACAAACGCAATTAGACAGTGTGTGTGTCACAAACCCCACTGGACAGTGTGTGTCACAAACCACATTGGAGAGCGTGTGTGTCATAAGCCCCATTGGACAGAGTGTATGTTTCACAAAACCCATTGGACAGCGTGTGTGTCACAATCCCCATTGGACAGCGTGTGTGTCACAAACCCCATTGGACAGCGTGTAGTGTCAGAAACCCCACTGGATAGCGTGTGTGTGTCACAAACCCAATTGGACAGTGTGTGTGTCACAAAACCCACTGGACAGCGTGTGTGTCACAAACCTCTTTGGACAGCATGTGTGTCATAAGCCCCACTGGACAGAGTGTATGTGTCACAAACCGCATTGGATAGCGTGTGTGTCACAAACCCCATTGGACAGCGTGTGTGTGTAACAATACCCATTGGACTTTGTGTGTGTCACAAAACCCATTGGACAGGGTGTGTGTGTAACAATAACCATTGGACAGTGTGTGTGTCACAAAATCCATTGGACAGCATGCGTGTCGCAAACACCATTGGACAGTGTGTGTGTAAGAAACCCAATTGGTCAGCGTGCGTGTCACAAACCCCATGGGACAGCATGTGTGTGTCACAAACCCCATTGGAAAGTCTGTGTGTCACATTCCCCATTGGAAAGTGTGTGTGTCACATACCCCATTGGATAGCGTGTGTGTGTCACAACCCCTATTGGACAGTGTGTGTGTTACAAACCCCATTGGAAATTGTGTGTGTCACAATCCCCATTGGATAGCTTGGGTGTGTCACAAACCCTATTGGACAGTGTGTGTGTCACAAACCCCAATGTACAGCGTGTGAGCAAGAAACCCCATTGGACAGCATGTTTGTCACAAGACCCTTTGGACAGAGTGTGAGTGTCATAAACCCCATTGGACAGCGTGTATGTCACAAACCCCATTGGACAGCGTGTGTTATGTAACAATACCCATTGGAGAGTGTGTGTGTCACAAACCCCATTAGACAGCGTGTGTGTCATAAACCCCCGTGGACAACGTGTGTGTCGTGAACGCAATTGGACAGTGTGTGTGTCACAAACCACCCTGAACAGTGTGTGTGTCACAATCCCCAGTGGACAGCGTGTGTGTCAAAACCCCATTGGACAGTGTGTATGTCACAAAACCCACTGGACAGTGTGTGTGTCACAAACACCAAAGGAGAGTGTGAGTGTCACAAACCCCTTTGGACAGCGTGTGTGTCACAAACCCCTTTGGACAGTGTGTGTTTCACAAACCCCATTGGACAGCGTGTGTGTGTCACAATCCCCATTGGACAGCGTGTGTGTCACAAGCCCATTGGACAGAGTGTGTGTGTCACAAAACCCAGTGGAGAGCGTGTGTTTCACGAACCCCATTGGAAAGCGTGTGTGTCACAAACACCCATGGACAGTGTTCGTGTCAAATCCCCATTGGACATCGCGTGTGTCACAAACCCTTTTGGACAGTGTGTGTGTCACAAACCCCATGGGACAAACGCATTGGAAAGTGTATGTGTCACAAAACCCATTGGATAGCGCGTGTGTGTCACAAACAATCCTGGTCAGTGTGTGTGTCACAAAACCCACTGGACAGCATGCGTGTCACAAACACCATTGGACAGTGTGTGTGTAACAAACCCAATTGGTCAGCGTGTGTGTCACAAACCCCATGGGACAGCGTGTGTGTTTCACAAACCCCATTGGAAAGTGTGTGTGTCACAAACCCCATTAGAAAGTAGCCGTGTCACAAACCCCATTGGAAAGCCTGTGGGTGTCACAAACCCCGTTAGATAGTGTGCGTGTCACAAACCCCATTGGAAAGTGTGTGTGTTACAAACACCAATGGACAGTGTGTGTGTCACTATCCCCTGTGGACCGTGTCTGTGTCAAAACCCCATTGGACAGTGTGTTTGTGACAAAACCCACTGGACAGCATGTGTGTCAAAAACTCCCATGGACAGTGTGAGTGTCACAAGCCCCATTGGATACCGTGTGTGTCTCAAACCGCTTTGGACAGTGTGCGTGTTCACAATCCCCATTGGACATTGTGTGTGTGTCACAATCCCCATTGGACAGTGTGTGTGTCACAAACCCCATGGGACTGAGTCTGTGTCACGAACCCCATTGGACAGCGTCTGTGTCACAAGCGCCATTGGACAGCGTGTGTGTGTCACAATCCCCATTGGAAAGTGTGTGTGTCACAAACCCCATGGGACAAGGTGTGTGTGTCACAAACCCCATTGGAAAGTGTGTGTCACAAACCCCATTGAATAGCTTGTGTGTGTTTCAAAAACCCCATTAGAAAGTATGTATGTCAAAAACCCCATTGGATAGCGTGTGTATGTCACAAACCCCATTATAAAGTGTGCGTGTCACAAACCCCATTTGATAGCGTGTGTGTGTCACAAACCCTATTGGACAGTGTGTAGGTCACAATCCCCATTGGACAGCGTCTGTGTCACAAACCCCATTGGACAGCGTGTAGTGTCAGAAACCCCACTGGATAGCGTGTGTGTGTCACAAACCCAATTGGACAGTGTGTGTGTCACAAAACCCACTGGACAGCGTGTGTGTCACAAACCTCTTTGGACAGCATGTGTGTCATAAGCCCCACTGGACAGAGTGTATGTGTCACAAACCGCATTGGATAGCGTGTGTGTCACAAACCCCATTGGACAGCGTGTGTGTGTAACAATACCCATTGGACTTTGTGTGTGTCACAAAACCCATTGGACAGGGTGTGTGTGTAACAATAACCATTGGACAGTGTGTGTGTCACAAAATCCATTGGACAGCATGCGTGTCGCAAACACCATTGGACAGTGTGTGTGTAAGAAACCCAATTGGTCAGCGTGCGTGTCACAAACCCCATGGGACAGCATGTGTGTGTCACAAACCCCATTGGAAAGTCTGTGTGTCACATTCCCCATTGGAAAGTGTGTGTGTCACATACCCCATTGGATAGCGTGTGTGTGTCACAACCCCTATTGGACAGTGTGTGTGTTATAAACCCCATTGGAAATTGTGTGTGTCACAATCCCCATTGGATAGCTTGGGTGTGTCACAAACCCTATTGGACAGTGTGTGTGTCACAAACCCCAATGTACAGCGTGTGAGCAAGAAACCCCATTGGACAGCATGTTTGTCACAAGACCCTTTGGACAGAGTGTGAGTGTCATAAACCCCATTGGACAGCGTGTATGTCACAAACCCCATTGGACAGCGTGTGTTATGTAACAATACCCATTGGAGAGTGTGTGTGTCACAAACCCCATTAGACAGCGTGTGTGTCATAAACCCCCGTGGACAACGTGTGTGTCGTGAACGCAATTGGACAGTGTGTGTGTCACAAACCACCCTGAACAGTGTGTGTGTCACAATCCCCAGTGGACAGCGTGTGTGTCAAAACCCCATTGGACAGTGTGTATGTCACAAAACCCACTGGACAGTGTGTGTGTCACAAACACCAAAGGAGAGTGTGAGTGTCACAAACCCCTTTGGACAGCGTGTGTGTCACAAACCCCTTTGGACAGTGTGTGTTTCACAAACCCCATTGGACAGCGTGTGTGTGTCACAATCCCCATTGGACAGCGTGTGTGTCACAAGCCCATTGGACAGAGTGTGTGTGTCACAAAACCCAGTGGAGAGTGTGTGTTTCACGAACCCCATTGGAAAGCGTGTGTGTCACAAACACCCATGGACAGTGTTCGTGTCAAATCCCCATTGGACATCGCGTGTGTCACAAACCCTTTTGGACAGTGTGTGTGTCACAAACCCCATGGGACAAACGCATTGGAAAGTGTATGTGTCACAAAACCCATTGGATAGCGCGTGTGTGTCACAAACAATCCTGGTCAGTGTGTGTGTCACAAAACCCACTGGACAGCATGCGTGTCACAAACACCATTGGACAGTGTGTGTGTAACAAACCCAATTGGTCAGCGTGTGTGTCACAAACCCCATGGGACAGCGTGTGTGTTTCACAAACCCCATTGGAAAGTGTGTGTGTCACAAACCCCATTAGAAAGTAGCCGTGTCACAAACCCCATTGGAAAGCCTGTGGGTGTCACAAACCCCGTTAGATAGTGTGCGTGTCACAAACCCCATTGGAAAGTGTGTGTGTTACAAACACCAATGGACAGTGTGTGTGTCACTATCCCCTGTGGACCGTGTCTGTGTCAAAACCCCATTGGACAGTGTGTTTGTGACAAAACCCACTGGACAGCATGTGTGTCAAAAACTCCCATGGACAGTGTGAGTGTCACAAGCCCCATTGGATACCGTGTGTGTCTCAAACCGCTTTGGACAGTGTGCGTGTTCACAATCCCCATTGGACATTGTGTGTGTGTCACAATCCCCATTGGACAGTGTGTGTGTCACAAACCCCATGGGACTGAGTCTGTGTCACGAACCCCATTGGACAGCGTCTGTGTCACAAGCGCCATTGGACAGCG
Organism: Columba guinea; assembly: GCA_032206185.1. NCBI lineage: Eukaryota > Metazoa > Chordata > Aves > Columbiformes > Columbidae > Columba > Columba guinea. The sequence goes on along the minus strand of JAVLUU010000041.1, from coordinate 2,605,901 downwards.
TGTGTGTGTCACAATCCCCATTGGAAAGTGTGTGTGTCACAAACCCCATGGGACAAGGTGTGTGTGTCACAAACCCCATTGGAAAGTGTGTGTCACGAAACCCCTTGGATAGCGTGTGTGTGTCAAAAACCCCAATAGAAAGTATGTGTGTCACAAACCCCATTGGATAGCATGTGTGTGTCACAAACCATATTGGACAGTGTGTATGTCACAATCCCCATTGGACAGGGTGTGTGTCACAAACCACATTGGACAGCGTGTGCGTCACAAACCCCATTGGATAGCGTGGGTGTGTCACAAACCAGATTTGAAAGTGTGTGTGTCACAAACCCCTTTGGATAGCATGTGTGTGTCACAAACCCTACTGGACAGTGTGTGTGTCACAATCCCCATTAGACAGCGTGTGTGTTACAAATCCCATTGGACAGCGAGTGTGTCACAAGCCCCATTGGACAGCGTGTGTGTAACAAGCCCCATTGGTCAGCGTGTGTGTCAGAAACCCCGTTGGGCAGAGTGTGTGTGTCACAAACCCCATTGGACGTCATGCGTGTCAAAAACCCTTTTGGACAGTGTGTGTGTCACAAACCCCATTGGACATCATGTGTGTCACAAACTCCTTTGGACAGTGTGTGTGTAACAAACCCCATTGGACAGAGTGTGTGTGTCACAATCCCCATTGGACAGTGTGTGTGTCACAAACTCCTTGGGACAGCGTGTGTGTCACAAGCATTTTTGGACAGAGTGTGTGTGTCACAAAACCCATAGGAAAGTGTGTGTGTCACAAACCCCATTGGACAGCGTGTGTGTCACAATCTCCATTGGATAGCGTGTGTGTCACAAACCCCACTGGACAGTGTGTGTGTAACAAACCCAATTGGAAAGTGTGTGTCACAAACCCCATTGGAAAGTGTGTGTGTCACAAATCCCATTGAATAGCGTGTGTGTGTCACAAACCCCATGATAAAGTGTGCGTGTCACAAACCCCATTGGATAGCATGTGTGTGTCACAAACCCTATTGGACAGTGTGTGTGTCACAAAACCCATTGGACAGCGTGTAGTGTCAGAAACCCCATTGGACAGTGCATATCACAAAACCCATTGGACACAGTGTGTGTCACAAATCCCATTTGAGACCGTGTGTGTGTCACAAACCCTATTTGACAGAGTGAGTGTCACAAGCACCATTGGAAAGTGTGTGTGTCACAAACCCCACTGGACAGCGTGGGTGTGTCACAAACCCTCCTGGTCAGAGTGTGTGTCACAAACCACATTGGACAATGTATGTGTGTAACAATCGCCATTGGACAGTGTGTGTGTCTCAAACCCCATGGCAAAGAGTATTTGTCACAAACACTATTGGACAGCGTGTGTGTCACAAGCCCATTGGACAGAGTGTGTGTCACAAGCACCATTGGAGAGAGTGTGGTGTCACAAACCCCATTGGAAATTGTACATGTCACAAACCCCACTGAATAGAGGTTGTGTGTCACAAACCCAATTGGACAGTGTTTGTATCCACAAACCCCATTGGACAGCGTGTGTGTCATAAACCCCATTGAACAGCGTGTGTGTGTCACAATACCCATTGTACAGAGTTTCTTTGTCACAAACCCCATTGGACAGTGTGTGTGTCACAAAAAGCATTTGACAGCGTGGGTGTCACAAACACCCATGTACAGTGTGCGTGTCACAAACCCAATCGGACATCGTGTGTGTCACAATACCCATTGGACAGTGTGTGTGTGACAAACCCCATGGGACAGAGTGTTTGTCACAAACACTGTTGGACAGCGTGTGTGTCACAAGGCCATTGGACAGAGTGTGCATGTCACAAACCCACTGGACAGCGAGGGTGTCACAAACCCCATTAGACAGCGTGTGTGTATCACAAACCCTCCTGGTCAGTGTGTGTGGCGCAATCCACATTGGATAGTCTGTGTGTCACAAAACCCATTGGATAGCGTGTGTGTGTCACAAACGCAATTAGACAGTGTGTGTGTCACAAACCCCACTGGACAGTGTGTGTCACAAACCACATTGGAGAGCGTGTGTGTCATAAGCCCCATTGGACAGAGTGTATGTTTCACAAAACCCATTGGACAGCGTGTGTGTCACAATCCCCATTGGACAGCGTGTGTGTCACAAACCCCATTGGACAGCGTGTAGTGTCAGAAACCCCACTGGATAGCGTGTGTGTGTCACAAACCCAATTGGACAGTGTGTGTGTCACAAAACCCACTGGACAGCGTGTGTGTCACAAACCTCTTTGGACAGCATGTGTGTCATAAGCCCCACTGGACAGAGTGTATGTGTCACAAACCGCATTGGATAGCGTGTGTGTCACAAACCCCATTGGACAGCGTGTGTGTGTAACAATACCCATTGGACTTTGTGTGTGTCACAAAACCCATTGGACAGGGTGTGTGTGTAACAATAACCATTGGACAGTGTGTGTGTCACAAAATCCATTGGACAGCATGCGTGTCGCAAACACCATTGGACAGTGTGTGTGTAAGAAACCCAATTGGTCAGCGTGCGTGTCACAAACCCCATGGGACAGCATGTGTGTGTCACAAACCCCATTGGAAAGTCTGTGTGTCACATTCCCCATTGGAAAGTGTGTGTGTCACATACCCCATTGGATAGCGTGTGTGTGTCACAACCCCTATTGGACAGTGTGTGTGTTACAAACCCCATTGGAAATTGTGTGTGTCACAATCCCCATTGGATAGCTTGGGTGTGTCACAAACCCTATTGGACAGTGTGTGTGTCACAAACCCCAATGTACAGCGTGTGAGCAAGAAACCCCATTGGACAGCATGTTTGTCACAAGACCCTTTGGACAGAGTGTGAGTGTCATAAACCCCATTGGACAGCGTGTATGTCACAAACCCCATTGGACAGCGTGTGTTATGTAACAATACCCATTGGAGAGTGTGTGTGTCACAAACCCCATTAGACAGCGTGTGTGTCATAAACCCCCGTGGACAACGTGTGTGTCGTGAACGCAATTGGACAGTGTGTGTGTCACAAACCACCCTGAACAGTGTGTGTGTCACAATCCCCAGTGGACAGCGTGTGTGTCAAAACCCCATTGGACAGTGTGTATGTCACAAAACCCACTGGACAGTGTGTGTGTCACAAACACCAAAGGAGAGTGTGAGTGTCACAAACCCCTTTGGACAGCGTGTGTGTCACAAACCCCTTTGGACAGTGTGTGTTTCACAAACCCCATTGGACAGCGTGTGTGTGTCACAATCCCCATTGGACAGCGTGTGTGTCACAAGCCCATTGGACAGAGTGTGTGTGTCACAAAACCCAGTGGAGAGCGTGTGTTTCACGAACCCCATTGGAAAGCGTGTGTGTCACAAACACCCATGGACAGTGTTCGTGTCAAATCCCCATTGGACATCGCGTGTGTCACAAACCCTTTTGGACAGTGTGTGTGTCACAAACCCCATGGGACAAAGGCATTGGAAAGTGTATGTGTCACAAAACCCATTGGATAGCGCGTGTGTGTCACAAACAATCCTGGTCAGTGTGTGTGTCACAAAACCCACTGGACAGCATGCGTGTCACAAACACCATTGGACAGTGTGTGTGTAACAAACCCAATTGGTCAGCGTGTGTGTCACAAACCCCATGGGACAGCGTGTGTGTTTCACAAACCCCATTGGAAAGTGTGTGTGTCACAAACCCCATTAGAAAGTAGCCGTGTCACAAACCCCATTGGAAAGCCTGTGGGTGTCACAAACCCCGTTAGATAGTGTGCGTGTCACAAACCCCATTGGAAAGTGTGTGTGTTACAAACACCAATGGACAGTGTGTGTGTCACTATCCCCTGTGGACCGTGTCTGTGTCAAAACCCCATTGGACAGTGTGTTTGTGACAAAACCCACTGGACAGCATGTGTGTCAAAAACTCCCATGGACAGTGTGAGTGTCACAAGCCCCTTTGGATACCGTGTGTGTCTCAAACCGCTTTGGACAGTGTGCGTGTTCACAATCCCCATTGGACATTGTGTGTGTGTCACAATCCCCATTGGACAGTGTGTGTGTCACAAACCCCATGGGACTGAGTCTGTGTCACGAACCCCATTGGACAGCGTCTGTGTCACAAGCGCCATTGGACAGCGTGTGTGTGTCACAATCCCCATTGGAAAGTGTGTGTGTCACAAACCCCATGGGACAAGGTGTGTGTGTCACAAACCCCATTGGAAAGTGTGTGTCACAAACCCCATTGAATAGCTTGTGTGTGTTTCAAAAACCCCATTAGAAAGTATGTATGTCAAAAACCCCATTGGATAGCGTGTGTATGTCACAAACCCCATTATAAAGTGTGCGTGTCACAAACCCCATTGGATAGCGTGTGTGTGTCACAAACCCTATTGGACAGTGTGTAGGTCACAATCCCCATTGGACAGCGTCTGTGTCACAAACCCCATTGGACAGCGTGTGTGTCAAAAACACCATTGGACACCATGTCTGTGTCACAAACCTTATTGGACAGTGTGTGTGTCACAAAACCCACTGGACAGCGTGTGTGTCACAAACGCCCCTGGACAGTGTGTGTGTCACAAACCCCAGTGGACAGCGTGTGTGTCAAAACCCCATTGGACAGAGTGTGTGTCACAAACACCCATGGACAGTATGTGTGTCACAAATGCCATTTGACAGTGTGTGTGTCAGAAACCGAACTTGACAGCGTGTGTGTCACAAACTCCCATGGACAGTGTGCATGCCACAAACCCCATTGTACATCGTGTGTGTCACAAACCCTTTTGGACAGTGTGCGTGTCACAAACCCCAATGGATATCGTGTGTGTCACAATCCTCTTCGGACAATGTGTGTGTCACAAACCCCATTGGTCAGGGTAGGTGTGTCACAACCCCCAATGGACAGTGTGTGTGTCACAAACCCCATGGGACAAGGGTGTGTCACGAACCCCATTGGACATCGTGTGTGTCACAAACCCCACTGGACAGCGTGTGTGTCAAAATGCCATTGGACAGTGTGTGTGTCACAAAACCCACTGGACAGCGTGTGTGTCACGAACCCCATTGGACAGCGTGTGTGTCACAAGCACCATTGGACAGAGTGTGTGTCAAAAACCCCATTGGAAAGTGTATGTGTCACAAACCCCATTGGATAGCGTGTGTCTGTCACAAACCCTTTTGGACAGTGTGTGTGTCACAAAACCCACTGGATACCGTGTGTGTTCACAAACCCCATTGGACACCGTGTTTGTCACAATCCCCATTGTACAGCGTGTGTGTCACAAATGCAATTGGACAGCTTGTGTGTGTAATAATAAGCCTTGGACAGTGTGTGTGTCACAAACCCCATTGTACAGTGTGTGTGTCACAAACCGCACTTGACACCGTGTGTGTCACAAACTCCCATGGACAGTGTGCGTGTCACAAACCCCATTGTACATCGTGTGTTTCACAAACCCTTTTGGACATTGTGTGTGTCACAAACCCCACTGGACAGCGTGTGTGTCACAAACCCTTCTGGACAGTGTGCGTGTCACAAAACCCAATGGATATTGTTTGTGTCACAAACCTCTTCGGACAATGTGTGTGTCACAAACCCCATTGGTCAGCGTATGTGTGTCACAGTCCCCGTTGGACAGTGTGTGTGTCACAAACCCCACGGGAAAAGGGTGTGTTACGAACCCCATTGGACAGCGTGTGTGTCACAAAACCCACTGGAGAGCGTGTGTGTCACAAACCCCCATGGACAGTGTGTGTGTCACAAATCCCAGTGGACAGCGTGTGTGTCAAAACCCCATTGGACAGTGTGTGTGTCACAAAACCCACTGGACAGCGTGTGTGTCACAAACACCCTTGGACAGCGGGTGTGTCACAAGCACCATTGAACAGAGAGTGTGTGTCACAAACCCCATTGGAAAGTGTATGTTTCACAAACCCCACTGGACAGCGTGTGTGTGTCACAATCCCCTTTGGACAGTGTGTCTGTCACAAACCACATGGGACAACGTGTGTGTGTCACAAACCCCATTTTAAAGTGTGAGTGTCACAAACCCCATTTGATAGCGTGTGTGAGTCACAAACCCTATTGGACAGTGTGTAGGTAACAATCCCCATTGGACAGCGTCTGTGTCACAATCCCCACTGGACAGCGTGTGGGTCACAAACCCCATTGGACAGTGAGTGTGCCACAAACCCCATTGGACAGCGTGTGTGTTACAAACCCCTGTGGAAGATGTGTGTGTCACGAACGCCATTGGACAGTGTGTCTGTCACAAACACCCTTGGACAGTGTGTGTGTCACAATCCCCAGTGGAGAGCGTGTGTGTCAAAACCCCATTGGACAGTGTGTATTTCTCAAAACCCACCGGATAGCGTGTTTGTCACAAACCCGTTTGGACAGTGTGTGTGTACGCAAACCCCATTGGGCAGCGTGTGTGTGTCACAATCCCCATTGGACAGCGTGTGTGTCACAAGACCATTGGACAGAGTGTGTGTGTCACAAGCACCATTGGACAGAGTGTGTGTGTCACAAACCCCATTGGAAAGTGTATTTGTCACAAACCCCATTGGATTGCGTGTGTGTGTCACTGGCCCTATTGGACAGTGTGTGTGTCACAACATCCACTTTACAGCGTGTGTGTTAACAAACCCAATTTGAAAACATGTTTTTCACAAGACCCATTGGACACAGTGCGTGTGTCAAAAAGCCCATTGGACAGACTGTCACAATCCCCATTGGACAGCGTGTGTGACAAAACCACCATTGGACAGCGTGTGTGTGTAACAATCCCCATTGGACAGTGTGCGTGTGTCACAAACGCCATTAGACAGAATGTGTGTCACAAGCCCCCGTGGACACTGTGTGTGTCACAAACCCCATTGGACAGTGTGCGTGTCACAAACCCCATTGGATAGCGTGTGTGTGTCACAAACCCGATTGGACAGTGTATAGGTCACGGTCCCCATTGGAGAGCGTCTGTGTCACAAACCCCATTGGACAGCGTGTGTGTCAAAAACACCATTGGACAGCATGTGTGTTTCACAATCGCCATTGGACAGTGTGTGTGTCACAAAACCCGTTGAATCGCGTGTCTGTGTCACAAACCCTATTAGACAGTGTCTGTGTCACAAAACCCAGTGGACAGCGTGTGTGTTCACAAACCCCATTGGACAGAGTTTGTGTTTAACAATACCCATTGGACAGTGAGTGTGTCACAAACCCCATTGAACAGCGTGTGTGTCACAATATCCCCGTGGACAATGTGTGTGTCACGAATGCCATTGGACAGTCTGTGTGTCACAAACCCCATTAGAAAGTATGCGTGGACAAACCCCATTGGATAGAGTGTGTGTGTCACAAACACCAATGGACAGCGTGTGTGTGTCACAAAACCCATTGGATTGCGTGTTTGTCACAAACCCCATTAGAAAGACTGTGTGTCTCAAACACCATTGGATAGCATGTGTGATGTCACAAACCCTATTGGACAGTGTGTGTGTCACAAACCCCACTGGACAGCATGTGTGTCACGAAACCCGTTGGACAGCATGTGTGTGTCACAAGACCTATTGGATAGAGTGTTTGTGTCACAAAACACATTGGACAGCGTGTGTGTCACAATCCCCATTGGACAGCGTGTGTGTGTCACAAACCCCATTGGATAGAGTGTGTGTGTCACAAACCCCATTGGACAGTGTGTGTGTCATAAACCCCATTGGACAGCGTGTGTGTGTCACAAACCCCATTAGAAAGTATGCGTGTCACAAACCACATTGGATAGCGTGTGTGTGTCAAAAACCCCATTAGAAAATGTGTGTATCACAAACCCCTTTGGATAGTGTATGGGTGTCACAAACCCTATTGGACAGCGTGTGTGTCATAAACCCCATTGGATACCGTGTGTGTGTCACAAACCCCATTATAAAGTGTGCGTGTCACAAACCCCATTAGACAGCGTGTGTGTGTCACAAAAACCATTAGAAAGTATGCATGTCACAAACCCCTTTGGATAGCATTTGTGTATCACAAATCCCATTAGAACGTGTGCGTGTCACAAACCCCTTTGGAAAGCGAGTGTGTCACAAACCGAATTAGAAAGTGTGCGTGTCACAAATCCCGTTGGAAAGTGTGTGTTTCACAAACACCATTGGACAGCGTGTGTGTGTCACAATCCCCATTGGATAGTGTATGTGTGTCACAAACCCTATTGGACAGCGTGTGTGTCATAAACCCCATTGGATACAGTGTGTGTGTCACAAACCCCATTATAAAGTGTGCGTGTCACAAACCCCATTGGACAGCGTGTGTGTCACAAACCCCATTGGTCAGCGTAGGTGTGTCACAATCCCCAATGGACAGTGTGTGTGTCACAAACCCCATGGGACAAGGGTGTGTCACGAACCCCATTGGACATCGTGTGTGTCACAAACCCCATTGGACAGCGTGTGTGTCAAAATGCCATTGGACAGTGTGTGTGTCACAAAACCCACTGGACAGCGTGTGTGTCACGAACCCCATTGGACAGCGTGTGTGTCACAAGCACCATTGGACAGAGTGTGTGTCACAAACCCCATTGGAAAGTGTATGTGTCACAAACCCCATTGGAGAGCGTGTGTCTGTCACAAACCCTTTTGGACAGTGTGTGTGTTACAAAACCCACTGGATACCGTGTGTGTTCATAAACCCCATTGGACACCGTGTTTGTCACAATCCCCATTGTACAGCGTGTGTGTCACAAATGCAATTGGACAGCTTGTGTGTGTAATAATAAGCCTTGGACAGTGTGTGTGTCACAAACCCCATTGTACAGTGTGTGTGTCACAAACCGCACTTGACACCGTGTGTGTCACAAACTCCCATGGACAGTGTGCGTGTCACAAACCCCATTGTACATCGTGTGTGTCACAAACTCTTTTGGACATTGTGTGTGTCACAAACCCCACTGGACAGCGTGTGTGTCACAAACCCCACTGGACAGATAGTGTGTGTCAAAAAAACCATTGGACAGCATGCGTGTCACAAACACCATTGGACAGCGTGTGTGTGTCACAATCCCCATTGCACAGCGTGTGTGTCACAAAACACATTTGGCAGCGTGTGTGTCACAAACCGAATTGGACAGATTGTGTGTGTCACAAACCCCATTGGGCAGTGAGTGTGTCACAAACCTCTTTGGACAGTGTGTGTGTCACAAACACCTTTGGACAGAGTTTGTGTGTCACAATCCCCATTGGACAGCGTGTGTGTCACAAGCCCATTGGACAGAGTGTGTGTGTCAAAAAACCCATTGGACAGCGTGTGTGTCACAAATCCCATTTGAGACCGTGTGTGTGTCACAAACCCTATTTGACAGAGTGAGTGTCACAAGCACCATTGGACAGCGTGTGTGTAACAAACCCCATTGGACAGCGTGTGTGTCACAACCCCATTGGACAGAGTGTGTGTGTGACAAACCCATTTGACAACGTCTGTGTCACAATCCCCTTTGGACAGCTTGTGTGTCACAAACCCCATTGGTTAGCGTGTGTGTGTCACAATCCCCATTGGACAGTGAGTCTGTGTCACAAAACCCATTGGACAGTGTGTATGTCACGAACCCCATTGGACAGTGTGTGTGTCACAAGCCCATTGGACAGAATGTGCGTGTGACAAACCCATTTGACAGCGTGTGTGTCACAATCCCCATTGCACAGCGTGTGTGTCAAAAGCACCATTGGACAGACTGTGTGTGTCACAAACCCTTTTGGACAGTCTGTGTGTCACAAACCCCATTGGTCAGCGTGTGTGTGTCACAATTCCCATTGGACAGTGTGTGTGTCACAAATCCCATTGGACAGTCTGTTTGTCACAAACCCCATTGGACAGAGTTTGTGTCACAAACCCCTTTGGACAGGGTGTGTGTCACAAGCCCATTGGACTGCGTGTGTGTGTCACAAAACCCATTGGACAGCGTGTTTGTAACAATCCCCATTGGACAGCGTGTGTGTCACAAACCCCATTGGACATAGTGTGTGTGTCAGAAACCCCATGGGACAGCGTGTGTGTGTCGCAAACCCCATTTGAAAGTGTGTGTGCTACAAACCGCTTTGGACACCGTGTGTGTCAGAAAACCCATTAGAAAGTGTGCGTGTCACAATCCCCATTGGACAGCGTGTGTGTCACAAACCCCATTGGACAGCGTGTGTGTCACAAGACCCATTGGACAGAGTGTGTGTGTCACAAACCCCATTGGAAAGTGTATGTGTCACAAACCCCATTGGATAGCGTGTGTGTGTCACGAAACCCACTGGACATCGTGTGTGTCACTAGACCCATTATACAGAGTGTGTGTGTCACAAACCCCATTGGACAGCGTGTGTGTCAAAAACCCCTTTGGACAGTGCGTGTGTCACAATCCCCATTGGACAGAGTGTGTGTGTCATAAAACCCATTGGATAGCGTGTGTGTGCACAAACCCTAGTGAACAGTGTATGTGTCACAAACCCCACTTGACAGAGTGTGTGTCATGAACGCCATTGGACAGCGTGTTGACACAAGCCCCATTGGACAGAGTGTGTGTGTCACAAACCCCATTGGACAGCATGCGTGTCACAAACACCATTGGACAGCGTTTGTGTGTGACAAACCCCTTTGTACAGTGTAAATGTCACAAAACCCATTGGAAAGCGTGTGTGACACAAACCCCAGTGAACAGCATGTGTGTCACAAACCCCACTGGACAGCGTCTGTGTCACAAGCCCCATTGGACAGCATGTGTGTCACAAACCCCATTGGACAGTGTGTGTATCACAAACCCCATTGGAAAGCGTATGTGTCACAAACCCTTTTGGATAGCGTGTGTGTATGTCACAAACCCCATTAGAAAGTATGCGTGTCACAAACCCCTCTCGAAAGTGTTTGTGTCACAAACCCTATTGGACAGCGTGTGTGTCACAAACCCCACTGGACAGCGTGTGTCATGAAACCCATTGGACAGCGTGTGGGTCACAAACCCCATTGGACAGTGTGTGTGTCATAAACCCCATTGGACAGCGTGTGTATTTCACAATCCCCATTGGACAGTGTTCGTGTGTAACAAACCCCATTAGACAGAGTGTGTGTCACAAGCCCCATTGGACAGAGTGTATGTGTCACAAACTCCATTGGACAGCGTGTGTGTCACAATCCCCATTGGACAGGGTGTGTGTCTCAAACCACATTGGACAGTGTGTGTGTCACAAACTCCACTGGAAAGTGTGTGTGTCACAAACACCCATTGACACTGTGCGTGTCACAAACCCCATTGGACATCGTGTGTGTGTTACAATCCCCACTGGACAGTGTGTGTGTCACATACCCCATGGGACAGAGTGTGTGTCACGAAACCCTTTGGACAGTGTGTGTGTCACAAACCCCATTGGACAGCGTGTGTGTGTTACAATCCCCATTGGACAGTGTGTGTGTCACAAACCCCATGGGACAGAGTGTGTGTCACAGTCCCCATTGTACAGTGTGTGTGTCACAAACACCATTGGACAGCATGTGTGTCACAAGCCCATTGGACAGAGTGTGTGTGTCACAAAACCCATTGGACAGAGTGTGTGTCACAAACCCCATTGGACAGCGAGTGTGTGTCACAATCCCTACTGTACAGTGTGTGTGTCACAAACCCCATTGGGTAGCGTGTGGGTCACAAACCCCTTTTGACTGTGTGTATGTCACAAACCCCATTGGACAGCGTGTTTTTCACAAGACCCCTTAAACAAAGTGTGTGTGTCACAAAGCCCATTGGAGAGCGTGTGTGTCACAGGCCCCATTGGACAGAGTGTATGCATTACAAGCGCATTGTAAAGTCTATGTGTCACAAAACCCATTGGATAGCGTGTGTGTGTCACAAACAATCCTGGTCAGTGTGTGTGTCACAAAACCCACTGGACAGCATGCGTGTCAGAAACACCATTGGACAGTGTGTGTGTCACAAACCCCATTAGAAAGTAGCCGTGTCACAAACCCCATTGGAAAGCCTGTGGGTGTGACAAACCCCGTTAGAAAGTGTGCGTGTCACAAACACCAATGGACAGTGTGTGTGTCACTATCCGCAGTGGACAGCGTCTGTGTCAAAACCCCATTGGACAGTGTGTTTGTGACAAAACCCACTGGACAGCATGTGTGTCACAAGCTCCCATGGACAGTGTGAGTGTCACAAGCCCCATTGGATACCGTGTGTGTCTCAAACCGCTTTGGACAGAGTGTGTGTCACAAACACCATTGGACAGCATGTGTGTCACAAACCGCATTGGAAAGTGTGTGTGTCACAAATCCCATTGAATAACGTGTGTGTGTCACAAACCCCATGATAAAGTGTGCGTGTCACAAACCCCATTGGATAGCGTGTGTGTGTCACAAACCCTATTGGACAGTGTGTGTGTCACAAAACCCACTGGACAGCGTGTGTGTCAAAAACACCATAGGACAGCGTGTGTGTCAAAAACCCCATTGGACAGTGTGTGTGTCACAAACTCCATTGGACAGCGTGTGCGTGTCACAATCTCCTTTGGACAGTAGGTGTGTGTGTCACAAAACCCATTGGACAGCGTGTGTGTCACAAATCCCATTTGAGACCGTGTGTGTGTCACAAACCCTATTTGACAGAGTGAGTGTCACAAGCACCATTGGACAGTGTGTGTGTCACAAACCCCATTGGACAGCGTGGGTGTGTCACAAACCCTCCTGGTCAGAGTGTGTGTCACAAACCACATTGGTCAATGTATGTGTGTAACAATCGCCATTGGACAGTGTGTGTGTCTCAAACCCCATGGCAAAGGCTATTTGTCAAAAACACTATTGGACAGCGTGTGTGTCACAAGCCCATTGGACAGAGTGTGTGTCACAAGCACCATCGGACAGAGTGTGGTGTCACAAACCCCATTGGAAAGTGTACATGTCACAAACCCCACTGAATAGAGGGTGTGTGTCACAAACCCAATTAGACAGTGTTTGTATCCACAAACCCCATTGGACAGCATGTGTGTCATAAACACCATTGAACAGCGTGTGTGTGTCACAATACCCATTGTACAGATTTTCTTTGTCACAAACCCCATTGGACAGAGTGTGTGTCACAAAAAGCATTTGACAGCGTGTGTGTCACAAACACCCATGTACAGTGTGCGTGTCACAAACCCAATCGGACGTCGTGTGTGTCACAATACCCATTGGACAGTGTGTGTGTGACAAACCCCATGGGACAGAGTGTTTGTCACAAACACTATTGGACAGCGTGTGTGTCACAAGCCCATTGGACAGAGTGTACATGTCACAAAACCCACTGGACAGCGAGTGTGTCACAAACCCCATTAGACAGCGTGTGTGTATCACAAACCCTCCTGGTCAGTGTGTGTGGCGCAATCCCCATTGGATAGTGTGTGTGTCACAAAACCCATTGGATAGCGTGTGTGTGTCACAAACGCAATTAGACAGTGTGTGTGTCACAAAATCCATTGGACAGCATGCGTGTTGCAAACACCATTGGACAGTGTGTGTGTAAGAAACCCAATTGGTCAGCATGCGTGTCACAAACCCCATGGGACAGCATGTGTGTGTCACAAACCCCATTGGAAAGTCTGTGTGTCACGTTCCACATTGGAAAGTGTGTGTGTCACATACCCCATTGGATAGCGTGTGTGTGTCACAAACCCTATTGGACAGTGTGTGTGTCACAAACCCCATTGGAAATTGTGTGTGTCACAAACCCCATTGGATAGCTTGGGTGTGTCACAAACCCTATTGGACAGTGTGTGTGTCACAAACCCCAATGTAGAGCGTGTGAGCAAGAAACCCCATTGGACAGCGTGTGTGTCACAAACCCCATTGGACAGCGTGTGTTATGTAACAATACCCATTGGAGAGTGTGTGTGTCACAAACCCCATTAGACAGCGTGTGTGTCATAAACCCCCGTGGACAATGTGTGTGTCATGAATGCCATTGGACAGTGTGTGTGTCAAAAACACCAAAGGAGAGTGTGAGTGTCACAAAGCCCTTTGGACAGCGTGTGTGTCACAAACCCCTTTGGACAGTGTGTATGTCACAAAACCCACTGGACAGAGTGTGAGTGTCACAATCCCCATTGGACAGCGTGTGTGTCACAAGCCCATTGGACAGAGTGTGTGTGTCAAAAAACCCACTGGACAGCATGCGTGTCACAAACACCATTGGACAGTGTGTGTGTAACAAATCCAATTGGTCAGCGTTTGTGTCACAAACCCCATGGGACAGCGTGTGTGTTTCACAAACCCCATTGGAAAGTGTGTGTGTCACAAACCCCATTAGAAAGTAGTCGTGTCACAAACCCCATTGGAAAGCCTGTGGGTGTCACAAACCCCGTTAGAAAGTGTGCGTTTCACAAACACCAATGGACAGTGTGTGTGTCAGTATCCCCAGTGGACCGCGTCTGTGTCAAAACCCCATTAAACAGTGTGTTTGTGACAAAACCCACTGGACAGCATGTGTGTCAAAAACTCCCATGGACAGTGTGAGTGTCACAAGCCCCATTGGATACCGTGTGTGTCTCGAACCGCTTTGGACAGTGTGCGTGTTCACAAACCCCATTGGACATTGTGTGTGTGTCACAATCCCCATTGGACAGTGTGTGTGTCACAAACCCCATGGGACTGAGTCTGTGTCACGAACCCCATTGGACAGCGTCTGTGTCACAAGCGCCATTGGACAGAGTGTGTGTGTCACAAAACCTTTTGGACAGTGTGTGTGTCACAATCCCCAGTGGACAGCGTGTTTGTCAACACCCCCTTGGACGGTGCGTGTGTGACAAAAACCACTAGACAGCGTGTGTTTCACAAACACCCATGGAGAGTGTGAGTGTCACAAGCCCCATTGGATAGCGTGTGTGTCTCACACCGCTTTGGACAGTGTTTGTGTCACAAACACCATTGGACAGCGTGTGTGTCACAAGCCTATTGGACAGCGTGCGTGTGTCACAAAACCCTCTGGACAGCGTGTGTGTCATGAACCCGAATGGACAGCGTGTGTGTCTCAAGCTCCATTGGACAGAGTGTGTGTGTCAAAAACCCCCTTGGAAAGTGTATGTATCACAAACCCCATTCGATAGCGTGTGTGTGTCACAAACCCTATTGGATAGCACGTGTGTCACAAAACCCAGAGGAGAGCGTGTGTGTTCACAAAACCCACTGGACAGCCTGTGTGTCACAAACACCCATGGACAGTGTGAGTGTCACAAACCCGATTGGATAGCGTGTGTGTCACAAACCACTTTGGACAGTGTGTGTGTCACAAACATCATTGGACAGCCTGTGTGTCACAAGCCCATTGGACAGAGTGTGTGTGTCACAAAACCCACTGGACAGCGTGTGTGTCACGAACCCCATTGGACAGCTTGTGTGTCACAAGCACCATTGGACAGAGAGTGTGTGTCACAAACCCCATTGGAAAGTGTATGTTTCATAAACCCCATTGGAGAGTGTGTTTGTCAGAATCCCCATTGGACAGCGTGTGTGTCACAAACTCCATTGTACAGTGTGCGTGTCTCAAACTCCACTGGACAGTTGTGTGTCACAAACACCCATGGACAATGTGCGTGTCAGAAACCCCATTGGACATCGTGTGGGTCACAAACCCCTTTGGACAGTGTGTGTGTCACAAACCCCATTGGACAGCATGTCTGTGTCACAAACCCTATTGGACAGTGTGTGTGTCACAAAACCCACTGGACAGAGTGTGTGTCACAAACGCCCCTGGACAGTTTGTGTGTCACAAACCCCACTGGACAGCGTGTGTGTCAAAAACACCCATGGACAGTATGCGTGCCACAAATGCCATTTGACAGTGTGTGTGTCACAAACCGCACTTGACAGCGTCTGTTTCACAAACTCCCATGGACAGTGTGCGTGCCACAAACCCCGTTGTACATCGTGTGTGTCACAAACCCTTTTGGACAGTGTGCGTGTCACAAACCCCAATGGATATCGTGTGTGTCACAATCCTCTTCAAACAATGTGTGTGTCACAAACCCCATTGGTCAGCGTAGGTGTGTCACAATCCCCAATGGACAGTGTGTGTGTCACAAACCCCATCAGACAAGGGTGTGTCACGAACCCCATTGGACATCGTGTGTGCCACAAACCCCATTGGACAGCGTGTGTGTGTCACAATACAAATTGGACAGTGTGTGTGTCACAAACACAAGTGGACAGCGTGTGTGTCAAAATGCCATTGGACAGTGTGTGTGTCACAAAACCCTCTGGACAGCGTGTGTGTCACGAACCCCATTGGACAGCGTGTGTGTCACAAGCACCATTGGACAGAGTGTGTGTGTCACAAACCCCATTGGAAAGTGTATGTTTCACAAATCCCATTGGATAGCGTGTGTCTGTCAGAAACCCTTTTGGACAGTGTGTGTGTTACAAAACCCACTGGATACCGTGTGTGTTCACAAACCCCATTGGACACCGTGTTTGTCACAATCCCCATTGTACAGCGTGTGTGTCACAAACGCAATTGGACAGCTTGTGTTTGTAACAATAAACATTGGACAGTGTGTGTGTCACAAACCCCGTTGTACAGTGTGTGTGTCACAAACCGCACTTGACACCGTGTGTGTCACAAACTCCCATGGACAGTGTGCGTCTCACAAACCCCATTGTACATCGTGTGTGTCACAAACCCTTTTGGACAGTGTGCGTGTCACAAAACACAATGGATATTGTTTGTGTCACAAACCTCTTCGGACAATGTGTGTGTCACAAACCCCATTGGTCAGCGTATGTGTGTCACAGTCCCCATTGGACAGTGTGTGTGTCACAAACCCAATGGGAAAAGGGTGTGTCACGAACCCCATTGGACAGCGTGTGTGTCACAAAACCCACTGGAGAGCGTGTGTGTCACAAACCCCCATGGACAGTGTGTGTGTCACAAACCCCAGTGGACAGCGTGTGTGTCAAAACCCCATTGGACAGTGTGTGTGTCACAAAACCCACTGGACAGCTTGTGTGTCACAAACACCCTTGGACAGCGTGTGTGTCACAAGCACCATTGGACAGAGAGTGTGTGTCACAAACCCCATTGGAAAGTGTATGTTTCACAAACCCCACTGGACAGCGTGTGTGTGTCACAATCCCCTTTGGACAGTGTGTCTATGACAAACCCCATGGGACAACGTGTGTGTGTCTCAAACCCCATTTTAAAGTGTGAGTGTCACAAACCCCATTTGATAGTGTGTGTGAGTCACAAACCCTATTGGACAGTGTGTAGTTCACAATCCCCATTGGACAGCGTCTGTGTCACAATCCCCATTGGACAGCGTGTGGGTCACAAACCCCATTGGACAGTGAGTGTATCACAAACCCCATTGGACAGCGTGTGTGTTACAAACCCCAGTGGACAGCGTGTGTGTCAAAACCCCATTGGACAGTGTGTGTGTCACAAACACCCCTGGACAGTGTGTGTGTCACAATCCCCAGTGGACAGCGTGTGTGTCAAATCCCCTTTGGACAGCGTGTATTTCACAAAACCCACCGGATAGCGTGTGTGTCACAAACCCCTTTGGACAGTGTGTATGTACGCAAACCCCATTGGACAGCGTGTGTGTGTCACAATCATCATTGGACAGTGTGTGAGTCACAAACATCATTGGACAGCGTGTGTGTCACAAGACCATTGGACAGAGTGTGTGTGTCACAAGCACCATTGGACAGAGTGTGTGTGTCACAAACCCCATTGGAAAGTGTATTTGTCACAAACCCCATTGGATTGCGTGTGTGTGTCACTGGCCCTATTGGACAGTGTGTGTGTCACAAAATCCACTTTACAGCCTGTGTGTTCACAAACCCAATTGGAAAGCATGTTTTTCACAAGACCCATTGGACACAGTGCGTGTGTCAAAAAGCCCATTGGACAGACTGTTTCTCACAATCCCCATTGGACAGCGTCTGTGTCAAAACCACCATTGGACAGCGTGTGTGTGTAACAATACCCATTGGACAGTGTGTGTGTCACAAACCCCATTGGACAGTGTGTGTGTCATAAACGCCATTTGGCAGCGTGTGTGTTGCACAATCCCCATTGGACAGTGTGCGTGTGTTACAAATCCCATTGGTCAGTGTGTGTGCCATAAACCCAATTGGACAGCGTGTGTGTGTCACAAACCCCATTAGAAAGTGTGCGTGCAACAAACCCCATTGGAAAGTGTTTGTGTCACAAACACCATTGGACAGCGTGTGTGTGTCACAATCCCCATTGGACAGTGTGTGTGTCACAAAACCGATTGGATAGCGTTTGTTTCACTAACCCCATTAGAAAGAGTGTGTGTCACAAACCCCATTGGATAGCGTGTGTGATGTCACAAACCCTATTGGACAGTGGGTCTGTGACAAACCCCACTGGACAGAGTCTGTGTCACGAACCCCATTGGACAGCTTGTGTGTCACAAGACCTATTGGACAGAGAGTGTGTGTCACAAACGCCATTGGACAGCGTGTGTGTCACAATACCCATTGGACACCGTGTGTGTCACAATCCCCATTGGACAGTGTGTGTGTCACAAAACCCATTGGATAGCGTGTGTGTCACGAATCCCATTAGAAAGTGTGTGTATCACACACAACATTGGATGGTGTATGTGTGTCACAAACCCTATTGGACAGCGTGTGTGTCATAAACCCCATTGGATACCGTGTGTGTGTCACAAACCCCATTATAAAGTGTGCGTGTCACAAACCCCATTAGAAAGTGTGCGTGTCACAAACCCCTTTGGAAAGTGTGTGTGTCAAAAACCCGATTAGAAAGTGTGCGTGTCACAAACGCGGTTGGAAAGTGTGTGTTTCACAAACACCATTGGACAGCGTGTGTGTGTCACAATCCCCATTGGATAGTGTATGTGTGTCACAAACCCTATTGGACAGCGTGTGTGTCATAAACCCCATTGGATACAGTGTGTGTGTCACAAACCCCATTATAAAGTGTGCGTGTCACAAACCCCATTGGACAGCGTGTGTGTCACAAACACCATTGGACAGAGTTTGTGTTTAACAATACCCATTGGACAGAGTGTGTGTCACAAACCCCATTGGACAGCGTGTGTGTCACAAACTCCACTGGACAGAGTGTATGTGTCACAAACCCCATTGGAGAGCGTGTGTATCACAATCCCCATTGGACAGCGTGTGTGTCACAAACCCCATGAGACAGCGTGTGTGTGTCACATACGCCATTGAAAAGTGTGTGTCACAAACCCAATTGGATAGCATGTGTGTGTCAAAAACCCCATTGGACAGCGTTTGTGTCACAAACACAATTGGACAGCGTGTGTGTGTCACAAAACCCCATTGTACAGAGAGTGTGTCACAAACCCCCGTGGACACTGTGTGTGTCACGAATGCCATTGGACAGTGTGTGTGTCACAAACCCCCCTGGACAGTGTGTGTGTTACAATTCCCAGTGGACAGCGTGTGTGTCAAAACCCCATTGGACAGTGAGTGTGTCACAAAACCCTTTGGACAGCGTGTGTGTCACAAACCCCATTGGAGAGCGTCTGTGTCACAAACCCCTTTGGACAGTGTGTGTGTCACAAACCCCATTGGACAGCGTGTGTAGTCATAAACCCCATTGGACAGTGTGTGTGTGTCACAATCCCCATTGGACAGTGTGTGTGTGTCAAAAACCCCATTGGACAGCATGTGTGTGTCACAAACCCCATTGGACAGCGTGTGTGTGTCACAAGCCCCCTGGTCGTTGTGTGTGTCACAAACCACATTGGACAGCATGTGTGTGTCAAAAAACCCATTAGAAAGTATTTGTGTCACAAGCCCCTTTGGATAGCATGTGTACGTCATAAACCCTATTAGACATTGTGTATGTCACAATCCCCATTGGACAGCGTCGATGTAACAAACCCCACTGGACAGCGTGTGTGTCACAAACCCCTTGGATAGCGTGTGTGTGTCACAAACCCTGTGGGACAATGTGTGTGTCACAAACCCCATTGTACAGCGTGTGTGTCACAAACCCCATTGTACAGCGTGTTTGTCACAATCCCCATTGTACAGCGTGTGTGTCACAAACCCCATTGGACAGATTGTGTGTGTCAAAAAAACCATTGGACAGCATGCGTGTCACAAATACCATTGGACAGCGTGTGTGTGTCACAATCCCCATTGCACAGCGTGCGTGTCACAAAACACATTTGACAGCGTGTGTGTCACAATCCCCATTGGACCGATTGTGTGTGTCACAAACTTCATTGGGCAGCGAGTGTGTCACAAACCTCTTTGGACAGTGTGTGTGTCACAAACCCCTTTGGACAGAGTTTGTGTGTCACAATCCACATTGGAAAGTGTGTGTATCACAAACACCATGGGACAGCGTGTGTGTCACACACCCCATTGGACAGAGTGTGTGTGTCACAAACCCCATTTGAAAACGTATGTGTTACAATCCCCATTGGAGAGCCTGTGTGTCACAAACCCTATTGGACAGCGTTTGTGTCACAAGACCCATTGGACAGAGTGTGTGTGTCACAAACCCCATTGGAAAGTGTATGTGTCACAAACCCCATTAGAAAGTGTGTGTGTCGCAAACCCCATTGGATAGCATGTGTGTGTCACAAACACCATTGGACAGTGTGTGTGTCACAAACGCCATTGGACAGTGTGTGTGTGTCACAATCCCCATTGGAGAGTGTGTGTGTCACAATCCCCATTGGACAGTGTGTGTGTCACAAAACCCATTGGACAGTGTGTGTGTCACAAACCCCATTAGAAATTGTGCGTGTCACAAACCCCATTGCATAGCGTGTGTGTGTCACAAACCCCATTAGACAGTGTGTGTGACAAACCCTGTTCGACATCGTGAGTGTCACAAAACCCATTGTACAGTCTGTGTGTCAGAAACCCCCCTTTAAAGTGTGTGTCTCACAGTCCCCATTGGACAGCGTGTGTGTGTCACAAACCCCACTGGACAGCGTGTCTGTCACAATCCCCTTTGGACAGAGTGTGTGTGTCACAAACCCCACTGGACTGCGTGTGTGTCACGAACACCATTGGACAGCGTGTGTGTCACAAACACCTCAGGACAGTGTGTTTGTCACATACCCCATTGGAAAATGTGTGTGTGATAAACCCCATTGGATAAGTGTGTGTGTCACAAACCCTAGTGGTCAGTGTGTGTGTCACAAACCCCACTATACAGCATGTGTGTCACGAACCACATTCGACATCGTGTGTGTCACAAACCCCATTGGACAGTGTGCGTGTCAGAAACCCCCCTGTACATTGTGTGTCTCGCAATCCCCTTTGGACAGAATGTGTGTCACAAACCCTATTGGACAGTGTCTGTGTCACAATCCCCACTGGACAGCATGTGTGTCAGGAACCCCATTCGACATCGTTTCTGTCACAAACCCCTTTGGACAGTGTGTGTGTCACAAACCCCATTGGACAGCGTGTGTGTCACAATCCCATTTGAACACTTTGTCTGTGACAAACCCCATTGGAAAGTGTATGTGTCACAAACCCCACTGGACAGCATTTGTGTCACGAACCCCGTTGGACAGCGTGTTGACATAAGGCCCATTTGACAGTGTGTGTGTGTCGCAAACACCATTGGACAGCGTTTGTGTGTCATAAACCCCTTTGGACAGCAAGTGTGTCACAATCCCCATTGGACAGCGTGTGTGTCACAAAACCCGTTGGACTGCGTGTGTGTGTCACAATTCCCATTAGAGAGAGTGTGTGACAAACCCCCCTGTACAGTGTCTGTGTCACAATCCCCATTGGACAGCGTCTGTGTCACAAGCCCCATTGGACTGCGTGTGTGTGTCACAAACCCCATTAGACAGTGTTTGTGACAAACCCTATTCGACATCGTGAGTGTCACAAAACCCATTGTACAGTCTGTGTGTCAGAAACCCCCCTTTAAAGTGTGTGTCTCACAGTCCCCATTGGACAGCGTGTGTGTGTCACAAACCCCACTGGACAGCGTGTCTGTCACAATCCCCTTTGGACAGAGTGTGTGTGTCACAAACCCCACTGGACTGCGTGTGTGTCACGAACACCATTGGACAGCGTGTGTGTCACAAACACCTCAGGACAGTGTGTTTGTCACATACCCCATTGGAAAGTGTGTGTGTGATAAATCCCATTGGATAGAGTGTGTGTGTCACAAACCCTAGTGGTCAGTGTGTGTGTCACAAACCCCACTATACAGCATGTGTGTCACGAACCACATTCGACATCGTGTGTGTCACAAACCCCATTGGACAGTGTGTGTGTCAGAAACCCCCCTGTACATTGTGTGTCTCGCAATCCCCTTTGGACAGAGTGTGTGTCACAAACCCTATTGGACAGTGTCTGTGTCACAATCCTCACTGGACAGCATGTGTGTCAGGAACCCCATTCGACATCGTTTCTGTCACAAACCCCTTTGGAAAATGTGTGTGTCACAAACCCCATTGGACAGCGTGTGTGTCACAATCCCATTTGGACACTTTGTCTGTGACAAACCCCATTGGAAAGTGTATGTGTCACAAACCCCACTGGACAGCATTTGTATCACGAACCCCGTTGGACAGCGTGTTGACATAAGGCCCATTTGACAGTGTGTGTGTGTCGCAAACACCATTGGACAGCGTTTGTGTGTCATAAACCCCTTTGGACAGCAAGTGTGTCACAATCCCCATTGGACAGCGTGTGTGTCACAAAACCCGTTGGACTGCGTGTGTGTGTCACAATTCCCATTAGAGAGAGTGTGTGACAAACCCCCCTGTACAGTATGTGTGTCACAATCCCTTTTGGAAAGTTTGTGTGTCACAAACCCTATTGGACAGTGTGTGTGTCACAAACCCCACAGGACAGCATGTGTGTCACGAACCCCATTCAACATCGTGTGTGTCACAAACCCCTTTGAACAGCATGTGTGTCACAAACACCCCTGGAGAGTTTCTGTTTAAAAATTTCATTGTACAGCGTGAGTGTAAAAACCCCATTGGACAGTGTGTGTGTCACAAAACCCACTGGACAGTGTGTGTGTCACAATCCTTCTTAGACAGAGTGTGTGTGACAAACCCCCCTGTACAGTGTGTGTGTCACAATCCCCATTGGACAGTGTGTGTGTCACAAACCATATTGGAGAGTGTGTGTGTTACAAACCCCACTAGACTGCGTGTGTGTCATGTCCCCCATTGGACAGTGTGTGTGTCACAATCCCCTTTAAACAGAGTGTGTGTGTCACAAACCCCACTGCAATGCGTGTGTGTCACAAAGCCCATTGGAAAGTCTGTGTTTCACAAACCACATTGTACAGCATGTGTGTCACAATCCCCTCTGGAAAGAGTGTGTGTGTCACAAACCCCTTTGGACAGTGTGTGTGTCAAAAAACGCACTGGACATCGTGTGTGTCACAAGCCCCATTGGACTGCCTATGTGTCACAAACACCCCTGGAGTGTCTCTGTGTAACAAATTCAATTGTACAGTGTGTGTGTCACAAACTCACCTGCACAGTGTGTGTGTCACAAACCCCATTGGACAGTGTGTGTGTCACAAACCCCATTGTAGAGTCTGAGTGTCACAAAACCCATTGGACTGAGTGTGTATCACAATCCCCATTAGACAGAGTGTGTGTGACAAACCCCCCTGTACAGTGTGTGTGTCACAATCCCCATTGGACAGTGTGTGTGTCACAAACCCTATTGGAGAGTTTGTGTGTCACAAACCCTACTGGACTGCATGTGTGTCACGAATCCCATTGGAAAGTCTGTGTGTTCACAAACACCGTTGGACAGAGTGTTTGTGTCACAGTCCCCATTGGACAGTTTGTGCGTGACAAACCCCTTTGGAAAGTGTGTGTGTCATAAACCCCATTGGATAGCGTGTGTGTATCACAAACCCTAGTGGAGAGTGTATGTGTCACAAACCCCACTGGACAGCGTGTGTGTGATGAACCCCATTCGACAGCGTGTGTGTCACAATCCCCATTGGACAGCGTGTGTGTCACAAAACCCGTTGGACTGCGTGTGTGTGTCACAATTCCCATTAGAGAGAGTGTGTGACAAACCCCCCTGTACAGTGTCTGTGTCACAATCCCCATTGGACAGCGTCTGTGTCACAAGCCCCATTGGACTGCGTGTGTGTGTCACAAACCCCATTAGACAGTGTTTGTGACAAACCCTATTCGACATCGTGAGTGTCACAAAACCCATTGTACAGTCTGTGTGTCAGAAACCCCCCTTTAAAGTGTGTGTCTCACAGTCCCCATTGGACAGCGTGTGTGTGTCACAAACCCCACTGGACAGCGTGTCTGTCACAATCCCCTTTGGACAGAGTGTGTGTGTCACAAACCCCACTGGACTGCGTGTGTGTCACGAACACCATTGGACAGCGTGTGTGTCACAAACACCTCAGGACAGTGTGTTTGTCACATACCCCATTGGAAAGTGTGTGTGTGATAAATCCCATTGGATAGAGTGTGTGTGTCACAAACCCTAGTGGTCAGTGTGTGTGTCACAAACCCCACTATACAGCATGTGTGTCACGAACCACATTCGACATCGTGTGTGTCACAAACCCCATTGGACAGTGTGTGTGTCAGAAACCCCCCTGTACATTGTGTGTCTCGCAATCCCCTTTGGACAGAGTGTGTGTCACAAACCCTATTGGACAGTGTCTGTGTCACAATCCTCACTGGACAGCATGTGTGTCAGGAACCCCATTCGACATCGTTTCTGTCACAAACCCCTTTGGAAAATGTGTGTGTCACAAACCCCATTGGACAGCGTGTGTGTCACAATCCCATTTGGACACTTTGTCTGTGACAAACCCCATTGGAAAGTGTATGTGTCACAAACCCCACTGGACAGCATTTGTATCACGAACCCCGTTGGACAGCGTGTTGACATAAGGCCCATTTGACAGTGTGTGTGTGTCGCAAACACCATTGGACAGCGTTTGTGTGTCATAAACCCCTTTGGACAGCAAGTGTGTCACAATCCCCATTGGACAGCGTGTGTGTCACAAAACCCGTTGGACTGCGTGTGTGTGTCACAATTCCCATTAGAGAGAGTGTGTGACAAACCCCCCTGTACAGTATGTGTGTCACAATCCCTTTTGGAAAGTTTGTGTGTCACAAACCCTATTGGACAGTGTGTGTGTCACAAACCCCACAGGACAGCATGTGTGTCACGAACCCCATTCAACATCGTGTGTGTCACAAACCCCTTTGAACAGCATGTGTGTCACAAACACCCCTGGAGAGTTTCTGTTTAAAAATTTCATTGTACAGCGTGAGTGTAAAAACCCCATTGGACAGTGTGTGTGTCACAAAACCCACTGGACAGTGTGTGTGTCACAATCCTTCTTAGACAGAGTGTGTGTGACAAACCCTCCTGTACAGTGTGTGTGTCACAATCCCCATTGGACAGTGTGTGTGTCACAAACCATATTGGAGAGTGTGTGTGTTACAAACCCCACTAGACTGCGTGTGTGTCATGTCCCCCATTGGACAGTGTGTGTGTCACAATCCCCTTTAAACAGAGTGTGTGTGTCACAAACCCCACTGCAATGCGTGTGTGTCACAAAGCCCATTGGAAAGTCTGTGTTTCACAAACCACATTGTACAGCATGTGTGTCACAATCCCCTCTGGAAAGAGTGTGTGTGTCACAAACCCCTTTGGACAG
Source organism: Columba guinea (assembly GCA_032206185.1). Lineage (NCBI taxonomy): Eukaryota > Metazoa > Chordata > Aves > Columbiformes > Columbidae > Columba > Columba guinea. The sequence continues at coordinate 2,580,225 of JAVLUU010000041.1, read as the reverse complement.
TGTGTGTGTCAAAAAACGCACTGGACATCGTGTGTGTCACAAGCCCCATTGGACTGCCTATGTGTCACAAACACCCCTGGAGTGTCTCTGTGTAACAAATTCAATTGTACAGTGTGTGTGTCACAAACTCACCTGCACAGTGTGTGTGTCACAAACCCCATTGGACAGTGTGTGTGTCACAAACCCCATTGTAGAGTCTGAGTGTCACAAAACCCATTGGACTGAGTGTGTATCACAATCCCCATTAGACAGAGTGTGTGTGACAAACCCCCCTGTACAGTGTGTGTGTCACAATCCCCATTGGACAGTGTGTGTGTCACAAACCCTATTGGAGAGTTTGTGTGTCACAAACCCTACTGGACTGCATGTGTGTCACGAATCCCATTGGAAAGTCTGTGTGTTCACAAACACCGTTGGACAGAGTGTTTGTGTCACAGTCCCCATTGGACAGTTTGTGCGTGACAAACCCCTTTGGAAAGTGTGTGTGTCATAAACCCCATTGGATAGCGTGTGTGTATCACAAACCCTAGTGGAGAGTGTATGTGTCACAAACCCCACTGGACAGCGTGTGTGTGATGAACCCCATTCGACAGCGTGTGTGTCACAAACCCCATTGGACAGTGTGTGTGTCACAAACACCCCTGTACAGTGTGTGTCTCACAATCCCCATTGAACAGTGTGTGTGTCACGAACCCAATTGGACAGCGTGTGTGTGTCACAAATCCCACTGTACAGTTTGTGTGTCACAAACCCCATTGGACAGCGTGTCAGTCACAAACCCCATTGGACAGTGTATGTGTCACAAACCCTGTTGGACAGCGTAGTGTGTCACAATACCCGTTGGACAGTGTGTGTGTCACAAACACCCTGGAGAGTCTCTGTGTAACAAACCCCCCCATGCAGTGTGTGTGTCACAATCCCCATTGGACAGCGTGTGTGTCACAAACCCCATTGGACAGAGTGTGTGTTGCAAAACCCTTTTGACAGCTTGTGTGTCACAAACACCATTGGACAGCGTGTGTGTGTGACAAACCCCTTTGTACAGTGTGTATGTCACAAACCCCTTTGGAAAGCGTGTGTGACACAAACCCCACTGAACAGCATGTGTGTCACAAACCCCATTGGATAGCGTGTGTGTGTCACAACCCCATTGGACAGTGTGTGTGTCAGAAAACCCACTGGACAGCGTGTGTGTCACAAAACCCATTGGACAGAGTGTGTGTGTCACAAACCTAATTGGAATATGTGTGTGTCACAAACCCCACTGGACAGCGTCTGTGTCACAAGCCCCATTGGACAGCATGTGTGTCACAAACCCCATTGGACAGTGTGTGTGTCACAGACCGCATTGGACAGAGTGTGTGTATCACAATACCCGTTGGACAGAGTGTGTGTCACAAACCCCTCTGGACAGCGTGTTTGTCACAAACCCCATTGGACAGTGTGTGTGTCACAAACCCTATTGGAGAGAGTATGTGTCACAAACCCCAATGAACTGCGTGTGTGTCATGAACCCCATTGGACAGCGTGTGTGTCACAATCCCCTTTGGACAGCGTGTGTGTCACAATCCCCTTTAAACAAAGTGTGTGTGTCACAAACCCCACTGCAATGCGTGTGTGTCACGAACCCCATTGGACAGCGTGTGTGTCACAAACCCCATTTGACAGGAAATGTGTCACAATCCCCACTGGAACTAGTGTGTGTGTCACAAACCCCTTTGGACAGTGTGTCTGTCACAAACCACCCTGTACAGTCTGTGTGTCACAAACCCCCCTGGACAGCGTGTCTGTCACAAACACTCCTGAAGGGTCTCTGTGTAACAAATTCAACTGCACAGCGTGTGTGTCACAAACCCCATTGCACAGCGTCCGTGTCACAAACCCCATTGCACAGTGTGTGTGTCACAAACCCCATTGGACAGCGTCCGTGTCACAAACCCCATTGGACAGTGTGTGTGTCACAAACCCCATTGGAAAGTGTGATTGTCACAAACGCCATTGGATAGCCTGTGTGTGTCACAAACCCCACTGGACAGCGTGTGTGTCACAATCCCCATTGGACAGTGTGTGTGTGTCACAAACCCCTTTGGACAGCGTGTGTGTGTCACAATCCCCATTGGACATCGTGTGTCACAAACCCCATTGCACAGAGTGTGTGTCACAATCCCCATTGGACTGTTTGTGTGTCACAAACCCCTCTGGAAACTGTGTGTGCCAAAAAACCCATTGGATAGCATGTGTGTCACAAACCCCATTAGAAAGACTGTGTGTCAAAAACACCATTGGATAGCGTGTGTGATGTCACAAACCCTATTGCACAGCGTGTGTGTCACAAACCCCACTGGACAGCGTGTGTCATGAACCCCATTGGACAGCGTGTGTGCGTCACAAACCCCATTGGACAGTGTTCGTGTGTAACAAACCCCATTATACAGAGTGTGTGTCACAAGCATCATTGGACAGAGTATATGTGTCACAAACCCCATTGGACAGCGTGTGTGTCACAAACCCCACTGGACAGCGTGTGTCATGAACCCCATTGGAGAGCGTGTGTATCTCAAACCACATTGGACAGTGTGTGTGTCACAAACCCCATGGGAACGTGTGTGTGTCACGAACCCCTTTGGACAGTGTGTGTGTCACAAACCCCATTGGATACCGTGTGTGTCTCAAACCGCTTTGGACAGTGTGTGTGTCACAATCCCCATGGGACAGAGTGTGTGTCACAAACACCATTGGATAGCATGTGTGTCACAAACCCCTTTGGAAAATGTGTGTGTCACAAACCCCATTGGACAGCTTGTGTGTCACAAACACCCATGGACAGTGTGCGTGTTCACAAACCCCATTGGACATAGTGTGTGTGTCACAATCCCCATTGGACAGTGTGTGTGTCACAAACCCATGGGACTGAGTCTGTGTCACGAACCCCATTGGACAGCGTCTGTGTCACAAGCGCCATTGGACAGAGTGTGTGTGTCACAAAACCTTTTGGACAGTGTGTGTGTCACAAACCCCCGTGGACACTGTGTGTGTCACGAACGCCATTGGACAGTGTGTGTGTCACAAACCCCATTGGACAGCTTGTGTGTCACAAACACCCATGGACAGTGTGCGTGTTCACAAACCTCATTGGACATAGTGTGTGTGTCACAATCCCCATTGGACAGTGTGTGTGTCAGAAACCCATGGGACTGAGTCTGTGTCACGAACCCCATTGGACAGCGTCTGTGTCACAAGCGCCATTGGACAGAGTGTGTGTGTCACAAAACCTTATGGACAGTGTGTGTGTCACAAACCCCCGTGGACACTGTGTGTGTCACGAACGCCATTGGACAGTGTGTGTGTCACAAACCCCCGTGGACAATGTGTGTGTCACAATCCCCAGTGGACAGCGTGTGTGTCAATACCCCATTGGACGGTGCGTGTGTGACAAAACCCACTAGACAGCGTGTGTGTCACAAACACCCATGGAGAGTGTGAGTATCACAAGCCCCATTGGATAGCGTGTTTGTCACAATCCCCATTGTACAGCGTGTGTGTCACAAACACCATTGGACAGCATGTGTGTGTAACAATACCCATTGGACAGTGTGTGTGTCACAAACCCCATTGTACAGTGTGTGTGTCTCAAACTCCACGGGACAGTTGTGTGTCACAAACACCCATGGACACTGTGCATGTCAGAAACCCCATTGGACATCGTGTGTGTCACAAACCCCTTTGGACAGTGTGTGTGTCACAAACCCCATGGGACAATGTGTGTGTGTCACAAACCCCATTGGAAAGTGTGTGTCACAAACCCCATTGAATAGCGTGTGTGTGTTTCAAAAACCCCATTAGAAAGTATGTTTGTCACAAACCCCATTGGATAGCGTGTGTATGTCACAAACCCCATTATAAAGTGTGCGTGTCACAAACCCCATTTGATAGCGTGTGTGTGTCACAAACCCTATTGGACAGTGTGTAGGTCACAATCCCCATTGGACAGCGTCTGTGTCACAAACCCCATTGGACAGCGTGTGTGTCAAAAACAGCATTGGACAGCATGTCTGTGTCACAAATCCTATTTGACAGTGTGTGTGTCACAAACTCCCATGGACAGTGTGCGTGTCACAAACCCCATTGTACATCGTGTGTGTCACAAACCCTTTTGCACAGTGTGCGTGTCACAAACCCCAATGGATATCGTGTGTGTCACAATCCTCTTCGGACAATGTGTGTGTCACAAACCCCATTGGTCAGCGTATGTGTGTCAAAATCCCCAATGGACAGTGTGTGTGTCACAAACCCCATGGGACAAGGGTGTGTCACGAACCCCATTAGACATCGTGTGTGTCACAAACCCCATTGGACAGCGTGTGTGTTACAAACCCAATGGGACAGAGTGTGTGTCACGAACCCCATTGGACAGCGTGTGTGTTCACAAGCGCCATTGCACACACAGAGTGTGGTGTCACAAACCCCATTGGAAAGTGTATGTGTCACAAACCCCATTGGATAGAGTGTGTGTGTCACAAACCCTATTGGACAGTGTGTGTGTCACAAAACCCACTGGAGAGCGTGTGTGTCACAAACCCCCGTGGACAGTGTGTGTTTCACAAACGCCAGTGGACAGCGTGTGTGTCACAAACACCCATGTACAGTGTGAGTGTCACAAACCCCATTGGATAACGTGTGTGTCACAAACCACTTTGGACAGTGTGTGTGTCACAGACGCCATTGGACAGCGTGCGTGTGTCACAATCCCTATTGGACAGTGTGTGTGTCACAAGCACCATTGGAGAGAGAGTGTGTGTCACAAACCCCATTGTAAAGTGTATGTTTCACAAAACCCATTGTATAGCGTGTGTCTGTCAAAAACCCTTTTGGACAGTGTGTGTGTCACAAAACCCACTGGACACCCTGTGTGTTCACAATCCCCATTGGACAGCGTGTTTGTCACAATCCCCATTGGACAGCGTGTGTGTCACAAATAGCATTGGACAGCGTAAGTGTTTCACAATACCCTTTGGACAGTGTGTCAGTCACAAACCCCATGGGACAACGTGTGTGTGTCACAGTCCCCATTGGACAGCGTGTGTGTCACAAAACCGATTGGATAGCGTGTGTGTCACGAATCTCATTAGATAGTGTGTGTATAACAAACCCCATTGGATAGTGTGTGTGTCACAAACCCCTTTGGACAGTGTGTGTGTCACAAACTCCACTGGACAGAGTGTATGTGTCACAAACCCCATTGGAGAGCCTGTGTATCACTATCCCCCTTGGACAGCGTCTTTGTGTCACAAACGCCATTGAAATGTGTGTGTCACAAACTCAATTGGATAGCATGTGTGTGTCAAAAAACCCATTAGAAAGTATGTGTGTCAAAAACCCCATTGGATAGCGTGTGTGTGCAACAAACCCCATTATAATGTGTACGTGTCACAAACCCCATTGGATAGGGTGTGTGTGTCACAAACCCCATTGGATAGCATGTGTGTGTCACAAACCCTATGGGACAGCGTGTAGGTCACAATCCCCATTGGACAGCGTCTGTGTCGCAAAACCCATTGGACAGCGTTTGTGTCACAAACACAATTGGACAGCGTGTGTGTGTCACAAAACCCCATTGTACAGAGTGTGTGTCACAATCCCCAGTGGACAGCGTGTGTGTCAAAACCCCATTGGACAGTGTGTGTGTCACAAAACCCATTGGACAGCGTCTGTGTCACAAACCCCTTTGGACAGTGTGTGTGTCACAAAACCCATTGGACAGCATGTGTGTGTCACAATCCCCATTGGACAGTGTTCGTGTGTCACAAACCCCATTGGACAGTGTGTGTGTCACAAACCCCTTTGGACAGCATGTGTGTGTCACAAACCCCATTGGACAGCGTGTGTGTCGCAAAAACCCATGGACATTGAGTGTGTCACAAACGCCATTGGAAAGTGTGTGTGTCACAAACCCCATTGGACAGCGTGTGTGTGTCATAATCCCCATTGGACAGTGTCTGTGTCACAAAACTCACTGGACAGAGTGTGTGTCATTAACCCCATTGGACAGCGTGTGTGTCACAAAACCCATTGGATAGCGTGGGTTTTACAAACCCCATTACAAAGAGTGTGTGTCACAAACCCCATTGGATAGCGTGTGTAATGTCACAAACCCTATGGGACAGTGTGTGTGTCACGAACCCCACTGGACAGCGTGTGTGTCACAAACCCCATTGGACAACGTGTCTGTCAAAATACCCATTGGACAACGTGAGGGTCACAAACACCATTGGACAGCGTGTGTGTGTCACAATACCCATTGGACAGTGTGTGTGTCACAAACCCCATTGGAGAGCGTGTGTGTGTCACAATCCCCATTGTGCAGTGTGTGTGTCACAAACACCATTGGACAGCATGTGTGTCACAAGCCCATTGGACAGAGTGTGCGTGTCACAAAACACATTGGACAGGGTGTGAGTCACAAACGCCGTTGGACACCGTGTGTGTGTCACAAACTCCATTAAAAAGTGCGCGTGTTCACAAACGCCATTGGATAGCGTGTGTGTGTCACAAACCCTATTGGACAGTGTGTATGACACAATCCCCATTGGACAGCGTCTTTGTCACAAACTCAATGGGACAGAGTGTGTGTCACAAAACCCACTGGACAGCGTGTGTGTGTCAAAAAACCCACTGGACAGCGTGTGTGTCACAAGCTCCATTGGACAGAGTGTGGTTTCACAAACCCCATTGGAAAGTGTATGTGTCACAAACCCCGGTGGACAGCGTGTGTGTCACAATCCCTATTGGACACTGTGTGTGTCACAAAACCCACTGGACAGCGTGTGTGTCAAGAACCCCATTGGACAGCATGTGTGTCACAAGCACCGTTGGACAGAGTGTGGTGTCACAATCCCCGTTGGACAATGCGTGTGTGTGTCACAAAACCCATTGGATAGCGTGTGTGTAACAAACCCCCGTGGACACTGTGTGTGTCACGAAATCCATTGGACAGTGTGTGTGTCAAAAACCCCCGTGGACACTGTGTGTGTCACAATCCCCAGTGGACAGCGTGTGTGTCAAAACCCCATTGGACTGTGTGTGTGTGACAAAACCCACTGAAAAGTGTGTGTGTCACAAGCACCATTGGACAGAGTGTGTGCGCCACAAACCCCATTGGAAAGTGTATGTGTCACAAAACCCATTGGATAGCGTGTGTGTTCACAAAACCCATTGGACAGCGTGGTTTTCACAAGACCCATTGTACAGAGTGTGTCTGTCACAAAGCCCATTGGACAGAGTGTGTGTCACAATACCCATTGGACACCGTGTGGGTCACAAACCCCATTGGACAGCGTGTTTGTCACAATCCCCATTGGACAGCGTGTGTGTCACAAGCACCATTGGAAACAGTGTGTGTGTCACGAACCCCATTGGAAAGTGTATGTGTCACAAACCCCATTGGGCAGCGTGTGTGTGTCACAATACTTATTGGACAACGTTTGTGTAACAAACCCCATTGGACAGCGTGTGTGTAACAAACCTCTTTGGACAGCGTGTGTGCGTCACAATACCCATTGGACAGTGTGTGTGTCACAAACCCCATTGGACAGAGTTTGTGTCACAAACCCCATTGGACAGCGTGTGTGTGTCACAAACCTCCTGGTCAGTGTGTGTGTCACAAACCCCATTGGACAGCATGTGTGTGTCACAATCCCCATTGGACAGTGTGTGTGTCACAAACATCATTGGACAGCGTGTGTGACTCACAAGCCCATTGGACAGAGTGTTTGTGTCACAAAATCCACTATACAGCATGTGTGTCATGAACCCCATTGGACAGCGTGTGTTTCACAAACACCATTGCACAGCGCGTGTGACACAAGCCTATTGGACAGAGTGCGTGTGTCACAAAACCCAATGCACAGTGTGTGTGTCACGAATCCCATTGGACAGCGTGTGTGTCACAAGCACCATTGGACAGAGTGTGTGTGTCACAAACCCCATTGGAAAGTGTATGTGTCACAAACCCGATTGGATAGCGTGTGTGTGTCGCAAACACTATTGGGCAGTGTGTGTGTCACAAAACCCACTGGACAGTGTGTGTGTCACAAACCCCATTGGACAGCGTTTGTGTCACAAATCGCATTGGACAGCGTTTGTATCAAAAGCCACATTCGACAGAGTATATGTGTCACAAACCCCATTGGACACATCTGTGTCACAATAGCCATTGGTCAGAGTGTTGTCACAAACCCGATAGGACAGTGTGTGTGTCACAAACCCCATTTGACAGACTTTGTGTGACAAACCCCATTGGACAGCGTGCGTGTCATAAATCCCTTTGGAAAGTGTATGTGTCACAAACCGCATTGGGTAGCGTGTGTGTGTCACAAACCCCATTGGACAGCGTGTGTATCACAAGCCTATTGGACAGAGTGTTTGTGTCACAATACCCATTTGAAAGTGTGTGTGTCAGAAACCTGTTTCGAGAGAGTTTGTGTCACAAACCCCATTGGACAGCGTGTTTGTCACAAGCCCATTGGACAGAGTATGTGTGTCACAAAACCCACTGTACAGCGTGTTTATCATAATCCCCATTGGACAGCGTGTGTGTCACAAACCCCACTGGGCAGAGTGAGTGTGACAAACCCCATTGGACAGCGTGTGTGTGACAAACCCCATTGGACAGTGTATGTGTCCCAAACCCCATTGGTAAGCAAGTGTAACACAAGCACCATTGGACAGAGTGTGTGTGTCACAAAACCCATTGGACAGTGTGCATGTCACAAACGCCATTTTACATCGTGTGTGTCACAAACCCGATTGGACATCGTGTGTGTCACAGTCACCCATGGACAGTGTGCGTGTCGCAAACCACATTGGACATCGTGTGTGTCACAAACCTCTTCGGACAATGTGTGTGTCACAAACGCCATTGAACAGCGTGTGTGTCACATTCCGCATTGGACATTGTGTGTGTCACTAACGCCATGGGACAGAGTGTGTGTCATGAACCCAGTTGGTCAGAGTGTGTGTCACAAATCCCATTAAAAACTTTGCGTGTCACAAACCCCATTGGAAAGTGTGTGTGTCACAAACACCATTAGTCAGCGTGTGTGTTTCACAATCCCCATTGGACAGTGTGTGTGTCAAAACCCCATTGGACAGTGTGTGTGTTGCAAAGCCCACTGGACAGCGTGTGTGTCACAAACACCCATGGACAGTGTGAGTGTCACAAGCCCCATTGGATAGCGTATGTGTCACAAACCCCTTTGGACAGTGTGTGTGTCACAAGCACCAGTGGACAGAGTGTGTGTGTCACAAACCCCATTGGAAAGTGTATGTGTCACAAACGCCACTGGACAACGTGTGTGCCACAATACTCATTGGACAGCGTGTGTGTCACAAACCCCATTGGACAGTGTGTGTGTGTCACAATACCCATTGGGCAGTGTGTGTGTCACAAGCCCCATTGGAGAGAGTTTGTCTCACCAACCCCCGTGGACACTGTGTGTGTCACAAACCCCATTGGACAGTGGGTGTGTCACAAACTCCACTGGACAGCGTGTGTGTCACAAACACCCATAAACAGTGTGCGTGTCACAAATCCTATTGGGCAGCGTGTGTGTGTCACAATCCCCATTGGATAGTGTGTGTGTCACAAACCCCATTGGATAGCGTGTGTGTGTCACTGGCCCTATTGGACAGTGTGTGTGTCACAAATACCATTGGACAGCATGTGTGTGTAACAATACCCATTGGACAGCTTGTGTGTGTCACAAACCCCATTGGACAGTGTGTGTGTCACAAACCCAATTGGATAGCGTGTGTGTAACAAATACCCATGGACAATATGCTTGTCACAAACCCCTTTGGACAGCGTCTGTGTCACAAACCCCCGAGGACAATGTGAGTGTCACAAACCCCACTTGACAGCGTGTGTGTCACAAACACCCATGGACATTGTGAGTGTCACAAACGCCATTAGACATCGTGTGTGTCAAAAACCCCTTTGGAAAGTGTGTGTCTCACAAGCGCCATTGGACAGAGTGTGTGTGTCACAAACCCCATTGGAAAGTGTATGTGTAACAAAACCCATTAGAAAGTATGCGTGTCACAAACCCCATTGGAAAGTGTGTGTGTCACAAACACCATTGGACAGCTTGTGCGTGTCACAATCACCATTAGACAGTGTGTGTGTCACAAAACCCATTGGATAGCGTGTGTGATGTCACAAAACCTATTGGACAGTGTGTGTATCGCAAACACCATTGGAGAGCGTGTGTGTGTCACAATACCCATTAGACAGCTTGTGTGTCCCAAGACCTATTGGACAGATTGTGTGTGTCACAAACCCCATTGGAAATCGTGTGTGTCACAATACCCATTGGACACCTTGTGGGTCACAAACCCCATTGGACATCGTGTGTGTCACAATCCCCATTGGACTCCGTGTGGGTCGCAAACCCCATTGGACAGCGTGTGTGTCACAAACCTCTTCGGATAATGTGTGTGTCACAAACCCCATTGGACAGCGTGTGTGTCACATTCCGCATTGGACAGTGTGTGTGTCACAAACCCCATTGGACAGCGTGTGAGTCACAAACGCCGTTGGACAGAGTGTGTGTGTCACAAACCCCATTGGAAAGTGTATGTGTCACAAACCCCATTGGATAGCCTGTGTGTCTCACAAACCCTCCTGGTAAAGTGTGTGTGTCACAAAACCCATTGAACAGCATGCGTGTCACAAACACTATTGGACAGTCTGTGTGTAACAAACCCAATTGGTCAGCGTGTGTGTCACAAACCCCATTGGATAGCGTGTGTGTGTTACAAACCCCATTGGAAAGAGTGTGTGTCACAAACACCATTGGACAGCGTGTGTGTGTCACAAACCTCTTTTGAAAGAGTGTGTGTCACAAATCCCATTGGATAATGTGTGTGATGTCACAAACCCTATTGGACAGTGTGTGTGTCACAAACCCCATTGAACAGCATGTGTGTGTTTCACAATCCCCATTGGACTGTGTGTGTGTCACAAACCCCATGGGACTAAGTGTGTGTCACGAACGTCATTCGACAGCGTGTGTGTCACAAGCGCCATTGGACAGAGTGTGTGTGTCACTAACCCCATTGGAAAGTGTATGTGTCACAAACCCCATTGGACAGTGTGTGTGTCACAAAACCCATTGGATAGAGTGTGTGTGTCACAAACCCTATTGCACAGAGTGTAGGTCACAATCCCCATTGGACAGAGTCTGTGTCACAAACCCCATTGGACAGCGTGTGTGTCACAAACACCATTGGACAGCGTGTGTGTGTGACAATCCCCATTGGACATTGTGTGTCCGTCACAAAACCCATTGGATAGCGTGTGTGTCACAAACCCCCGTGGACAATGTGTGTGTCACGAACGCCATTGGACAGTGTGTGTGTCAAAAACCCCCCTGGACAGTGTGTGTTTCACAATCCCCAGTGGACAGCGTGTGTGTCAAAACCCCATTGGACTGTGTGTGTGTGACAATACCCACTGGACAGGGTGTGTGTCACAAACATCATTGGACAGCGTGTGTGTCACAAACCCCATCAGAAAGAGTGTGTGTCACAAACCCCATTGGTAGCCTGTGTGATTTCACAAACCCTATTGGACACTGTGTGTGTCACAAACCCCACTGGACAGCGTGTGTGTCACGAATCCCATTGGACAGGTGTGTGTCACAAACACCACTGGACAGCGTGTGTGTCACAAACCCTATTGGACAGTGTGTGTGTCATAAACCCCATTGGAGAGCGTGTGTGTCACAAACCTCATTGGACAGCGTTTGTGTCACAAACCTCATTGGACAGTGTGTGTGTGTCACAAACACAATTGGACAGAGTTTGTGTCACCAACCGCAGTGGACACTGTGCGTGTCACAAACAACATTGGACAGTGTGTGTGTCACAAACTCCACTGGACAGTGTGTGTGTCACAAACACCCATGGAAAGTGTGCGTGTCAGAAATCCCATTGGACATCATGTGTGTCACAAACCCCTTTGGACATTGTGTGTGTCACAATCACCATTGGATAGAGTGTGTGTGTCACAAACCCTCCTGGTCAGTGTGTGTGACACAAAACCCATTGGACAGAATGCGTGTCACAAACATCATTGGACAGCGTGTGTGTAAAATACCCCATTGGACAGCGTGTGTGTGTCACAAAACCCATTGGAAAGTTTGTGTCATAAACCCCTTTGGATAGCATGTGTGTGTCACAAACCCTATTGGACAGTAAGTATGTCACAATCCCCGTTGGATAGCGTGTGTGTGTCACAAACCCTATTGGATAGCGTGTAGGTCACAATCCCCATTGGACAGCGTCTGTGTCACAAACCCCATTGGACAGCGTGTGTGGTTCACAATCCCCATTGGACACTGTGTGTGTGAGTCACAAAACCCATTGGATATCGTGTGTGTCACAAACGCCCGTGGACACTGTGTGTGTCACGAACGCCATTGGACAATGTGTGTGTCACAAACCCCCCTGGACAGTGTGTGTGTCAAATCCCCATTGGACATTGTGTGTGTGACAAAACCCACTGGACAGCCTGTGTGTCACAAACACCCATGGACAGTGTGAGTGCCACAAGCCCCATTGGATAGCGTCTGTGTGTTACAAATCCTATTGGACAGTGTGTGTGTGTCACAATCCCCATTGGACAGTGTGTGTGTCACAAAACCCATTGGATAGAGTGTTTGTGTCACAAACCCTATTGGACAGTATGTGTGTCACAAAACCCACTGTACAGCGTGTGTGTCACAAACCCCACAGGACAGCGTGTGTGTCACAAACACCCATGGATATTGTGCGTGTCACCAGCCCCATTGGACAGCGTGTGTCTCACAAACCCCATTAGACAGCGTGTGTCCCACAAACACCCATGGACAGCGTGACTGTCACAAACCCCATTATACATTGTGTTGTGTCACAAACCCTTTTGGACAGTGTGTGTGTTCACAAAACCCACTGGACAGCGTGTGTGTCACAAACACCCATGGATATTGTTCGTGTCACGAACCCCATTGGACCGCGTGTCTGTCACAAGCGCCATTGGACAGAGTGTGTGTGTCACAAACCCCATTGGAAAGTGTATGTGTCACAAACCCCATTGGATAGCGTGTGTGTGGCACAAACCCTATTGGACAGTGTGTGTGTCACAAAACCCACCGGATAGCGTGTGTGTCACAAACCCCATTGGACAGCGTGTGTGTCACAAACCCTTTTGGACAGTGTGTATGTCACAATCCCCATTGGACAGCGTGTGTGTCACAAACCCCCGTGGACACTGTGGGTGTCAAAAACCCTTTTGGACAGTGTGTATGTCACAATCCCCATTGGACAGCGTGTGTGTCACAAACCCCCGTGGACACTGTGTGTGTCACAAACACTGTTGGACAGTGTGTGTGTAACAAACCCATTTGGTCAGCGTGTGTGTCACAAACCCCATGGGACAGCGTGTTTGTGTCACAGTCCCCATTGGACAGTGTGTGTGTCACAAACCCCATGGGACAGAGTGTGTGTCACGAACCCTATGGACAGCGTGTGTGTCAGAAACCCGATTGGACAGTGTGTGTGTCACAAGCCCCATTGGACAGCGTTTGTGTCACAAACACCATTAGAAAGTGTGCGTGTCACAAACCCCATTGGAAAGTGTGTGTGTCACAAAACCCATTGGATAGTGTGTGTGTCACAAACCCCATTTGATAGCATGTGTGTGTCACAAACCCCATTTGATAGCGTGTGTGTGTCAGAAACCCTACTGGACAGTGTGTAGGTCACAATCCCCATTGGACAGCGTCTGTGTCACAAACCCCATTGGACAGCGTGTGTGTATCACAATCCCCATTGGACAGTGTGTGTGACAGAAAACCCATTGGATAGAGTGTTTGTGTCACAAACCCCATTGTACAGTGTGTGTGTCACAAACCCCAGTGGACAGCATGTTTGTCAAAACCCCGTTGGACAGTGTGTGTGTCACAAACCCCACTGGACAGTGTGTGTGTTGCATACACCCATGGACAGTGTGCGTGTCAGAAACCCCATTGTACATCGTGTGTTTCACATACCCTTTTGGACAGTGTGTGTGTCACAAACCCCATTATAAAGTGTGCTTGTCACAAACCCCATTTGATAGCGTGTGTGTGTTACAATCCCCATTGGACAGTGTGTGTGTCACAAACTCCATTGGACAGCGCGTGTGTCACGAACACCATTGGACAGCGTTTGTGTGTTACAATCCCCATTGGACAGTGTGTGTGTCACAAACCCCATTGGATAGCGTGTGTGTGTCAAAAACCCCATTAGAAAGTATGTGTGTCACAAACACTTTGGATAGTGTGTGTGTGTCACAAACCCCATTTGATAGCGTGTGTGTGTCACAAACCCTATTGGACAGTGTGTAGGTCACAATCCCCATTGGACAGCGTCTGTGTCACAAACCATATTGGACAGCGTGTGTGTCACAAACACCATTGGACAGCGTGTGTATGTCACAATCCCCATTGGACAGTGTGTGTCTCACAAGCCCCATGAGACTGAGTTTTTTTAACGAACCCCATTGGACAGCGTGTGTGTCACAAGCGCCATTGGATAGAGTGTGTGTGTCACAAACCCCATTGGAAAGTGTATGTGTCACAAACCCCATGGGCCAGCGTGTGTGTGTCACAAACCACATTGGAAAGTGTGTGTGTCTCAAACCCCATTGGACAGCGTGTCTGTGTCACAGTACACTTTGGACAGCGTGTGTGTGTCACAAACCCTATTGGACAGTGTGTGTGTCACAAAACCCACTGGACAGCGTGTGTGTCACAAACCCCATTGGACAGCGTATGTGTCACAAGCACCATTGGACAGCGTGTGTGTCACAAACACCATTGGACAGCATGTGTGTGTAACAATACCCATTGAACAGTGTGTGTGTCACAATCCCCATTGGACAGCGTGTGTGTCACAAATCCCTTTGGACAGTGTGAGTGTCACAAACCCCATTGGACAGAGTGTGTGTTTCACAAACCCCATTGGAAAGTGTATGTGTCACAAACCCAATTGGATAGCGTGTGTGTGTCACAAACCCTCCTGGTCAGTGTCTGTCTCACAAAACCCATTGGACAGCATGCGTGTCACAAACACCATTGGACAGTGTGTGTGTAACAAACCCAGTTGGTCAGCGTGTGTGTCACAAACACCCATGGACAGTGTGCGTGTCACAAACCCCATTGGACAACGTGTGTGTCACAAACCCCTTTGGACAGTGTGTGTGTCACAAACCCCATTGGACAGCGTGTGTGTCACAAACCCCTTTAGAAAGTATGCGTGTCACAAACCCCATTGGATAGAGTGTGTGTCACAAACCCAATTGGACAGTGTGTGTGTGTCACAAACCCATTTGGACAGTTTGTGTGTCACAAACCCAATTGGACAGCGTGTGTGTCACAAAACACATGTGACAGAGCATGTGTCACAAACACTATTGGTCAGCGTGTGTGTGTCACAAGCCCATTGGACAGAGTGTGTGTGTCACAAACCCCATTGGACAGCGTGTGTGTGTCACAAACCCCATTGGATAGAGTGTGTGTGTCACAAACCCAATTAGAATGTATGCGTGTCACAAACCCCATTGGATAGCGTGTGTGTGTCACAAACCCTATTGGACAGTGTGTGTGTCAAAAAACCCACTGGATAGCGTGTGTGTCACAAACCCCATTGGACAGCGTGTGTGTCACAATCCCCATTGGACAGAGTGTATTTGTCACAAACCCCATTGGAGAGCGTGTGTGTCTGAAACCCCATTGGACAGAGTGTATGTGTCACAAGTCCTATTAGACAGTGTGGTGTCACAAACACCATTGGACAGCGTGTGTGTTACAAGCCCCTTTGGACAGAATGAATGTGTCACAAACCCCATTCTACAGCATGTATGTGTCACAATTCCCATTGGACAGTGTGTGTGTCACAAACACCATGGGACTGAGTGTGTGTCACGAACTCCATTGGGCAGTGTGTGTCACAAGCGCCATTGGACAGCGTGTTTGTGTCACAAACCCTCCTGGCCAGTGTGTGTGTCACAAAACCCATTGGACAGCATGCGTGTCACAAACACAATTTGACAGTGTGTGTGTAACAAACCCAATAGGTCAGCGTGTGTGTCACAAACCCGATTGGACACCGTGTGTGTGTCACAAACTCCATTAGAAAGTGCGCGTGTTCACAAACGCCATTGGATAGCGTGTGTGTGTCACAAACCCTATTGGACAGTGTGTATGACACAATCCCCATTGGACAGCGTCTTTGTCACAAACTCAATGGGACAGAGTGTGTGTCACAAACACTATAGGACAGCGTGTGTGTGTCAAAAAAACCACTGGACAGCGTGTGTGTCACAAGCTCCATTGGACAGAGTGTGGTTTCACAAACCCCATTGGAAAGTGTATGTGTCACAAACCCCGGTGGACAGCGTGTGTGTCACAATCCCTATTGGACACTGTGTGTGTCACAAAACCCACTGGACAGCGTGTGTGTCAAGAACCCCATTGGACAGCATGTGTGTCACAAGCACCGTTGGACAGAGTGTGGTGTCACAATCCCCGTTGGACAATGCGTGTGTGTGTCACAAAACCCATTGGATAGCGTGTGTGTAACAAACCCCCGTGGACACTGTGTGTGTCACGAAATCCATTGGACAGCGTGTGTGTCAAAACCCCATTGGACTGTGTGTGTGTGACAAAACCCACTGAAAAGTGTGTGTGTATCACAAACACCCATGGACAGTTTGAGTGTCTCAAGCCCCATTGGACAGCGTGTCTGTGTCACAATCCCCATTGGACAGTGTGTGTGTCACACACACCATTGGACAGCGTGAGTGTCACGAACTCCATTGGATAGTGTGTGTGTCACAAGCACCATTGGACAGAGTGTGTGCGCCACAAACCCCATTGGAAAGTGTATGTGTCACAAAACCCATTGGATAGCGTGTGTGTTCACAAAACCCATTGGACAGCGTGGTTTTCACAAGACCCATTGTACAGAGTGTGTCTGTCACAAAGCCCATTGGACAGAGTGTGTGTCACAATACCCATTGGACACCGTGTGGGTCACAAACCCCATTGGACAGCGTGTGTGTCACAATCCCCATTGGACTCCCTGTGGGTCACAAACCCCATTGGACAGAGTGTGTGTCACGAATCCCATTGGACAGCATATGTGTCACAAGCACCATTGGAAACAGTGTGTGTGTCACGAACCCCATTGGAAAGTGTATGTGTCACAAACCCCATTGGACAGCGTGTGTGTGTCACAATACTTATTGGACAACGTTTGTGTAACAAACCCCATTGGACAGCGTGTGTGTAACAAACCTCTTTGGACAGCGTGTGTGCGTCACAATATCCATTGGACAGTGTGTGTGTCACAAACCCCATTGGACAGAGTTTGTGTCACAAACCCGATTGGATAGCGTGTGTGTGTCGCAAACACTATTGGGCAGTGTGTGTGTCACAAAACCCACTGGACAGTGTGTGTGTCACAAACCCCATTGGACAGCGTTTGTGTCACAAATCGCATTGGACAGCGTTTGTATCAAAAGCCACATTCGACAGAGTATATGTGTCACAAACCCCATTGGACACATCTGTGTCACAATAGCCATTGGTCAGAGTGTTGTCACAAACCCGATAGGACAGTGTGTGTGTCACAAACCCCATTTGACAGACTTTGTGTGACAAACCCCATTGGACAGCGTGCGTGTCATAAATCCCATTGGAAAGTGTATGCGTCACAAACCGCATTGGGTAGCGTGTGTGTGTCACAAACCCCATTGGACAGCGTGTGTATCACAAGCCTATTGGACAGAGTGTTTGTGTCACAATACCCATTTGAAAGTGTGTGTGTCAGAAACCTGTTTCGAGAGAGTTTGTGTCACAAACCCCATTGGACAGCGTGTTTGTCACAAGCCCATTGGACAGAGTATGTGTGTCACAAAACCCACTGTACAGCGTGTTTATCATAATCCCCATTGGACAGCGTGTGTGTCACAAACCCCACTGGGCAGAGTGAGTGTGACAAACCCCATTGGACAGCGTGTGTGTGACAAACCCCATTGGACAGTGTATGTGTCCCAAACCCCATTGGTAAGCAAGTGTAACACAAGCACCATTGGACAGAGTGTGTGTGTCACAAAACCCATTGGACAGTGTGCATGTCACAAACGCCATTTTACATCGTGTGTGTCACAAACCCGATTGGACATCGTGTGTGTCACAGTCACCCATGGACAGTGTGCGTGTCGCAAACCACATTGGACATCGTGTGTGTCACAAACCTCTTCGGACAATGTGTGTGTCACAAACGCCATTGAACAGCGTGTGTGTCACATTCCGCATTGGACATTGTGTGTGTCACTAACGCCATGGGACAGAGTGTGTGTCATGAACCCAGTTGGTCAGAGTGTGTGTCACAAATCCCATTAAAAACTTTGCGTGTCACAAACCCCATTGGAAAGTGTGTGTGTCACAAACACCATTAGTCAGCGTGTGTGTTTCACAATCCCCATTGGACAGTGTGTGTGTCAAAACCCCATTGGACAGTGTGTGTGTTGCAAAGCCCACTGGACAGCGTGTGTGTCACAAACACCCATGGACAGTGTGAGTGTCACAAGCCCCATTGGATAGCGTATGTGTCACAAACCCCTTTGGACAGCGTGTGTGTCACAAGCACCAGTGGACAGAGTGTGTGTGTCACAAACCCCATTGGAAAGTGTATGTGTCACAAACGCCACTGGACAACGTGTGTGCCACAATACTCATTGGACAGCGTGTGTGTCACAAACCCCATTGGACAGTGTGTGTGTGTCACAATACCCATTGGGCAGTGTGTGTGTCACAAGCCCCATTGGAGAGAGTTTGTCTCACCAACCCCCGTGGACACTGTGTGTGTCACAAACCCCATTGGACAGTGGGTGTGTCACAAACTCCACTGGACAGCGTGTGTGTCACAAACACCCATAAACAGTGTGCGTGTCACATATCCTATTGGGCAGCGTGTGTGTGTCACAATCCCCATTGGATAGTGTGTGTGTCACAAACCCCATTGGATAGCGTGTGTGTGTCACTGGCCCTATTGGACAGTGTGTGTGTCACAAACCCAATTGGATAGCGTGTGTGTGTAACAATACCCATTGGACAGCTTGTGTGTGTCACAAACCCCATTGGACAGTGTGTGTGTCACAAACCCAATTGGATAGCGTGTGTGTAACAAATACCCATGGACAATATGCTTGTCACAAACCCCTTTGGACAGCGTCTGTGTCACAAACCCCCGAGGACAATGTGAGTGTCACAAACCCCACTTGACAGCGTGTGTGTCACAAACACCCATGGACATTGTGAGTGTCACAAACGCCATTAGACATCGTGTGTGTCAAAAACCCCTTTGGAAAGTGTGTGTCTCACAAGCGCCATTGGACAGAGTGTGTGTGTCACAAACCCCATTGGAAAGTGTATGTGTAACAAAACCCATTAGAAAGTATGCGTGTCACAAACCCCATTGGAAAGTGTGTGTGTCACAAACACGATTGGACAGCTTGTGCGTGTCACAATCACCATTAGACAGTGTGTGTGTCACAAAACCCATTGGATAGCGTGTGTGATGTCACAAAACCTATTGGACAGTGTGTGTATCGCAAACACCATTGGAGAGCGTGTGTGTGTCACAATACCCATTAGACAGCTTGTGTGTCCCAAGACCTATTGGACAGATTGTGTGTGTCACAAACCCCACTGGAAATCGTGTGTGTCACAATACCCATTGGACACCTTGTGGGTCACAAACCCCATTGGACATCGTGTGTGTCACAATCCCCATTGGACTCCGTGTGGGTCGCAAACCCCATTGGACAGCGTGTGTGTCACAAACCTCTTCGGATAATGTGTGTGTCACAAACCCCATTGGACAGCGTGTGTGTCACATTCCGCATTGGACAGTGTGTGTGTCACAAACCCCATTGGACAGCGTGTGAGTCACAAACGCCGTTGGACAGAGTGTGTGTGTCACAAACCCCATTGGAAAGTGTATGTGTCACAAACCCCATTGGATAGCCTGTGTGTCTCACAAACCCTCCTGGTAAAGTGTGTGTGTCACGAAACCCATTGAACAGCATGCGTGTCACAAACACTATTGGACAGTCTGTGTGTAACAAACCCAATTGGTCAGCGTGTGTGTCACAAACCCCATTGGATAGCGTGTGTGTGTTACAAACCCCATTGGAAAGAGTGTGTGTCACAAACACCATTGGACAGCGTGTGTGTGTCACAAACCTCTTTTGAAAGAGTGTGTGTCACAAATCCCATTGGATAATGTGTGTGATGTCACAAACCCTATTGGACAGTGTGTGTGTCACAAACCCCATTGAACAGCATGTGTGTGTTTCACAATCCCCATTGGACTGTGTGTGTGTCACAAACCCCATGGGACTAAGTGTGTGTCACGAACGTCATTCGACAGCGTGAGTGTCACAAGCGCCATTGGACAGAGTGTGTGTGTCACTAACCCCATTGGAAAGTGTATGTGTCACAAACCCCATTGGACAGTGTGTGTGTCACAAAACCCATTGGATAGAGTGTGTGTGTCACAAACCCTATTGCACAGAGTGTAGGTCACAATCCCCATTGGACAGAGTCTGTGTCACAAACCCCATTGGACAGCGTGTGTGTCACAAACACCATTGGACAGCGTGTGTGTGTGACAATCCCTATTGGACATTGTGTGTCCGTCACAAAACCCATTGGATAGCGTGTGTGTCACAAACCCCCGTGGACAATGTGTGTGTCACGAACGCCATTGTACAGTGTGTGTGTCAAAAACCCCCCTGGACAGTGTGTGTTTCACAATCCCCAGTGGACAGCGTGAGTGTCAAAACCCCATTGGACTGTGTGTGTGTGACAATACCCACTGGACAGGGTGTGTGTCACAAACATCATTGGACAGCGTGTGTGTCACAAACCCCATCAGAAAGAGTGTGTGTCACAAACCCCATTGGTAGCCTGTGTGATTTCACAAACCCTATTGGACACTGTGTGTGTCACAAACCCCACTGGACAGCGTGTGTGTCACGAATCCCATTGGACAGGTGTGTGTCACAAACACCACTGGACAGCGTGTGTGTCACAAACCCTATTGGACAGTGTGTGTGTCATAAACCCCATTGGAGAGCGTGTGTGTCACAAACCTCATTGGACAGCGTTTGTGTCACAAACCTCATTGGACAGTGTGTATGTGTCACAAACACAATTGGACAGAGTTTGTGTCACCAACCGCAGTGGACACTGTGCGTGTCACAAATAACATTGGACAGTGTGTGTGTCACAAACTCCACTGGACAGTGTGTGTGTCACAAACACCCATGGAAAGTGTGCGTGTCAGAAATCCCATTGGACATCGTGTGTGTCACAAACCCCTTTGGACAGTGTGTGTGTCACAATCACCATTGGATAGAGTGTGTGTGTCACAAACCCTCCTGGTCAGTGTGTGTGTCACAAAACCCATTGGAAAGTTTGTGTCATAAACCCCTTTGGATAGCATGTGTGTGTCACAAACCCTATTGGACAGTAAGTATGTCACAATCCCCGTTGGATAGCGTGTGTGTGTCACAAACCCTATTGGATAGCGTGTAGGTCACAATCCCCATTGGACAGCGTCTGTGTCACAAACCCCATTGGACAGCGTGTGTGGTTCACAATCCCCATTGGACACTGTGTGTGTGAGTCACAAAACCCATTGGATATCGTGTGTGTCGCAAACGCCCGTGGACACTGTGTGTGTCACGAACGCCATTGGACAATGTGTGTGTCACAAACCCCCCTGGACAGTGTGTGTGTCAAATCCCCATTGGACATTGTGTGTGTGACAAAACCCACTGGACAGCCTGTGTGTCACAAACACCCATGGACAGTGTGAGTGCCACAAGCCCCATTGGATAGCGTCTGTGTGTTACAAATCCTATTGGACAGTGTGTGTGTGTCACAATCCCCATTGGACAGTGTGTGTGTCACAAAACCCACTGTACAGCGTGTGTGTCACAAACCCCACAGGACAGCGTGTGTGTCACAAACACCCATGGATATTGTGCGTGTCACCAGCCCCATTGGACAGCGTGTGTCTCACAAACCCCATTAGACAGCGTGTGTCCCACAAACACCCATGGACAGCGTGAGTGTCACAAACCCCATTATACATTGTGTTGTGTCACAAACCCTTTTGGACAGTGTGTGTGTTCACAAAACCCACTGGACAGCGTGTGTGTCACAAACACCCATGGATATTGTTCGTGTCACGAACCCCATTGGACCGCGTGTCTGTCACAAGCGCCATTGGACAGAGTGTGTGTGTCACAAACCCCATTGGAAAGTGTATGTGTCACAAACCCCATTGGATAGCGTGTGTGTGGCACAAACCCTATTGGACAGTGTGTGTGTCACAAAACCCACCGGATAGCGTGTGTGTCACAAACCCCATTGGACAGCGTGTGTGTCAGAAACCCTTTTGGACAGTGTGTATGTCACAATCCCCATTGGACAGCGTGTGTGTCACAAACCCCCGTGGACACTGTGGGTGTCAAAAACCCTTTTGGACAGTGTGTATGTCACAATCCCCATTGGACAGCGTGTGTGTCACAAACCCCCGTGGACACTGTGTGTGTCACAAACACTGTTGGACAGTGTGTGTGTAACAAACCCATTTGGTCAGCGTGTGTGTCACAAACCCATGGGACAGCGTGTTTGTGTCACAGTCCCCATTGGACAGTGTGTGTGTCACAAACCCCATGGGACAGAGTGTGTGTCACGAACCCTATGGACAGCGTGTGTGTCAGAAACCCGATTGGACAGTGTGTGTGTCACAAGCCCCATTGGACAGCGTTTGTGTCACAAACACCATTAGAAAGTGTGCGTGTCACAAACCCCATTGGAAAGTGTGTGTGTCACAAAACCCATTGGATAGTGTGTGTGTCACAAACCCCATTTGATAGCATGTGTGTGTCACAAACCCCATTTGATAGCGTGTGTGTGTCAGAAACCCTACTGGACAGTGTGTAGGTCACAATCCCCATTGGACAGCGTCTGTGTCACAAACCCCATTGGACAGCGTGTGTGTATCACAATCCCCATTGGACAGTGTGTGTGACAGAAAACCCATTGGATAGAGTGTTTGTGTCACAAACCCCATTGTACAGTGTGTGTGTCACAAACCCCAGTGGACAGCATGTTTGTCAAAACCCCGTTGGACAGTGTGTGTGTCACAAACCCCACTGGACAGCGTGTGTGTGTCACAAACCTCCTGGTCAGTGTGTGTGTCACAAACCCCATTGGACAGCATGTGTGTGTCACAATCCCCATTGGACAGTGTGTGTGTCACAAACATCATTGGACAGCGTGTGTGACTCACAAGCCCATTGGACAGAGTGTTTGTGTCACAAAATCCACTATACAGCATGTGTGTCATGAACCCCATTGGACAGCGTGTGTTTCACAAACACCATTGCACAGCGCGTGTGACACAAGCCTATTGGACAGAGTGCGTGTGTCACAAAACCCAATGCACAGTGTGTGTGTCACGAATCCCATTGGACAGCGTGTGTGTCACAAGCACCATTGGACAGAGTGTGTGTGTCACAAACCCCATTGGAAAGTGTATGTGTCACAAACCCGATTGGATAGCGTGTGTGTGTCGCAAACACTATTGGGCAGTGTGTGTGTCACAAAACCCACTGGACAGTGTGTGTGTCACAAACCCCATTGGACAGCGTTTGTATCAAAAGCCACATTCGACAGAGTATATGTGTCACAAACCCCATTGGACACATCTGTGTCACAATAGCCATTGGTCAGAGTGTTGTCACAAACCCGATAGGACAGTGTGTGTGTCACAAACCCCATTTGACAGACTTTGTGTGACAAACCCCATTGGACAGCGTGCGTGTCATAAATCCCATTGGAAAGTGTATGCGTCACAAACCGCATTGGGTAGCGTGTGTGTGTCACAAACCCCATTGGACAGCGTGTGTATCACAAGCCTATTGGACAGAGTGTTTGTGTCACAATACCCATTTGAAAGTGTGTGTGTCAGAAACCTGTTTCGAGAGAGTTTGTGTCACAAACCCCATTGGACAGCGTGTTTGTCACAAGCCCATTGGACAGAGTATGTGTGTCACAAAACCCACTGTACAGCGTGTTTATCATAATCCCCATTGGACAGCGTGTGTGTCACAAACCCCACTGGGCAGAGTGAGTGTGACAAACCCCATTGGACAGCGTGTGTGTGACAAACCCCATTGGACAGTGTATGTGTCCCAAACCCCATTGGTAAGCAAGTGTAACACAAGCACCATTGGACAGAGTGTGTGTGTCACAAAACCCATTGGACAGTGTGCATGTCACAAACGCCATTTTACATCGTGTGTGTCACAAACCCGATTGGACATCGTGTGTGTCACAGTCACCCATGGACAGTGTGCGTGTCGCAAACCACATTGGACATCGTGTGTGTCACAAACCTCTTCGGACAATGTGTGTGTCACAAACGCCATTGAACAGCGTGTGTGTCACATTCCGCATTGGACATTGTGTGTGTCACTAACGCCATGGGACAGAGTGTGTGTCATGAACCCAGTTGGTCAGAGTGTGTGTCACAAATCCCATTAAAAACTTTGCGTGTCACAAACCCCATTGGAAAGTGTGTGTGTCACAAACACCATTAGTCAGCGTGTGTGTTTCACAATCCCCATTGGACAGTGTGTGTGTCAAAACCCCATTGGACAGTGTGTGTGTTGCAAAGCCCACTGGACAGCGTGTGTGTCACAAACACCCATGGACAGTGTGAGTGTCACAAGCCCCATTGGATAGCGTATGTGTCACAAACCCCTTTGGACAGCGTGTGTGTCACAAGCACCAGTGGACAGAGTGTGTGTGTCACAAACCCCATTGGAAAGTGTATGTGTCACAAACGCCACTGGACAACGTGTGTGCCACAATACTCATTGGACAGCGTGTGTGTCACAAACCCCATTGGACAGTGTGTGTGTGTCACAATACCCATTGGGCAGTGTGTGTGTCACAAGCCCCATTGGAGAGAGTTTGTCTCACCAACCCCCGTGGACACTGTGTGTGTCACAAACCCCATTGGACAGTGGGTGTGTCACAAACTCCACTGGACAGCGTGTGTGTCACAAACACCCATAAACAGTGTGCGTGTCACAAATCCTATTGGGCAGCGTGTGTGTGTCACAATCCCCATTGGATAGTGTGTGTGTCACAAACCCCATTGGATAGCGTGTGTGTGTCACTGGCCCTATTGGACAGTGTGTGTGTCACAAATACCATTGGACAGCGTGTGTGTGTAACAATACCCATTGGACAGCTTGTGTGTGTCACAAACCCCATTGGACAGTGTGTGTGTCACAAACCCAATTGGATAGCGTGTGTGTAACAAATACCCATGGACAATATGCTTGTCACAAACCCCTTTGGACAGCGTCTGTGTCACAAACCCCCGAGGACAATGTGAGTGTCACAAACCCCACTTGACAGCGTGTGTGTCACAAACACCCATGGACATTGTGAGTGTCACAAACGCCATTAGACATCGTGTGTGTCAAAAACCCCTTTGGAAAGTGTGTGTCTCACAAGCGCCATTGGACAGAGTGTGTGTGTCACAAACCCCATTGGAAAGTGTATGTGTAACAAAACCCATTAGAAAGTATGCGTGTCACAAACCCCATTGGAAAGTGTGTGTGTCACAAACACCATTGGACAGCTTGTGCGTGTCACAATCACCATTAGACAGTGTGTGTGTCACAAAACCCATTGGATAGCGTGTGTGATGTCACAAAACCTATTGGACAGTGTGTGTATCGCAAACACCATTGGAGAGCGTGTGTGTGTCACAATACCCATTAGACAGCTTGTGTGTCCCAAGACCTATTGGACAGATTGTGTGTGTCACAAACCCCATTGGAAATCGTGTGTGTCACAATACCCATTGGACACCTTGTGGGTCACAAACCCCATTGGACATCGTGTGTGTCACAATCCCCATTGGACTCCGTGTGGGTCGCAAACCCCATTGGACAGCGTGTGTGTCACAAACCTCTTCGGATAATGTGTGTGTCACAAACCCCATTGGACAGCGTGTGTGTCACATTCCGCATTGGACAGTGTGTGTGTCACAAACCCCATTGGACAGCGTGTGAGTCACAAACGCCGTTGGACAGAGTGTGTGTGTCACAAACCCCATTGGAAAGTGTATGTGTCACAAACCCCATTGGATAGCCTGTGTGTCTCACAAACCCTCCTGGTAAAGTGTGTGTGTCACGAAACCCATTGAACAGCATGCGTGTCACAAACACTATTGGACAGTCTGTGTGTAACAAACCCAATTGGTCAGCGTGTGTGTCACAAACCCCATTGGATAGCGTGTGTGTGTTACAAACCCCATTGGAAAGAGTGTGTGTCACAAACACCATTGGACAGCGTGTGTGTGTCACAAACCTCTTTTGAAAGAGTGTGTGTCACAAATCCCATTGGATAATGTGTGTGATGTCACAAACCCTATTGGACAGTGTGTGTGTCACAAACCCCATTGAACAGCATGTGTGTGTTTCACAATCCCCATTGGACTGTGTGTGTGTCACAAACCCCATGGGACTAAGTGTGTGTCACGAACGTCATTCGACAGCGTGTGTGTCACAAGCGCCATTGGACAGAGTGTGTGTGTCACTAACCCCATTGGAAAGTGTATGTGTCACAAACCCCATTGGACAGTGTGTGTGTCACAAAACCCATTGGATAGAGTGTGTGTGTCACAAACCCTATTGCACAGAGTGTAGGTCACAATCCCCATTGGACAGAGTCTGTGTCACAAACCCCATTGGACAGCGTGTGTGTCACAAACACCATTGGACAGCGTGTGTGTGTGACAATCCCCATTGGACATTGTGTGTCCGTCACAAAACCCATTGGATAGCGTGTGTGTCACAAACCCCCGTGGACAATGTGTGTGTCACGAACGCCATTGGACAGTGTGTGTGTCAAAAACCCCCCTGGACAGTGTGTGTTTCACAATCCCCAGTGGACAGCGTGTGTGTCAAAACCCCATTGGACTGTGTGTGTGTGACAATACCCACTGGACAGGGTGTGTGTCACAAACATCATTGGACAGCGTGTGTGTCACAAACCCCATCAGAAAGAGTGTGTGTCACAAACCCCATTGGTAGCCTGTGTGATTTCACAAACCCTATTGGACACTGTGTGTGTCACAAACCCCACTGGACAGCGTGTGTGTCACGAATCCCATTGGACAGGTGTGTGTCACAAACACCACTGGACAGCGTGTGTGTCACAAACCCTATTGGACAGTGTGTGTGTCATAAACCCCATTGGAGAGCGTGTGTGTCACAAACCTCATTGGACAGCGTTTGTGTCACAAACCTCATTGGACAGTGTGTGTGTGTCACAAACACAATTGGACAGAGTTTGTGTCACCAACCGCAGTGGACACTGTGCGTGTCACAAACAACATTGGACAGTGTGTGTGTCACAAACTCCACTGGACAGTGTGTGTGTCACAAACACCCATGGAAAGTGTGCGTGTCAGAAATCCCATTGGACATCGTGTGTGTCACAAACCCCTTTGGACAGTGTGTGTGTCACAATCACCATTGGATAGAGTGTGTGTGTCACAAACCCTCCTGGTCAGTGTGTGTGACACAAAACCCATTGGACAGAATGCGTGTCACAAACATCATTGGACAGCGTGTGTGTAAAAAACCCCATTGGACAGCGTGTGTGTGTCACAAAACCCATTGGAAAGTTTGTGTCATAAACCCCTTTGGATAGCATGTGTGTGTCACAAACCCTATTGGACAGTAAGTATGTCACAATCCCCGTTGGATAGCGTGTGTGTGTCACAAACCCTATTGGATAGCGTGTAGGTCACAATCCCCATTGGACAGCGTCTGTGTCACAAACCCCATTGGACAGCGTGTGTGGTTCACAAACCCCATTGGACACTGTGTGTGTGAGTCACAAAACCCATTGGATATCGTGTGTGTCACAAACGCCCGTGGACACTGTGTGTGTCACGAACGCCATTGGACAATGTGTGTGTCACAAACCCCCCTGGACAGTGTGTGTGTCAAATCCCCATTGGACATTGTGTGTGTGACAAAACCCACTGGACAGCCTGTGTGTCACAAACACCCATGGACAGTGTGAGTGCCACAAGCCCCATTGGATAGCGTCTGTGTGTTACAAATCCTATTGGACAGTGTGTGTGTGTCACAATCCCCATTGGACAGTGTGTGTGTCACAAAACCCATTGGATAGAGTGTTTGTGTCACAAACCCTATTGGACAGTATGTGTGTCACAAAACCCACTGTACAGCGTGTGTGTCACAAACCCCACAGGACAGCGTGTGTGTCACAAACACCCATGGATATTGTGCGTGTCACCAGCCCCATTGCACAGCGTGTGTCTCACAAACCCCATTAGACAGCGTGTGTCCCACAAACACCCATGGACAGCGTGAGTGTCACAAACCCCATTATACATTGTGTTGTGTCACAAACCCTTTTGGACAGTGTGTGTGTTCACAAAACCCACTGGACAGCGTGTGTGTCACAAACACCCATGGATATTGTTCGTGTCACGAACCCCATTGGACCGCGTGTCTGTCACAAGCGCCATTGGACAGAGTGTGTGTGTCACAAACCCCATTGGAAAGTGTATGTGTCACAAACCCCATTGGATAGCGTGTGTGTGGCACAAACCCTATTGGACAGTGTGTGTGTCACAAAACCCACCGGATAGCGTGTGTGTCACAAACCCCATTGGACAGCGTGTGTGTCACAAACCCTTTTGGACAGTGTGTATGTCACAATCCCCATTGGACAGCGTGTGTGTCACAAACCCCCGTGGACACTGTGGGTGTCAAAAACCCTTTTGGACAGTGTGTATGTCACAATCCCCATTGGACACCGCGTGTGTCACAAACCCCCGTGGACACTGTGTGTGTCACAAACACTGTTGGACAGTGTGTGTGTAACAAACCCATTTGGTCAGCGTGTGTGTCACAAACCCCATGGGACAGCGTGTTTGTGTCACAGTCCCCATTGGACAGTGTGTGTGTCACAAACCCCATGGGACAGAGTGTGTGTCACGAACCCTATGGACAGCGTGTGTGTCAGAAACCCGATTGGACAGTGTGTGTGTCACAAGCCCCATTGGACAGCGTTTGTGTCACAAACACCATTAGAAAGTGTGCGTGTCACAAACCCCATTGGAAAGTGTGTGTGTCACAAAACCCATTGGATAGTGTGTGTGTCACAAACCCCATTTGATAGCATGTGTGTGTCACAAACCCCATTTGATAGCGTGTGTGTGTCACAAACCCTACTGGACAGTGTGTAGGTCACAATCCCCATTGGACAGCGTCTGTGTCACAAACCCCATTGGACAGCGTGTGTGTATCACAATCCCCATTGGACAGTGTGTGTGACAGAAAACCCATGGGATAGAGTGTTTGTGTCACAAACCCCATTGTACAGTGTGTGTGTCACAAACCCCAGTGGACAGCATGTTTGTCAAAACCCCGTTGGACAGTGTGTGTGTCACAAACCCCACTGGACAGCGTGTGTGTTGCATACACCCATGGACAGTGTGCGTGTCAGAAACCCCATTGTACATCGTGTGTTTCACATACCCTTTTGGACAGTGTGTGTGTCACAAACCCCATTATAAAGTGTGCTTGTCACAAACCCCATTTGATAGCGTGTGTGTGTTACAATCCCCATTGGACAGTGTGTGTGTCACAAACTCCATTGGACAGCGCGTGTGTCACGAACACCATTGGACAGCGTTTGTGTGTTACAATCCCCATTGGACAGTGTGTGTGTCACAAACCCCATTGGATAGCGTGTGTGTGTCAAAAACCCCATTAGAAAGTATGTGTGTCACAAACACTTTGGATAGTGTGTGTGTGTCACAAACCCCATTTGATAGCGTGTGTGTGTCACAAACCCTATTGGACAGTGTGTAGGTCACAATCCCCATTGGACAGCGTCTGTGTCACAAACCATATTGGACAGCGTGTGTGTCACAAACACCATTGGACAGCGTGTGTATGTCACAATCCCCATTGGACAGTGTGTGTCTCACAAGCCCCATGAGACTGAGTTTTTTTAACGAACCCCATTGGACAGCGTGTGTGTCACAAGCGCCATTGGATAGAGTGTGTGTGTCACAAACCCCATTGGAAAGTGTATGTGTCACAAACCCCATGGGCCAGCGTGTGTGTGTCACAAACCACATTGGAAAGTGTGTGTGTCTCAAACCCCATTGGACAGCGTGTCTGTGTCACAGTACACTTTGGACAGCGTGTGTGTGTCACAAACCCTATTGGACAGTGTGTGTGTCACAAAACCCACTGGACAGCGTGTGTGTCACAAACCCCATTGGACAGCGTATGTGTCACAAGCACCATTGGACAGCGTGTGTGTCACAAACACCATTGGACAGCATGTGTGTGTAACAATACCCATTGAACAGTGTGTGTGTCACAATCCCCATTGGACAGCGTGTGTGTCACAAACCCCACAGGACAGCGTGTGTGTCACAAACACCCATGGATATTGTGCGTGTCACCAGCCCCATTGGACAGCGTGTGTCTCACAAACCCCATTAGACAGCGTGTGTCCCACAAACACCCATGGACAGCGTGAGTGTCACAAACCCCATTATACATTGTGTTGTGTCACAAACCCTTTTGGACAGTGTGTGTGTTCACAAAACCCACTGGACAGCGTGTGTGTCACAAACACCCATGGATATTGTTCGTGTCACGAACCCCATTGGACCGCGTGTCTGTCACAAGCGCCATTGGACAGAGTGTGTGTGTCACAAACCCCATTGGAAAGTGTATGTGTCACAAACCCCATTGGATAGCGTGTGTGTGGCACAAACCCTATTGGACAGTGTGTGTGTCACAAAACCCACCGGATAGCGTGTGTGTCACAAACCCCATTGGACAGCGTGTGTGTCACAAACCCTTTTGGACAGTGTGTATGTCACAATCCCCATTGGACAGCGTGTGTGTCACAAACCCCCGTGGACACTGTGGGTGTCAAAAACCCTTTTTTACAGTGTGTATGTCACAATCCCCATTGGACAGCGTGTGTGTCACAAACCCCCGTGGACACTGTGTGTGTCACAAACACTGTTGGACAGTGTGTGTGTAACAAACCCATTTGGTCAGCGTGTGTGTCACAAACCCCATGGGACAGCATGTTTGTGTCACAGTCCCCATTGGACAGTGTGTGTGTCACAAACCCCATGGGACAGAGTGTGTGTCACGAACCCTATGGACAGCGTGTGTGTCAGAAACCCGATTGGACAGTGTGTGTGTCACAAGACCCATTGGACAGCGTTTGTGTCACAAACACCATTAGAAAGTGTGCGTGTCACAAACCCCATTGGAAAGTGTGTGTGTCACAAAACCCATTGGATAGTGTGTGTGTCACAAACCCCATTTGATAGCATGTGTGTGTCACAAACCCCATTTGATAGCGTGTGTGTGTGAGAAACCCTACTGGACAGTGTGTAGGTCACAATCCCCATTGGACAGCGTCTGTGTCACAAACCCCATTGGACAGCGTGTGTGTATCACAATCCCCATTGGACAGTGTGTGTGACAGAAAACCCATTGGATAGAGTGTTTGTGTCACAAACCCCATTGTACAGTGTGTGTGTCACAAACCCCAGTGGACAGCATGTGTGTGTCACAATCCCCATTGGACAGTGTGTGTGTCACAAACATCATTGGACAGCGTGTGTGACTCACAAGCCCATTGGACAGAGTGTTTGTGTCACAAAATCCACTATACAGCATGTGTGTCATGAACCCCATTGGACAGCGTGTGTTTCACAAACACCATTGCACAGCGCGTGTGACACAAGCCTATTGGACAGAGTGCGTGTGTCACAAAACCCAATGCACAGTGTGTGTGTCACGAATCCCATTGGACAGCGTGTGTGTCACAAGCACCATTGGACAGAGTGTGTGTGTCACAAACCCCATTGGAAAGTGTATGTGTCACAAACCCGATTGGATAGCGTGTGTGTGTCGCAAACACTATTGGGCAGTGTGTGTGTCACAAAACCCACTGGACAGTGTGTGTGTCACAAACCCCATTGGACAGCGTTTGTGTCACAAATCGCATTGGACAGCGTTTGTATCAAAAGCCACATTCGACAGAGTATATGTGTCACAAACCCCATTGGACACATCTGTGTCACAATAGCCATTGGTCAGAGTGTTGTCACAAACCCGATAGGACAGTGTGTGTGTCACAAACCCCATTTGACAGACTTTGTGTGACAAACCCCATTGGACAGCGTGCGTGTCATAAATCCCATTGGAAAGTGTATGTGTCACAAACCGCATTGGGTAGCGTGTGTGTGTCACAAACCCCATTGGACAGCGTGTGTATCACAAGCCTATTGGACAGAGTGTTTGTGTCACAATACCCATTTGAAAGTGTGTGTGTCAGAAACCTGTTTCGAGAGAGTTTGTGTCACAAACCCCATTGGACAGCGTGTTTGTCACAAGCCCATTGGACAGAGTATGTGTGTCACAAAACCCACTGTACAGCGTGTTTATCATAATCCCCATTGGACAGCGTGTGTGTCACAAACCCCATTGGACAGTGTATGTGTCCCAAACCCCATTGGTAAGCAAGTGTAACACAAGCACCATTGGACAGAGTGTGTGTGTCACAAAACCCATTGGACAGTGTGCATGTCACAAACGCCATTTTACATCGTGTGTGTCACAAACCCGATTGGACATCGTGTGTGTCACAGTCACCCATGGACAGTGTGCGTGTCGCAAACCACATTGGACATCGTGTGTGTCACAAACCTCTTCGGACAATGTGTGTGTCACAAACGCCATTGAACAGCGTGTGTGTCACATTCCGCATTGGACATTGTGTGTGTCACTAACGCCATTGGATAATGTGTGTGATGTCACAAACCCTATTGGACAGTGTGTGTGTCACAAATCCCATTAAAAACTTTGCGTGTCACAAACCCCATTGGAAAGTGTGTGTGTCACAAACACCATTAGTCAGCGTGTGTGTTTCACAATCCCCATTGGACAGTGTGTGTGTCAAAACCCCATTGGACAGTGTGTGTGTTGCAAAGCCCACTGGACAGCGTGTGTGTCACAAACACCCATGGACAGTGTGAGTGTCACAAGCCCCATTGGATAGCGTATGTGTCACAAACCCCTTTGGACAGCGTGTGTGTCACAAGCACCAGTGGACAGAGTGTGTGTGTCACAAACCCCATTGGAAAGTGTATGTGTCACAAACGCCACTGGACAACGTGTGTGCCACAATACTCATTGGACAGCGTGTGTGTCACAAACCCCATTGGACAGTGTGTGTGTGTCACAATACCCATTGGGCAGTGTGTGTGTCACAAGCCCCATTGGAGAGAGTTTGTCTCACCAACCCCCGTGGACACTGTGTGTGTCACAAACCCCATTGGACAGTGGGTGTGTCACAAACTCCACTGGACAGCGTGTGTGTCACAAACACCCATAAACAGTGTGCGTGTCACAAATCCTATTGGGCAGCGTGTGTGTGTCACAATCCCCATTGGATAGTGTGTGTGTCACAAACCCCATTGGATAGCGTGTGTGTGTCACTGGCCCTATTGGACAGTGTGTGTGTCACAAATACCATTGGACAGCGTGTGTGTGTAACAATACCCATTGGACAGCTTGTGTGTGTCACAAACCCCATTGGACAGTGTGTGTGTCACAAACCCAATTGGATAGCGTGTGTGTAACAAATACCCATGGACAATATGCTTGTCACAAACCCCTTTGGACAGCGTCTGTGTCACAAACCCCCGAGGACAATGTGAGTGTCACAAACCCCACTTGACAGCGTGTGTGTCACAAACACCCATGGACATTGTGAGTGTCACAAACGCCATTAGACATCGTGTGTGTCAAAAACCCCTTTGGAAAGTGTGTGTCTCACAAGCGCCATTGGACAGAGTGTGTGTGTCACAAACCCCATTGGAAAGTGTATGTGTAACAAAACCCATTAGAAAGTATGCGTGTCACAAACCCCATTGGAAAGTGTGTGTGTCACAAACACCATTGGACAGCTTGTGCGTGTCACAATCACCATTAGACAGTGTGTGTGTCACAAAACCCATTGGATAGCGTGTGTGATGTCACAAAACCTATTGGACAGTGTGTGTATCGCAAACACCATTGGAGAGCGTGTGTGTGTCACAATACCCATTAGACAGCTTGTGTGTCCCAAGACCTATTGGACAGATTGTGTGTGTCACAAACCCCATTGGAAATCGTGTGTGTCACAATACCCATTGGACACCTTGTGGGTCACAAACCCCATTGGACATCGTGTGTGTCACAATCCCCATTGGACTCCGTGTGGGTCGCAAACCCCATTGGACAGCGTGTGTGTCACAAACCTCTTCGGATAATGTGTGTGTCACAAACCCCATTGGACAGCGTGTGTGTCACATTCCGCATTGGACAGTGTGTGTGTCACAAACCCCATTGGACAGCGTGTGAGTCACAAACGCCGTTGGACAGAGTGTGTGTGTCACAAACCCCATTGGAAAGTGTATGTGTCACAAACCCCATTGGATAGCCTGTGTGTCTCACAAACCCTCCTGGTAAAGTGTGTGTGTCACGAAACCCATTGAACAGCATGCGTGTCACAAACACTATTGGACAGTCTGTGTGTAACAAACCCAATTGGTCAGCGTGTGTGTCACAAACCCCATTGGATAGCGTGTGTGTGTTACAAACCCCATTGGAAAGAGTGTGTGTCACAAACACCATTGGACAGCGTGTGTGTGTCACAAACCTCTTTTGAAAGAGTGTGTGTCACAAATCCCATTGGATAATGTGTGTGATGTCACAAACCCTATTGGACAGTGTGTGTGTCACAAACCCCATTGAACAGCATGTGTGTGTTTCACAATCCCCATTGGACTGTGTGTGTGTCACAAACCCCATGGGACTAAGTGTGTGTCACGAACGTCATTCGACAGCGTGTGTGTCACAAGCGCCATTGGACAGAGTGTGTGTGTCACTAACCCCATTGGAAAGTGTATGTGTCACAAACCCCATTGGACAGTGTGTGTGTCACAAAACCCGTTGGATAGAGTGTGTGTGTCACAAACCCTATTGCACAGAGTGTAGGTCACAATCCCCATTGGACAGAGTCTGTGTCACAAACCCCATTGGACAGCGTGTGTGTCACAAACACCATTGGACAGCGTGTGTGTGTGACAATCCCCATTGGACATTGTGTGTCCGTCACAAAACCCATTGGATAGCGTGTGTGTCACAAACCCCCGTGGACAATGTGTGTGTCACGAACGCCATTGGACAGTGTGTGTGTCAAAAACCCCCCTGGACAGTGTGTGTTTCACAATCCCCAGTGGACAGCGTGTGTGTCAAAACCCCATTGGACTGTGTGTGTGTGACAATACCCACTGGACAGGGTGTGTGTCACAAACATCATTGGACAGCGTGTGTGTCACAAACCCCATCAGAAAGAGTGTGTGTCACAAACCCCATTGGTAGCCTGTGTGATTTCAAAAACCCTATTGGACACTGTGTGTGTCACAAACCCCACTGGACAGCGTGTGTGTCACGAATCCCATTGGACAGGTGTGTGTCACAAACACCACTGGACAGCGTGTGTGTCACAAACCCTATTGGACAGTGTGTGTGTCATAAACCCCATTGGAGAGCGTGTGTGTCACAAACCTCATTGGACAGCGTTTGTGTCACAAACCTCATTGGACAGTGTGTGTGTGTCACAAACACAATTGGACAGAGTTTGTGTCACCAACCGCAGTGGACACTGTGCGTGTCACAAACAACATTGGACAGTGTGTGTGTCACAAACTCCACTGGACAGTGTGTGTGTCACAAACACCCATGGAAAGTGTGCGTGTCAGAAATCCCATTGGACATCGTGTGTGTCACAAACCCCTTTGGACAGTGTGTGTGTCACAATCACCATTGGATAGAGTGTGTGTGTCACAAACCCTCCTGGTCAGTGTGTGTGACACAAAACCCATTGGACAGAATGCGTGTCACAAACATCATTGGACAGCGTGTGTGTAAAAAACCCCATTGGACAGCGTGTGTGTGTCACAAAACCCATTGGAAAGTTTGTGTCATAAACCCCTTTGGATAGCATGTGTGTGTCACAAACCCTATTGGACAGTAAGTATGTCACAATCCCCGTTGGATAGCGTGTGTGTGTCACAAACCCTATTGGATAGCGTGTAGGTCACAATCCCCATTGGACAGCGTCTGTGTCACAAACCCCATTGGACAGCGTGTGTGGTTCACAAACCCCATTGGACACTGTGTGTGTGAGTCACAAAACCCATTGGATATCGTGTGTGTCACAAACGCCCGTGGACACTGTGTGTGTCACGAACGCCATTGGACAATGTGTGTGTCACAAACCCCCCTGGACAGTGTGTGTGTCAAATCCCCATTGGACATTGTGTGTGTGACAAAACCCACTGGACAGCCTGTGTGTCACAAACACCCATGGACAGTGTGAGTGCCACAAGCCCCATTGGATAGCGTCTGTGTGTTACAAATCCTATTGGACAGTGTGTGTGTGTCACAATCCCCATTGGACAGTGTGTGTGTCACAAAACCCATTGGATAGAGTGTTTGTGTCACAAACCCTATTGGACAGTATGTGTGTCACAAAACCCACTGTACAGCGTGTGTGTCACAAACCCCACAGGACAGCGTGTGTGTCACAAACACCCATGGATATTGTGCGTGTCACCAGCCCCATTGGACAGCGTGTGTCTCACAAACCCCATTAGACAGCGTGTGTCCCACAAACACCCATGGACAGCGTAAGTGTCACAAACCCCATTATACATTGTGTTGTGTCACAAACCCTTTTGGACAGTGTGTGTGTTCACAAAACCCACTGGACAGCGTGTGTGTCACAAACACCCATGGATATTGTTCGTGTCACGAACCCCATTGGACCGCGTGTCTGTCACAAGCGCCATTGGACAGAGTGTGTGTGTCACAAACCCCATTGGAAAGTGTATGTGTCACAAACCCCATTGGATAGCGTGTGTGTGGCACAAACCCTATTGGACAGTGTGTGTGTCACAAAACCCACCGGATAGCGTGTGTGTCACAAACCCCATTGGACAGCGTGTGTGTCACAAACCCTTTTGGACAGTGTGTATGTCACAATCCCCATTGGACAGCGTGTGTGTCACAAACCCCCGTGGACACTGTGGGTGTCAAAAACCCTTTTGGACAGTGTGTATGTCACAATCCCCATTGGACACCGCGTGTGTCACAAACCCCCGTGGACACTGTGTGTGTCACAAACACTGTTGGACAGTGTGTGTGTAACAAACCCATTTGGTCAGCGTGTGTGTCACAAACCCCATGGGACAGCGTGTTTGTGTCACAGTCCCCATTGGACAGTGTGTGTGTCACAAACCCCATGGGACAGAGTGTGTGTCACGAACCCTATGGACAGCGTGTGTGTCAGAAACCCGATTGGACAGTGTGTGTGTCACAAGCCCCATTGGACAGCGTTTGTGTCACAAACACCATTAGAAAGTGTGCGTGTCACAAACCCCATTGGAAAGTGTGTGTGTCACAAAACCCATTGGATAGTGTGTGTGTCACAAACCCCATTTGATAGCATGTGTGTGTCACAAACCCCATTTGATAGCGTGTGTGTGTCAGAAACCCTACTGGACAGTGTGTAGGTCACAATCCCCATTGGACAGCGTCTGTGTCACAAACCCCATTGGACAGCGTGTGTGTATCACAATCCCCATTGGACAGTGTGTGTGACAGAAAACCCATGGGATAGAGTGTTTGTGTCACAAACCCCATTGTACAGTGTGTGTGTCACAAACCCCAGTGGACAGCATGTTTGTCAAAACCCCGTTGGACAGTGTGTGTGTCACAAACCCCACTGGACAGCGTGTGTGTTGCATACACCCATGGACAGTGTGCGTGTCAGAAACCCCATTGTACATCGTGTGTTTCACATACCCTTTTGGACAGTGTGTGTGTCACAAACCCCATTATAAAGTGTGCTTGTCACAAACCCCATTTGATAGCGTGTGTGTGTTACAATCCCCATTGGACAGTGTGTGTGTCACAAACTCCATTGGACAGCGCGTGTGTCACGAACACCATTGGACAGCGTTTGTGTGTTACAATCCCCATTGGACAGTGTGTGTGTCACAAACCCCATTGGATAGCGTGTGTGTGTCAAAAACCCCATTAGAAAGTATGTGTGTCACAAACACTTTGGATAGTGTGTGTGTGTCACAAACCCCATTTGATAGCGTGTGTGTGTCACAAACCCTATTGGACAGTGTGTAGGTCACAATCCCCATTGGACAGCGTCTGTGTCACAAACCATATTGGACAGCGTGTGTGTCACAAACACCATTGGACAGCGTGTGTATGTCACAATCCCCATTGGACAGTGTGTGTCTCACAAGCCCCATGAGACTGAGTTTTTTTAACGAACCCCATTGGACAGCGTGTGTGTCACAAGCGCCATTGGATAGAGTGTGTGTGTCACAAACCCCATTGGAAAGTGTATGTGTCACAAACCCCATGGGCCAGCGTGTGTGTGTCACAAACCACATTGGAAAGTGTGTGTGTCTCAAACCCCATTGGACAGCGTGTCTGTGTCACAGTACACTTTGGACAGCGTGTGTGTGTCACAAACCCTATTGGACAGTGTGTGTGTCACAAAACCCACTGGACAGCGTGTGTGTCACAAACCCCATTGGACAGCGTATGTGTCACAAGCACCATTGGACAGCGTGTGTGTCACAAACACCATTGGACAGCATGTGTGTGTAACAATACCCATTGAACAGTGTGTGTGTCACAATCCCCATTGGACAGCGTGTGTGTCACAAATCCCTTTGGACAGTGTGAGTGTCACAAACCCCATTGGACAGAGTGTGTGTTTCACAAACCCCATTGGAAAGTGTATGTGTCACAAACCCAATTGGATAGCGTGTGTGTGTCACAAACCCTCCTGGTCAGTGTCTGTCTCACAAAACCCATTGGACAGCATGCGTGTCACAAACACCATTGGACAGTGTGTGTGTAACAAACCCAGTTGGTCAGCGTGTGTGTCACAAACACCCATGGACAGTGTGCGTGTCACAAACCCCATTGGACAACGTGTGTGTCACAAACCCCTTTGGACAGTGTGTGTGTCACAAACCCCATTGGACAGCGTGTGTGTCACAAACCCCTTTAGAAAGTATGCGTGTCACAAACCCCATTGGATAGAGTGTGTGTCACAAACCCAATTGGACAGTGTGTGTGTGTCACAAACCCCTTTGGACAGTTTGTGTGTCACAAACCCAATTGGACAGCGTGTGTGTCACAAAACCCATGGGACAGAGTATGTGTCACAAACACTATTGGTCAGCGTGTGTGTGTCACAAGCCCATTGGACAGAGTGTGTGTGTCACAAACCCCATTGGACAGCGTGTGTGTGTCACAAACCCCATTGGATAGAGTGTGTGTGTCACAAACCCAATTAGAATGTATGCGTGTCACAAACCCCATTGGATAGCGTGTGTGTGTCACAAACCCTATTGGACAGTGTGTGTATCAAAAAACCCACTGGATAGCGTGTGTGTCACAAACCCCATTGGACAGCGTGTGTGTCACAATCCCCATTGGACAGAGTGTATTTGTCACAAACCCCATTGGAGAGCGTGTGTGTCTGAAACCCCATTGGACAGAGTGTATGTGTCACAAGTCCTATTAGACAGTGTGGTGTCACAAACACCATTGGACAGCGTGTGTGTTACAAGCCCCTTTGGACAGAATGAATGTGTCACAAACCCCATTCTACAGCATGTATGTGTCACAATTCCCATTGGACAGTGTGTGTGTCACAAACACCATGGGACTGAGTGTGTGTCACGAACTCCATTGGACAGTGTGTGTCACAAGCGCCATTGGACAGCGTGTTTGTGTCACAAACCCTCCTGGCCAGTGTGTGTGTCACAAAACCCATTGGACAGCATGCGTGTCACAAACACAATTTGACAGTGTGTGTGTAACAAACCCAATAGGTCAGCGTGTGTGTCACAAACCCGATTGGACACCGTGTGTGTGTCACAAACTCCATTAGAAAGTGCGCGTGTTCACAAACGCCATTGGATAGCGTGTGTGTGTCACAAATCCTATTGGACAGTGTGTATGACACAATCCCCATTGGACAGCGTCTTTGTCACAAACTCAATGGGACAGAGTGTGTGTCACAAACACTATAGGACAGCGTGTGTGTGTCAAAAAACCCACTGGACAGCGTGTGTGTCACAAGCTCCATTGGACAGAGTGTGGTTTCACAAACCCCATTGGAAAGTGTATGTGTCACAAACCCCGGTGGACAGCGTGTGTGTCACAATCCCTATTGGACACTGTGTGTGTCACAAAACCCACTGGACAGCGTGTGTGTCAAGAACCCCATTGGACAGCATGTGTGTCACAAGCACCGTTGGACAGAGTGTGGTGTCACAATCCCCGTTGGACAATGCGTGTGTGTGTCACAAAACCCATTGGATAGCGTGTGTGTAACAAACCCCCGTGGACACTGTGTGTGTCACGAAATCCATTGGACAGTGTGTGTGTCAAAAACCCCCCTGGACAGTGTGTGTGTCACAATCCACAGTGGACAGCGTGTGTGTCAAAACCCCATTGGACTGTGTGTGTGTGACAAAACCCACTGAAAAGTGTGTGTGTATCACAAACACCCATGGACAGTTTGAGTGTCTCAAGCCCCATTGGACAGCGTGTCTGTGTCACAATCCCCATTGGACAGTGTGTGTGTCACACACACCATTGGACAGCGTGAGTGTCACGAACTCCATTGGATAGTGTGTGTGTCACAAGCACCATTGGACAGAGTGTGTGCGCCACAAACCCCATTGGAAAGTGTATGTGTCACAAAACCCATTGGATAGCGTGTGTGTTCACAAAACCCATTGGACAGCGTGGTTTTCACAAGACCCATTGTACAGAGTGTGTCTGTCACAAAGCCCATTGGACAGAGTGTGTGTCACAATACCCATTGGACACCGTGTGGGTCACAAACCCCATTGGACAGCGTGTGTGTCACAATCCCCATTGGACTCCCTGTGGGTCACAAACCCCATTGGACAGAGTGTGTGTCACGAATCCCATTGGACAGCATATGTGTCACAAGCACCATTGGAAACAGTGTGTGTGTCACGAACCCCATTGGAAAGTGTATGTGTCACAAACCCCATTGGACAGCGTGTGTGTGTCACAATACTTATTGGACAACGTTTGTGTAACAAACCCCATTGGACAGCGTGTGTGTAACAAACCTCTTTGGACAGCGTGTGTGCGTCACAATACCCATTGGACAGTGTGTGTGTCACAAACCCCATTGGACAGAGTTTGTGTCACAAACCCCATTGGACAGCGTGTGTGTGTCACAAACCTCCTGGTCAGTGTGTGTGTCACAAACCCCATTGGACAGCATGTGTGTGTCACAATCCCCATTGGACAGTGTGTGTGTCACAAACATCATTGGACAGCGTGTGTGACTCACAAGCCCATTGGACAGAGTGTTTGTGTCACAAAATCCACTATACAGCATGTGTGTCATGAACCCCATTGGACAGCGTGTGTTTCACAAACACCATTGCACAGCGCGTGTGACACAAGCCTATTGGACAGAGTGCGTGTGTCACAAAACCCAATGCACAGTGTGTGTGTCACGAATCCCATTGGACAGCGTGTGTGTCACAAGCACCATTGGACAGAGTGTGTGTGTCACAAACCCCATTGGAAAGTGTATGTGTCACAAACCCCATTGGACAGCGTGTGTGTGTCACAATACTTATTGGACAACGTTTGTGTAACAAACCCCATTGGACAGCGTGTGTGTAACAAACCTCTTTGGACAGCGTGTGTGCGTCACAATACCCATTGGACAGTGTGTGTGTCACAAACCCCATTGGACAGAGTTTGTGTCACAAACCCCATTGGACAGCGTGTGTGTGTCACAAACCTCCTGGTCAGTGTGTGTGTCACAAACCCCATTGGACAGCATGTGTGTGTCACAATCCCCATTGGACAGTGTGTGTGTCACAAACATCATTGGACAGCGTGTGTGACTCACAAGCCCATTGGACAGAGTGTTTGTGTCACAAAATCCACTATACAGCATGTGTGTCATGAACCCCATTGGACAGCGTGTGTTTCACAAACACCATTGCACAGCGCGTGTGACACAAGCCTATTGGACAGAGTGCGTGTGTCACAAAACCCAATGCACAGTGTGTGTGTCACGAATCCCATTGGACAGCGTGTGTGTCACAAGCACCATTGGACAGAGTGTGTGTGTCACAAACCCCATTGGAAAGTGTATGTGTCACAAACCCGATTGGATAGCGTGTGTGTGTCGCAAACACTATTGGGCAGTGTGTGTGTCACAAAACCCACTGGACAGTGTGTGTGTCACAAACCCCATTGGACAGCGTTTGTGTCACAAATCGCATTGGACAGCGTTTGTATCAAAAGCCACATTCGACAGAGTATATGTGTCACAAACCCCATTGGACACATCAGTGTCACAATAGCCATTGGTCAGAGTGTTGTCACAAACCCGATAGGACAGTGTGTGTGTCACAAACCCCATTTGACAGACTTTGTGTGACAAACCCCATTGGACAGCGTGCGTGTCATAAATCCCATTGGAAAGTGTATGTGTCACAAACCGCATTGGGTAGCGGCTGTGTGTCACAAACCCCATTGGAGAGCGTGTGTATCACAAGCCTATTGGACAGAGTGTTTGTGTCACAATACCCATTTGAAAGTGTGTGTGTCAGAAACCTGTTTCGAGAGAGTTTGTGTCACAAACCCCATTGGACAGCGTGTTTGTCACAAGCCCATTGGACAGAGTATGTGTGTCACAAAACCCACTGTACAGCGTGTTTATCATAATCCCCATTGGACAGCGTGTGTGTCACAAACCCCACTGGGCAGAGTGAGTGTGACAAACCCCATTGAACAGCGTGTGTGTGACAAACCCCATTGGACAGTGTATGTGTCCCAAACCCCATTGGTAAGCAAGTGTAACACAAGCACCATTGGACAGAGTGTATGTGTCACAAAAACCATTGGACAGTGTGTGTGTCACAAAACCCATTGGACAGTGTGTCTGTCACAAACCCCTTTGGACAGACTTCGTGTCACAAACCCCATTAGACAGAGTGTGTGTCACAAGCACCATTGGGCAGAGTGTGTGTGTCACAAAACCCATTGGAAAGTGTATGTGTCACAAACCCCATTGGATAGCGTGTGTGTGTCAAAAACACTACTGGACAGTGTGTGTGTAACAAACAACATTGGACAGCGTGTGTGTCACAAACCCCATTGGACAGCATGTGTATCAAAATAAACATTGGACACTGTGTGTGTCACAAACCCCATTGGACAGCGCGTGTGACACAAGCCTATTGGACAGAGTGCGTGTGTCACAAAACCCAATGCACAGTGTGTGTGTCACGAATCCCATTGGACAGCGTGTGTGTCACAAGCACCATTGGACAGAGTGTGTGTGTCACATACCCCATTGGAATGTGTATGTGTCACAAACCCGAATGGATAGCGTGTGTGTGTCAAAAACACTACTGGACAGTGCGTGTGTAACAAACAACATTGGACAGCGTGTGTATCAAAATAAACATTGGACAGAGTGTGCGTGTCATAAACCCCATTGGAAAGTGTATGTGTCACAAACGGCATTGGATAGCGTGTGTGTGTCACAAACACCATTGGACAGCGTGTGTGTCACAAGCCTATTGGACAGAGTGCGTGTGTCACAAAACCCACTCGACAGCGTGTGTGTCACGAACCCCATTGGACAGCGTGTGTGTCACAAGCACCATTGGAAAGACTGTGTGTGTCAGAAACCCCTTTGGAAAGTGTATGTGTCACAAACCCGACTGGATAGCGTGTATGTGTCACAAAGCCTATTGGAGAGTGTGTGTAGTCACAAAACCCACTGGAGAGCGTGTGTGTCACAAACCCCATTGGACAGCGTGTGTGTAACAAACCTCTTTGGACAGTGTATGTGTGTCACAAACCTCCTGGTCAGTGTGTGTGTCACAAATCTCATTGGACAGCGTGTGTGTCACAAACCCCATTGGATAGCGTGTGTGTGTCACAAACCCCATTGGACAGCGTGTGTGTCACAAACCCCATTGG
Organism: Columba guinea; assembly: GCA_032206185.1. Taxonomy (NCBI): domain Eukaryota; kingdom Metazoa; phylum Chordata; class Aves; order Columbiformes; family Columbidae; genus Columba; species Columba guinea. The sequence goes on along the minus strand of JAVLUU010000041.1, from coordinate 2,535,797 downwards.
ACAGCGTGTGTGTGTCACAATCCCCATTGGACAGTGTGTGTGTCGCAAAACCCATTGGACAGCGTGTGTGTGTCACAATACCCATTGGTCAGCAAGTGTGTCACAAGACCATTGGACAGAGTGTGTGTGTCACAAAACCCACTGGACAGTGTGTGTGTCAAAAACCCCATTGGACAGCGTGTGTATCAAAAGCCACATTCGACAGAGTGTATGTGCCACAAACCCCATTGGACACATGTATGTCACAATAGCCATTGGTCAGAGTGTTGTTCACAAACCTGATAGGACAGTGTGTGTGTCACAAACCCCATTGAACAGAGTTTGTGTGACAAACCCCATTGGAGAGAGTGTGTCACAAACCCCATTGGACAGCGTGTGTGTGTCACAAACCTCCTGGTCAGTGTGGTTATCACAATACCCATTGGACAGTGTGTGTGTCACAAACCCGTTTGGAGAGAGTTTGTGTCACAAACCCCATTGTACAGCGTGTTTGTCACAAGCCCTTTGGGCAGAGTGTGTGTCTCACAAACCCCATTGTACAGCGTGTTGGTCACAATTTTACAGCGTGTGTTTCACAAACCCCATTGGACAGAGTGTGTGTGACAAACCCCATTGGAGAGAGTGTGTCACAAACCCCATTGGAGGGCGTGTGTGTCACAAACACCACTTTACACTGTGTGTTTCACAATCCCAAGTGGACAGCGTGGGTGTCAAAATCCCATTGGACAGTGAGTGTGTGACACAAACACCCATGGACACTGTGAGTGTCACAAACACCATTGGACAGCGTGTGTGTCACAAACCCCATTGGATAGAATGTGTGTGTCTCAAAGACTATTGGAGAGTGTGTGTGCCACAAAACCCACTGGACAGCGTGTGTGTCACAAACCCCATTGGACAGAGTTTGTGTCACAAACCCCATTGGGCAGCGTGTGTTTCACAATCACCATTGGACAGAGCGTGTGTTCACAAACCCCATTGGAAAGTGTATGTGTCACAAAGCGCATTGTATAGAGTGTATGTGTCACAAACCACACGGGAGAGCATGTGTGTGTCACAAACCCCATTGTACAGCGTGTTTTTCACAAGCCCTTTGGACAGAGTGTGTGTGGCACAAATCCCATTGTACATCTTATTTGTCATAATCCCCATTGGACAGTGTGTGTGTCACAAACCCCATTGGACAGAGTGTGTATGTCAAACCACATTGGATAGAGTGTGTGTCACAAACCCCATTGGACAGAGTGTGTGTGACAAACCCCATTTTACAGTGTATGTGTCACAAACCCCATTGGACAGAGAGTGTGACACAGACACCATTGGACAGAGTGTGTGTGTCACAAAACCCACTGCACAGTGTGTGTGTCACAAACCGCTTTGGACAGAGTTCGTGTCACAAACACCATTGGACAGCGTGTGTTTCACATACCCCATTGGAAAGTGTATGTGTCACAAACCGCATTGGATAGCGTGTGTGTGACACAAACCCCATTGTACAGCGTGTTTGTCACAAGCCCTTTGGACAGAGTGTGTGTGTCACAAACCCCGTTGGACAGCGTGTATGTCAAAAACCCCTTTAGGCAGTGTGTGTGTCACAAAGCACATTGTACAGCGTGTGTGTGTCACAATCCCCATTGGACAGTGTGTGTGTCACAAATCCCACTGGACAGCGTGTGTGTGTCACAATACCCATTGGACAGCAAGTGTGTCACAAGACCTTTGGACAGTGTGTGTGCGTCACAAAACCCACTGCACAGCGTGTGCGTCACAAATCCCATTGGACTGCGTGTGTGTCACAAGCGCCATTGGACAGAGTGTGTGTCACAAACACCCATGTACCGCCTGCGTGTCACAAACCCCATTGGACAGTGTGTATGTCACAAATCCCATTGGACAGCGTGTGTGTGTGATAATCCCCATTGGACAGTGTGTGTGGCCCAAACCACATGGGACAGAGTGTGTGTCACGATCCCCATTGGACAGCGTGTCTGTAACAAACACCACTGGACAGAGTGTGAGTGTCACAAACCCCACTGGATAATGTGTGTGTCACAAACCCCATTAGAAAGTGTGTGTGTAACAAACCCCATTGGGTAGCGTGTGTGTGTCACAAACCCTATTGGACAGTGTGTGTGTCACAAACCCCATTTAACAGTGTGTGTGTCACAAACACCATTGGACAACGTGTGTGTCACAAGCCCATTTTACAGAGTGTATGTGTCACAAAACCCATTGGATAGCGTGTGTGTGTCACAAACCCTATTGGACAGTGTGTGTGTCACAAAATACACTGGACAGCGTGTGTGTTCGCAGGACCCGTTGGACAGAGTCTGTGTGTCACAAAGCCCGTTGGGCACCGTGTGTGTCACAATCCCCATTGGACAGCGTGTGTGTCACAAACACCGTTGGACAGAATGTGTGTCACAAACACTTTTGGACAGTGTGTGTATCACAAACCCATTTGGACATTGTGTGTGTGTCACAATCCCCATTGGACAGTGTGTGTGTCACAAACGCCATGGGACAGAGTGTGTGTCACAAACACTATTGGACAGCGTGTGTGTGTCGCAAACCCCATTGGAAAGTGTATGTGTCACAAACCCCGTTGGATAGCGTGTGTGTGTCACAAACCCCATAGGACAGCGTGTGTGTCACAAGCCACATTGAACAGCGTGTGTGTCACAAACACCATTGGATAGCGTGTGTGTGTCACAAACCCCATTAGAAACTGTGCGTGTCACAAACCCCCGTGGACACTGTGTGTGTCAGAAACCCTTTTGGACAGTGTGTGTGTCAGAAACCCCACTGGACAGCGTGTGTGTCACAAACCCCATTGGACAGAGTGTATGTGTCACAAACCCCATTGGACAGTGTGTGTGTCACAATCCCCATTGGACAGCGTGTGTGTCACAAACCCCATTGGACAGTGTGTGTGTCAAAACCAAATTGGACAGTGCGTGTGTCACAAAACCCACTGGACAGGTTGTGTGTCACAAACCCCCCTAGTCAGTTTGTGTGTCACAATCCCCAGTGGACAGCGTGTGTGTCAAAACCCCATTGGACAGTGTGTGTGTCACAAAACCCACTGGATAGCGTGTGAGTTCCAAACAACCATGGACGGTCTGAGTTTCACAAACATCATTGGATAGCGTGTGTGTGTCACTATCCCCATTGGACAGTGCGAGTGTCACAAAAACCATTGGACAGCGTGTGTGTCACAAGCACCATTGGACAGAGTGTGAGTGTCACAAACCCCATTGGATAGTGTGTGTGTCACAAACCCCATTGGATAGCGTGTGTGTTTCACAAACCCCATTAGATAGTGTGCGTGTCACAAACCCCATTGGATAGATTGTGTGTGTCACAAACACCCATGGACAGTGTGCATGTCACAAACTCCATTGGACATCGTGTGCGTCACAAACCCATTTGGACTTTGTGTGTGTCAGAAACCCCACTGGACAGCGTGTGTGTCACAAACCCCTTTGGACAGTGTGTGTGTCACAAACCCCATGGGACAGAGTGTGTGTCACGAACCCCATTAAATAGCGCGTGTGTCACAAATCCCATTGGAGAGAGTGTGTGTTTCACAAAACCCATTAAACAGTATGCGTGTCACAAACACCTTTGGACAGTGTATGTGTAACAAAACCAATTGGTCAGCGTGTGTGTCACAAACGCAATGGGACAGAGTGGGTGTCACAAACCCCGTTGGAAAGCGTGTGCGTTTCACAAAACCCATTAAACAGTATGCGTGTCACAAACCCCATTGGATAGCGTGTCTGTGTCACAAACCCCATTAGATAGTGTGCGTGTCCCAAACCCCATTTGAAAGTGTGTGTGTCACAAATCCCATTGGATAACTTGTGTGTCACTAGCTCATTGGACAGAGTGTGTGTGTCACAAAACCCACCGGACAGCGTGTGTGTCACAAACCCCTTTGGAAAGTGTGTGTGTCACAAACCCCATTGGACAGCGTGTGTGTGTGTCACAAAACCTTTTGGGCAGAGTGTGTGTCACGAACCCCTTTGGACAGTGTGTGTGTCACAAACCCCATTGGACAGAGCGTATGTGTCATAAACCCCATAGGAAAGTGTGTGTCTCACAAACCCCATTGGATAGTGTGTGTGTGTCACAAACCCTATTGGACAGTGTATATGTCACAATCCCCATTGGACAGCGTCTGTGTCACAAACCCCATTTGACAGCGTGTGTGTGTCACAAACCCCATTGGAGAGTGTGTGTGTCACAAAACCTATTGGATAGCGTGTGTGTCACAAACCCCATTAGAAAGTGTGCGTGTCACAAACCCCATTGGATAGCGTGTGTGTGTCACAAATCTTATTGGACAGTGTGTGTCACAAGACCCATTGGACAGAGTGTGTGTGTCACAATCCCCATTGGAGAGTGTGTGTGTCACAAACCCTATTGGACAGAGTGTGTGTGTCACAAACCCCATTGGACAGTGTGTGTAACAATCCCCATTGGACAGTGTGTGTGTCACAAGCCCCTTTGGACAGTGTGTGTGTCACAAACACCATTGGAGATTGTGTGTGTGTATCAATACTCATTGCACAGCGTGTGTGTCACAAACCCCATTGGACAGCGTGTGTGTCACTAACCCCTGTGGACACTGTGTGTGTCACAAACCCCATTGGAAAGTGTGTGAGTCACAAACCCCATTGGAAAGAGTGTGTGTTTCAGAAAACCCATCAAACAGTACGTGTGTGACAAACCCCATTGGATAGCGTGTGTGTGCCACAAACCCCATTAGAAAGTGTGAGTGTCACAAATCACATTTGAAAGTGTGTGTGCCAAAATCCCCATTGGACATTGTGATGTGTCACAAAACCCATTGGATAGCGTGTGTGTCACAAACCCCATTAGAAAGTGTGTGTCTCAAAAACCCCATTGGATAGCGTGTGTGTCACAAACCCCATTAGATAGCGTGTGTGTGTCACAAAGCCTATTGGACAGCGTGTGTGTCACAAGACCCATTGGACAGAGTGTGTGTGTGGCAAACCCCATTGGGCAGCGTGTGTGTCATAACCCCCACTTTACAGCATGTGTGTGTCACAATCCCCATTGGACAGTGTGTGTGTGTCACATTCCCCATTGGACAGCGTGTGTGTCACAATACCCATTGGACAGAGTGTTTGTGTCACAAAACCCACTGGACAGCGTGTGTGTCACGAATCCCATTAGACAGCGTGTGTGTCACAAGCACCATTGGACAGAGCGTGTGTGTCACAAACCCCATTGGAAAGTGTATGTGTCACAAACCCCACTGGATAGCTTGTGTGTGTCGCAAACCCTGCTGGTCAGTGTGTGTGTCACAAAACCCATTGGATAGCATGCGTGTCACATACACCATGGAACAGTGTGTGTGTAACAAAACCAATTTGTCAGCGTGTGTGTCACAAACCCCACTGGAAAGTGTGTGTGTCACAATCCCCTTTGGAAACTGTGTGTGTCACAAACCCCATTAGAAAGTGTGCATGTCACAATCCCCATTTCAAAGTGGGGACCTCTTTGGACAGTGTATGTGTGTCACAAACCTCCTGGTCAGTGTGTGTGTCACAAAACCCATTGGACAGCGTGTGTGTCACAAACCCCATTGGATATCATGTGTGTGTCACAAACCCCATTAGAAAGTGTGCGTGTCACAAAATCCTTTTTATTCCGTGTGTGTGTCACAAACCCCATTAGAAAGTGTGCGTGTTACAAACCCCATTTGAAAGTGTGTGTGTCACAAACCCCATTGGACAGAGTGTGTTCGACAAACCCCATTGGACACTGTGTGTGTCATAACCCCCATTTTACAGCGTGTGTGTGTTACAATCCCCATTGGACAGTGAGTGTGTGTCACAAACCCCACTGGACAGAGTGTGTGTGACAAACCCCTTTAGACAGTGTGTGTGTCACAAACCCCATTGTAGAGCCCGTGTCTGTCACATTCCCCATTGGACAGCGTGTGTGTCACAATACACATTGGACATAGTGTGTGTGTCAAAAAACCCATTGGATAGCGTGTGTGTCACAAACCCCATTAGAAAGTGTCTGTGTCACAAACCCCATTGGATAGCATTTGCGTGTCACAAACCCCGTTGAACTGTGTGTGTGACACAAACCCCAGTGGACAGCGTTTGTGTCACGAACCCCATTGGACAGCTTGTCTGTCACAAGACCCATTAGAGAGACTGTGTGTGTCACAAACCCCTTTGGACAGAGTGTGTGTCACAAACCCCTTTGGACAGTGTGTGTCACAATCCCCATTGGACAGCGTGTGTGTCACAATTCCCATTGGACAGTGTGTGTGTCACAACCCCATTAAACAGAGTGTGTGTCACAAACACCACTGGACAGAGTGTGGTGTCACAAACCCTATTGGAAAATGTATGTGTCACAAACCCCATTGGATAGCGTGTGTGTGTCACAAACCCCATTATAAAGTGTGTGTGTCACAAACCCCATTGGATAGCGTGTGTGTGTCACAAACCCCATTGGACAGCGTGTGTGTGTCACAATACCCATTGAACACTGTGTGTGTCACAAAACGCATTGGATAGCCTGTGTTTCACAAACCCCATTTGAAAGTGTGTGTGTCACAAACCCCGTTGGATAGCATATGTGTGTCACAAACCCTGTTGGACAGCGTGTAGTGTAAGAAAGCCCATTGGACAGTGTGTGTCACAAATCCCATTGGACAGCGTGTGTGTGGCACAAAGCACAGTTGACAGAGTGTGTTTCACAAAAACCATTGGACAGTGTGTGTGTCACAAACCCCATTGGACAGCGTGTGCGTGTCACAAACCCTCCTGGTCAGTGTGTGTTTCACAAACCCCATTGGAAATTGTGTGCGCCATTAATCCCATTGCACAGCGTGTGTGTCACAAACTCCATTATAAAGTAGTGCGTGTTCACAAACCCCACTGGATAGCGTGTGTGTGTCACCAACCCTATTGGACTGTGTGTAGGTCACAATCCCCATTGGACAGCGTCTGTGTCACAAACCTTGTTGGTCAGTGTGTGTGTCACTTACACCATTGGACAGCGTGTGTCTGTCACAATCCCCTTTGGACAGTTTTTGTGTCACAAACCCCATTGGATAGCGTGTGTTTCACAAACCCCAGTTGAAAGTGTGTGTGTCACAAACCCCAACAGATAGCGTGTGTGTGTCACAAACCCGATTGGACAGTGTGTATGACAAAATCCCCATTGGACAGCCTGTGTGTCACAAACCCCATTGGACATTGTGTCTGTGTCACAATACCCATTGGACAGCGTGTGTGTCGCAATCCCCATTGGACAGAGTTAGTGTCACAAACTCCATTGGACAGCGTGTGTGTCTCAAACACCATTGGACAGTGTGTGTGGGACATACCCCATTGGACAGCGTGTGTGTGTCTCAAATGCCATTGGATAGCATGTGTGTCACAAATCCCATTGGACAGCGTGTGTGTCACAATACCCATTGGACAGAGTGTTTGTGTCACAAAACCCACTGGACAGCGTGTGTGTCACGAATCCCATTAGACAGCGTGTGTGTCACAAGCACCATTGGACAGAGCGTGTGTGTCACAAACCCCATTGGAAAGTGTATGTGTCACAAACCCCACTGGATAGCTTGTGTGTGTCGCAAACCCTGCTGGTCAGTGTGTGTGTCACAAAACCCATTGGATAGCATGCGTGTCACATACACCATGGAACAGTGTGTGTGTAACAAAACCAATTTGTCAGCGTGTGTGTCACAAACCCCACTGGAAAGTGTGTGTGTCACAATCCCCTTTGGAAACTGTGTGTGTCACAAACCCCATTAGAAAGTGTGCATGTCACAATCCCCATTTCAAAGTGGGGACCTCTTTGGACAGTGTATGTGTGTCACAAACCTCCTGGTCAGTGTGTGTGTCACAAAACCCATTGGACAGCGTGTGTGTCACAAACCCCATTGGATATCATGTGTGTGTCACAAACCCCATTAGAAAGTGTGCGTGTCACAAAATCCTTTTTATTCCGTGTGTGTGTCACAAACCCCATTAGAAAGTGTGCGTGTTACAAACCCCATTTGAAAGTGTGTGTGTCACAAACCCCATTGGACAGAGTGTGTTCGACAAACCCCATTGGACACTGTGTGTGTCATAACCCCCATTTTACAGCGTGTGTGTGTTACAATCCCCATTGGACAGTGAGTGTGTGTCACAAACCCCACTGGACAGAGTGTGTGTGACAAACCCCTTTAGACAGTGTGTGTGTCACAAACCCCATTGTAGAGCCCGTGTCTGTCACATTCCCCATTGGACAGCGTGTGTGTCACAATACACATTGGACATAGTGTGTGTGTCAAAAAACCCATTGGATAGCGTGTGTGTCACAAACCCCATTAGAAAGTGTCTGTGTCACAAACCCCATTGGATAGCATTTGCGTGTCACAAACCCCGTTGAACTGTGTGTGTGACACAAACCCCAGTGGACAGCGTTTGTGTCACGAACCCCATTGGACAGCTTGTCTGTCACAAGACCCATTAGAGAGACTGTGTGTGTCACAAACCCCTTTGGACAGAGTGTGTGTCACAAACCCCTTTGGACAGTGTGTGTCACAATCCCCATTGGACAGCGTGTGTGTCACAATTCCCATTGGACAGTGTGTGTGTCACAACCCCATTAAACAGAGTGTGTGTCACAAACACCACTGGACAGAGTGTGGTGTCACAAACCCTATTGGAAAATGTATGTGTCACAAACCCCATTGGATAGCGTGTGTGTGTCACAAACCCCATTATAAAGTGTGTGTGTCACAAACCCCATTGGATAGCGTGTGTGTGTCACAAACCCCATTGGACAGCGTGTGTGTGTCACAATACCCATTGAACACTGTGTGTGTCACAAAACGCATTGGATAGCCTGTGTTTCACAAACCCCATTTGAAAGTGTGTGTGTCACAAACCCCGTTGGATAGCATATGTGTGTCACAAACCCTGTTGGACAGCGTGTAGTGTAAGAAAGCCCATTGGACAGTGTGTGTCACAAATCCCATTGGACAGCGTGTGTGTGGCACAAAGCACAGTTGACAGAGTGTGTTTCACAAAAACCATTGGACAGTGTGTGTGTCACAAACCCCATTGGACAGCGTGTGCGTGTCACAAACCCTCCTGGTCAGTGTGTGTTTCACAAACCCCATTGGAAATTGTGTGCGCCATTAATCCCATTGCACAGCGTGTGTGTCACAAACTCCATTATAAAGTAGTGCGTGTTCACAAACCCCACTGGATAGCGTGTGTGTGTCACCAACCCTATTGGACTGTGTGTAGGTCACAATCCCCATTGGACAGCGTCTGTGTCACAAACCTTGTTGGTCAGTGTGTGTGTCACTTACACCATTGGACAGCGTGTGTCTGTCACAATCCCCTTTGGACAGTTTTTGTGTCACAAACCCCATTGGATAGCGTGTGTTTCACAAACCCCAGTTGAAAGTGTGTGTGTCACAAACCCCAACAGATAGCGTGTGTGTGTCACAAACCCGATTGGACAGTGTGTATGACAAAATCCCCATTGGACAGCCTGTGTGTCACAAACCCCATTGGACATTGTGTCTGTGTCACAATACCCATTGGACAGCGTGTGTGTCGCAATCCCCATTGGACAGAGTTAGTGTCACAAACTCCATTGGACAGCGTGTGTGTCTCAAACACCATTGGACAGTGTGTGTGGGACATACCCCATTGGACAGCGTGTGTGTGTCTCAAATGCCATTGGATAGCATGTGTGTCACAAATCCCATTGGACAGCGTGTGTGTCACAAACCCCATTGTACAGCTTGTGTGTGTTACAAAGCCCGTTTGACAGAGTATGTGTCACAAACACCATTGGAGAATGTGTGTGTAATATACCCAATTGTTCAGAGTGTGCGTAACAATCTCCATGAGACAGCGTGTGTGTGTCACACACCTCATTGGAAAGTGTGTGTGTCACAAACCCCTTTTATAGCGTGTGTGTGTCACAAAACCCATTGTAAAGTGTGTGTGTTACAAACCCCAGTGGATAGCGTGTGTGTGTTACAAACCCCACTGGACAGCGTGTGTGTCACAAACACCATTGGACAGCATTTGTGTGTCACATTCCCCATTGGACAGTGTGTGTGTCACAAAACCCATTGGATAGCGTGTGTGTCACAAACCCCATTGGATAGCGTGTGTGTCACAATCACCATTGGACAGCGTGTGTGTGTCACAATCCCCATTGAACAGTGTGTGTGTCACAAAACGCATTGGATAGCGTGTGTGTCACAATCCCCATTGGAAAGTGTGTGTGTCACAAACCCCTTTGGACAGTTTGAGTGTCACAAAACCCATTGGATAGCATGTGTGTGTCACAAACCCCATTAGACAGTGAGTAGTGTCAGAAATCCCACTGGAAAGTGTGTGTCACAAATCCTATTGGACAGCGTGTGTGTCGCATTCACCACTGGACAGCGTGTGTGTGTCACAAACCCAATTGTTCAGTGTGTGTGTCACAATCCCCATTGGACAGAGTTTGTGTCACAAACCTCAGTGGATAGCGTCTGTGTGTCACAAACCTCATTGGACAGCGTGTAGTGTCAGAAACCCCACTGGACAGTGTGTGTCACAAACCCCATTGGACAGCGTGTGTGTGTCACAAACCCTCCTGGTCAGTGTGTGTGTCACAAGCACCATTGGAAGGTGTGTGTGTCACAAATCCCATTGCATAGCATGTGTGTGTCACAAAATCCATTATAAAGTAGTGTGCGTTCACAAACCCCACTGGATAGCGTGTGTGAGTCACAAACCCTATTGGACAGAGTGTAGGTCACAATCCCCATTGGACAGCGTCTGTGTCACAAACCCCATTGGACAGCGTGTGTGTCACAAACACCACTGCATACCGTGTGTGTGTCACAATCCCCATTGAACAGTGTGTGTGTCACAAAACCCATTGGATAGCGTGTGTGTCACAATCCCCATTGGACAGCGTGTATGTCACAAACCCCATTGGACAGTGTGTCTGTGTCACAATACCCAATGGACAGTGTGTGTGTCACATTCCCCATTGGTCAGTGTATGTTCACAAAACCCATTGGATAGCGTGTGTGTCACAAACCCCATTGGATAGCGTGTGTGTCACAATCCCCTTTGAACAGTGTGTGTGTCACAAAACGCATTGGATAGCGTGTGTGTCACAATCCCTATTGGATAGAAGGTGTGTCACAAATCCCATTGGACAGTGTGTGTGTGTCACAAACCCCATTTGATAGAGTGTATGTCACAAAACGCATTGGATAGCATTTGCCTCACAATCCCCATTGGACAGCGTGTGTGTCACAAACCCCATTGGACAGTTTGTGTTTGTCACAAAACCCATTGGATAGCATGTGTGTGTCACAAACCCCATTGGACAGCGTGTAGTGTCAGAAACCCCATTGGACAGTGTGTGTCAGAAATCCCATTGGACAGCGTGTGTGTCACAAACCCCATTGGACAACGTGTGTGTCACAAACACCATTGGACAGTGTGTGTGTCACAAAACGCATTGGATAGCGTGTGTGTCACCATCCCCATTGGACAGCGTGTGTGTGTGACAAACCCCATTGGACATCGTGTGTGTCACAATCCCCATTGGACAGCGTGTGTGTCAGGAACCCCATTGGACAGCGTGTGTGTCACAAGCGCCATTGGAAAGTGTGTGTGTCATAACCCCCATTTTACAGCGTGTGTGTGTCACAATCCCCACTGGACAGTGTTTGTGTGTCACAAACCTCATTGGACAGCGTGTGTATCACAATCCCCTTTGGACTGTGTGTGTGTCACAAACCCCATTCTACAGTGCGTGTGCGTCACATTCCCCATTGGACAGCATGTGTGTCACAATACCCATTGGACAGAGCGTGTGTGTCACAATCCCCATTGGACAGCGTGTGTGTGCCACAAAACTCATTGGATAGCATGTGTGTGTCACGAACCCCATTGGACAGTGTGTGTGTCAAAAACCCAACTGGACAGCGTGTGTGTCACAATCCCCATTGGACAGCGTGTGTGTCACAAACCCCATTGGACAGATTGTGTGTGTCACAAGCGCCATTGGAAAGTGTGTGTGTCACAAACCCCATTGGAAAGTGTGTGTGTCACAAACCCCTTTAGAAAGTGTGCGTGTCACAAACCCCACTTCATAGCATGTGTGTGTCACAAACCCCATTAGAAAGTGTGCGTGTCACAAACCCCATTGGATAGCATGTGTGTGTCACAAACCCTATTGGACAGTGTGTATGACACAATCCCCATTGGACAGCGTCTGTGTCACTAACCCCATTGGATAGCGTCTGTGTCACAAACACCATTGGACAACGTGTGTGTGTCACAAACCCTCTTGGACAGTGTTTGTGTCACAAACCCTACTGGACAGCGTGTCTGTCACGAACCCCTTTGGACAGCTTGTGTGTCACAAGACCCATTGGACAGAGTGTGTGTGTCACAAACCCCATTGGACAGGTGTGTGTCACAATCCTCATTTGACAGCGTGTGTGTCACAAAACCCATTGGACAGAGTGTGTGTGTCACAAACCCCATTGGACAGCGTGTGTGTCATAAACCCCATTGGACAGCGAGTGAGCGTCACAATCCCCATTGGACAGTGTGTGTGTGACACAAACCCCACTGAACAGCGTGTGTGTCACAATCCCCATTGGACAGTGTGTGTGTCACAAACCCCATGAGACAGACTGTGTGTCACCAACACTATTGGACAGCGTTTGTGTGAAAAGCCCATTGGACAGAGTGTGTGTGTCACAAAACCCACTGGACAGTGTGTGTGTCACGAACCCCATTGGACAGCGTGTGTGTCACAAGCACCATTGGACAGAGTGTGGTGTCACAAACCCCATTGGAAAGTGTATGTGTCACAAACACCATTGTATAGCGCGTGTGTGTCACAAGCCATATTGGAAAGTGTGTGTGTCGCAAAACCCACTGGACCGCCTGTGTGTCACAAACCCCATTGGACAGCATGTGCGTTTCACAATCCTATTGGACAGTGTGTGTGTCACAAACACCATGGGACAGATTGTGAGTGTCACAAACCCCATTGGATATTGTGTGTGTCACAAACCCCATTAGAAAGTGTGTATTTCACAAACCCCATTGGATAGCGTGTGTGTGTCACAAACCCTATTGGACTGCGTGTGTGTCACAATCCCCATTGGACAGCGTGTGTGTCACGAACCCCATTGGACAGCGTGTGTGTCACAAGCACCATTGGACAGAGGGTGTGTGTCACAAACCCCATTGGGTAGTGTGTGTGTGTCACAAACCCTATTGGACAGAGTGTGTGTCACAAAATCCACGGGACAGCGTGTGTGTCACAAACCCCGTTGTACAGCATGTGTGTCAAAAGCCACACTGGACAGAGTGTGTGTTTCACAAACCCCATTGGACAGCATTTGTGTGTCACAATACCCATAAGACAGTGTGTGTGGCAGAAACACCATTGAACAGAGTTTGTGTCACAAACCCCATTGGACAGCGTGTGTGTCACAAACTGCATTGGATTGCGTGTGTGTCACAAACACCATTGGACAGCGTGTGTGTGTCACAAAACCCATTGGACAGCGTGTGTGTCACAAACACCATTGGACAGCATGTGTGTGTCACAATCACATTGGACAGCGTGTGTGTCACAAAACCCACTGGATAGCGTTTGTGTCACAAACCCTATTTGAAAGTGTGTGTGTCACAAAACTCATTGGATAGCGTGTGTGTCACGAGACCCATTGGACAGAGTGTGTGTGTCACAAACCCCATTGGACAGCGTGTGTGTCACAAACCCCTTTGGACAGCATGTGTGTTACAAACCCCATTGGACAGTGTGTGTGTGTCACAATACCCATTAAACAGTGTGTGTGTCACAAACCCCACTGGACAGAGTTTGTGTCACAAACCCCATTGGACAGCGTGTGTGTCACAAACAGCATTGGACAGTGTGTGTGTCACAAAGCCCCGTGGACACTGTGTGTGTCACTAATGTCATTGGACAGTGTGTGTGTCACAACCACCCCTGGACAGTGTCTGTGTCACAATGCCCAGTGGACAGAGTTTGTGTCAAAAACCCCATTGGACAGTGTGAGTGTCCAAACCCCATTCGACAGCATGTTTGTCACAAGCACCATTGGACGTAGTGTGTGTGTCAGAAACCCCATTGGAAAGTATATGTGTCACAAACCCCATTGGATAGCGTGTGTGTGTCACAAACCCTATTGGACAGTGTGTGTGTCACAAAACCCACTGGACAGCGTTTGTGTGACAAACCCCATTGGACAGTGTGTGTGTCAAAAGCCACATTGGACAGCGTGTGTGTGTCACAAACCCATTGGAAAGCGTGTGTGTCACAATCCCCATTGGACAGAGTTTATGTCACAAACCCCATTGGACAGCGTGTGTGTGTCACAAACCCCATTGGACAGAGTGTTTGTGTCACAAACCCCTTTGTACAGCGTCTTTGTCACAATCCTCACTGGACAGCGTGTGTGTCGCAGACCCCATTGGACAAAGTGTGTGTGACAAACCCCATTGGACAGAGTGTGTGTCAGAAACCACTTTGGACAGGGTGTGTGTCACAAACACCATGGGAAAGCGTGTGTGTTTCAAAATCCCCATTGGACCGTGTGTGTGTGACACAATCCTTCCTGGTCTTTGTGTGTTTCACAAACCCCATTGGACAGCATGTGTTTCACAAACCCCATTGGACAGTGTGTGTGTGTCACAATACCCATTGGTCAGTGTGTGTGTCACAAACCCCGTTGGACAGATTTTGTGTCACAAAACCCTTTGGACAGCGTGTCTGTCACAAACACCATTGGACAGTGTGTGTGTCACAAACCCCATTGGACAGCGTGTGTGTGTCACAATCCCTCCTGGTTAGTCTGTGTCACAAAACCCATTGGACAGCGAGTGTGTCAGAAACCCCATTGGACATTGTGTGTGACAAATCCCATTGGACAGTGTGTGTGTGACAAACCCCTTTGGCCAGTGTGTGTGTCACAATCCCCATTGGACAGTGTGTGTGCAACAAACCCCATTGGACAGCGTGCGTGTGTCACAATAGCCATGGGAGAGCTTGTGTGTCACAAGCCCATTGGACAGAGTGTGTGTGTCACAAAAACCACTGGACAGCATTTGTGTCACGAACCCCATTGGACAGAGTGTGTGTCACAAGCCCATTGGACAGAGTGTGTGTGTCAAAAATCCCCGTGGACACTGTGTGTGCCACGAATGCCATTGGACAGTGTGTGTGTTACAACCCCCCCTGGACAGTGTGTGTGTCACAATCCCCAGTGGACAGAGTTTGTGTCACAAACCCCATCGGACAGTGTGTGTGTCACACACCCCATTCGACAGCGTGTGTGTCACAACCACCATTGGACAAAGTTTGTGTGTCAGAAACCCCATTGGAAAGTGTATGTGTCACAAACCCAATTGGATAGCGTCTGTGTGTCACAAATCCTATTGGACAGTGTGTGTGTCACAAACCCATTGGACAGCCTGTGTGTCACAATCCCCATTGGACAGGGTGTGTGAGTCACAAACTCCATTGGACAGTGTGAGTGTCACAAACCCTATTGGACAAAGTTTGTTTCACAAACCCCATTGGACAGCGTCTGTTTCACAAACCCATTGGAAAGTGTCTGTGTCATAAACCGCATTAAACAGCGTGTGTGAGTCACAAACCCCATTGTACAGCGTGTTTGTCACAAGCCCTTTGGATAGAGTGTGTGTGTCGCAAACCCCATTTTACAGCGTCTTTGTCGCAATCCTCACTGGACAGCGTGTGTGTTGCAGACCCCATTGGACAGAGTGTGTGTTACAAAACCCATTGGACAGTGTGCGTGTCACAAACCCCATTGGACATCGTGTGTGTCACAAACCCCTTTGGACAGTGTGTGTGTCACAAACCCCATTGGATAGCGTGTGTGTGTCGCAAACCCCATTGTACGGAGCGTTTGTCACAAGCTCATTGGACAGCGTGTGTGGTACAAGCCCATTGGACAGAATTTGTGTGTCACAAAACCCCGTGGACACTGTGTGTGTCACGAACGTCACTGGACAATGTGTGTTTCACAACCCCCCCTGGACAGTGTGTGTGTCACAATCCCAATTGGACAGCGTGTGTGTCTCAAACCCCCGTGCACACTGTGTGTGTCACAAACCCCATTGGACAGTGTGTGTGTCACAAACCCCACTGGACATCGTGTCTCTCACAAACACCCATGGACAGCATGCGTGTCACAAACCCCATTGGACATCGTATGTGTCACAAACCCCTTTGGAAAGTGTGTGGGTCACAAACCCCACTGGATAGCATGTGTGTGTCACAAACACTATTGGACAGTGTGTGTGTGTCACAATCCCCATTGGACAGATTGTGTGTGTCACAAACCCCATTGGACAGCGTGTGTGTCATAAACCCCACTGGACAGCGTGTGTGTCACAAGACCCATTGGGCAGAGTGTGTGTGTCACAATAACCATTGGACAGCGTGTGTGTCAGATACCCAATTGGACAGTGTGTGTGTCACAAAACCCACTGGACAGCGTCTGTGTTATCAAACCCCATTGGACAGCGTGGGTGTCACAAGACCCATTGGACAGAGTGTGTGTGTCAAAAACCCCATTGGACAGCTTGTGTGTCACAATCCCCATTGGACAACTTTCGTGTCACAAACAACATTGGACAGCCTGTGTGTGTAACAATACCCATTGGACAGTGAGTGTGTCAGAAACCCCATTGTACAGCGTGTGCATCACAAATCCATTTATAAAGTGTGTGTGTCAAAAAACCCTTTGGACAGACTGTGTGTCACAAACAACCATGGAGAGTGTGCGTGTCACAAACCCCATTGGAAAGTGTATGTGTCACAAACCCCATTGGATAGCGTGTGTGTCACAAACACCGATGTACAGTGTGCGTGTCACAATCCCCAATGGACAGTGTGTGTGTCACAAACCCCATGGGACAGAGTGTTTGTCACAAAACCCACGTGACAGCGTGTGTGTCACAATCCCCATTGGACAGCGTGTATGTAACAAACCCCATTGGACAGAGCTTGTGTCACAAACCCTATTGGACAGCGTGTGTGTCACAAACACCATTGGACAGTGTGTGTTTCACAAACCCCATTGGACAGCGTGTATTTCACAAATCCCATTGGAGAGCGTGTGTGTCACAATCCCCATTGGACAGTGTGTGTGTCACAAAACCCACTGGACAGCGTGTGTGTCAGAAACCCCATTGGACAGCGTTTGTGTCACAAGCCCCATTGGACAGCGTGTGTGTTTCACAAGCGCAATTGAACAGAATGTGTGTGTCACAAAACCCTTTAGAAAGTGTGCGTTTCACAAATCTCATTTGAAAGTGTGTATGTCACAAACCCCATTGGATAGCGTTTGTGTCACAAACCCCACTGGACAGCGTGTGTTTTCCGAACCCCATTGGACAGCTTGTGTGTCACAAGACCCATTGGACAGAGTGTGTGTGTCTCAAACCCCATTGGACAGCGTGTGTGTCACAAACCCCATTGGACAGAGTGTGTGTCTCACAAAACCCATTGGACAGCGTGTGTGTCACAATAACGACAGGATAGTGTGTGTGTCACAAAACCCACTGGACACCGTGTGTGTCACAAACCACATCGAACAGCGTGTGTGTCACAAGCCCCATTGGACAGCGTGTGTAGTCACAAACACCATTGGACAGCCTGTTTGTGTAACAATAACCAATGCACAGTGTGTGTGTCACAAGCCCCACTGGATAGCGTGTGTGTCTCCAACATCCTTGTACAATGTGCGTGTCACAAACCCCATCGGACATCGTGTGTGTCACAAACCCTGTTGGACAGTGTATGTGTCACAAACACCACTGGACTGTGTGTGTGTCACAAACACCCATGGATAGTGTGTGTGTAAGACACCCAATTGGTCAGCGTGTGTTTCACAAACCCCATGGGACAGCGTGTGTGTGTCACAAACCCCATTGGAAAGTGTGTGTGTCACAAACCCCATAGGAAAGTGTGTGTGTCACAAACCCCATAGGATAGCGTGTGTGTGTCACAAACCCCATTAGAAAGTGTGCGTATCACAAACCCCATTGAAAACTGTGTGTGTCACAAACCCCATTGGACAGTGTATTTGTGTCACAAACCCATATTGGACAGCGTGTATTTCACAAACCCCACTGGACAGCTTGGGTGTTACAAGACCCATTAGACAGAGTGTGTGTGTCACAAACCCCTTTGGAGAGCGTGTGTGTCACAAACCCCACTGGACAGAATGTCTGTGTCACAAAACCCATTGGACAGCGTGTGTGTCACAATCCCCATTGGATAGTGTGTGTGTCACAAAACCCACTGGAAAGCGTGTGTGTCACAAACCCCATTGAACAGCGTGTGTATCAGAAGCCCAATTGGACAGCGTGTGTAGTCACAAACACCATTGGACAGCGTGTGTAGTCACAAACCCCATTGGACAGCGTGTGTGTGTCACAAACCCTCCTGGTCAGAGTGTGTGTCACAAAACCCATTGGACAGCATGCGTGTCGCAAACACCATGGGACAGTGTGTGTGTAAGAAAACCAATTGTTCAGCGTGTGTGTCACAAACCCCACAAGACAGAGTGTGTTTCACAAACCCCCGTGTACACTGTGTGTGTCAAAACCCAGGTGGACAGTGTGTGTGTCTCAAACCCCACTGGACAGCGTGTGTGTCACAAACCCCATTGGAGAGAGTGTGTGTGTGTAACGAAACCCATTGGACAGCGTGTTTGTCACAAGACCATTGGACAGACTGTGTGTGTCACAAAACCCACAGGACAGCGTGTGTGTTCACGAACCCCACTGAACAGCGTGTGTGTCACAAACCCCATTGGACAGCGTGTGTTTCACAAACCCCCGTGTACACTGAGTGTGTCAAAACCCAGGTGGACAGTGTGTGTGTCTCAAACCCCATTGGACAGTGTGTGTGTGTCACAAACCCCATTGGATAGCGTGTGTGTGTCACAAACCCTATTGGACAGCGTGTGTTTCACAAACCCCTTTGGACAACGTGTGTGTCAAAAACACCATTGGACAGCGCGTGTCTGTCACAATACCCATTGGATAGGGTGTGTGTGTCACAAACGCCTTTGGACAGCGTGTTTTTCATAAACCCCATTGGACAGCGTGTGTGTGTCACAATACCCATGGACAGTGTTTGTGTGTCACAAACCCCATTGGACAGCGTGTGTTTCACAAACCCCTTTGGACAGTGTAAGTGTCACAAACCCCATTGGACAGCGTGTGTGTGACACAATCCCCTTTGCACAGTGTGTGTGTCACAATACCCATTGGGCAGTGTGTGTGTCACAAACCGCATCGGACAGCTTGTGTGTCACAAACCCCTGTAGACACTGTGTGTGTCACAAACCCCACTGGACAGTGTGCGTGTCACAAACCCCATTGGACATCGTGTGTGTCACAAACCCTTTTGGACAGTGTGTGTATCACAAACCCCATTGGACAGAGTTTGTGTCACAAACCCTATTGGACAGCATGTGTGTCACAAACACCATTGGACAGTGTGTGTGTCACAAAACCCATTGGACAACATGTGTGTCACAAATCCCATTGGACAGCGTGTGTGTGTCACAAAACCCATTTGACAGAGTGTGTGTCACAAACCCCATTGGACAGTGTTAGTGTCACAAACCCCATTGGACAGCGAGTGTGTGTCACAAACCCTCTTGGTCAGTGTGTGTGTCAGAAACCCCATTGGACAGCGTGTGTGTCACAATACCCATGGGACAGCGTGTGTGTGTCACAATCCCCATTGAATAGTGTGTGTGTCATAAAACCCATTAGATAGCGTGTGTGTCACAAACCCCATTTGAAAGTGTGTGTGACACAAACCCCATTTGATAGCGTGTGTGTGTCAGAAACCCTATTGGGCAGTCTGTGTGTCACAAACCCCATTAGACAACATGTGTGCAAAAAACCCCATTGGACAGCGTGTGTGTCACAAGACCCATTGGAAAGAGTGTGTTTGTCACAAACCCATTGGACAGTGTGTGTGTCACAAAACCCATGGGACAGTGTGTGTGTGTCACAAACCCTATTGGACATTGCGTGTGTCACAAACCCCATTGTACAGAGTGTGTGTGACACAATCCCCTTTGGACAGTGTGTGTGTCACAATACCCATTGGACAGAGTGTGTGTCACAAACCCTTTGGACCGCGTGTGTGTCACAATCCCCATTGGACAGAGTGTTTGTCACAAATTCCATTGGACATCGTGTGTGTCACAAACCCTTTTGGACAGTGTGTGTCTCACAAACCCCATTGGACAGAGTTTGTCTCACAAACCCTATTGGACAGCATGTGTATGACACAATCCCCTTTGGACAGTGTATGTGTCACAAACCCTATTGGATAGCGAGTGTGTGTCACAAACCCCATTGCACAGCGTGAGTGTCACAATCCCCATTGGACTGCGTGTGTGTCAGAAACTCCATTGGACAGAGTGTGTGTCACAAACCCCATTGGACAGCGTGTGTGTCATAAACCCCATTGGACAGCGTGTGTGTGTCACAATCCCCATTGTACAGTGTTTGTGTGTCACAATCCCCACTGGACAGGGTGTGTGTCATAAACCCCTTTGGACAGCATAGGTATATCCCACTCCCATTGGGACAGTGTGTGTGTCACAAAACCCACTGGACAGCGTGTGTGTCACGAACCCCATCGGACAGCGTGTGTGTCATAAGACCCATTGGACAGAGTGTATGTGTCAAAAAACCCAATGGACAGAGTTTGTGTCACAAACCCTATAGGATAGCGTGTGTGTCACAAACACCATTGGACAGTTTGTGTGTCAGAAACCCCGCTGGACAGCGTTTGTGTGTCACAAACCTCATTGGAAAGTATGTGTCAGAAACCCCATTGGATAGCGTGTGTGTCACAAACCCTTTGGACAGTTTGTGTGTCACAAACCCCACTGGACAGCGTGTGTGTCACGAACCCCATTGGACAGCGTGTGTGTCACAAGCACCATTGATCAGTGTGTGTGTCACAAACCCCATGGGACACTGTGTGTGTGTCACAAACCCCATTGGAAAGTGTGTGAGTCACAAAACCTGTTGGATAACGTGTGTGTCACAAACCCCATTGGATAGCGTGTGTGTGTCAGAAACCCTATTGGACAGTGTGTATGTCACAAACCCCATTGGAAAGCGTGTGTGTTTCACAAAACCCATTAAACAGTACGCGTGTGACAAACCCCATTGGATAGCGTGTGTGTGCCACAAACCCCAATAGAAAGTGTGAGTGTCACAAATCACATTTGAAAGTGTGTGTGTCAAAATCCCCTTTGGACAGCGTGTGTGTCACAAACCCCATTGGACAGCTTGTGTGTCACAATCCCCATTGGGCAGCGTCTGTGTCACAAACCCCATTGGACAGCGCGTGTGTCACAAACACCCATGGACACTGTGCGTGTCACAAACCCCATTGGACATCGTGTGTGTCACAAACCGTTTTGGACAGTGTGTGTGTCAGAAACACCCATGGACAGTGTGCGTGTCACAAAAACCATTGGACATCGTGTGTGTCACAAACCCCTTTGGACAGTTTGTGCGTGTCACAAACCGTTTTGGACAGTGTGTGTGTCAGAAACACCCATGGACAGTGTGCGTGTCACAAAAACCATTGGACATCGTGTGTGTCACAAACCCCTTTGGACAGTTTGTGCGTGTCACAAACCCCTTTAGACAGACTGTGTGTGACAAACCCCACTGGACAGAGTGTGTGTCACAAACCCCATTGGGCAGCGTGTGTGTCACAAACCCCCATGGACACTGTGTGTCTCACAATCCCAAGTGGACAGCATGTGTGTCACAAACCCCATTGGACAGCGTGTGTGTCACAAACACCATTGGACAGCGTGTGTGTGTCACACCCATTGGACAGCGTGTGTGTCATAACCCCCACTTTACAGCATGTGTGTGTCAAAATCCCCATTGGACAGTGTGTCTGTGTCACATTCCCCATTGGACAGCGTGAGTGTCACAAACCCCATTGGACAGAGTGTCTGTGTGACAAACACCATTAGACAGTGTGTGTGTGTCACAAACCTCATTGAACAGCGTGTGTAACACAAAACCCTTTGGACTGTGTCTGTCACAAACCCCATTGGACAGCGAGTGTGTCATGAATCCCATTGGACAGTGTGTCTGTGTGACAATACCCATTGGACAGTGTGTGTGTCACAATCCCCATTGGACAACATGTGTGTCACAATCCCCATTGGACAACGTCTGTGTCACAAACCCCATTGGAAAGTGTGTGTGTCACAAACCCCATTGGTCAGCGTGTCTGTGCCACAAAACCCATTGGATAGCATGTGTGTGTCACGAACCCCATTGGACAGCTTGGGAGCCCAAAGACCCATTGGTCAGAGTGTGTGTGTCACATTCCCCATTGGACAGTGTGTGTGTTCACAAAACCCATTAGATAGCGTGCGTGTCACAAACACCATTGGACAGTGTGTGTGTAACAAAACCAGTTCGTCAGCGTGTGTCGTCACAAACCCCATGGGACAGCGTGTGTGTGTCACAAACCCCATTGCACAGCGTGTGTGTCACAATCCCCATTGGACAGTATTTGTGTCACAAAACCTATTTGATATAGTGTGTGTCACACCCATTGGACAGCGTGTGTGTCATAACCCCCACTTTACAGCATGTGTGTGTCAAAATCCCCATTGGACAGTGTGTCTGTGTCACATTCCCCATTGGACAGCGTGAGTGTCACAAACCCCATTGGACAGAGTGTCTGTGTGACAAACACCATTAGACAGTGTGTGTGTGTCACAAACCTCATTGAACAGCGTGTGTATCACAAAACCCTTTGGACTCTGTCTGTCACAAACCCCATTTGGACAGCGTGTGTGTCATGAATCCCATTGGACAGTGTGTCTGTGTGACAATACCCATTGGACAGTGTGTGTGTCACAATCCCCATTGGACAGCATGTGTGTCACAATCCCCATTGGACAACGTCTGTGTCACAAACCCCATTGGAAAGTGTGTGTGTCACAAACCCCATTGGTCAGCGTGTCTGTGCCACAAAACCCATTGGATAGCATGTGTGTGTCACGAACCCCATTGGACAGCTTGGGAGCCCAAAGACCCATTGGTCAGAGTGTGTGTGTCACATTCCCCATTGGACAGTGTGTGTCGTAACAAAACCCATTAGATAGCATGCGTGTCACAAACACCATTGGACAGTGTTTGTGTAACAAAACCAATTCGTCAGCGTGTGTCGTCACAAACCCCATGGGACAGCGTGTGTGTGTCACAAACCCCATTGCACAGCGTGTGTGTCACAAACCCCACTGGACAGCGTGTGTGTGTGACAATCCCCGTTAAAAAGTGTGCGTGTCACAAACCCCATTTGAAAATGTGTGTGTCACAATACACATTGGAGAGTGTGTGTCACAAAACCCATTGGATAGCGTGTGTGTCACAATCCCCATTGGATAGTGTGTGTGTGTGACAAACACCGTTGGACAGCGTGTCTGTCATAAACCCCATTGGATAGCATGTGTGTGTCGCAAACCCCATTGGATAGTGTGTGTGTCACAAACCCCACTGGACAGTGTGTGTGTCACAAACCCCTTTGGACAGTTTGTGTCTCACAAAACCCCCTGGACAGTGTGTGTGTCACAATCCCCATTTGACAGCTTGTGTGTCACAATCCCCCGTGGACACTGTTTGTGTCACAAACCCCATTGGACAGTGTGTGTGTCAAAAACCCAACTCGAGACCGTGTGTGTCACAATCCCCATTGGACAGCGTGTGTGTCACAAACCCCATTGGACAGATTGTGTGTGTCACAAACCCCATTGGACATCGAGTGTGCCACAATCCCCATTGGACAGCGTGTGTTTCACAAACCCCATTGGACAGAGTGTGTGTGTCACAAAACCCATTGGACATCGAGTGTGTCACAATCCCCATTGGACAGCGTCTGTGTCAGGTTCCCCATTGGACAGCGTGTGTGTCACAAGCGCCATTGGAAAGTGTGTGTGTCACAATCCTCATTGGTCAGTGTGTGTGTGTCACAAACCCCATTGGACATCGTGTGTATCACCATCCCCATTGGACAGTGTGTGTGTCACAAACCCCACTGGACAGCGTTTGTGTGTCACAATCCCCATTGGACAGTGTGTGTGTGTCAAAAACCCCATTGGACAGCGTGTGTATCCAAACCCCTTTGGACAGTGTGTGTGTCACAAACCCCATTCTACAGTACATGTGTGTCACATTCCCCATTGGACAGCGTGTGTGTCACAATACCCACTGGACACAGCGTGTGTGTCACAATCCCCATTGGACAGCGTGTGTGTCACTAAACCCATTGGATAGCATGTGTGTCACAAACCCCATTTGAAAGTGTGTGTGTCACAAACCCCATTGGACAGCGTGTGTGTGTCACAAAAGCCTTTGGATAGCATGCGTGTCACAAATACCATGGGACAGTGTGTGTGTAACAAAAGCAATTTGTCAGCGTGTGTGTCACAAGCACCATTGGACAGTGTGTGTGTCACAAACCCCATTGGAAAGTGTATGTGTCAAAAACACCATTGGACAGCTTGTGTGTCACAAACCCCATTGGACAGCGTGTGTGTCACAAGCCCCATTGGACAGGGTGTGTGTCAAAAGCACCATTGGACAGCGTGTGTGTCACAAACCCCATTGGACAGCGTGTGTGTCAAAAACACCATTGGACAGCGTGTGTGTGTATCAATACCCATTCGACAGTGTGTGTGTCACAAACCCCCGTGGACACTGTGTGTGTCACAATCCCCATTGGAAAGTGTATGTGTCACAAACCCTATTGTATAGCGTGTGTGTGACACAAACCCTCCTGGTCCGTGTGTTTGTCACAAAACCCTTTGGAAAGCATGCGTGTCACAGACCACATTGGACAGCGTGTGTGTCACAAACCCAATTAGAAAGTGTGCGTGTTGCAAACCGCATTGGATAGCTTGTGAGTGTTATGAACCCCATTGGAAAGCATTTGTGTCACAAGACCCTTTGGACAGAGTGTGTGTGTCACAAACCCCATTGGACATCGTTTGTATCACCATCCCCATTGGACAGCCTGTGTGTCACAAACCCCTTTGAACAGCGTGTTTGTCACAAACACCTATTGACAGTGTTCATGTCACAAAACCCATTGGACATCGTGTGTGTCACAAACCCTTTTGGACAGTGTGTGTGTCAGAAACCCCACTGGACAGCGTGTGTGTCACAAACACCCATTGGCAGTGTACATGTCACAAACCCCATTGGACATCGTGTGTGTGTCACAAACCCCATTAGAAAGTGTGCATGTCACAAACCCCATTTGAAAGTGTGTGTGTCAAAAACCCCATTGGATAGCGTGTGTGTGTCACAAACCCCATTAGAAAGTGTGCGTGTCACAAACCCCACTTCATAGCCTGTGTGTGTCACCAACCGCATTAGAAAGTGTGCGTGTCACAAACCACATTGGATAGCATGTGTGTGTCACAAACCCCATTGGACAGTGTGTATGACACAATCCCCATTAAACAGCGTGTGTGTCACTAACCCCATTGGACAGCGTGTGTGTCACAAACACCATTGGACAACGTGTTTGTCTCACAAACCCTCTTGGACAGTGTTTGTGTCATAAACACCATTGGACAGCGAGTGTGTGTCACAATCCCCATTGGACAGTGTGTGTGTGTCACAAACCCCATTGGACAGCGTGTGTGTCACAAACCCCATTGGATAGCGTGTGTGTATAACAAACCCTATTGGATAGCGTGTGTGTCACAAACCCCTTTAGAATTTGTGCGTGTCGCAATCCCCATTGAATAACGTGTGTGTGTCACAAACTCCTTTGGACAGTGTGTGTGTCACAAATATATTGGACAGTGTGTAGGTCACAACCCCACTGGACAGCATCTGTGTCACAAAGACCATGGGACAGCGTGTGTGTCACAAACCCCATTAGACAGCGTGGTTTTCAGAAACCCAATTTGAAAGTGTGTGTGTCACAAACCCCATTGGATAGAGTGTGTGTGTCACAAACCCCATTGGACAGCGTGTGTGTCATAAACACCATTGGACAGCGAGTGTGTGTCACAATCCCCATTGGACAGTGTGTGTGTGTCACAAACCCCATTGGACAGCGTGTGTGTCACAAACCCCATTGGATAGCGTGTGTGTATAACAAACCCTATTGGATAGCGTGTGTGTCACAAACCCCTTTAGAATTTGTGCGTGTCGCAATCCCCATTGAATAGCGTGTGTGTGTCACAAACTCCTTTGGACAGTGTGTGTGTCACAAATATATTGGACAGTGTGTAGGTCACAATCCCCACTGGACAGCATCTGTGTCACAAAGACCATGGGACAGCGTGTGTGTCACAAACCCCATTAGACAGCGTGGTTTTCAGAAACCCAATTTGAAAGTGTGTGTGTCACAAACCCCGTTGGATAGAGTGTGTGTGTCACAAACCCCATTGGACAGCGTGTGTATCACAAACCCCTGTGGACACTGTGTGTCTCACGAACGCCATTGGACAGTGTGTGTTTCACAAACCCCACTGTATAGCGTGTGTGTCACAAACTACTTCGGACAGTGTGTGTGTCACAAACCCCATGGGACAGAGTGTATGTCACAAACACCATTGGCAGCGTGTGTGTCACAAGACCATTGGACAGAGCGTGTGTGTCACAAAACCCACTGGACAGCTTGTGTGTCACGGTCCCCATTGGACAGCGTTTTTGTCACAAGTGCCATTGGAAAGTGTGTGTATCAACAACCCCAGTGGAAAGTGTGTGTGTCACAAACCCCATTAGAGAGTGTGCGTGTCTCAAACCCCATTGGAAAGTGTGTGTGTCACAATCCCCATTAGATAGCATGTGTGTTTCACAAACCCCATTGGACAGCGTGTGTGTGTCACAAAACTTTCTGGTCTATGTGTGTGTGACAAACCCCATTGGAAAGTGTGTGTGTCACAAACCCTATTGGACAGCGTGTGTGTCACAAACCCCATTGGACAGCGCGTGTGTCACAAGCCGCATTGGACAGAGTGTGTGTCACAAACCCCATTGGACAGAGTGTGTGTGTGACAAACCCCATTGGACAGCGTGTGTGTCATAACACCCATTACACAGCGTGTGTCTCAGAAACCCCTTTGGACAGTGTGTGTGTCACAAAACCCATTGGATAGTGTGTGTGTGTCACAAACCCCATTGAACAGTGTGTGTGTCACAAACCCCGCTGGACAGCTTGTGTGTCACAAGACCAATTTGTCAGAGTGTGTGTGTCACAATCCCCATTGGACAGTGTGTGTGTGTCACAAAACACTTTGGACAGACTGTGTGTCACAAAAACCATTGGACAGCTTTTATGTCACAAACCCATTGGACAGAGAGTGTGTGTCACAAAACCCACTTGACAGTGTGTGTGTCATGAACCCCATTGGACAGTGTGTGTGTCACAAACCCCACTGGACATCGTGTCTGTCACAAACACCCATGGACAGCGTGCGTGTTACAAACCCCATTTTACATGGTGTGTGTCACAAACCCCTTTGGACAGTGTGTGTGTCACAAACCAAATTGGACAGCGTGTGTGTCTTAAACCCCATGGGACAGAGTTTTTGTCACAAACACTATTGGACAGCGTGTGTGTCACAAGACCCATTGGATAGAGTGTATGTGTCACAAACCCCACTGGACAGCGTGTGTGTCACAATCCCCATTGGACAGCGTGTGTGTCACAATCCCCATTCGACAGCATGTGTGTGTCACAAAACCCATTGGACAGTGTGTATGTCACATCCCCCATTGGACAGAGTTTGTGTCACAAACCCCATTTGACAACGTGTGTGTCAGAAACCCCATTGGACAGCGTGTGAGTAACAAACGCCATTGGACAGTATGTGTGTGTCACAATACGCATTGGATAGCGTGTCTGTGTCACAAGCCCCTTTAGAAAGTGTGAGTGTCACAAACCCCATTGGATAGTGTGTGTGTGTCACAATCCCTATTGGACTGCGTGTGTGTCACAATCCCCAATGGACAGCGTGTGTGTCACAAACCCCATTGGACAGCGTGTGTGTCACAAGCACCATTGGACAGAGTGTGCGTGTCACAAACCCCATTGTACAGCGTTTGTGTCACAAACCCCATTGGATAGTGTGTGTGTGTCACAAACCCTATTGGACAGTGTGTGTGTCACAAAATCCACGGGACAGAGTGTGTGTCACAAACCCCGTTGTACAGCATGTGTGTCAAAAGCCACATTGGACAGAGTGTGTGTTTCACAAACCCCATTGGACAGTGTGTGTGTCACAAAAACCACTGAACAGCGTGTGTGTCACAATCCCCATTGGACAGCGTGTGTGTCACAAACCGCAATATGACCGTGTGTGTGTGTAACAATACCCATTGGACAGTGTCTGTGTGTCACAAACCCCATTGGACAGAGTTTGTGTCACAAACGCCCGTAGACAGAGTGTGTGTGACACACACCCCATTGGACAACATGTGTGTGTCATAAACCCCATTGGACATCGTGTGTGTCACAAACACCCATGGACAGTGTGAGTGTCACAAACCCCACTGGACATCATGTGTGTCACAAACCCCTTTGGACAGTGTGTATTTCACAAACCCCATTGGACAGCGTGTGTGTGTCACAATCCCCACTGGACAGTGTGTGTGTGTGTCACAAAACCCATTGGACAGTGAGTGTGTCTCGGAATCCCCATTGGACAGTTTTTGTGTGTCACAAACCCCATTGGACAGCGTCTGTGTCACAAACCCCATTGGACAGCGTGTGTGTCACAATCCCCATTGGACAGCGTGTGTGTCACAAACTCCATTGGACAGAGTGTGTCTCATAAACCCCATTGGACAGCGTGTGTGTGTCACAATCCCCATTGGACAGTGTTTATGTGTCACAAACCCCATTGTACAGCATCTGTGTCACAAACCCCATTGGACAGCTTGTGTGTCACAATCCCCAATGGACAGAGTGTGTGTCACAATCCCCATTAGACAGTGTGTGTGTCACAATACCCATTGGACAGCGTGTGTGTCACAAACCCCATTGGACAGAGTGTGTGTGTCACAAACCCCATTGGACAGTGTGTGTGTCATAAATCCCATTGGACAGCGTCTATGTTTCACAATCCCCACTGGACTGTGTCTGTGTGTCACAAACCCCATTAGACAGAGTTTGTGTCACAAACGCCCGTAGACAGAGTGTGTGTGACACACACCCCATTGGACAACATGTGTGTGTCATAAACCCCATTGGACATCATGTGTGTCACAAACACCCATGGACAGTGTGAGTGTCACAAACCCCACTGGACATCATGTGTGTCACAAACCCCTTTGGACAGTGTGTATTTCACAAACCCCATTGGACAGCGTGTGTGTGTCACAATCCCCACTGGACAGTGTGTGTGTGTGTCACAAAACCCATTGGACAGTGAGTGTGTCTCGGAATCCCCATTGGACAGTTTTTGTGTGTCACAAACCCCATTGGACAGCGTCTGTGTCACAAACCCCATTGGACAGCGTGTGTGTCACAATCCCCATTGGACAGCGTGTGTGTCACAAACTCCATTGGACAGAGTGTGTCTCATAAACCCCATTGGACAGCGTGTGTGTGTCACAATCCCCATTGGACAGTGTTTATGTGTCACAAACCCCATTGTACAGCATCTGTGTCACAAACCCCATTGGACAGCTTGTGTGTCACAATCCCCAATGGACAGAGTGTGTGTCACAATCCCCATTAGACAGTGTGTGTGTCACAATACCCATTGGACAGCGTGTGTGTCACAAACCCCATTGGACAGAGTGTGTGTGTCACAAACCCCATTGGACAGTGTGTGTGTCATAAATCCCATTGGACAGCGTCTATGTTTCACAATCCCCACTGGACTGTGTCTGTGTGTCACAAACCCCATTAGACAGAGTGTGTGTCACAAAACCCACTGGACAGTGTGTGTGTCACAATCCCCATTGGACACTGTGTGTGTCACAAACCCCATTGGATATAGTGTGTGTCACAAGCCCCATTGGACAGCGTGTGTGTCACAATCCCCATTGGACAGCGTGTGTGTCACAAACCCCATTGGACAGCGTGTGTGTCACATTACCCAAAGGACACTGTGTGTGTCACAAATCCCATTGGATATCGTGTGTGTCACAACTCCATTGTACAGTGTGTGTTTCACAAACACCATCGGAGAGCGTGTGTGTCACAAGCCCTTTGGACAGAGTTTGTGTGTCACAAAACCCATTGGACAGTGTGTGTTTCACAAACCCCATTAGAAAGAGTGTGTGTCACGAACCCCATTGGACAGCGTGTGTGTCACAAGCCCATTGGACAGAGTGTGTGTGTCAAAAAACCCACTGGACAGCATGCGTGTCACAAACACCATTGGACAGTGTGTGTGTAACAAACCCAATTGGTCAGCGTGTGTGTCACAAACCCCATGGGACAGCGTGTGTGTTTCACAAACCCCATTGGAAAGTGTGTGTGTTACAAACCCCATTAGAAAGTAGCCGTGTCACAAACCCCATTGGAAAGCCTGTGGGTGTCACAAACCCCGATAGAAAGTGTGCGTTTCACAAACACCAATGGACAGTGTGTGAGTCACTATCCCCAGTGGACCGCGTCTGTGTCAAAACCCCATTAAACAGTGTGTTTGTGACAAAACCCACTGGACAGCATGTGTGTCAAAAACTCCCATGGACAGTGTGAGTGTCACAAGCCCCATTGGATACCGTGTGTGTCTCGAACCGCTTTGGACAGTGTGCGTGTTCACAAACCCCATTGGACATTGTGTGTGTGTCACAATCCTCATTGGACAGTGTGTGTGTCACAAGCCCCATGGGACTAAGTCTGTGTCACGAACCCCATTGGACAGCGTCTGTGTCACAAGCGCCATTGGACAGAGTGTGTGTGTCACAAAACCTTTTGGACAGTGTGTGTGTCACAAACCCCCGTGGACACTGTGTGTGTCACGAACGCGATTGGACAGTGTGTGTGTCACAAACCCCCGTGGACAGTGTGTGTGTCACAATCCCCAGTGGACAGCGTGTTTGTCAACACCCCCTTGGACGGTGCGTGTGTGACAAAAACCACTAGACAGCGTGTGTTTCACAAACACCCATGGAGAGTGTGAGTGTCACAAGACCCATTGGATAGCGTGTGTGTCTCACACCTCTTTGGACAGTGTTTGTGTCACAAACACAATTGGACAGCGTGTGTGTCACAAGCCTATTGGACAGAGTGCGTGTGTCACAAAACCCTCTGGACAGCGTGTGTGTCATGAACCCGAATGGACAGCATGTGTGTCTCAAGCTCCATTGGACAGAGTTTGTGTGTCAAAAACCCCCTTGGAAAGTGTATGTATCACAAACCCCATTCGATAGCGTGTGTGTGTCACAAACCCTATTGGATAGTACGTGTGTCACAAAACCCAGAGGAGAGCGTGTGTGTTCACAAAACCCACTGGACAGCCTGTGTGTCACAAACACCCATGGACAGTGTGAGTGTCACAAACCCGATTGGATAGCGTGTGTGTCACAAACCACTTTGGACAGTGTGTGTGTCACAAACATCATTGGACAGCCTGTGTGTCACAAGCCCATTGGACAGAGTGTGTGTGTCACAAAACCCACTGGACAGCGTGTGTGTCACGAACCCCATTGGACAGCTTGTGTGTCACAAGCACCATTGGACAGAGAGTGTGTGTCACAAACCCCATTGGAAAGTTTATGTTTCATAAACCCCATTGGACAGTGTGTTTGTCAGAATCCCCATTGGACAGCGTGTGTGTCACAAACTCCATTGTACAGTGTGCGTGTCTCAAACTCCACTGCACAGTTGTGTGTCACAAACACCCATGGACAATGTGCATGTCAGAAACCCCATTGGACATCTTGTGGGTCACAAACCCCTTTGGACAGTGTGTGTGTCACAAACCCCATTGGACAGCGTGTGTGTGTCACAATCCCCATTGGACAGTGTGTGTGTCACAAACCCCATGGGACAATGTGTGTGTGTCACAAACCCCATTGGAAAGTGTGTGTCACAAACCCCATTGAATAGCGTGTGTGTGTTTCAAAAACCCCATTAGAAAGTATGTATGTCAAAAACCCCATTGGATAGCGTGTGTATGTCACAAACCCCATTATAAAGTGTGCGTGTCACAAACCCCATTTGATAGCGTGTGTGTGTCACAAACCCTATTGGACAGTGTGTAGGTCACAATCCCCATTGGACAGCGTCTGTGTCACAAACCCCATTGGACAGCGTGTGTGTCAAAAACACCATTGGACACCATGTCTGTGTCACAAACCCTATTGGACAGTGTGTGTGTCACAAAACACACTGGACAGCGTGTGTGTCACAAACTCCCCTGGACAGTGTGTGTGTCACAAACCCCACTGGACAGCGTGTGTGTCACAAACACCCATGGACAGTATGCGTGCCACAAATGCCATTTGACAGTGTGTGTGTCACAAACCGCACTTGACAGCGTCTGTTTCACAAACTCCCATGGACAGTGTGCGTGCCACAAACCCCGTTGTACATCGCGTGTGTCACAAACCCTTTTGGACAGTGTGCGTGTCACAAACCCCAATGGATATCGTGTGTGTCACAATCCTCTTCGGACAATGTGTGTGTCACAAACCCCATTGGTCAGCGTAGGTGTGTCACAATCCCCAATGGACAGTGTGTGTGTCACAAACCCCATGGGACAAGGGTGTGTCACGAATCCCATTGGACATCGTGTGTGCCACAAAACCCATTGGACAGCGTGTGTGTGTCACAATACAAATTGGACAGTGTGTGTGTCACAAACCCAAGTGGACAGCGTGTGTGTCAAATGCCATTGGACAGTGTGTGTGTCACAAAACCCACTGGACAGCGTGTGTGTCACAAACACCCTTGGACAGCGTGTGTGTCACAATCATCATTGGACAGTGAGTGAGTCACAAACATAATTAGACAGCGTGTGTGTCACAAGACCATTGGACAGAGTGTGTGTGTCACAAGCACCATTGGACAGAGTGTGTGTGTCACAAACCCCATTGGAAAGTGTATTTGTCACAAACCCCATTAAATTGCGTGTGTGTGTCACTGGCCCTATTGGACAGTGTGTGTGTCACAAAATCCATTTTACAGCCTGTGTGTTCACAAACCCAATTGGAAAGCATGTTTTTCACAAGACCCATTGGACACAGTCCGTGTGTCAAAAAGCCCATTGGACAGACTATTTTACACAATCCCCATTGGACAGCGTCTGTGTCAAAACCACCATTGGACAGCGTGTGTGTGTAACAATACCCATTGGACAGTGTGTGTGTCACAAACCCAATTGGACAGTGTGTGTGTCATAAACGCCATTTGGCAGCGTGTGTGTTGCACAATCCCCATTGGACAGTGTGCGTGTGTTACAAACCCCATTAGACAGAATGTGTGTCACAAGCCCCCTTGGACAGTGTGTATGTGTCACAATCCCCATTGGACAGCGTGTGTGGCACAAACCCCATTGGACAGAGTGTGTGTGTAACAAACCCCATTGGACAGTGTGTGTGCCATAAACCTAATTGGACAGCGTGTGTGTGTCACAAACCCCATTAGAAAGTGTGCATGCAACAAACCCCATTGGAAAGTGTTTGTGTCACAAACACCATTGGACAGCGTGTGTGTGTCACAATCCCCATTGGACAGTGTGTGTGTCACAAAACCGATTGGATAGCGTTTGTTTCACTAACCCCATTAGAAAGAGTGTGTGTCACAAACCCCATTGGATAGCGTGTGTGATGTCACAAACCCTATTGGACAGTGTGTGTGTTACAAACCCCACTGGACAGCGTCTGTGTCACGAACCCCATTGGACAGCTTGTGTGTCACAAGACCTATTGGACAGAGAGTGTGTGTCACAAACGCCATTGGACAGCGTGTGTGTCACAATACCCATTGGACACCATGTGGGTCAAAATCCCCATTGGACAGTGTGTGTGTCACGAATACCATTAGAAAGTGTGTGTATCACAAACCCCATTGGATAGTGTATGTGTGTCACAAACCCTATTGGACAGCGTGTGTGTCATAAACCCCATTGGATACCGTGTGTGTGTCACAAACCCCATTATAAAGTGTGCGTGTCACAAACCCCATTAGAAAGTGTGCGTGTCACAAACCCCTTTGGAAAGTGTGTGTGTCAAAAACCCGATTAGAAAGTGTGCGTGTCACAAACCCGGTTGGAAAGTGTGTGTTTCACAAACACCATTGGACAGCGTGTGTGTGTCACAATCCCCATTGGATAGTGTATGTGTGTCACAAACCCTATTGGACAGCGTGTGTGTCATAAACCCCTTTGGATACAGTGTGTGTGTCACAAACCCCATTATAAAGTGTGTGTGTCACAAACCCCATTGGACAGCGTGTGTGTCACAAACCCCATTTGACAGAGTTTGTGTTTAACAATACCCATTGGACAGAGTGTGTGTCACAAACCCCATTGGACAGCGTGTGTGTCACAAACTCCACTGGACAGAGTGTATGTGTCACAAACCCCATTGGAGAGCGTGTGTATCACAATCCCCATTGGACAGCGTGTGTGTCACAAACCCCATGAGACAGCGTGTGTGTGTCACAAACGCCATTGAAAAGTGTGTGTCACAAACCCAATTGGATAGCATGTGTGTGTCAAAAACACCATTGGACAGCGTTTGTGTCACAAACACAATTGGACAGCGTGTGTGTGTCACAAAACCCCATTGTACAGAGTGTGTGTCACAAACCCCCGTGGACACTGTGTGTGTCACGAATGCCATTGGACAGTGTGTGTGTCACAAACCCCCCTGGACAGTGTGTGTGTTACAATTCCCAGTGGACAGCGTGTGTTTCAAAACCCCATTGGACAGTGAGTGTGTCACAAAACCCATTGGACAGCGTGTGTGTCAAAAACCCCATTGGAGAGCGTCTGTGTCACAAACCCCTTTGGACAGTGTGTGTGTCACAAACCCCATTGGACAGCGTGTGTGTGTCACAAGCCCCCTGGTCGTTGTGTGTCTCACAAACCCCATTGGACAGCATGTGTGTGTCAAAAAACCCATTAGAAAGTATTTGTGTCACAAGCCCCTTTGGATAGCATGTGTATGTCATAAACCCTATTATACATTGTGTATGTCACAATCCCCATTGGACAGCGTCCATGTAACAAAGCCCACTGGACAGCATCTGTGTCACAAACCCCTTGGATAGCGTGTGTGTGTCACAAACCCTGTGGGACAATGTGTGTGTCACAAACCCCATTGTACAGCGTGTGTGTCACAAACCCCATTGTACAGCGTGTTTGTCACAATCCCCATTGTACAGAGTGTGTGTCACAAACCCCATTGGACAGATTGTGTGTGTCAAAAAAACCATTGGACAGCATGCGTGTCACAAACACCATTGGACAGCGTGTGTGTGTCACAATCCCCATTGCACAGCGTGTGTGTCACGAAACACATTTGACAGCGTGTGTGTCACAATCCCCATTGGGCAGCGAGTGTGTCACAAACCTCTTTGGACAGTGTGTGTGTCACAAACCCCTTTGGACAGAGTTTGTGTGTCACAATCCACATTGGAAAGTGTGTGTATCACAAACACCATAGGACAGCGTGTGTGTCACACACCCCATTGGACAGAGTGTGTGTCACAAGACCCATTGGACAGAGTGTGTGTGTCACAAACCCCATTGGAAAGTGTATGTGTCACAAACCCCACTAGAAAGTGTGTGTGTCGCAAACCCCATTGGATAGCATGTGTGTGTCACAAACACCATTGGACAGTGTGTGTGTCACAAACGCCATTGGACAGTGTGTGTGTGTCACAATCCCCATTGGAGAGTGTGTGTGTCACAATCCCCATTGGACAGTGTGTGTGTCACAAACCCCATTAGAAATTGTGCGTGTCACAAACCCCATTGCATAGCGTGTGTGTGTCACAAACCCTATTGGACAGTGTGTATGTTACAAACCCCACTGGACAGCTTGTGTGTCACAATCGCCTTTGGACAGTGTGTGTGTCACAATCCCCAGTGGACAGTGTGTTTGTCACAAACCCGACTGGACAGCATGTGTTTCACAAACACCCGTGGACAGAGTGAGTGTCACAAACCCCATTGGAAAGGGTGTGTGTCTCAAACCCCTTTGTGCAGTGTGTGTGTCACAAACCCCATTTGACACCGTGTGTGTCACAATCCCCATTGGACAGCCTGTGTGTCACAAGACCCATTGGTCAGAGTATGTGTGTCACAAACCCCATTGGAAAGTGTATGTGTCACAAACCCCATTGGATAGCGTGTGTGTGTCACGAAACCCACTGGACAGAGTGTGTGTCACAAGGCCCATTGGACAGAGTGTGTGTCACAAGACCCATTGGACAGAGTGTGTGTGTCACAAACCCCATTGGACAGCGTGTGTGTCAAAAACCCCTTTGGACAGTGCGTGAGTCACAATCACCATTGGACAGAGTGTGTGTGTCATAAAACCCATTGGATAGCGTGTGTGTGTCACAAACCCTAGTGAACAGTGTATGTGTCACAAACCCCACTTGACAGAGTGTGTGTCATGAACGCCATTGGACAGCGTGTTGACACAAGCCCCATTGGACAGAGTGTGTGTGTCACAAACCCCATTGGACAGCATGCGTGTCACAAACACCATTGGACAGCGTTTGTGAGTCACAAACCCCATTGGACAGCGAGTGCGTCACAAACCCCATTGGACAGTGTGTGTGTCACAAAACCCTTTGGACTGCGTGTGTGTGTCACAATCCCCATTAGACAGAGTGTGTGTGACAAACCCCCCTGTACAGTGTCTGTGTCACAATCCCCATTGGACAGCGTCTGTGTCACAAGCCCCATTGGACTGCGTGTGTGTGTCACAAACCCCATTAGACAGTGTGTGTGACAAACCCTGTTCGACATCGTGAGTGTCACAAAACCCATTGTACAGTCTGTGTGTCAGAAACCCCCCTTTAAAGTGTGTGTCTCACAGTCCCCTTTGGACAGAGTGTGTGTCACAAACCCTATTGGACAGTGTCTGTGTCACAATCCCCACTGGACAGCATGTGTGTCAGGAACCCCATTCGACATCGTTTCTGTCACAAACCCCTTTGGACAGTGTGTGTGTCACAAACACCATTGGACAGCGTGTGTGTGTGACAATCCCCATTGGACATTGTGTGTCCGTCACAAAACCCATTGGATAGCGTGTGTGTCACAAACCCCCGTGGACAATGTGTGTGTCACGAACGCCATTGGACAGTGTGTGTGTCAAAAACCCCCCTGGACAGTGTGTGTTTCACAATCCCCAGTGGACAGCGTGTGTGTCAAAACCCCATTGGACTGTGTGTGTGTGCCAAAACCCACTGGACAGGGCGTGTGTCACAAACATCATTGGACAGCGTGTGTGTCACAAACCCCATCAGAAAGAGTGTGTGTCACAAACCCCATTGGTAGCCTGTGTGATTTCACAAACCCTATTGGACACTGTGTGTGTCACAAACCCCACTGGACAGCGTGTGTGTCACGAATCCCATTGGACAGGTGTGTGTCACAAACACCATTGGACTGCGTGTGTGTGTGTCACAAACCCTATTGGACAGTGTGTGTGTCATAAACCCCATTGGAGAGCGTGTGTGTCAGAAAACCCATTAGAAAGTGTGCGTGTCACAATACCCATTGGACAGTGTGTGTGTCACAAACACAATTGGACAGAGTTTGTGTCACCAACCTCAGTGGACACTGTGCGTGTCACAAACAACATTGGACAGTGTGTGTGTCACAAACTCCACTGGACAGTGTGTGTGTCACAAACACCCATGGAAAGTGCGCGTGTCAGAAATCCCATTGGACATCGTGTGTGTCACAAACCCCTTTGGACAGTGTGTGTGTCACAATCACCATTGGATAGAGTGTGTGTGTCACAAACCCTCCTGGTCAGTGTGTGTGACACAAAACCCATTGGACAGAATGCGTGTCACAAATATCATTGGACAGCGTGTGTGTAAAAAACCCCATTGGACAGCGTGTGTGTGTCACAAAACCCATTGGAAATTTTGTGTCACAAACCCCTTTGGATAGCATGTGTGTGTCACAAACCCTATTGGACAGTAAGTATGTCACAATCCCCGTTGGATAGCGTGTGTGTGTCACAAACCCTATTGGATAGCGTGTAGGTCACAATCCCCATTGGACAGCGTCTGTGTCACAAACCCCATTGGACAGCGTGTGTGGTTCACAATCCCCATTGGACACTGTGTGTGTGAGTCACAAAACCCATTGGATATCGTGTGTGTCACAAACGCCCGTGGACACTGTGTGTGTCACGAACGCCATTGGACAATGTGTGTGTCACAAACCCCCCTGGACAGTGTGTGTGTCAAATCCCCATTGGACATTGTGTGTGTGACAAAACCCACTGGACAGCCTGTGTGTCACAAACACCCATGGACAGTGTGAGTGCCACAAGCCCCATTGGATATCGTCTGTGTGTTACAAACCCTATTGGACAGTGTGTGTGTGTCACAATCCCCATTGGACAGTGTGTGTGTCACAAAACCCATTGGATAGAGTGTTTGTGTCACAAACCCTATTGGACAGTATGTGTGTCACAAAACCCACTGTACAGCGTGTGTGTCACAAACCCCACAGGACAGCGTGTGTGTCACAAACACCCGTGGATATTGTGCGTGTCACCAGCCCCATTGGACAGCGTGTGTCTCACAAACCCCATTAGACAGCGTGTGTCTCACAAACACCCATGGACAGCGTGAGTGTCACAAACCCTATTATACATTGTGTTGTGTCACAAACCCTTTTGGACAGTGTGTGTGTTCACAAAACCCACTGGACAGCGTGTGTGTCACAAACACCCATGGATATTGTTCGTGTCACGAACCCCATTGGACAGCGTGTCTGTCACAAGCGCCATTGGACAGAGTTTGTGTGTCACAAACCCCATTGGAAAGTGTATGTGTCACAAACCCCATGGGATAGCTTGTGTGTGTCACAAACCCTTTTGGACAGTGTGTATGTCACAATCCGCATTGGACAGCGTGTGTGTCACAAACCCCCGTGGACACTGTGGGTGTCACAAACCCTTTTGGACAGTGTGTATGTCACAATCCCCATTGGACAGCGTGTGTGTCACAAACCCCCGTGGACACTGTGTGTGTCACAAACACTGTTGGACAGTGTGTGTGTAACAAACCCATTCGTTCAGCGTGTGTGTCACAAACCCCATGGGACAGCGTGTTTGTGTCACAGTCCCCATTGGACAGTGTGTGTGTCACAAACCCCATGGGACAGAGTGTGTGTCATGAACCCTATGGACAGCGTGTGTGTCAGAAACCCGATTGGACAGTGTGTGTGTCACAAGCCCCATTGGACAGCGTGTGTGTCACAAACACCATTAGAAAGTGTGCGTGTCACAAACCCCATTGGAAAGTGTGTGTGTCACAAAACCCATTGGATAGTGTGTGTGTCACAAACCCCATTTGATAGCATGTGTGTGTCACAAACCCCATTTGATAGCGTGTGTGTGTCAGAAACCCTACTGGACAGTGTGTAGGTCACAATCCCCATTGGACAGCGTCTGTGTCACAAACCCCATTGGACAGCGTGTGTGTGTCACAATCCCCA
Source organism: Columba guinea (assembly GCA_032206185.1). Classification (NCBI taxonomy): domain Eukaryota; kingdom Metazoa; phylum Chordata; class Aves; order Columbiformes; family Columbidae; genus Columba; species Columba guinea. The sequence goes on along the minus strand of JAVLUU010000041.1, from coordinate 2,495,992 downwards.
TTGGACAGTGTGTGTGACAGAAAACCCATTGGATAGCGTGTTTGTGTCACAAACCCCATTGTACAGTGTGTGTGTCACAAACCCCAGTGGACAGCGTGTGTGTTGCATACACCCATGGACAGTGTGCGTGTCAGAAACCCCATTGTACATCGTGTGTTTCACATACCCTTTTGGACAGTGTGTGTGTCACAAACACCATTATAAAGTGTGCTTGTCACAAACCCCATTTGATAGCGTGTGTGTGTTACAATCCCCATTGGACAGTGTGTGTGTCACAAACTCCATTGGACAGCGCGTGTGTCACGAACACCATTGGACAGCGTTTGTGTGTTACAATCCCCATTGGACAGTGTGTGTGTCACAAACCCCATTGGATAGCGTGTGTATGTCAAAAACCCCATTAGAAAGTATGTGTGTCACAAACACTTTGGATAGTGTGTGTGTGTCACAAACCCCATTTGATAGCGTGTGTGTGTCACAAACCCTATTGGACAGTGTGTATGTCACAATCCCCATTGGACAGTGTGTGTGTCACAAGCCCCATGGGACTGAGTTTTTTTAACGAACCCCATTGGACAGTGTGTGTGTCACAAACCCTGTTGGACAGAGTGTGTGTGTCACAAACCCCATTGGAAAGTGTATGTGTCACAAACCCCATGGGACAGCGTGTGTGTGTCACAAACCACATTGGAAAGTGTGTGTGTCTCAAACCCCATTGGACAACGTGTCTGTGTCACAGTACACTTTGGACAGCGTGTGTGTGTCACAAACCCTATTGGACAGTGTGTGTGTCACAAAACCCACTGGACAGCGTGTGTGTCACAAACCCCATTGGACAGCGTATGTGTCACAAGCCCCATTGGACAGCGTGTGTGTCACAAACACCATTGGACAGCATGTGTGTGTAACAATACCCATTGGACAGTGTGTGTGTCACAATCCCCATTGGACTGCGTGTGTGTCACAAACCCTCGCAGACACTGTATGTGTCACAAACCCCATTGGACAGCGTGTGTGTCACAATCCCAATTGTACAGTGTGTATGTGTCACAAACCCCATTGGACATCGTGTGTGTCACAAATCCCTTTGGACAGTGTGAGTGTCACAAACCCCATTGGACAGAGTGTGTGTTTCACAAACCCCATTGGAAAGTGTATGTGTCACAAACCCCATTGGATAGCGTGTGTGTGTCACAAACCCTCCTGGTCAGTGTCTGTCTCACAAAACCCATTGGACAGCATGCGTGTCACAAACACCATTGGACAGTGTGTGTGTAACAAACCCAGTTGGTCAGCGTGTGTGTCACAAACCCCTTTGGACAGTGTGTGTGTTACAAACCCCATTGGACAGCGTGTGTGTCACAAACCCCTTTAGAAAGTATGCGTGTCACAAACCCCATTGGATAGAGTGTGTGTCACAAACCCAATTGGACAGTGTGTGTGTGTCACAAACCCCTTTGGACAGTTTGTGTGTCACAAACCCCATTGGACAGCGTGTGTGTCACAAAACCCATGGGACAGAGTATGTGTCACAAACACTATTGGTCAGCGTGTGTGTGTCACAAGCCCATTGGACAGAGTGTGTGTGTCACAAACCCCATTGGACAGCGTGTGTGTGTCACAAACCCCATTGGATAGAGTGTGTGTGTCACAAACCCCATTAGAAAGTATGCGTGTCACAAACCCCATTGGATAGCGTGTGTGTGTCACAAACCCCATTGGACAGCGTGTGTGTCACAAGCCCCATTGGACAGAGTGTATTTGTCACAAACCCCATTGGAGAGCGTGTGTCTCTGAAACCCCATTGGACAGAGTGTATGTGTCACAAGTCCTATTAGACAGTGTGGTGTCAAAAACACCATTGGACAGCGTGTGTGTTACAAGCCCCTTTGGACAGAATGAATGTGTCACAAACCCCATTGTACAGCATGTATGTGTCACAATTCCCATTGGACAGTGTGTGTGTCACAAACACCATGGGACTGAGTGTGTGTCACGAACTCCATTGGACAGTGTGTGTCACAAGCGCCATTGGACAGCGTGTTTGTGTCACAAACCCTCCTGGCCAGTGTGTGTGTCACAAAACCCATTGGACAGCATGCGTGTCACAAACACAATTTGACAGTGTGTGTGTAACAAACCCAATAGGTCAGCGTGTGTGTCACAAACCCGATTGGACACCGTGTGTGTGTCACAAACTCCATTAGAAAGTGCGCGTGTTCACAAACGCCATTGGATAGCGTGTGTGTGTCACAAACCCTATTGGACAGTGTGTGTGTGTCACAATCCCCATTGGACAGTGTGTGTGTCACAAAACCCATTGGATAGAGTGTTTGTGTCACAAACCCTATTGGACAGTATGTGTGTCACAAAACCCACTGTACAGCGTGTGTGTCACAAACCCCACAGGACAGCGTGTGTGTCACAAACACCCGTGGATATTGTGCGTGTCACCAGCCCCATTGGACAGCGTGTGTCTCACAAACCCCATTAGACAGCGTGTGTCTCACAAACACCCATGGACAGCGTGAGTGTCACAAACCCTATTATACATTGTGTTGTGTCACAAACCCTTTTGGACAGTGTGTGTGTTCACAAAACCCACTGGACAGCGTGTGTGTCACAAACACCCATGGATATTGTTCGTGTCACGAACCCCATTGGACAGCGTGTCTGTCACAAGCGCCATTGGACAGAGTTTGTGTGTCACAAACCCCATTGGAAAGTGTATGTGTCACAAACCCCATGGGATAGCTTGTGTGTGTCACAAACCCTTTTGGACAGTGTGTATGTCACAATCCGCATTGGACAGCGTGTGTGTCACAAACCCCCGTGGACACTGTGGGTGTCACAAACCCTTTTGGACAGTGTGTATGTCACAATCCCCATTGGACAGCGTGTGTGTCACAAACCCCCGTGGACACTGTGTGTGTCACAAACACTGTTGGACAGTGTGTGTGTAACAAACCCATTCGGTCAGCGTGTGTGTCACAAACCCCATGGGACAGCGTGTTTGTGTCACAGTCCCCATTGGACAGTGTGTGTGTCACAAACCCCATGGGACAGAGTGTGTGTCATGAACCCTATGGACAGCGTGTGTGTCAGAAACCCGATTGGACAGTGTGTGTGTCACAAGCCCCATTGGACAGCGTGTGTGTCACAAACACCATTAGAAAGTGTGCGTGTCACAAACCCCATTGGAAAGTGTGTGTGTCACAAAACCCATTGGATAGTGTGTGTGTCACAAACCCCATTTGATAGCATGTGTGTGTCACAAACCCCATTTGATAGCGTGTGTGTGTCAGAAACCCTACTGGACAGTGTGTAGGTCACAATCCCCATTGGACAGCGTCTGTGTCACAAACCCCATTGGACAGCGTGTGTGTGTCACAATCCCCATTGGACAGTGTGTGTGACAGAAAACCCATTGGATAGCGTGTTTGTGTCACAAACCCCATTGTACAGTGTGTGTGTCACAAACCCCAGTGAACAGCATGTTTGTCGAAACCCCGTTGGACAGTGTGTGTGTCACAAACCCCACTGGACAGCGTGTGTGTTGCATACACCCATGGACAGTGTGCGTGTCAGAAACCCCATTGTACATCGTGTGTTTCACATACCCTTTTGGACAGTGTGTGTGTCACAAACCCCATTATAAAGTGTGCTTGTCACAAACCCCATTTGATAGCGTGTGTGTGTTACAATCCCCATTGGACAGTGTGTGTGTCACAAACTCCATTGGACAGCGCGTGTGTCACGAACACCATTGGACAGCGTTTGTGTGTTACAATCCCCATTGGACAGTGTGTGTGTCACAAACCCCATTGGATAGCGTGTGTGTGTCAAAAACCCCATTAGAAAGTATGTGTGTCACAAACACTTTGGATAGTGTGTGTGTGTCACAAACCCCATTTGATAGCGTGTGTGTGTCACAAACCCTATTGGACAGTGTGTATGTCACAATCCCCATTGGACAGTGTGTGTGTCACAAGCCCCATGGGACTGAGTTTTTTTAACGAACCCCATTGGACAGCGTGTGTGTCACAAGAGCCATTGGACAGAGTGTGTGTGTCACAAACCCCATTGGAAAGTGTATGTGTCACAAACCCCATTGGACAACGTGTCTGTGTCACAGTACACTTTGGACAGCGTGCGTGTGTGTCACAAACCCCTTTGGACAGTGTGTGTGTCACAAACCCCATTGGACAGCGTATGTGTCACAAGCCCCATTGGACAGCGTGTGTGTCAAAAACACCATTGGACAGCATGTGTGTGTCACAAACACCATTGGACAGCATGTGTGTGTCACAATCCCCATTGGACTGCGTGTGTGTCACAAACCCTCGCAGACACTGTATGTGTCACAAACCCCATTGGACAGCGTGTGTGTCACAATCAAAATTGTACAGTGTGTATGTGTCACAAACCCCATTGGACATCGTGTGTGTCACAAATCCCTTTGGACAGTGTGAGTGTCACAAACCCCATTGGACAGAGTGTGTGTTTCACAAACCCCATTGGAAAGTGTATGTGTCACAAACCCCATTGGATAGCGTGTGTGTGTCACAAACCCTCCTGGTCAGTGTCTGTCTCACAAAACCCATTGGACAGCACGCGTGTCACAAACACCATTGGACAGTGTGTGTGTAACAAACCCAGTTGGTCAGCGTGTGTGTCACAAACCCCTTTGGACAGTGTGTGTGTCACAATCCCCATTGGACTGCGTGTGTGTCACAAACCCTCGCAGACACTGTATGTGTCACAAACCCCATTGGACGGCGTGTGTGTCACAATCCCAATTGTACAGTGTGTATGTGTCACAAACCCCATTGGACATCGTGTGTGTCACAAATCCCTTTGGACAGTGTGAGTGTCACAAACCCCATTGGACAGAGTGTGTGTTTCACAAACCCCATTGGAAAGTGTATGTGTCACAAACCCCATTGGATAGCGTGTGTGTGTCACAAACCCTCCTGGTCAGTGTCTGTCTCACAAAACCCATTGGACAGCATGCGTGTCACAAACACCATTGGACAGTGTGTGTGTAACAAACCCAGTTGGTCAGCGTGTGTGTCACAAACCCCTTTGGACAGTGTGTGTGTTACAAACCCCATTGGACAGCGTGTGTGTCACAAACCCCTTTAGAAAGTATGCGTGTCACAAACCCCATTGGATAGAGTGTGTGTCACAAACCCAATTGGACAGTGTGTGTGTGTCACAAACCCCTTTGGACAGTTTGTGTGTCACAAACCCCATTGGACAGCGTGTGTGTCACAAAACCCATGGGACAGAGTATGTGTCACAAACACTATTGGTCAGCGTGTGTGTGTCACAAGCCCATTGGTCAGAGTGTGTGTGTCACAAACCCCATTAGAAAGTATGCGTGTCACAAACCCCATTGGATAGCGTGTGTGTGTCACAAACCCCATTGGACAGCGTGTGTGTCACAAGCCCCATTGGACAGAGTGTATTTGTCACAAACCCCATTGGAGAGCGTGTGTCTCTGAAACCCCATTGGACAGAGTGTATGTGTCACAAGTCCTATTAGACAGTGTGGTGTCAAAAACACCATTGGACAGCGTGTGTGTTACAAGCCCCTTTGGACAGAATGAATGTGTCACAAACCCCATTGTACAGCATGTATGTGTCACAATTCCCATTGGACAGTGTGTGTGTCACAAACACCATGGGACTGAGTGTGTGTCACGAACTCCATTGGACAGTGTGTGTCACAAGCGCCATTGGACAGCGTGTTTGTGTCACAAACCCTCCTGGCCAGTGTGTGTGTCACAAAACCCATTGGACAGCATGCGTGTCACAAACACAATTTGACAGTGTGTGTGTAACAAACCCAATAGGTCAGCGTGTGTGTCACAAACCCGATTGGACACCGTGTGTGTGTCACAAACTCCATTAGAAAGTGCGCGTGTTCACAAACGCCATTGGATAGCGTGTGTGTGTCACAAACCCTATTGGACAGTGTGTGTGTGTCACAATCCCCATTGGACAGTGTGTGTGTCACAAAACCCATTGGATAGAGTGTTTGTGTCACAAACCCTATTGGACAGTATGTGTGTCACAAAACCCACTGTACAGCGTGTGTGTCACAAACCCCACAGGACAGCGTGTGTGTCACAAACACCCGTGGATATTGTGCGTGTCACCAGCCCCATTGGACAGCGTGTGTCTCACAAACCCCATTAGACAGCGTGTGTCTCACAAACACCCATGGACAGCGTGAGTGTCACAAACCCTATTATACATTGTGTTGTGTCACAAACCCTTTTGGACAGTGTGTGTGTTCACAAAACCCACTGGACAGCGTGTGTGTCACAAACACCCATGGATATTGTTCGTGTCACGAACCCCATTGGACAGCGTGTCTGTCACAAGCGCCATTGGACAGAGTTTGTGTGTCACAAACCCCATTGGAAAGTGTATGTGTCACAAACCCCATGGGATAGCTTGTGTGTGTCACAAACCCTTTTGGACAGTGTGTATGTCACAATCCGCATTGGACAGCGTGTGTGTCACAAACCCCCGTGGACACTGTGGGTGTCACAAACCCTTTTGGACAGTGTGTATGTCACAATCCCCATTGGACAGCGTGTGTGTCACAAACCCCCGTGGACACTGTGTGTGTCACAAACACTGTTGGACAGTGTGTGTGTAACAAACCCATTCGGTCAGCGTGTGTGTCACAAACCCCATGGGACAGCGTGTTTGTGTCACAGTCCCCATTGGACAGTGTGTGTGTCACAAACCCCATGGGACAGAGTGTGTGTCATGAACCCTATGGACAGCGTGTGTGTCAGAAACCCGATTGGACAGTGTGTGTGTCACAAGCCCCATTGGACAGCGTGTGTGTCACAAACACCATTAGAAAGTGTGCGTGTCACAAACCCCATTGGAAAGTGTGTGTGTCACAAAACCCATTGGATAGTGTGTGTGTCACAAACCCCATTTGATAGCATGTGTGTGTCACAAACCCCATTTGATAGCGTGTGTGTGTCAGAAACCCTACTGGACAGTGTGTAGGTCACAATCCCCATTGGACAGCGTCTGTGTCACAAACCCCATTGGACAGCGTGTGTGTGTCACAATCCCCATTGGACAGTGTGTGTGACAGAAAACCCATTGGATAGCGTGTTTGTGTCACAAACCCCATTGTACAGTGTGTGTGTCACAAACCCCAGTGAACAGCATGTTTGTCGAAACCCCGTTGGACAGTGTGTGTGTCACAAACCCCACTGGACAGCGTGTGTGTTGCATACAACCATGGACAGTGTGCGTGTCAGAAACCCCATTGTACATCGTGTGTTTCACATACCCTTTTGGACAGTGTGTGTGTCACAAACCCCATTATAAAGTGTGCTTGTCACAAACCCCATTTGATAGCGTGTGTGTGTTACAATCCCCATTGGACAGTGTGTGTGTCACAAAGTCCATTGGACAGCGCGTGTGTCACGAACACCATTGGACAGCGTTTGTGTGTTACAATCCCCATTGGACAGTGTGTGTGTCACAAACCCCATTGGATAGCGTGTGTGTGTCAAAAACCCCATTAGAAAGTATGTGTGTCACAAACACTTTGGATAGTGTGTGTGTGTCACAAACCCCATTTGATAGCGTGTGTGTGTCACAAACCCTATTGGACAGTGTGTATGTCACAATCCCCATTGGACAGTGTGTGTGTCACAAGCCCCATGGGACTGAGTTTTTTTAACGAACCCCATTGGACAGCGTGTGTGTCACAAGAGCCATTGGACAGAGTGTGTGTGTCACAAACCCCATTGGAAAGTGTATGTGTCACAAACCCCATGGGACAGCGTGTGTGTGTCACAAACCACATTGGAAAGTGTGTGTGTCTCAAACCCCATTGGACAACGTGTCTGTGTCACAGTACACTTTGGACAGCGTGCGTGTGTGTCACAAACCCCTTTGGACAGTGTGTGTGTCACAAACCCCATTGGACAGCGTATGTGTCACAAGCCCCATTGGACAGCGTGTGTGTCAAAAACACCATTGGACAGCATGTGTGTGTAACAATACCCATTGGACAGTGTGTGTGTCACAATCCCCATTGGACTGCGTGTGTGTCACAAACCCTCGCAGACACTGTATGTGTCACAAACCCCATTGGACAGCGTGTGTGTCACAATCAAAATTGTACAGTGTGTATGTGTCACAAACCCCATTGGACATCGTGTGTGTCACAAATCCCTTTGGACAGTGTGAGTGTCACAAACCCCATTGGACAGAGTGTGTGTTTCACAAACCCCATTGGAAAGTGTATGTGTCACAAACCCCATTGGATAGCGTGTGTGTGTCACAAACCCTCCTGGTCAGTGCCTGTCTCACAAAACCCATTGGACAGCATGCGTGTCACAAACACCATTGGACAGTGTGTGTGTAACAAACCCAGTTGGTCAGCGTGTGTGTCACAAACCCCTTTGGACAGTGTGTGTGTTACAAACCCCATTGGACAGCGTGTGTGTCACAAACCCCTTTAGAAAGTATGCGTGTCACAAACCCCATTGGATAGAGTGTGTGTCACAAACCCAATTGGACAGTGTGTGTGTGTCACAAACCCCTTTGGACAGTTTGTGTGTCACAAACCCCATTGGACAGCGTGTGTGTCACAAAACCCATGGGACAGAGTATGTGTCACAAACACTATTGGTCAGCGTGTGTGTGTCACAAGCCCATTGGACAGAGTGTGTGTGTCACAAACCCCATTGGACAGCGTGTGTGTGTCACAAACCCCATTGGATAGCGTGTGTGTGTCACAAACCCCATTGGACAGCGTGTGTGTCACAAGCCCCATTGGACAGAGTGTATTTGTCACAAACCCCATTGGAGAGCGTGTGTCTCTGAAACCCCATTGGACAGAGTGTATGTGTCACAAGTCCTATTAGACAGTGTGGTGTCAAAAACACCATTGGACAGCGTGTGTGTTACAAGCCCCTTTGGACAGAATGAATGTGTCACAAACCCCATTCTACAGCATGTATGTGTCACAATTCCCATTGGACAGTGTGTGTGTCACAAACACCATGGGACTGAGTGTGTGTCACGAACTCCATTGGACAGTGTGTGTCACAAGCGCCATTGGACAGCGTGTTTGTGTCACAAACCCTCCTGGCCAGTGTGTGTGTCACAAAACCCATTGGACAGCATGCGTGTCACAAACACAATTTGACAGTGTGTGTGTAACAAACCCAATAGGTCAGCGTGTGTGTCACAAACCCGATTGGACACCGTGTGTGTGTCACAAACTCCATTAGAAAGTGCGCGTGTTCACAAACGCCATTGGATAGCGTGTGTGTGTCACAAACCCTATTGGACAGTGTGTATGACACAATCCCCATTGGACAGCGTCTTTGTCACAAACTCAATGGGACAGAGTGTGTGTCACAAACACTATAGGACAGCGTGTGTGTGTCAAAAAACCCACTGGACAGCGTGTGTGTCACAAGCTCCATTGGACAGAGTGTGGTTTCACAAACCCCATTGGAAAGTGTATGTGTCACAAACCCCAGTGGACAGCGTGTGTGTCACAATCCCTATTGGACACTGTGTGTGTCACAAAACCCACTGGACAGCGTGTGTGTCAAGAACCCCATTGGACAGCATGTGTGTCACAAGCACCGTTGGACAATGCGTGTGTGTGTCACAAAACCCATTGGATAGCGTGTGTGTAACAAACCCCCGTGGACACTGTGTGTGTCACGAAATCCATTGGACAGTGTGTGTGTCAAAAACCCCCCTGGACAGTGTATGTGTCACAATCCCCAGTGGACAGCGTGTGTGTCAAAACCCCATTGGACTGTGTGTGTGTGACAAAACCCACTGAACAGCGTGTGTGTATCACAAACACCCATGGACAGTTTGAGTGTCTCAAGCCCCATTGGACAGCGTGTCTGTGTCGCAATCCCCATTAGACAGTGTGTGTGTCACACACACCATTGGACAGCGTGAGTGTCACGAACTCCATTGGATAGTGTGTGTGTCACAAGCACCATTGGACAGAGTGTGGGCGCCACAAGCCCCATTTTTAAAGTGTATGTGTCACAAAACCCATTGGATAGCGTGTGTGTTCACAAAACCCATTGGACAGCGTGGTTTTCACAAGACCCATTGTACAGAGTGTGTCTGTCACAAAGCCCATTGGACAGAGTGTGTGTCACAATACCCATTGGACACCGTGTGGGTCACAAACCCCATTGGACAGCGTGTGTGTCACAATCCCCATTGGACTCCCTGTGGGTCACAAACCCCATTGGACAGAGTGTGTGTCACGAATCCCTTTGGACAGCATATGTGTCACAAGCACCATTGGAAAGAGTGTGTGTGTCACAAACCCCATTGGAAAGTGTATGTGTCACAAACCCCATTGGACAGCGTGTGTGTGTCACAATACTTATTGGACAACGTTTGTGTAACAAACCCCATTGGACAGCGTGTGTGTAACAAACCTCTTTGGACAGCGTGTGTGCGTCACAATACCCATTGGACAGTGTGTGTGTCACAAACCCCATTGGACAGATTTTGTGTCACAAACCCCATTGGACAGCGTGTGTGTGTCACAAACCTCCTGGTCAGTGTGTGTGTCACAAACCCCATTGGACAGCATGTGTGTGTCACAATCCCCATTGGACAGTGTGTGTGTCACAAACATCATTGGACAGCGTGTGTGACTCACAAGCCCATTGGACAGAGTGTTTGTGTCACAAAATCCACTATACAGCATGTGTGTCATGAACCCCATTGGACAGCGTGTGTTTCACAAACACCATTGCACAGCGCGTGTGACATAAGCCTATTGGACAGAGTGCGTGTGTCACAAAACCCAATGCACAGTGTGTGTGTCACGAATCCCATTGGACAGCGTGTGTGTCACAAGCACCATTGGACAGAGTGTGTGTGTCACAAACCCCATTGGAAAGTGTATGTGTCACAAACCCGATTGGATATCGTGTGTGTGTCGCAAACAATATTGGACAGCGTGTGTGTCACAAGCCTATTGGACAGAGTGCGTGTGTCACAAAACCCACTCGACAACGTGTGTGTCACGAACCCCATTGGACAGCGTGTGTGTCACAAGCACCATTGGACAGACTGTGTGTGTCAAAAACCCCTTTGGAAAGTGTATGTGTCACAAACCCGACTGGATAGCGTGTATGTGTCACAAAGCCTATTGGAGAGTGTGTGTAGTCACAAAACCCACTGGAGAGCGTGTGTGTCACAAACCCCATTGGACAGCGTGTGTGTAACAAACCTCTTTGGACAGTGTATGTGTGTCACAAACCTCCTGGTCAGTGTGTGTGTCACAAATTCCATTGGACAGCGTGTGTGTCACAAACCCCATTGGATAGTGTGTGTGTGTCACAAACCCCATTGGACAGCGTGTGTGTCACAAACCCCATTGGACAGCGTGTGTGTGTCACAATCCCCATTGGACAGTGTGTGTGTCGCAAAACCCATTGGACAGCGTGTGTGTGTCACAATACCCATTGGTCAGCAAGTGTGTCACAAGACCATTGGACAGAGTGTGTGTGTCACAAAACCCACTGCACAGCGTGTGTGTGACAAACCCCATTGGACAGCGTGTGTATCAAAAGCCACATTCGACAGAGTGTATGTGTCACAAACCCCATTGGACACATGTATGTCACAATAGCCATTGGTCAGAGTGTTGTTCACAAACCTGATAGGACACTGTGTGTGTCACAAACCCCATTGAACAGAGTTTGTGTGACAAACCCCATTGGACAGTGTGTCTGTCACAAACCCCATTGGACAGAGTGCGTGTGCCACAAACCCCATTGGACAGCGTGTGTGTGTCACAAACCTCCTGGTCAGTGTGTGTATCACAATAACCATTGGACAGTGTGTGTGTCACAAACCCGTTTGGAGAGAGTTTGTGTCACAAACCCCATTGTACAGCGTGTTTGTCACAAGCCCTTTGGGCAGAGTGTGTGTCTCACAAACCCCATTGTACAGCGTGTTGGTCACAATTTTACAGCGTGTGTTTCACAAACCCCATTGGACAGAGTGTGTGTGACAAACCCCATTGGAGAGAGTGTGTGTCACAAACCCCATTGGAGGGCGTGTGTGTCACAAACACCACTTTACACTGTGTGTGTCACAATCCCAAGTGGACAGCGTGGGTGTCAAAATCCCATTGGACAGTGAGTGTGTGACACAAACACCCATGGACACTGTGAGTGTCACAAACACCATTGGACAGCGTGTGTGTCACAAACCCCATTGGATAGAATGTGTGTGTCTCAAAGACTATTGGGGAGTGTGTGTGTCACAAAACCTACTGGACAGCGTGTGTGTCACAAACCCCATTGGACAGAGTTTGTGTCACAAACCCCATTGGGCAGCGTGTGTTTCACAATCACCATTGGACAGAGCGTGTGTTCACAAACCCCATTGGAAAGTGTATGTGTCACAAAGCGCATTGTATAGAGTGTATGTGTCAAAAACCACACGGGAGAGCATGTGTGTGTCACAAACCCCATTGTACAGCGTGTTTTTCACAAGCCCTTTGGACAGAGTGTGTGTGGCACAAATCCCATTGTACAGCTTATTTGTCATAATCCCCATTGGACAGTGTGTGTGTCACAAACCCCATTGGACAGAGTGTGTATGTCAAACCACATTGGATAGAGTGTGTGTCACAAACCCCATTGGACAGAGTGTGTGTGACAAACCCCATTTTACAGTGTATGTGTCACAAACCCCATTGGACAGAGAGTGTGACACAGACACCATTGGACAGAGTGTGTGTGTCACAAAACCCACTGCACAGTGTGTGTGTCACAAACCGCTTTGGACAGAGTTTGTGTCACAAACACCATTGGACAGCGCGTGTTTCACATACCCCATTGGAAAGTGTATGTGTCACAAACCGCATTGGATAGCTTGTGTGTGACACAAACCCCATTGTAAAGCGTGTTTGTCACAAGCTCTTTGGACAGAGTGTGTGTGTCACAAACCCCGTTGGACAGCGTGTATGTCAAAAACCCCTTTAGGCAGTGTGTGTGTCACAAAGCACATTGTACAGCGTGTGTGTGTCACAATCCCCATTGGACAGTGTGTGTGTCACAAATCCCACTGGACAGCGTGTGTGTGTCACAATACCCATTGGACAGCAAGTGTGTCACAAGACCTTTGGACAGTGTGTGTGCGTCACAAAACCCACTGCACAGCGTGTGCGTCACAAATCCCATTGGACTGCGTGTGTGTCACAAGCGCCATTGGACAGAGTGTGTGTCACAAACACCCATGTACCGCGTGCGTGTCACAAACCCCATTGGACAGTGTGTATGTCACAAATCCCATTGGACAGCGTGTGTGTGTGATAATCCCCATTGGACAGTGTGTGTGTCACAAACCCCATGGGACAGAGTGTGTGCCACTATCCCCATTGAGAGTGTGTGGCCCAAACCACATGGGACAGAGTGTGTGTCACGATCCCCATTGGACAGCGTGTCTGTAACAAACACCACTGGACAGAGTGTGAGTGTCACAAACCCCACTGGATAGTGTGTGTGTCACAAACCCCATTTAACAGTGTGTGTGTCACAAACACCATTGGACAGCGTGTGTGTCACAAGCCCATTTTACAGAGTGTATGTGTCACAAACCCCATTGGATAGCGTGTGTGTGCCACAAACCCTATTGGACAGTGTGTGTGTCACAAAATACACTGGACAGCGTGTGTGTTCGCAGGACCCGTTGGACAAAGTCTGTGTGTCACAAAGCCCGTTGGGCACCGTGTGTGTCACAATCCCCATTGGACAGCGTGTGTGTCACAAACACCATTGGACAGAGTGTGTGTCACAAACCCTTTTGGACAGTGTGTGTGTCACAAACCCATTTGGACAGCGTGTGTGTGTCACAATCCCCATTGGACAGTGTGTGTGTCACAAACGCCATGGGACAGAGTGTGTGTCACAAACACTATTGGACAGCGTGTGTGTGTCACAAACCCCATTGGAAAGTGTATGTGTCACAAACCCCGTTGGATAGCGTGTGTGTGTCACAAACCCCATAGGACAGCGTGTGTGTCACAAGCCACATTGAACAGCGTGTGTGTCACAAACACCATTGGATAGCGTGTGTGTGTCACAAACCCCATTAGTAACTGTGCGTGTCACAAACCCCCGTGGACACTGTTTGTGTCAGAAACCCTTTTGGACAGTGTGTGTGTCAGAAACCCCACTGGACAGCGTGTGTGTCACAAACCCCATTGGACAGAGTGTATGTGTCACAAACCCCATTGGACAGTGTGTGTGTCACAATCCCCATTGGACAGCATGTGTGTCACAAACCCCATTGGACAGTGTGTGTGTCAAAACCAAATTGGACAGTGCGTGTGTCACAAAACCCACTGGACAGGTTGTGTGTCACAAACCCCCCTAGTCAGTTTGTGTGTCACAATCCCCAGTGGACAGCGTGTGTGTCAAAACCCCATTGGACAGTGTGTGTGTCACAAAACCCACTGGATAGCGGGTGAGTTCCAAACAACCATGGACGTTCTGTGTTTCACAAACCTCATTGGACAGCGTGTGTGTGTCACAATCCCCATTGGACAGTGCGAGTGTCACAAAAACCATTGGACAGCGTGTGTGTCACAAGCACCATTGGACAGAGTGTGAGTGTCACAAACCCCATTGGATAGTGTGTGTGTCACAAACCCCATTGGATAACGTGTGTGTGTCACAAACCCTATTGGACAGTGTGTGTGTCACAAACCCAATGGGATAGCGCATGTGTGTCACAAACACCATTAGAAAGTGTGCGTGTCACAAACCCCTTTGGAAAGTGTGTGTGTCACAAACCCCATTGGATAACGTGTGTGTTTCACAAACCCCATTAGATAGTTATCGTGTCACAAACCCCATTGGATAGATTGTGTGTGTCACAAACAGCCATGGACAGTGTGCATGTCACAAACTCCATTGGACATCGTGTGCGTCACAAACCCATTTGGACTTTGTGTGTGTCAGAAACCCCACTGGACAGCGTGTGTGTCACAAACCCCTTTGGACAGTGTGTGTGTCACAAACCCCATGGGACAGAGTGTGTGTCACGAACCTCATTAAACAGCGTGTGTGTCACAAATCTCATTGGAGAGAGTGTGTGTTTCACAAAACCCATTAAACAGTATGCGTGTCACAAACACCATTGGACAGTGTATGTGTAACAAAACCAATTGGTCAGCGTGTGTGTCACAAACGCAATGGGACAGAGTGTGTGTCACAAACCCCGTTGGAAAGCGTGTGTGTTTCACAAAACCCATTAAACAGTATGCGTGTCACAAACCCCATTGGATAGCGTGTCTGTGTCACAAACCCCATTAGAAAGTGTGCGTTTCCCAACCCCATTTGACAGTGTGTGTGTCACAAATCCCATTGGATAACGTGTGTGTCACTAGCTCATTGGACAGAGTGTGTGTGTCACAAAACCCACTGGACAGCGTGTGTGTCACAAACCCCTTTGGAAAGTGTGTGTCACAAACCCCATTGGACAGCGTGTGTGTGCCACAATCCCCATTGGAAAGTGTATGTGTCACAAACCCCATTGGATACCGTGTGTGTGTGTCACAAAACCTTTTGGACAGAGAGTGTGTCACGAACCCCTTTGGACAGTGTGTGTGTCACAAACCCCATTGGACAGAGCGTATGTGTCATAAACCCCATAGGAAAGTGTGTGTCTCACAAACCCCATTGGATAGTGTGTGTGTGTCACAAACCCTATTGGACAGTGTCTATGTCACAATCCCCATTGGACAGCGTCTGTGTCACAAACCCCATTGGACAGCGTGTGTGTGTCACAATCCCCATTGGACAGTGTGTGTGTCACAAAACCTATTGGATAGCGTGTGTGTCACAAACCCCATTAGAAAGTGTGCGTGTCACAAACCCC
The DNA here is from genome assembly GCA_032206185.1 of Columba guinea. NCBI lineage: Eukaryota > Metazoa > Chordata > Aves > Columbiformes > Columbidae > Columba > Columba guinea. The sequence continues at coordinate 2,480,047 of JAVLUU010000041.1, read as the reverse complement.
ATTGGATAGCGTGTGTGTGTCACAAACCCTATTGGACAGAGTGTGTGTGTCACAAACCCCATTGGCCAGTGTGTGTAACAATCCCCATTGGACAGTGTGTGTGTCACAAGCCCCATTGGACAGTGTGTGTGTCACAAACACCATTGGAGATTGTGTGTGTGTATCAATACTCATTGCACAGCGTGTGTGTCACAAACCCCATTGGACAGCGTGTGTGTCACTAACCCCTGTGGACACTGTGTGTGTCACAAACCCCATTGGAAAGATTGTGAGTCACAAACCCCATTGGAAAGGGTGTGTGTTTCACAAAACCCATCAAACAGTACGTGTGTGACAAACCCCATTGGATAGCGTGTGTGTGCAACAAACCCCATTAGAAAGTGTGAGTGTCACAAATCACATTTGAAAGTGTGTGTGCCAAAATCCCCATTGGACATTGTGTGTGTCACAAAATACACTGGACAGCGTGTGTGTCACAAACCCCATTAGAAAGTGTGTGTCTCAAAAACCCCATTGGATAGCGTGTGTGTGTCACAAAGCCTATTGGACAGCGTGTGTGTCACAAGACCCATTGGACAGAGTGTGTGTGTAGCAAACCCCATTGGACAGCGTGTGTGTCATAACCCCCACTTTACAGCATGTGTGTGTCACAATCCCCATTGGACAGTGTGTGTGTGTCACATTCCCCATTGGACAGCGTGTGTGTCACAATACCCATTGGACAGAGTGTTTGTGTCACAAAACCCACTGGACAGCGTGTGTGTCACGAATCCCATTAGACAGCGTGTGTGTCACAAGCACCATTGGACAGAGCGTGTGTGTCACAAACCCCATTGGAAAGTGTATGTGTCACAAACCCCACTGGATAGCTTGTGTGTGTCGCAAACCCTGCTGGTCAGTGTGTGTGTCACAAAACCCATTGGATAGCATGCGTGTCACATACACCATGGAACAGTGTGTGTGTAACAAAACCAATTTGTCAGCGTGTGTGTCACAAACCCCACTGGAAAGTGTGTGTGTCACAATCCCCTTTGGAAACTGTGTGTGTCACAAACCCCATTAGAAAGTGTGCATGTCACAATCCCCATTTAAAAGTGGGGACCTCTTTGGACAGTGTATGTGTGTCACAAACCTCCTGGTCAGTGTGTGTGTCACAAAACCCATTGGACAGCGTGTGTGTCACAAACCCCATTGGATATCATGTGTGTGTCACAAACCCCATTAGAAAGTGTGCGTGTCACAAAATCCTTTTTATTTCGTGTGTGTGTCACAAACCCCATTAGAAAGTGTGCGTGTTACAAACCCCATTTGAAAGTGTGTGTGTCACAAACCCCATTGGACAGAGTGTGTGCGACAAACCCCATTGGACACCGTGTGTGTCATAACCCCCATTTTACAGCGTGTGTGTGTTACAATCCCCATTGGACAGTGAGTATGTGTCACAAACCCCACTGGAAGGCGTGTGTGTCACAAACCCCTTTAGACAGTGTGTGTGTCACAAACCCCATTGTAGAGCCCGTGTCTGTCACATTCCCCATTGGACAGCGTGTGTGTCACAATACACATTGGACATAGTGTGTGTGTCACAAAACCCATTGGATAGCGTGTGTGTCACAAACCCCATTAGAAAGTGTCTGTGTCACAAACCCCATTGGATAGCATTTGTGTGTCACAAACCCCGTTGAACTGTGTGTGTGACACAAACCCCAGTGGACAGCATTTGTGTCACGAACCCCATTGGACAGCTTGTCTGTCACAAGACCCATTAGACAGACTGTGTGTGTCACAAACCCCTTTGGACAGAGTGTGTGTCACAAACCCCTTTGGACAGTGTGTGTCACAATCCCCATTGGACAGCGTGTGTGTCACAATTCCCATTGGACAGTGTGTGTGTCACAACCCCATTAAACAGAGTGTGTGTCACAAACACTATTGGACAGTGTTTGTGTCACAAGCCCATTGGACAGAGTGTGTGTCACAAGCACCACTGGACAGAGTGTGGTGTCACAAACCCTATTGGAAAGTGTATGTGTCACAAACCCCATTGGATAGCGTGTGTGTGTCACAAACCCCATTATAAAGTGTGTGTGTCACAAACCCCTTTGGATAGCGTGTCTGTGTCACAAACCCCATTGGACAGCGTGTGTGTGTCACAATACCCATTGAACACTGTGTGTGTCACAAAACGCATTGGATAGCCTGTGTTTCACAAACCCCATTTGAAAGTGTGTGTGTCACAAACCCCGTTGGATAGCATATGTGTGTCACAAACCCTGTTGGACAGCGTGTAGTGTAAGAAAGCCCATTGGACAGTGTGTGTCACAAATCCCATTGGACAGCGTGTGTGTGGCACAAGGCCCAGTTGACAGAGTGTGTTTCACAAAAACCATTGGACAGTGTATGTGTCACAAACCCCACTGGACAGCGTGTGTGTGTCACAAACCCTCCTGGTCAGTGTGTGTTTCACAAACCCCATTGGAAAGTGTGTGCGCCATTAATCCCATTGCACAGCGTGTGTGTCACTTACACCACTGGACAGCGTGTGTGTGTCACAATCCCCTTTGGACAGTTTGTGTGTCACAAACCCCATTGGATAGCGTGTGTTTCACAAACCCCAGTTGAAAGTGTGTGTGTCACAAACCCCAACAGATAGCGTGTGTGTGTCACAAACCCGATTGGACAGTGTGTATGACAAAATCCCCATTGGACAGCCTGTGTGTCACAAACCCCATTGGACATTGTGTCTGTGTCACAATACCCATTGGACAGAGTTAGTGTCACAAACTCCATTGGACAGTGTGTGTGGGACATACCCCATTGGACAGCGTGTGTGTGTCTCAAATGCCATTGGACAGAGCGTGTGTGTCACAATCCCCATTGGATAGTGTGTGTGTCACAAAACCCATTAGAAAGTGTTTGTATCACAAACCCCATTGGATAGCGTGTGTATATCACAAACCCCATTATACATTGCGTGTTTGTCACAATACCCATTGGACAGAGCGTGTGTGTCACAATCCCCATTGGACAGCGTGTGTGTCACGAATCCCATTGGACAGTGTGTCTGTGTCACAATACGGATTGGACAGTGTGTTTGTCACAATCCCCATTGGACAGCATGTGTGTCAATAAACCCATTGGATATCATGTGGGTCACAAACCCCTTTTGAAAGTGTGTGTGTCACAAACCCCATTGGACAGCGTGTGTGTGTCACAAAACCCTTTAGATAGCATGCGTGTCACAAATACCATGGGACTGTGTGTGTGTAACAAAAGCAATTTGTCAGCGTGTGTTTCACAAGCACCATTGGACAGTGTGTGTGTCACAAACCCCATTGGAAAGTGTATGTGTCACAAACCCCATTGCGTTGCGTGTGTGTGTCACAAACCCCATTGGACAGCGTGTGTGTCAAAAGCCCCATTGGACAGCGTGTGTGTCAAAAACACCATTGGACAGCGTGTGTGTGTATCAATACCCATTGGACAGTGTGTATGTCACAAATCCCATTTGACAATGTGTGTGTCACAAACCCCTGTGGACACTGTGTGTGTCACAATCCCCATTGGAAAGTGTATGTGTCACAAACCCCATTGTATAGCGTGTGTGTGACACAAACCCTCCTGGTCAGTGTGTGTCTCACAAAACCCTTTGGATAGCATACGTGTCACAGACCCCACTGGACAGCGTGCATGTCACAAGCGCCATTGGAAAGTGTTTGTGTCACTAACCCAATTGGACAATGTGTATGTCACAATCCCCATTAGACAGCGTCTGTGTCACAAATCCCATTGGGCAACATGTGTGTCACAAACAACATTGGACAGCGTGTGTGTGTCACAATCCCCATTGGACAGTGTGTGTGTCACAAAACCACTTAAATAGTATGCGTGTCACAAACCCCATTGGATAGCGTGTGCGTGTCACAAACCCAATTAGAAAGTGTGCGTGTTACAAACCCCGTTGGATAGCTTGTGTGTGTTACGAACCCCATTGGAAAGCATTTGTCTCACAAGACCCATTGAACAGAGTGTGTGTGTCACAAACCCCATTGGACATCGTGTGTATCACCATCCCCATTGGACAGCGTATGTGTAGCAACCCCTTTGAACAGCGTGTGTGTCACAAACACCTATTGACAGTGTGCATGTCACAAACCCCATTGGACATCGTGTGTGTCACAAACCCTTTTGGACAGTGTGTGTGTCAGAAACCCCACTGGACAGCGTGTGAGTCACAAACACCCATGGACAGTGTGCATGTCACAAACCCCATTGGACATCGTTTGTGTGTCACAAACCCAATTAGAAAGTGTGCATGTCACAAACCCCATTTGAAAGTGTCTGTGTCAAAAACCCCATTGGATAGCGTGTGTGTGTCACAAACCCCTTTAGAAAGTGTGCGTGTCACAAACCCCACTTCATAGCATGTGTGTGTCACAAACCCCATTAGAAAGTGTGCGTGTCACAAACCCCATTGGATAGCATGTGTGTGTCACAAACCCTATTGGACAGTGTGTATGACACAATCCCCATTGGACAGCGTCTGTGTCACTAAACCCATTGGATAGCGTCTGTGTCACAAACACCATTGGACAACGTGTGTGTGTCACAAACCCTCTTGGACAGTGTTTGTGTCAGAAACCCTACTGGACAGCGCGTGTCTGTCACGAACCCCTTTGGACAGCTTGTGTGTCACAAGACCCATTGGACAGAGTGTGTGTGTCACAAACCCCATTGGACAGCGTGTGTGTCACAATCCTCATTTGACAGCGTGTGTGTCACAAACCCCATTGGACAGTGTGTGTGTGACACAAACCACACTGGACAGCGTGTGTGTCGCAATCCCCATTGGACAGTGTGTGTGTCACAAACCCCATGAGACAGACTGTGTGTCACCAACACTATTGGAAAGCGTTTGTGTGAAAAGCCCATTGGACAGAGTGTGTGTGTCACAAAACCCACTGGACAGTGTGTGTGTCACGAACCCCATTGGACAGCGTGTGTGTCACAAGCACCATTGGACAGAGTGTGGTGTCACAAACCCCATTGGAAAGTGTATGTGTCACAAACACCATTGTATAGCGCGTGTGTGTCACAAGCCATATTGGAAAGTGTGTGTGTCGCAAAACCCACTGGACCGCCTGTGTGTCACAAACCCCATTGGACAGCATGTGCGTTTCACAATCCTATTGGACAGTGTGTGTGTCACAAACACCATGGGACAGATTGTGAGTGTCACAAACCCCATTGGATATTGTGTGTGTCACAAACCCCATTAGAAAGTGTGTATTTCACAAACCCCATTGGATAGCGTGTGTGTGTCACAAACCCCATTGGACAGCGTGTGTGTCATGAACCCCATTGGACAGCGTGTGTGTCACAAGCACCATTGGACAGAGTGTGTGTGTCACAAACCCCATTGGATAGTGTGTGTGTGTCACAAACCCTATTGGACAGAGTGTGTGTCACAAAATCCACGGGACAGCGTGTGTGTCACAAACCCCGTTGTACAGCATGTGTGTCAAAAGCCACACTGGACAGAGTGTGTGTTTCAAAAACCCCATTGGACAGCATTTGTGTGTCACAATACCCATAAGACAGTGTATGTGGCAGAAACACCATTGAACAGAGTTTGTGTCACAAACCCCATTGGACAGCGTGTGTGTCACAAACCGCATTGGATAGCGTGTGTGTCACAAACACCATTGGACAGCGTGTGTGTGTCACAAAACCCATTGGACAGCGTGTGTGTCACAAAACCCACTGGATAGCGTTTGTGTCACAAACCCTATTTGAAAGTGTGTGTGTCACAAAACTCATTGGATAGCGTGTGTGTCACAAGACCCATTGGACAGAGTGTGTGTGTCACAAACCCCATTGGACAGCGTGTGTGTCACAAACCCCTTTGGACAGCATGTGTGTTACAAACCCCTTTGGACAGTGTGTGTGTGTCACAATACCCATTAAACAGTGTGTGTGTCACAAACCCCATTGGACAGAGTTTGTGTCACAAACCCCATTGGACAGCGTGTGTGTCACAAACAGCATTGGACAGTGTGTGTGTCACAAAGCCCCGTGGACACTGTGTGTGTCACTAATGTCATTGGACAGTGTGTGTGTCACAACCACCCCTGGACAGTGTCTGTGTCACAATGCCCAGTGGACAGAGTTTGTGTCAAAAACCCCATTGGACAGTGTGTGTGTCCAAACCCCATTCGACAGCATGTTTGTCACAAGCACCATTGGACAGCGTGAGTGTCACAAACCCCATTGGAAAGTATATGTGTCACAAACCCCATTGCATAGCGTGTGTGTGTCACAAACCCTATTGGACAGTGTGTGTGTCACAAAACCCACTGGACAGCGTTTGTGTGACAAACCCCATTGGACAGTGTGTGTGTCAAAAGCCACATTGGACAGCGTGTGTGTGTCACAAACCCATTGGAAAGCGTGTGTGTCACAATCCCCATTGGACAGAGTTTATGTCACAAACCCCATTGCACAGCGTGTGTGTGTCACAAACCCCATTGGACAGAGTGTTTGTGTCACAAACGCCTTTGTACAGCGTCTTTGTCACAATCCTCACTGGACAGCGTGTGTGTCGCAGACCCCATTGGACAAAGTGTGTGTGACAAACCCCATTGGACAGAGTGTGTGTCAGAAACCACTTTGGACAGGGTGTGTGTCACAAACACCATGGGAAAGCGTGTGTGTTTCAAAATCCCCATTGGACCGTGTGTGTGTGACACAATCCTTCCTGGTCTTTGTGTGTTTCACAAACCCCATTGGACAGCATGTGTTTCACAAACCCCATTGGACAGTGTGTGTGTGTCACAATACCCATTGGTCAGTGTGTGTGTCACAAACCCCGTTGGACAGATTTTGTGTCACAAAACCCATTGGACAGCGTGTCTGTCACAAACACCATTGGACAGTGTGTGTGTCACAAACCCCATTGGACAGCGTGTGTGTGTCACAATCCCTCCTGGTTAGTCTGTGTCACAAAACCCATTGGACAGCGAGTGTGTCAGAAACCCCATTGGACATTGTGTGTCACAAATCCCACTGGACAGTCTGTGTGTGACAAACCCCTTTGGCCAGTGTGTGTGTCACAATCCCCATTGGACAGTGTGTGTGCAACAAACCCCATTGGACAGCGTGTGTGTGTCACAATAGCCATGGGACAGCTTGTGTGTCACAAGCCCATTGGACAGAGTGTGTGTGTCACAAAAACCACTGGACAGCATTTGTTTCACGAACCCCATTGGACAGAGTGTGTGTCACAAGCCCATTGGACAGAGTGTGTGTGTCAAAAATCCCCGTGGACACTGTGCGTGCCACGAATGCCATTGGACATTGTGTGTGTTACAACCCCCCCTGGACAGTGTGTGTGTCACAGTCCCCAGTGGACAGAGTTTGTGTCACAAACCCCATCGGACAGTGTGTGTGTCAAACACCCCATTCGACAGCGTGTGTGTCACAACCACCATTGGACAAAGTTTGTGTGTCAGAAACCCCATTGGAAAGTGTATGTGTCACAAACCCAATTAGATAGCGTCTGTGTGTCACAAATCCTATTGGACAGTGTGTGTGTCACAAACCCATTGGACAGCCTGTGTGTCACAATCCCAATTGGACAGTGTGTGAGTCACAAGCTCCATTGGACAGTGTGAGTGTCACAAACCCTATTGGACAAAGTTTGTTTCACAAACCCCATTGGACAGCGTCTGTGTCACAAACCCATTGGAAAGTGTCTGTGTCATAAACCGCATTAAATAGCGTGTGTGTGTCACAAACCCCATTGTACAGCGTGTTTGCCACAAGCCCTTTGGACAGAGTGTGTGTGTCGCAAATCCCATTGTACAGCGTCTTTGTCACAATCCTCAATGGACAGCGTGTGTGTTGCAGACCCCATTGGACAGAGTGTGTGTTACAAAACCCATTGGACAGTGTGCGTGTCACAAACCCCATTGGACATCGTGTGTGTCACAAACCCCTTTGGACAGTGTGTGTGTCACAAACCCCATTGGATAGCGTGTGTGTGTCTCAAACCCCATTGTACGGAGCGTTTGTCACAAGCTCATTGGACAGCGTGTGTGGTACAAGCCCATTGGACAGAATTTGTGTGTCACAAAACCCCGTGGACACTGTGTGTGTCACGAACGTCACTGGACAATGTGTGTTTCACAACCCCCCCTGGACAGTGTGTGTGTCACAATCCCAATTGGACAGCGTGTGTGTCTCAAACCCCCGTGCACACTGTGTGTGTCACAAACCCCATTGGACAGTGTGTGTGTCACAAACCCCACTGGACATCGTGTCTCTCACAAACACCCATGGACAGCATGCGTGTCACAAACCCCATTGGACGTCGTATGTGTCACAAACCCCTTTGGAAAGTGTGTGGGTCACAAACCCCACTGGATAGCATGTGTGTGTCACAAACACTATTGGACAGTGTGTGTGTGTCACAATCCCCATTGGACAGATTGTGTGTGTCACAAACCCCATTGGACAGCGTGTGTTTTCCGAACCCCATTGGACAGCTTGTGTGTCACAAGACCCATTGGACAGAGTGTGTGTGTCACAAACCACATCGAACAGCGTGTGTGTCACAAGCCCCATTGGACAGCGTGTGTAGTCACAAACGCCATTGGACAGCCTGTTTGTGTAACAATAACCAATGCACAGTGTGTGTGTCACAAGCCCCACTGGATAGCGTGTGTGTCACCAACATCCATGTACAATGTGCGTGTCACAAACCCCATCGGACATCGTGTGTGTCACAAACCCTGTTGGACAGTGTATGTGTCACAAACACCACTGGACTGCGTGTGTGTCACAAACACCCATGGATAGTGTGTGTGTAAGACACCCAATTGGTCAGCGTGTGTTTCACAAACCCCATGGGACAGCGTGTGTGTGTCACAAACCCCATTGGAAAGTGTGTGTGTCACAAACCCCATAGGAAAGTGTGTGTGTCACAAACCCCATAGGATAGCGTGTGTGTGTCACAAACCCCATTAGAAAGTGTGCGTATCACAAACCCCATTGAAAACTGTGTGTGTCACAAACCCCATTGGACAGTGTATTTGTGTCACAAACCCATATTGGACAGCGTGTATTTCACAAACCCCACTGGACAGCTTGGGTGTTACAAGACCCATTAGACAGAGTGTGTGTGTCACAAACCCCTTTGGAGAGCGTGTGTGTCACAAACCCCACTGGACAGAATGTCTGTGTCACAAAACCCATTGGACAGCGTGTGTTTCACAAACCCCTTTGGACAGTGTAAGTGTCACAAACCCCATTGAACAGCGTGTGTGTGACACAATCCCCTTTGCACAGTGTGTGTGTCACAATACCCATTGGGCAGTGTGTGTGTCACAAACCGCATCGGACAGATTCTGTGTCACAAACCCCCGTAGACACTGTGTGTGTCACAAACCCCACTGGACAGTGTGCGTGTCACAAACCCTATTGGACATCGTGTGTGTCACAAACCCTTTTGGACATTGTGTGTATCACAAACCCCATTGGACAGAGTTTGTGTCACAAACCCTATTGGACAGCATGTGTGTCACAAACACCATTGGACAGTGTGTGTGTCACAAACCCCATTGGACAACATGTGTATCACAAATCCCATTGGACAGCGTGTGTGTGTCACAAAACCCATTTGACAGAGTGTGTGTCACAAACCGTCTTGGTCAGTGTGTGTGTCACAAACCCCGTTGGACAGCGTGTGTGTCACAATACCCATGGGACAGCGTGTGTGTGTCACAATCCCCATTGAATAGTGTGTGTGTCATAAAACCCATTAGATAGTGTGTGTGTCACAAACCCCATTTGAAAGTGTGTGTGACACAAACCCCATTTGATAGCGTGTGTGTGTCAGAAACCCTATTGGGCAGTTTGTGTGTCACAAACCCCATTAGACAGCGTGTGTGCAAAAAACCCCATTGGACAGCGTGTGTGTCACAAGACCCATTGGAAAGAGTGTGTTTGTCACAAACCCATTGGACAGTGTGTGTGTCACAAACCCCATGGGACAGTGTGTGTGTGTCACAAACCCTATTGGACATTGCGTGTGTCACAAACCCCATTGTACAGAGTGTGTGTGACACAATCCCCTTTGGACAGTGTGTGTGTCAAAATACCCATTGGACAGAGTGTGTGTCACAAACCCTTTGGACAGCGTGTGTGTCACAATCCCCATTGGACAGAGTATTTGTCACAAACCCCTTGGACATCGTGTGTGTCACAAACCCCTTTGGGCAGTGTGTGTGTCACAAACCCCATTGGACAGCATGTCTGTGTCACAATCCCCATTGGACAGAGTGTTTGTTTCACAAACCCCTTTGCACAGTGTGTGTGTCACAATACGCATTGGACACTGTGTGTGTCACAAACCCCATTGGTCAGTGTGCGTGTCACAAATTCCATTGGACATCGTGTGTGTCACAAAACCTTTTGGACAGTGTGTGTCTCGCAAACCCCATTGGACAGAGTTTGTCTCACAAACCCTATTGGACAGCATGTGTGTGACACAATCCCCTTTGGACAGTGTGTGTGTCACAATACACATTGGACAGTGTGCGTGTCACAAACCCCATTGGACATCGTGCGTTTCAGAAACCCCATTGGACAGAGTGTGTGTGTCACAATCCCCATTGGACAGTGTGTGCGTCACAAACCCCATGGGACATCGTGTGTGTCACAAGCGGCGTTGGAGAGAGTGTGTGTGTCACAAACCCCTTTAGAAAGTGTATGTGTCACAAACCCTATTGGATAGCGAGTGTGTGTCACAAACCCCATTCGAAATTGTGCGTGTCCACAAACCCCATTGGAAAGTGTGTGTGTAACAAACCCCATTGGACAGTGTGTGTGTCATAAACCCCATTGCACAGCGTGAGTGTCACAATCCCCATTGGACTGCGTGTGTGTCAGAAACTCCATTGGACAGAGTGTGTGTCACAAACCCCATTGGACAGCGTGTTTGTCTGAATCAGCATGGGACAGAGTGTGTTTGTCACAAACCCTATTGGACAGTGTGTTTGTCATAAAACGCACTGGCCAGCGTGTGTGTTCACAATCCTCATTGGACATAGTGTGTGTCACAAACCCATTTGGACAGTGTACATGTCACAAACGCCATTGGACATCGTGTGTGTTACAAACACCCAAGGACAGGGTGTGTGTCACTAACTCCATTGGACAGTGTGTGTGTCACAAACCGCATGGGACAGAGTGTGTGTCACAAAACCCATTGGACAGCATGCATGTCACAAACACCATTGGACAGTGTGTGTGTAACAAACCCCATTGGACAGCATGTGTGTCATAAACCCCATTGGACAGCGTGTGTGTGTCACAATCCCCATTGTACAGTGTTTGTGTGTCACAATCCCCACTGGACAGGGTGTGTGTCATAAAACCCATAGGACAGCATAGGTGTATCCCACTCCCATTGGGACAGTGTGTGTGTCACAAATCCCAATGGACAGCGTGTGTGTCACAACCACCATTGGACAGAGTGTGTATGTCACAAACCCCTTTGGAAAGTGTATGTGTCACAAACCCCAGTGGATAGCGTGTGTGTATCACAAACCCCATTGGATAGAGTGTGTGTGTCACAAACTCCATTAGAAAATGTGTGTGTCACAAACCCCATTGGACAGAGTTTGTGTCACAAACCCAGTTGGTCAGCGTGTGTGTCAGAAAAGCCATAGGACAGCGTGTGTGTGTCACAAACCCCATTATAAAGTGTGCGTGTCACAAACCCTATTGGATAGCGTGTATTTGTCACAAAACCTACTGGACAGAGTGTAGGTGAAAATGCCCATTGGACAGCGTGTGTGTAACAATCCTCATTGGACAGCGTGTGTGTCACAAACCCCATTTGACAGAGTGTGTGTCATCAACCCCATTGGACAGCGTGTGTGTCACAAACCCCTTTGGACAGTGTGTGTGTCACAAAACCCATTGGAGAGCATGTGTGTGTAAGAATCCCTATTGGACAGTGTGTGTGTCACAAAGCCCATGGGAAAGAGTGTTTGTCACAAACACTATTGGACAGCTTGTGTCTCACAAGCCCTTTGGACAGAGTGTGTGTGTCACAAAACCCACTGGACAGCGTGTGTGTCACGAACCCCATCGGACAGCGTGTGTGTCATAAGACCCATTGGACAGAGTGTATTTGTCACAAAACCCAATGGACAGAGTTTGTGTCACAAACCCTATAGGATAGCGTGTGTGTCACAAACACCATTGGACAGTGTGTGTGTCAGAAACCCCGCTGGACAGCGTTTGTGTGTCACAAACCTCATTGGAAAGTATGTGTCAGAAACGCCATTGGATAGCGTGTGTGTCACAAACCCTTTGGACAGTTTGTGTGTCACAAACCCCATTGGACAGCGTGTGTGAGTCACAATCCCCATTGGACCGTGTTTGTGTCACAAAACCCACTGGACAGCGTGTGTGTCATGAACCCCATTGGACAGCGTGTGTGTCACAAGCACCACTGGACAGAGTGTGAGTGTCACAAACCCCATTGGATAGTGTGTGTGTCACAAAACCCATTAGAAAGTGTTTGTATCACAAACCCCATTGGATAGCGTGTGTATATCACAAAACCTATTGGACAGTGTGTGTGTCACAAACCTCATTGAACAGCATGTGTGTCACGAATCCCATTGGATAGCGTGTGTGTCACAAGACCCATTGGACAGAGTGTGTGTGTCACAAACCCCATTGGACAGCGTGTGTGTGTCACAGTCCCCATTGGACAGCGTGTGTGTCACAAGCGCCATTGGATAGAGTGTGTGTGTCACAAACCCTCCTGTTCAGTGTGTGTGTCACAAAACGCATTGGACAGCATGCGTGTCACAAACACCTTTGGACAGCGTGTGTGTGTCACAAACACCTTTGGAAAGTATGTGTCACAAACCCCATTGTATAGCCTGTGTGTGTCACAAACCCTATTGGAGAGTGTGTGTGTCACAAGCCCCATTGGACAGAGTGTATGTGTCACAAATCCCATTGGCCAGAGTTTGTGTTACAAACCCCATTGGACAGCGTTTGTGTCACAATCCCCATTGGACAGTGTGTGTGTCACAAAACCAACTGGACAGCGTGTGTGTCACAAACACCACTGGTCAGTGTTTATGTCTCAATCCCCAGTGGAAAGAGTGTGTGTCAAAACCCCATTGGACAGTGTGTGTGTCACAAAACCCACTGCACAGCGTGTGTGTCACCAACACCCATGGACAGTGTGAGTGTCACAAACCCCATTGGATAGCGTGTGTGTCATAAACCCCATTGGATAGCGTGTGTGTGTCACAAACCCCATGAGAGAGAGTGTGTGTCACAAACCCCATTGGACAGCGTCTGTGTCACAATCCCCATTGGACAGCGTGTGTGTCACAAACTCCATTGGACAGATTGTGTGTCATAAACCACATTGGACAGCGTGTGTGTGTCACAAGCCCACTGGACAGAGTGTGTGTGTCACAAAACCCACTGGACAACGTGTGTGTCACGATCCCCATTGAACAGTGTGTGTGTCAAAACAAAATTGGACAGAGTGTGGTGTCACAAACCCCATTGGAAAGTGTATGTGTCACAAACCCCATTGGATAGAGTGTGTGTGTCACATACCCCATTAGAAAGTGTGTGTGTCAGAAACCCCATTGGATAGAGTTTGTGTGTCACAAAGCCCATTGGACAGCGTGTGTGTCACAATACCCATTGGACAGCGTGTGTGTCAAAACTAAATTGGACAGTGTGTGTGTCACAAAACCCACTGGACAGCGTGTGTGTCACAAAACCCGTTGGGCAGTGTGTTTGTCACAAAACCCACTGGACAGAGTGTGTGTTCACAAACCCCATTGGACAGCGTGTGTGTCACAAACAGCATTGGACAGCGTGTGTGTGTTACAATCTCCATTGTACAGTGTGTGTGTCACAAACCCCATTGGACAGTGTGTGTGTCACAAATCCCCGTGGACACTGTGTGTGTCACAAACCCCATTGGACAGTGTATGTGTCACAAACCCCATTGGACAGCGTGTGTGTGTCATAATCCCCATTGGGCAGTGTGTGTGTCACAAACCACATGGGACAGAGTGTGTGTCACTAGCCCCATTGGACAGCATGTGTGTCACAATCCCCATTGAACAGTGTGTGTGTCAAAACAAAATTGGACAGAGTGTGGTGTCACAAACCCCATTGGAAAGTGTATGTGTCACAAACCCCATTGGATAGAGTGTGTGTGACACATACCCCATTAGAAAGTGTGTGTGTCAGAAACCCCATTGGATAGAGTTTGTGTGACACAAAGCCCATTGGACAGCGCGTGTGTCACAATACCCATTGGACAGCGTGTGTGTCAAAACTAAATTGGACAGTGTGTGTGTCACAAAACCCACTGGACAGCGTGTGTGTTACAAAACCCGTTGGGCAGTGTGTTTGTCACAAAACCCACTGGACAGAGTGTGTGTTCACAAACCCCATTGGACAGCGTGTGTGTCACAAACACCATTGGACAGCGTGTGTGTCAGAAACCCCATAGGACAGTGTGTGTGTGTCACAATCCCCATTAGACAGCGAGTGTGTCACAAACCCCATTGGACAGGGCGTTTCTGTCACAATCCCCATTAGACAGCGTGTGTCTCACAAACCCTTTGGACAGTGGGTGTGTCACAAACCCCACTGGACAGTGTGTGTGTCACAAGCCCCATTGGACAGAGTGTATGTGTCACATACCCCATTGGACAGAGTTTGTGTCACAAATCCCATTGGACAGCGTGTGTGTCTGAAAGACCATTGGACAGTGTGTATGTCAGAAAACCAACTGGACAGCGTTTGTGTCACAATCCCCAGTGGACAGCGTGTGTGTCAAAACCCCATTGGACAGTGTGTGTGTCACAAAACCCACTGGACAGCGTGTGTGTCACAAACACCCATCAACAGTGTGAGTGTCACAAACCCTATTGGACAGTGTGTGTGTCACAAACCCCTTTGGAAAGTTTGTGTGTCACAAATCCCATTGGACAGCGTGTGTGTGTTACAATCCCCATTGTACAGTGTGTGTGTCACAAACCCCATTGGACAGCGTGTGTGTCACAAATCCCCGTGGACACTGTGTGTGTCACAAACCCCATTGAACAGTGTGTGTGTCACAAACCCCATTGAACAGCGCGCGTGTGTCATAATCCCCATTGGGCAGTATGTGTGTCACAAACCACATCGCACAGAGTGTGTGTCACTAGCCCCATTGGACAGCATGTGTGTCACAATCCCCATTGAACAGTTTGTGTGTCACAAATACCATTGGACAGCGTGTGTGTGTAACAATACTCATTGGAAAGAGTGTGTGTCACAAACCCCATTGGAAAGTGTGTGTGTCACAAACCGCACTGGACAGCATGTGTGACACAAACACCCATTTACAGTATGCGTGTCACAAACCCCACTGGACATAGTGCGTGTCACAAACCCCATTGGACATCGTGTGTGTTACAAACACCCAAAGACAGTGTGTGTGTCAGAAACCCCATTGGACAGTGTGTGTGTCACAAACCGCATATGACAGTGTGTGTGTCACGAACCTCATTGGACAGCGTGTGTGTCAAAAGCGCCATTGGACAGAGTGTGTGTGTCACAAACCCCATTGGAAAGTGTATGTGTCACAAACCCAATTGGATAGCGTCTGTGTCTCACAAACCGTATGGGACACTGTGTGTGTGTCACAATCTCATTGGACAGCGTATGTGTGTAACAATACGCATTGGACAGTGTGTGTGTCACAAACCCCATTGGACAAAGTGTGTCTCACAAACCCCCGTGCACACTGTATATGTCACAAACCCCATCGGACATCGTGTCTGTGTAAAATACGCATTGGACAGTGTGTGTGTCACAATCCCCAGTGGCAGCATGTGTGTCAAAACACCAGTGGACAGTGTGTGTGGCACAAACACCATTGGACAGCGTGTGTGTGTAACAATATCCATTGGACAGTGTGTGTGTCACAAACCCCATTGGACAGCATGTTTGTGTCACAATCCCCATTAGACAGTGTATGTGTCACAAACCCCATTGGACAGAGTGTTTGTCACAAACAGTATTGGACAGCCTGTGTGTCACAAGCCATTGAACAGAGTGTGTGTGTCACAAAACCCAATGGAGAGAGTGTGATGTCACAAACCCCATTGGAAAGTGTATGTGTCACAAACCCCATTGGATAGCGTATCTCTGTCACAAACCCTATTGGACAGTGTGTGTGTCACAAACACCATTGGGCAGTGTGTGTGTCACAAACCCCATTGGACAGCATGTGTGTCACAAACCCTATTGGACTGAGTGTGTGTGTCACAAACCCTATTGGACAGCGTGTGTGTCATAAACACCATTGGATAGCATGTGTGTGTCACAAGACTCATTGGACAGCGTGTGTGTCACAATTCCCATTGAACAGCATGTGTGTGTCACAATCCCCATTGGACAGCTTGTGTGTCACAAGCCTGTTGGACAGAGTGTGTGTGTCACAAAACCCAGTGGACAGCGCGTGTGTCACAAACCCCATTGGACAGCGTGTGAGTGGCACAATCCCTATTGGATAGCGTGTGTGTCACAAACCCCATTGGAAAGTGTATGTGTCACAAAAACCACTGGACAGCGTGTGTGGGTCACAAACCCCATTAGAAAGTATGCATGTCAAAAACCCCACTAGAAAGTGTGTGTGTCTCAAACACCATTGGATAGCGTGTGTGTGTCACAATCCCCATTAGACAGTGTGTGTGTCACAAAACCCATTGGATAGCGTGTGTGTCACAAACCCCATTGGACAGTGTCTGTGTGTCACAAACCCCATTAAACAGAGTGTGTGTCACAAGCCCATTGGACAGAGTGTGTGTGTCACAAAACCCACTGGACACCGTGTGTGAAACGAACCCCATTGGACAGCGCGTGTGTCACAAGCACCATTGGACAGAGTGTGTGTATAACAAACCCCATTGGAAAGTGTATGTGTCACAAACCCCAATGGACTGCGTGTGTGTGCCACAAACCCTATTGGACAGCGTGTGTGTCACAAAACCCACTGGACAGCGTGTCTGTCACAAACCCCATTGGACAGGGTGTATGTAACAATCCCCATTGGACAGCGTGTGTGTCACAAACACCATTGGACAGCGTGTGTGTCACAAAACCCATGGGACAGCATGTGTATCACAAATAGCCATGGACAGTGTGCGTGTCACAAACCCCATTGGAGAGAGTTTGTGAAACAAACCCCATTGGACAGCGTGTGTGTGTCACAATACGCATTGGACAGTGTGTGTGTCAAAAACCCCATTGGACAGCGTGTGTGTGTAACAATAGCTATTGGACAGTGTGTGTGTCACAAATCCCATTGGACAGCGTGTGTGTGTCACAATCCCCATTGGACAGCGTGTGTGTCACAAGCCTGTTTGACAGAGTGTGTATGTCAATATACCCAGTGTACAGTGTGTGTGTCACGAAACCCATTGGACAGCGTGTTTGTCTGAATCAGTATGGGACAGAGTGTGTTTGTCACAAACCCTATTGGACAGTGTGTTTGTCATAAAACGCACTGGCCAGCGTGTGTGTTCACAAACCTCATTGGACATAGTGTGTGTCACAAACCCATTTGGACAGTGTACATGTCACAAACGCCATTGGACATCGTGTGTGTTACAAACACCCAAGGACAGGGTGTGTGTCACAAACTCCATTGGACAGTGTGTGTGTCACAAACCGCATGGGACAGAGTGTGTGTCACAAAACCCATTGGACAGCATGCATGTCACAAACACCATTGGACAGTGTGTGTGTAACAAACCCAATTGGTGAGCGTGTGCGTGTCACAATCCCCATTCGACAGCGTGTGTGTCACAAACACCATTGGACAGCGTGTGTGTGTCACAATCCCAATTAGACAGTGTGTGTGTCAGAAAACCCATTGGACAGCGTGTGTGTCACAAACCCCATTGGACTGCGTGTGTGTAACAAACCAGTTGGATAGCGTGTATGTGTCACAAACGCTCCTGGTCAGTGTGTGTGTCACAAACAGCATTAGACAGTGTGTGTGTCACAAATCGACTTGGTCAGCGTGTGTGTCAAAAACCCCATTAGAAAGTATGTATGTCACAAACCCCATTGGATAGCGTGTGTGTGTCACAAACCCTATGGGACAGTGTGTATGTCACAATCCCCATTGGACAGCGTCTGTGTCAGAATCCCCATTGGACAGTGTGTGTGTCACAAAACCGAGTGGAAAGTGTGTGTGTCACAAACCCCATTGGATAGCGTATGTGTGTCACAAACCCTGTTGGACAGAGTGTGTGTGTCACAAACCCCATTGGGCAGCATGTGTGTCTTAAACCCCATTGGATAGCGTGTGTGTGTCACAAACCCCATGGGATAGAGTGTGTGTCACGAACCCAATTGGACAGCGTGTGTGTGACACAATCCCCATTGGACAGTGTGTGTGTCACAAAGCCCACTGGACAGCGTGTGAGTGGCACAATCCCTATTGGATAGCGTGTGTGTCACAAACCCCATTGGAAAGTGTATGTGTCACAAAAACCACTGGACAGCGTGTGTGGGTCACAAACCCCATTAGAAAGTATGCATGTCACAAACCCCACTGGAAAGTGTGTGTGTCTCAAACACCATTGGACAGCGTGTGTGTGTCACAATCCCCATTAGACAGTGTGTGTGTCACAAAACCCATTGGATAGCGTGTGTGTCACAAACCCCATTGGACAGTGTCTGTGTGTCACAAACCCCATTAAACAGAGTGTGTGTCACAAGCCCATTGGACAGAGTGTGTGTGTCACAAAACCCACTGGACACAGTGTGTGAAACGAACCCAATTGGACAGCGCGTGTGTCACAAGCACCATTGGACAGAGTGTGTGTATAACAAACCCCATTGGAAAGTGTATGTGTCACAAACCCCAATGGACTGCGTGTGTGTGCCACAAACGCTATTGGACAGCGTGTGTGTGTCACAAAACCCACTGGACAGCGTGTCTGTCACAAACCCCATTGGACAGGGTGTATGTAACAATCCCCATTGGACAGCGTGTGTGTCACAAACACCATTGGACAGCGTGTGTGTCACAAAACCCATGGGACAGCATGTGTATCACAAATAGCCATGGACAGTGTGCGTGTCACAAACCCCATTGGACAGAGTTTGTGAAACAAACCCCATTGGACAGCGTGTGTGTGTCACAATACGCATTGGACAGTGTGTGTGTCAAAAACCCCATTGGACAGCGTGTGTGTGTAACAATAGCTATTGGACAGTGTGTGTGTCACAAATCCCATTGGACAGCGTGTGTGTGTCACAATCCCCATTGGACAGCGTGTGTGTCACAAGCCTGTTTGACAGAGTGTGTATGTCACAATACCCAGTGTACAGTGTGTGTGTCACGAAACCCATTGGACAGCGTGTTTGTCTGAATCAGCATGGGACAGAGTGTGTTTGTCACAAACCCTATTGGACAGTGTGTTTGTCATAAAACGCACTGGCCAGCGTGTGTGTTCACAAACCTCATTGGACATAGTGTGTGTCACAAACCCATTTGGACAGTGTACATGTCACAAACGCCATTGGACATCGTGTGTGTTACAAACACCCAAGGACAGGGTGTGTGTCACAAACTCCATTGGACAGTGTGTGTGTCACAAACCGCATGGGACAGAGTGTGTGTCACAAAACCCATTGGACAGCATGCATGTCACAAACACCATTGGACAGTGTGTGTGTAACAAACCCAATTGGTGAGCGTGTGCGTGTCACAATCCCCATTCGACAGCGTGTGTGTCACAAACACCATTGGACAGCGTGTGTGTGTCACAATCCCAATTAGACAGTGTGTGTGTCACAAAACCCATTGGACAGCGTGTGTGTCACAAACCCCATTGGACTGCGTGTTTGTAACAAACCAGTTGGATAGCGTGTATGTGTCACAAACGCTCCTGGTCAGTGTGTGTGTCACAAACAGCATTAGACAGTGTGTGTGTCACAAATCGACTTGGTCAGCGTGTGTGTCACAAACCCCATTGGAAAGTGTGTGTCACCAACCCCATTGGATTGCGTGTGTGTGTCAAAAACCCCATTAGAAAGTATGTGTGTCACAAACCCCATTGGATAGCGTGTGTGTGTCACAAACCCTATGGGACAGTGTGTATGTCACAATCCCCATTGGACAGCGTCTGTGTCAGAATCCCCATTGGACAGTGTGTGTGTCATAAAACCGATTGGAAAGTGTGTGTCTCACAAACCCCATTGGATAGCGTATGTGTGTCACAAACCCTGTTGGACAGAGTGTGTGTGTCACAAACCCCATGGGATAGAGTGTGTGTCACGAACCCAATTGGACAGCGTGTGTGTGACACAATCCCCATTGGACAGTGTGTGTGTCACAAAGCCCATTGGATAGCGTGTGTGTCACAAACCCCACTGGACCGCATATGTGTCACGAACCACACTGGACAGTGTGCGTGTCACAAACCCCATTGGACATTGTGTTTGTCACAAACCCCTTTGGACAGTGTGTGTGTCACAAACCCCATTGGACAGCATGTGTGTATTACAATCCCCATTGGACAGTGTGTGTGTCAGAAACACCATTGGACAGTTTGTGTGTCACAATCCCCATTGGACAGCATTTGTGTATCACAAAGCCCATTGGACAGCATGAGTGTTTCACAACCCCCATTGTACAGTGTGTGTGTCACAAACCCCATTGGACAGCGTGTGAGTGGCACAATCCCTATTGGATAGCGTGTGTGTCACAAACCCCATTGGAAAGTGTATGTGTCACAAAAACCACTGGACAGCGTGTGTGGGTCACAAACCCCATTAGAAAGTATGCATGTCACAAACCCCACTGGAAAGTGTGTGTGTCTCAAACACCATTGGATAGCGTGTGTGTGTCACAATCCCCATTAGACAGTGTGTGTGTCACAAAACCCATTGGATAGCGTGTGTGTCACAAACCCCATTGGACAGTGTCTGTGTGTCACAAACCCCATTAAACAGAGTGTGTGTCACAAGCCCATTGGACAGAGTGTGTGTGTCACAAAACCCACTGGACACCGTGTCTGTCACAAACCCCATTGGACAGGGTGTATGTAACAATCCCCATTGGACAGCGTGTGTGTCACAAACACCATTGGACAGCGTGTGTGTCACAAAACCCATGGGACAGCATGTGTATCACAAATAGCCATGGACAGTGTGCGTGTCACAAACCCCATTGGACAGAGTTTGTGAAACAAACCCCATTGGACAGCGTGTGTGTGTCACAATACGCATTGGACAGTGTGTGTGTCACAAACCCCATTGGAAAGCGTTTGTGTCACAAACCCCATTGGACAGCGTGTGTGTGTCACAATACCCATTGGACAGTGTGTGTGTCACAAACCCCATTACAGCGTGAGTGTGTCACAATCCCTATTGAAGAGTGTGTGTGTCACAAACACCATTGGAATGTGTGTGTGTCACAAGCCCATTGGACAGAGTGTGTGTGTCACAAAACCCACTGGACAGCGTGTGTGTCACGAACCCTATTGGACAGCGTGTGTTTCAAAGCACCATTGGACAGAATGTGTGTTTCACAAATCCCATTGAAAGTGTATGTGTTACAAACCCCATTGGACAGTGTGTGTGTCACAAACCCCTTTGGACAGAGTTTGTGTTTAACAATACCCATTGGACAGCATTTGTGTCACAAACCCCTGTGGACTCTGTGTGTTTCAAGAACGCCATTGGACAGTGTGTGTGTCACAACCCCCCATGGACAGTGTGTGTGTCACAAAACCCACTGGACACCGTGTGTGAAACGAACCCCATTGGACAGCGTGTGTGTCACAAGCACCATTGGACAGAGTGTGTGTGTAACAAACCCCATTGGAAACTGTGTGTGTCACAAACCCCATTGGACAGTGTGTGTCTCACAAACTCCACTGAACAGCGTGTGTGTCACAAACAACCA
Organism: Columba guinea; assembly: GCA_032206185.1. Taxonomy (NCBI): domain Eukaryota; kingdom Metazoa; phylum Chordata; class Aves; order Columbiformes; family Columbidae; genus Columba; species Columba guinea. Next base: position 2,458,011 of record JAVLUU010000041.1, on the reverse strand, counting down.
TGGACAGTGTGCGTGTCACAAACCCCATTGGACAGAATTTGTGAAACAAACCCCATTGTACAGTGTGAGTGTCACAAACACCACTGGACTGCGTGTGTGTCACAAGTACCATTGGACAGAGTGTGTGTGTAACAAACCCCATTGGAAAGTGCATGTGTCACAAACCCCATTAGAAAGAGTGTGTGTCACTAACCCCATTGGACATTGTGTGTGTCACAATCCCCATTGGACAACGTGTGTGTCACAAACACCCATGGACAGTGTGCGTGTCACAAACCCCATTTGACATTGTTTGTGTAACAAACCCCTTTGGACATCGTGTGTGTCACAAACAGCCATGGACAGTGTAGGTGTCACAAACCCCACTGGACATCCTCTGTGTCACAATCCCCTTTGGACATCGTGTATCTTACAAAACCCATTGGACAGCATGTGTGTCACAATCCCCATTGGATAGTGTGTGTGTCACAAACCCCATTGTAAAGTGTATGTGTCACAAACCACATTAGTTAGCGTGTGTGTCTCACAAACCCTCCTGGTCAGTGTGTGTCTCAGAAAACCCATTGGAGAGCATGCGTGTCACACATACCATTGGACAGTGTGTGTGTAACAAACCCAATTGGTCAGCGTGTGTGTCACAAACACGATGGGCCAGCGTGTGGGTGTCACAAACCCCATTGGAAAGTGTGTGTCACGAACCCCATTTGATATGGTGTGTGTGTCAAAAACCCATTAGAAAGTATGATTGTCACAAACCCCATTTGATAGCGTGTATGTGTCACAAACCGTATAGGAAAGCGTGTGTATCACAAACACCATTGGACAAAGTGTGTTGTTGCAGAAACCCTATTGGACATCGTGTGTGTCACAAACCGCTTTGGATAGTGTGTGTGTCACCAGCCCCATGGGACAGCGTGTGTGTCACAAAACGCATTGGACAGTGCGTGTTTTTCAGAAAAATCATTGGACAGCATGTGTGTCACAAACCCTATTGGACAGTGTGTGTGTCACTAAACCCACTGGACAGCGTTTTTGTCACAAGCCCCACTGGACAGCGTCTGTGTCACAAAACCCATTGGACAGCCTGTGTGTCACAAACACCCATGTACCGCGTGCCTGTCACAAACCCCATTGGACATAGTGTGTCACAAACCCCATTGGACAGCGTGTGTGTGTCACAATCCCCATTGGACAGTGTGTGTGTCACAAACCCCATGGGACAGAGTGTTTGTCACAAACACTATTGGACAGCGTGTGTGACAAGCCCATTGGACAGAGATTGTGTGTCACAAAACCCACTGGACGGCGTGTGTGTCACAATCCTATTTGGACAGCATGTGTGTCACAAACCCCATTGGACAGCGTGTGTGTTTCAAACCCCTTTGGACAGTGCGTGTGTCACAAACCTCATTGGACAGCGTGTGTGTCATAAAACCCCGTGGACACTGTATGTGTCACGAATGCCATTGGACAGCGTGTGTGTCACAAGACCCATTGGACAGAGTGTGTGTGTCACAATATCCTTTAGACAGTGTGTGTGTCAATACCCCATTGGACATTGTGTGGGTAACAAAACTCACTGGACAGCGTGTGTGTCACAAACACCCATGGAGAGTGTGTGTGTCACAAACCCCATGGCACAGCGTGTGTGTGTCACAAACCCCATTGGAAAGTGTGTGTGTCACAAACCACATTGGAAAGTGTGTTTGTCACAAACCCCATTGGATATCGTGGGTGTGTCACAAACCAAACTGGACAGTGTGTGTGTCACAAGCCTCATTAGACAGCCTGTGTGTAGTCACAGTCGCCATTGGACTGTGTCTGTGTCACAAAACCCATTGGAGAGCGTGTGTGTCTCTAACCCCATTGGAAAGAGTGTGTGTTTCACAAACCCCATTGGACAGCGTCTGTGTCAGAAACCCCATTGCACAGAGTGTGCGTGTCACAAACTCCATTCGAAAGTGTTTGTGTCACAAACCCCATTGGATAGCGTGTGTGTCACAAACTCTATTGGTCAGTGTGTGTGTCACAACCCACATTGGACAGCGTGTGTGTGTAATAATAATCATTGGACTGTGTGTGTGTCACAAACCCCATTGGACAGCATGTGTGTCACAAACCCCATTGGAAACTGTGTGTGTCACAAACCCCATTGGATAGCGTGTGTGTCACAAACCCCACTGGACAGCGTGTGTGTCACAAACACCCAAGTACAGTGTGCGTGTCACAAACCCCATTGGACTTCGTGTATGTTACAAACCCCATTGGAGAGTGTGTGTGTTTGACAATCCCCATTGGACAATGTGTGTGCCACAAACCCCATGGGACAGAGTTTGTGTCACAAACCCTATTGTACAGCGTATGTGTCACAAAAACCATTGGACAGTGTGTGTGACAAGCCCATTGGACAGAGTGTGTGTGTCACAAAACCCACTGGACAGCGTGAGTGTCACAATCCCCATTGGACAGCATGTGTGTCACAAACCTCATTGGACAGAATTTGTGTCACAAACCCTATTGGACAGCGTGTGTGTCACAAACACCATTGGACAGTGTGTGTGTCACAAAACCTCCTGGTCAGTGTGTTTGTCACAAACCCATTGGACAGTGTTTGTGTCACAAACCCCATTGGACAGTGTGTGTGTGTCACAAACCCCATTATAAAGTGGACGTGTCACAAACCCCATTGGATAGAGTGTGTGTGTCACAAACCCTAATGGAGAGCGTGTGTGTCAGAAACACCATTGGACAGAGTGTGTGTCACAAACCCCATTGGAAAGTGTGTGTGTGTCACAAAGACTCCTGGTCAGTGTGTGTGTCACAAACCCCATTAGACAGCGTGTGTGTGTCACAAACACACCTGGTCAGTTTGTGTGTCACAAATCCCATTGGACAGCGTGTGTGTCACAAACCCCTTTGGACAGTTTGTGTGTAACAAACCCAATTGGACAGCGTGTGTGTCACAAACCCCATGGGACAGCGTGTGTGTGTAACAAACCCCACTGGAAAGTGTGTGTGTCACAAACCCCATTGGATGGCGTGTGTGTGTCACAAACCCCATTATAAACTGGGCGTGTCAAAAACCCCATTGGATAGCCTGTGTGTGTCACAAACCCTATTGGACAGTGTGTAGGTCACAATCCACATTGGACAGCGTCTATTTCACAAACCCCATTGGACAGCGTCTCTGTCACAAACCCCATTGGACAGCGTGTGTGCACGATCCCCATTGGACAGAGTGTGTGTACAAAGACCCATTGGACAGCGTGTGTGTCACAAACCCCATTGGACAGTGTGTGTGTCACAAACCCCATTGGACAGCGTGTGTGTGTAACAATACCCATTGGACTGTGTGTGTGTCACAAACCCCATTGGACAGCATGTGTGTGTGTAACAATACCCATTGGACAGAGTGTGTTTCACAAACCCCATTGGACAGCCTGTTTGTCATAAACCCCCGTGGACACTGTGTGTGTCACGAATGCCATTGGACAGTGTGTGTGTCTCAAACCACCCTGGACAGTGTGTGTGTAACAAAACCCACTGGAGAGCGTTTTTGTCACAAGCCCATTGGACAACATGTGTGTCACAAACATCATTGGACAGCGTGTGTGTGTAACAATACCCATTGGACAGTGTGCGTTTCACAAACCCGATTGGACAGAGTGTGTGTCTCAAACCCTATTGGACAGCGTGTGTGTCACAAACACCATTGGACAGTGTGTGTGTCAGAAAAACCACTGGACAGCGTGTGTGTGTCACAAACCCCATTGGACAGCATGTTTCGCAAACACCATTGGACAGCGTGTGTGTGTCACAATCCCCATTGGACAGTGTGTGTGTCACAAAACCCACTGGATAGCATGTGTGTCACAAACCCCATTTGAAAGTGTGTGTTTCACAAACCCCATTGGATAGCGTGTGTGTGACACAAACCCTATTGGACAGTGTGTGTGTCACAAAACCCGCTGTACAGCGTGTGTACAAGGATCCCCATTGGACAGAGTGTGTGTCACAAGACACATTGGACAGAGTGTGTGTGTCACAAACCCCATTGGACAGCGTGTGTGTCTGAAACCCCATTGGACAGTGTGTGTGTCACAAACCCCATTGGACAGCGTGTGTGTGTAACAATATCCTTTGGACTGTGTGTGTGGCACAAACCCTTTTGGACAGCGTGTGTGTCACAAACACCATTGAAGAGCTTGTGTGTGTAACAATACCCATTGGACAGTGTGTGTGTCACAAACCGCATTGGACAGCGTCTGTGTCACAATCCCCCGTGGACACTGCGTGTGTCACAAACCCCATTGGACAGCATGTGTGTCTCAAACACCCATGGACAACGTACGTGTCACAAACTCCATTGGACATCGTGTGTGTCACAAACCCCTTTGGACAGTGTGTGTGTCACAAACCCCACTGGACAGCGTGTGTGTGTCATAATCCCCTTTGGACAGTGTGTGTGTCACAAACCCTATGGGACAAAGTTTGTGGGTCACAAACCCCATTGAAAGTGTGTGTCACAAAACCCATTGGATAGAGTGTGAGTGTCACAAACCCCGTTATAAAGTGTGCGTGTCACAAACCCCATTTGATACTGTGTGTGTCACAAACCCCATTGGACAGCGTGTGTGTCACAAGCACCATTGGACAGAGTGGGCGTATCACAAAACGCATTGGATAGCGTGTGTGTATCACAAAACCCATTGGATAGCGTGTGTGTGTCACAAAACCCATTAGAAGTTGTGAGTGTCACAAACCCCATTGGAAAGTGTGTGTGTCACAAACACCATTGGACAGCGTGTGTGTCACAATCCCCCTTGGACAGTGAGTGTGTCATAAACCCCATTGGACCGCGTGTGTGTTTCACAATCCACATTGGAAAGTGTGTGTGTTTCACAATCCCCACTGGACAGTGTGTGTGTGTCACAATACCCATAGGACATTGGATATCTTGTGTGTCACAAACCCCTTTGGACAGTGTGTGTGTCACAAACCCCATTGGACAGCCTGTGTATCTCAAACACCCATGGACAGTGTGTGTGTTACAAACCCCATGGGACAGAGTGTGTGTCAGAAACCCCATTGGACAGCGTGTCTGTCACACACCCCATTGGGTAGTGTATGTGTGTCACAAACCCCATTAGAAGTTGTGCGTGTCACAAACCCCATTGGAAAGTGTGTGTGTCACAAACACCATTGGACAGCGTGTGTGTCACAATCTCCCTTGGACAGTGTGTGTTTCACAAACCCCATTGGACTGTGTGTCTGTCATAAACCCCATTGGAACGCGTGTGTGTTTCACAATCCACATTGGAAAGTGTGTGTGTTTCACAATCCCCATTGGACAGTGTGTGTGTGTCACAATACCCATAGGACAGTGGATATCTTGTGTGTCACAAACCCCTTTGGACAGTGTGTGTGTCACAAACCCCATTGGACAGCCTGTGTATCTCAAACACCCATGGACAGTGTGTGTGTTACAAACCCCATGGGACAAAGTTTGTGGGTCACAAACCCCATTGAAAGTGTGTGTCACAAAACCCATTGGATAGAGTGTGAGTGTCACAAACCCCATTATAAAGTGTGCGTGTCACAAACCCCATTTGATACTGTGTGTGTCACAAACTCCATTGGACAGCGTGTGAATTGTCACAATCCTCATTGGACAGTGTGTGTGTCACAAAACCCATTGGACAGCGCGTGTGTCACAAAACCCATTAGAAAGTGCGTGTGTCCCAAAAAACATTGGATAGCGTGTGTGTATCACAAACCCCATTATAAAGTGTGCGTGTCACAAACCCCATTGGACATTGTGTGTGTCACAGTACCCATTGGACAGTGTGTGTATCACAAACCCCATTGGACAGTGTGTGTGTCACAAACCATATTGGACAGAGTTTGTGTTTAACAGTACCCATTAGCAGTGAGTGTGTCGCAAACCCCCGTGGACAGTGTGTATGTCACAATCCCCAATGGACAGCGTGTGTGTCAAAACCCCGTTGGACAGTCTGTGTGTCACAAAAACCCGTGGACAGTGTGAGTTTCACAAACCCTTTTGGACAGTGTGTGTGTCACAATCCCCATTGGACAGTGTGTGTGTCACAAACATCATTGGACAGCATGTGTGTCACAAGCCCATTGGACAGAGTGTGTGTGTCACAAGCACAATGGACAGAGTGTGAGTGTCACAAACCCCATTGGACAGCGTGTGTGTGTCACAAACCCTATTGGACAGTGTGTGTGTCACAAACCCCATTGAAGAGCATGTGTGTCACGAACCCCATTGGACAGCGTGTGTGTCACAAGACCCATTGGACAGAGTTTGTGTGTCACAAACCCCATTGGACAGCTTGTGTGTCACATGCCCCATTGGACAGCGTGTGTGTCACAAACCCCATTGAAGAGCATGTGTGTCACGAACCCCATTGGACAGCGTGTGTGTCACAAGACCCATTGGACAGAGTTTGTGTGTCATAAACCCCATTGGACAGCGAGTGTGTCACAAACCCCATAGTACAGCGTGTGTGGGTAACAATCCCCATTGGACAATTTGTGTGTCACAAACCACTTGGGACAGAGTGTGTGTCACGAACACTATTGGGCAGCGTGTATGTGTCACAAGCCCTTTGGACAGAGTGTGTGTGTCACAAAACCCACCGGACAGCTTGTGTGTCACGAACCCCATTGAACAGCATGTGTGTCACAAGCACCATTGGACAGAGTGCGGTGTCACAAACCCCATTGAGCAGCGTGTGTGCCACAAGCCCCATTGGACAGAGTGTATGTGTCACAAATCCCATTGAAGAGCCTGTGTGTCACAATCCCCATTGGACAGCGTTTGTGTCACAAACCCCCGTAGACACTGTGTGTGTCACAAACCCCATTGGACAGTGTGTGTGTCACCAATCCCTTTGGACAGTGTGTGTGTCAAATGCCCCATTGGACAGAGTTTGTGTCACAAACCCCATTGGATCGCGTGTGTGTGTCACAATCCCAATTGTACAGTGTGTGTGTCACAAACACCATTGGAAAGCGTGTGTGTCACAAGCACATTGGACAGAGTGTGTGTGTCACAAAACCCACTGGACAGCGTGTGTGTCACAAACCCCATTTAACAGAGTGTGTGTCACATGCAGCATTGTACAGAGTGCGTGTGTCACAAACCCCATTGGAAAGTGTATGTGTCACAAACCGCATTGGACAGCGTGTGTGTGTCACCTTCCCCATTAGACAGCGTGTGTGTCACAAACCCCATTGGACAGCATGTGCGTATCACAATCCTATTGGACAGTGTGTGTGTCACAAACACCATGGGACAGATTGTGAGTGCCACAAACCCCATTGGATAGCGTGTGTGTGTCACAAACCCTATTGGACAGTGTGTGTGTCACAAACCCCATTGGACAGATTGTGAGTCATAAACCCCATTGGACAGCGTGTGTGTTCAGAAACACCATTGGACAGTGTGTGTGTCACAAACCCGAATTGGACAGTGTTTGTGTCACAATCCCCAGGGGACAGCGTGTGTGTCACTAACCCCCGTGGACACTGTGTGTGTAACAAACACCATTGATCAGTGTGTGTGTCACAAACCCCATGGGACACAGTGTGTGTGTCACAAACCCCATTGGAAAGTGTGTGTGTCACAAAACCTGTTGGATAACGTGTGTGTCACAAACCCCATTGGATAGCGTGTGTGTGTCACAAACACTATTGGACAGTGTGTGTGTCACAAACCCCATTGGAAAGCGTGTGTGTTTCACAAAACCCATTAAACAGTACGCGTGTGACAAACCCCATTGGATAGCGTGTGTGTGCCACAAACCCCAACAGAAAGTGTGAGTGTCACAAATCACATTTGAAAGTGTGTGTGTCAAAATCCCCTTTGGACAGCGTGTGTGTCACAAACCCCATTGGACAGCTTGTGTGTCACAATCCCCATTGGGCAGCGTCTGTGTCACAAACCCCATTGGACAGTGTGTGTGTCAGAAACACCCATGGACAGTGTGCGTGTCACAAAAACCATTGGACATCGTGTGTGTCACAAACCCCTTTGGACAGTTTGTGTGTGTCACAAACCCCTTTAGACAGACTGTGTGTGACAAACCCCACTGGACAGAGTGTGTGTCACAAACCCCATTGGGCAGCGTGTGTGTCACAAACCCCCATGGACACTGTGTGTCTCACAATCCCAAGTGGACAGCATGTGTGTCACAAACCCCCGTGGACACTGTGTGTGTCATAAACCCCACTGGACAGCGTGTGTGCCAGAAACCCCATTGGACAGTATGTATGTCACAATCCCCATTGGACAGCGTGTGTGTCACAAACACCATTGGACAGCGTGTGTGTGTCACAATCCCCATTGGACAGTATTTGTGTCACAAAACCTATTTGATATAGTGTGTGTCACACCCATTGGACAGCGTGTGTGTCATAACCCCCACTTTACAGCATGTGTGTGTCAAAATCCCCATTGGACAGTGTGTCTGTGTCACATTCCCCATTGGACAGCGTGAGTGTCACAAACCCCATTGGACAGAGTGTCTGTGTGACAAACACCATTAGACAGTGTGTGTGTGTCACAAACCTCATTGAACAGCGTGTGTATCACAAAACCCTTTGGACTGTGTCTGTCACAAACCCCATTGGACAGCGTGTGTGTCATGAATCCCATTGGACAGTGTGTCTGTGTGACAATACCCATTGGACAGTGTGTGTGTCACAATCCCCATTGGACAGCATGTGTGTCACAATCCCCATTGGACAACGTCTGTGTCACAAACCCCATTGGAAAGTGTGTGTGTCACAAACCCCATTGGTCAGCGTGTCTGTGCCACAAAACCCATTGGATAGCATGTGTGTGTCACGAACCCCATTGGACAGCTTGGGAGCCCAAAGACCCATTGGTCAGAGTGTGTGTGTCACATTCCCCATTGGACAGTGTGTGTGTCACAAAACCCATTAGATAGCATGCGTGTCAAAAACACCATTGGACAGTGTGTGTGTAACAAAACCAATTCGTCAGCGTGTGTCGTCACAAACCCCATGGGACAGCGTGTGTGTGTCACAAACCCCATTGCACAGCGTGTGTGTCACAAACCCCACTGGATAGCGTGTGTGTGTGACAATCCCCGTTAAAAAGTGTGCGTGTCACAAACCCCACTTGAAAATGTGTGTGTCACAATACACATTGGAGAGTGTGTTTCACAAAACCCATTGGATAGCGTGTCTGTCACAATCCCCATTGGATAGTGTGTGTGTGTGACAAACACCGTTGGACAGCGTGTCTGTCATAAACCCCATTGGATAGCATGTGTGTGTCGCAAACCCCATTGGATAGTGTGTGTGTCACAAACCCCACTGGACAGTGTGTGTGTCACAAACCCCTTTGGACAGTTTGTGTCTCACAAAACCCCCTGGACAGTGTGTGTGTCACAATCCCCATTTGACAGCTTGTGTGTCACAATCCCCCGTGGACACTGTTTGTGTCACAAACCCCATTGGACATTGTGTGTGTCAAAAACCCAACTCGAGACCGTGTCTGTCACAATCCCCATTGGACAGCGTGTGTGTCACAAACCCCATTGGACAGATTGTGTGTGTCACAAACCCCATTGGACATCGAGTGTGCCACAATCCCCATTGGACAGCGTGTGTTTCACAAACCCCGTTGGACAGAATGTGTGTGTCACAAAACCCATTGGACATCGAGTGTGTCACAATCCCCATTGGACAGCGTCTGTGTCAGGTTCCCCATTGGACAGCGTGTGTGTCACAAGCGCCATTGGAAAGTGTGTGTGTCACAATCCTCATTGGTCAGTGTGTGTGTGTCACAAACCCCATTGGACATCGTGTGTATCACCATCCCCATTGGACAGTGTGTGTGTCACAAACCCCACTGAACAGCGTTTGTGTGTCACAATCCCCATTGGACAGTGTGTGTGTGTCAAAAACCCCATTGGACAGCGTGTGTATCCAAACCCCTTTGGACAGTGTGTGTGTCACAAACCCCATTCTACAGTACATGTGTGTCACATTCCCCATTGGACAGCGTGTGTGTCACAATACCCACTGGACACAGCGTGTGTGTCACAATCCCCATTGGACAGCGTGTGTGTCACGAATCCCATTGGACAGTGTGTCTGTGTCACAATACCCATTGGACAGTGTGTGTGTCACAATCCCCATTGGACAGCATGTGTGTCACTAAACCCATTGGATAGCATGTGTGTCACAAACCCCATTTGAAAGTGTGTGTGTCACAAACCCCATTGGACAGCGTGTGTGTGTCACAAAACCCTTTGGATAGCATGCGTGTCACAAATACCATGGGACAGTGTGTGTGTAACAAAAGCAATTTTTCAGCGTGGGTGTCACAAGCACCATTGGACAGTGTGTGTGTCACAAACCCCATTGGAAAGTGTATGTGTCAAAAACACCATTGGACAGCGTGTGTGTCAGAAACCCCATTGGACAGCGTGTGTGTCACAAACCCCATTGGACAGCGTGTGTGTCAAAAACACCATTGGACAGCGTGTGTGTGTATCAATACCCATTCGACAGTGTGTGTGTCACAAACCCCCGTGGACACTGTGTGTGTCACAATCCCCATTGGAAAGTGTATGTGTCACAAACCCTATTGTATAGTGTGTGTGTGACACAAAACCTCCTGGTCCGTGTGTGTGTCACAAAACCCTTTGGAAAGCATGCGTGTCACAGACCCCATTGGACAGCGTGTGTGTCACAAACCCAATTAGAAAGTGTGCGTGTTGCAAACCCCATTGGATAGCTTGTGAGTGTTATGAACCGCATTGGAAAGCATTTGTGTCACAAGACCCTTTGGACAGAGTGTGTGTGTCACAAACCCCATTGGACATCGTTTGTATCACCATCCCCATTGGACAGCCTGTGTGTCACAAACCCCTTTGAACAGCGTGTTTGTCACAAACACCTATTGACAGTGTTCATGTCACAAAACCCATTGGACATCGTGTGTGTCACAAACCCTTTTGGACAGTGTGTGTGTCAGAAACCCCACTGGACAGCGTGTGTGTCACAAACACCCATTGGCAGTGTACATGTCACAAACCCCATTGGACATCGTGTGTGTGTCAAAAACCCCATTAGAAAGTGTGCATGTCACAAACCCCATTTGAAAGTGTGTGTGTCAAAAACCCCATTGGATAGCGTGTGTGTGTCACAAATCCCATTAGAAAGTGTGCGTGTCACAAAACCCACTTCATAGCCTGTGTGTGTCACCAACCGCATTAGAAAGTGTGCGTGTCACAAACCACATTGGATAGCATGTGTGTGTCACAAACCCTATTGGACAGTGTGTATGACACAATCCCCATTGGACAGCGTGTGTGTCACTAACCCCATTGGACAGCGTGTGTGTCACAAACACCATTGGACAACGTGTTTGTCTCACAAACCCTCTTGGACAGTGTTTGTGTCACAAACCCCACTGGACAGCGTGTCTGTCACGAACCCCTTTGGACAGCTTGTGTGTCACAAGCCCCATTGGACAGAGTGTGTGTGTCACAAACCCCATTGGACAGCGTGTGTGTCACAAACCCCATTTGACAGCGTGTGTGTCACAATCCCCATTTGACAGCATGTCTGTCACAAACCCCATTGGACAGAGTGTGTGTGTCACAAACCCCATTGGACAGCGTGTGTGTCATAAACACCATTGGACAGCGAGTGTGTGTCACAATCCCCATTGGACAGTGTGTGTGTGTCACAAACCCCTTTAGAAAGTGTGAGTGTCACAAACCCCATTGGATAGTGTGTGTGTGTCACAATCCCTATTGGACTGCGTGTGTGTCACAATCCCCAATGGACAGCGTGTGTGTCACAAACCCCATTGGACAGCGTGTGTGTCACAAGCACCATTGGACAGAGTGTGTGTGTCACAAACCCCATTGTACAGCGTTTCTGTCACAAACCCCATTGGATAGTGTGTGTGTGTCACAAACCCTATTGGACAGTGTGTGTGTCACAAACCCCATTGGACAGCGTGTGTGTCACAAGCACCATTGGACAGAGTGTGTGTGTCACAAACCCCATTGTACAGCGTTTCTGTCACAAACCCCATTGGATAGTGTGTGTGTGTCACAAACCCTATTGGACAGTGTGTGTGTCACAAAATCCACGGGACAGAGTGTGTGTCACAAACCCCGTTGTACAGCATGTGTGTCAAAAGCCACATTGGACAGAGTGTGTGTTTCACAAACCCCATTGGACAGTGTGTGTGTCACAAAAACCACTGAACAGCGTGTGTGTCACAATCCCCATTGGACAGCGTGTGTGTCACAAACCGCAATATGACCGTGTGTGTGTGTAACAATACCCATTGGACAGTGTCTGTGTGTCACAAACCCCATTGGACAGAGTTTGTGTCACAAACGCCCGTAGACAGAGTGTGTGTGACACAAACCCCATTGGACATCGTGTGTGTCATAAACCCCATTGGACATCGTGTGTGTCACAAATCCTTTTGGACAGTGTGTGTCTCACAAACCCCGCTGGACAGCGTGTGTGTCACAAACACCCATGGACAGTGTGCGTGTCACAAACCCCACTGGACATCATGTGTGTCACAAACCCCTTTGGACAGTGTGTGTTTCACAAACACCCTTGGACAGCGTGTGTGTGTCACAATCCCCACTGGACAGTGTGTGTGTGTGTCACAAAACCCATTGGACATTGAGTGTGTCTCACAATCCCCATTGGACAGTTTTTGTGTGTCACAAACCCCATTGGACAGCATGTGTGTCACAATCCCCATTGGACAGAGTGTGTGTCACAAACTCCATTGGACAGAGTGTGTCTCATAAACCACATTGGACAGCGTGTGTGTGTCACAATCCCCATTGGACAGTGTTTATGTGTCACAAACCCCATTGGACAGTGTGTGTGTCACAATACCCATTGGACAGCGTGTGTGTCACAAACCCCATTGGACAGAGTGTGTGTGTCACAAACCCCATTGGACAGTGTGTGTGTCATAAATCCCATTGGACAGCGTCTATGTTTCACAATCCCCACTGGACAGTGTCTGTGTGTCACAAACCCCATTAGACAGAGTGTGTGTCACAAAACCCACTGGACAGTGTGTGTGTCACAATCCCCATTGGACACTGTGTGTGTCACAAACCCCATTGGATATCGTGTGTGTCACAAGCCCCATTGGACAGCGTGTGTGTCACAATCCCCATTGGACAGCGTGTGTGTCACAAACCCCATTGGAAAGCGTGTGTGTCACAATACCCAATGGACACTGTGTGTGTCACAAACCCCATTGGATATCGTGTGTGTCACAACTCCATTGTACAGTGTGTGTTTCACAAACACCATCGGAGAGCGTGTGTGTCACAAGCCCCTTGGACAGAGTTTGTGTGTCACAAAACCCATTGGACAGTGTGTGTTTCACAAACCCCATTAGAAAGCGTGTGTGTCACGAACCCCATTGGACAGCGTGTGTGTCACAAGCGCCATTGGACAGAGTGTGTGTATCACAAACCCCATTGGAAAGTGTACATGTCACAATCCCAATTGGATAGCGTGAGTGTGTCACAAACCCTCCTGGTCACAGTGTGTGATCACAAAACCCATTGGACAGCATGCGTGTCGCAAACACCATTGGACAGTGTGTGTGTAACAAACCCAATTGGTCTGCATGTTTGTCTCAAACCCCATGGGACAGCGTGTGTGTCACAAACCCCATTGTATAGCGTGTGTGTGTCAAAAACACCATTAGAAAGTATTTGTGTCATAAACCCCATTGGATAGCATGTGTGTGTCATAAACCCTATTGGACAGTATGTATGTCACAATCCCCATTTGACAGCCTCTGTGTCATAAACATCATTGGACAGCGTGTGTGTTCAAGACCCATTGGACAGCGTGTGTGTCACAAACCCCCGTGGACACTGTGTGTGTCACAAACCCCATTGGACAGTGTGTGTGTCACAAACCCCACTGAACAGCGTGTGTGTCACAAACACCCATGGACAGTGTGCATGTCACAAACCCCATTGTACATCGTGTGTGTCACAAAACCTTTTGGACAGTGTGTGTGTCACAAAACCCACTGGACAGCGTGTGTGTCACAAACACAATTGGACAGAGTGTGTGTGTAACAATACCCATTGGACAGTGTGTGTGTCACAAACACAATTGGACAGAGTTTGTGTGTAACAATACCCTTTGGACAGTGTGTGTGTCACATACCCCATGGAACAGAGTGTGTGTCACGAACCCCATTGGACAGCGTGTGTATCACAAGCGCCATTGGACAGAGTGTGTGTGTCACAAACCCCATTGGAAAGTGTATGTGTCACAAACCCAACTGGATAGCGTGTGTGTGTCACAAACCCTCCTGGTCATTGTGTGTGTCACAAAACCCATTGGACAGCACGCGTGTCACAAACACCTTTGGACATTGTGTATGTAACAAAACCAATTGGTCAGCGTGTGTGTTTCACAAACCCCATTGGATAGCGTGTGTGTGTCACAAACCCATTAGAAAGTGTGCGTGTCACAAACACCATTGGAAAGTATGCGTGCCACAAACCCCATTGGATAGCGTGTGAGATGTCACAAACCTTATTGGAGAGTGTGTGTGTCACAAACCCCACTGGACAGCGTGTGTGTCACGAACCGCATTGGACAGTGTGTGTGTCACAATCCCCATTGGACTCCGTGTGGGTTCGAAACCCCATAGGACAGAGTGTGTGTCTCAAGCCCTATTGGACAGAGTGTATGTGTCACAAACCCCATTGCACAGCATGTGTTTCACAATCCCCATTGGACAGCGTGTGTGTCACAAACCCCATTGGAAAGTGTGAGTCACGAAAACCATTGGATACAGTGTTTGTGTCAAAAACCCCATTAGAATGTATGTGTGTAACAAACCACATTGGATAGCACGTGTTTGTCATAAACCCTATTGGACAGTGTGTATATCACAATCCGCATTTGACAGCGTCTGTGTCACACTCCCCATAGGACAGAGTGTGTGTCATAAACCCAATTGGACAGCGTCTTTGTGTCACAAACCCCATTATAAAGTGTGAGTGTCACAAACCCCATTAGAGAGCGTGTGTGTTCACAAAACCCACTGGACAGCGTGTTTTTCACAAGACCCATTGGATAGAGTGTGTGTGTCACAAAGCCCATTGGACAGCGTGTGTGTCAGAATCCCCACTGGACAGCGTGTGTGTCACAAACAGCATTGGACAGCGTGTGTGTGTAACAATACCCACTGGACAGTGTATGTGTCACGATCCCCATTGGATAG
This sequence comes from Columba guinea, assembly GCA_032206185.1. Taxonomy (NCBI): domain Eukaryota; kingdom Metazoa; phylum Chordata; class Aves; order Columbiformes; family Columbidae; genus Columba; species Columba guinea. Next base: position 2,442,695 of record JAVLUU010000041.1, on the reverse strand, counting down.
CGTCTGTGTGGCACAAACCCTATTGGACAGTGTGTGTGTCAGAAGCCCCATTGGAGAGCCTGTGTGTCACAAACACCATTGGACAGCGTGTGTGTCACAAGCGCCATTGGACAGAATGTGTGTGTCACAAACCCCATTTGAAAGTGTGTGTTTCACAAACCCCATTGGACAGCATGCGTGTCACAAACACCATTAGAAAGTATGAGTGTCACAAACCCCATTGGAAAGTGTGTGTGTCACAAAACCCATTGGATAGCATTTTTGTCACAAACCCCGTTGGATAGTGTGTGTGATGTCACAAACCCTATTGGACAGTGTGTGTGTCACAAAATCCACTGGACAGCGTGTGTGTCACGAACGCCTTTGGAGAGCTTGTGTGTCACATGAAATATTGGACAGAGTGTGTGTGTCACAATCCCCATTGGACAGCGTGTGTGTCACAAACCCCATTGGACAGAGTGTTTGTGTCACAAACCCCATTGGACAGTGTGTGTCATAAACCCCATTGGACAGCATGTGTGTTTCACAATCCCCATTGGACAGAGTTTATGTGTCACAAACCCCATTGGACACTGTGTGTCATAAACCCCATTGGACAGCATGTGTGTTTCACAATCCCCATTGGACAGAGTTTATGTGTCACAAACACCATTGGAGAGCGTGTGTATCACAATCCCCATTGCACAGTGTGTGTGTCACAAACCCCATGGGACAGCGTGTGTGTGTCACAAATGCCATTAGAAAGTATGTGTTTCACAAACCCCATTGGATAGCGTGTGTGTGTCACAAACCCCAATATAAAGTCTGCGTGTCACAAATCCCATTGGATAGCGTGTGTGTGTCACAAACCCCATTGTAAAGTGTGCGTCACAAACCCCATTGTATAGCGTGTGTGTGTCAGAAACCCCATTAGAAAGTGTGTGTGTCACAAACCCCTCTGGATAGCATGTGTGTGTCACAATCCCAGTTGGACAGCGTCTGTGTCACAAACCCCCGTGGACACTGTGTGTGTCACAAACCCCTTTGGACAGTGTGTGTGTCACAAACCCCGGTGGACACTGTGTGTGTCACGAATGTGATTGGACAGTGTATGTGTCAAAAACCCCCCTGCACAGTGTGGAGTGTTAAAAACCCCAGTGGACAGCGTCTGTGTCACAAACCCCTTTGGACAGTATGTGTGTCACAAACCCCATTGGACAGTGTGTGTGTGTCACAAACCCCATTGGACAGCGTGTGTGTCACAAACAGCATTGTACAGCGTGTGTGTCACAAGCCCCATTGGATAGTGTGTGTGTCACAAACACCATTGGACAGCATGTGTGTCACAAACCCCCGTGGACACTGTGTGTGTCACAAACCCCATTGGACAGTGTGTGTGTCACAAACCCCACTGGACAGCGTGTGTGTCACAAACACCCATGGACAGTGTGCGTGTCACAAACCCCATTGTACATCATGTGTGTCACAAACCCTTTTGGACAGTGTGTGTGTCAAAAACCCCACAGGACAGCGTGTGTGTCAACAACACCCGTGGACAGTGTGCGTGTCACAAACCCCAGTGGACAGCATGTGTGTCACAAACCCCATTGGACAGCATGTGTGTGTCACAATACCCATTGGACAATGTGTGTGTCACAAACCCCATTGGACAGCGTGTGTGTCGCAAGCCCCATTGGACAGAGTGTGTGTGTCACAAACCCCATTGGAATGTGTATGTGTCACAAACCCCATTGGATAGCGTGTGTGTGTAACAAACACCTTTGGACAGTGTGTGTGTAGAAAACCAATTGCTCAGCGTGTGTGTCACAAACCCCATTGGATAACGTGTGTTTGTGTCACAAACCCCAATAGAAAGTTTCCGTGTCACAAACACCATTGAAAAGTGTGTGTGTCACAAACACCATTGGACAGCGTGTGTGTGTCACAATCACCATTGGACAGTGTGTGTGTCAAAAAACCCTTTGGATGGCGAGTTTCACAAACCCTTTTTGAAAGATTGTGTGTCACGAACCCCATTCGACAGCGTGTGTGTCACAATACCCATTGGACACCGTGTGGGTCACAAACCCCATTGGACAGAGTGTGTGTGTCACAAACCCCATTGGACAGCGTGTGTGTCACGAAACCCATTGGACAGCTTCTGTGTCACAAGACCTACTGGACAGAGTGTGTGTGTCACAAACCCCATTGGACAGCGTGTGTGTCACAATCCCCATTGGACTCCGTGTGGGTCACAAACCCCATTGGACAGAGAATGTGTCACAAACCCCATTAAACAGCGTGTGTGTCACAAACCCCATTGGATAGCGTGTGTGTCACAAACCCCATTGGATAGCGTGTGTGTGTCACAATCCCCATTGGACACTGTGTGTGTCACAAACCCCATGGAACAGAGTGTGTGTGTCACAAAACCCACTCGACAGCGTGTGTGTCACAAACCCCATTAGACAGCGTGTATGTGTCACAATACCCATTAGACAATGTGTGTGTCACAAACCCCATTGGAGAGCGTGTGTGTCGCAAGACCCATTGGACAGCGTGTGTGTCACACACACAATTGGACAGCGTGTGCGTGCAACAATACCCATTGGACAATGTGTGTGTCACAAACACCATGGGACAGAGTGTGTGTCATGAAGCCCATTGGACCCCGTGTGTGTAACAAGCGCCATTGGACTGAGCGTGTGTGTCACAAAACCCATTGGACAGTGTGTGTGTCAAAAACCCCACTGAACAGCGTGTGGGTCACAAACACCCATGGACAGTGTGCGTGTCACAAACCCCATTGCACATCGTGTGTGTCACAAACCCTTTTGGACAGTGTGTGTGTCAGAAATCCCACTGGACAGCGTTTGTGTCATAAACACCCATGGACAGTGTGCGTGTCACAAACCCCATTTCACAGCGTCTATGTCAGAACTCCCGTGGACACTGTGTGTGTCACAAACCCCACTGGACAGAGTTTGTGTGTCACAAAACCCACTGGACAGCGGGTGTGTCACAAAAGCCATTAGACAGCGTGTGTGTGTCACAATATCCATTGGACAATGTGTGTCTCACAAACCAAATGGACAGCGTGTGTGTCACAAACCCCATTGGACAGAGTGTGTGTGTCACAAAACCCACTCGACAGCGTGTGTGTCACAAACCCCATTAGACAGCGTGTATGTGTCACAATACCCATTAGACAATGTGTGTGTCACAAACCCCATTGGAGAGCGTGTGTGTCGCAAGACCCATTGGACAGCGTGTGTGTCACACACACAATTGGACAGCGTGTGCGTGCAACAATACCCATTGGACAATGTGTGTGTCACAAACACCATGGGACAGAGTGTGTGTCATGAAGCCCATTGGACCCCGTGTGTGTAACAAGCGCCATTGGACTGAGCGTGTGTGTCACAAAACCCATTGGACAGTGTGTGTGTCAAAAACCCCACTGAACAGCGTGTGGGTCACAAACACCCATGGACAGTGTGCGTGTCACAAACCCCATTGCACATCGTGTGTGTCACAAACCCTTTTGGACAGTGTGTGTGTCAGAAATCCCACTGGACAGCGTTTGTGTCATAAACACCCATGGACAGTGTGCGTGTCACAAACCCCATTTCACAGCGTCTATGTCAGAACTCCCGTGGACACTGTGTGTGTCACAAACCCCACTGGACAGAGTTTGTGTGTCACAAAACCCACTGGACAGCGGGTGTGTCACAAAAGCCATTAGACAGCGTGTGTGTGTCACAATATCCATTGGACAATGTGTGTCTCACAAACCAAATGGACAGCGTGTGTGTCACGAACCCCATTGGACAGAGTGTGTGTGTCACAAACCCCATTGGAGAGAGTGTGTGTCACGAAACCCATTGGACAGAGTGTGTGTCACAAGACCTATTGGACAGAGTGTGTGTGTCAAAAATGCCTTTGGATAGCATGTGTGTGTCACAAACCACATTGGACAGCGTGTAGTGTCACAAATCCCATTGGACAGCGTGTGTTTCACAAACCCCATTAGAAAGACTGTGTGTTAGAAACCCCATTGGATAGCGTGTGTGATGTCACAAACCCTATTGGACAGTGTGTGTGTCACAAACCCCATTGGATAGTGTGTGTGTGTCACAAACCCTATTGGACAGTGTATATGTCACAATCCCCATTGGACAGCCTCTGTGTCACAAACCCCATTGGACAGCGTGTGTGTCACAAACACCATTGGACAGCTTGTGTGTGTCACAAACTCTATTGGACATCGTGCGTGTCACAAACCGTTTTGGACAGTGTGTGTGTCAGAAACACCCATGGACAGTGTGCGTGTTAGAAAAACCATTGGACATCGTGTGTGTCACAAACCCCTTTGGACAGTTTGTGTGTGTCACAAACCCCCCTGGACAGTGTGTGTGTCACAAACCCCATTGGACAGTGCGTCTGTCACAAACCCCATTGGACAGCGTGTGTGTCACAAACACCATTGGACAGTGTGTGTGGGACATACCCCATTGGACAGCGTGTGTGTGTCACAAATGCCTTTGGATAGCATGTGTGTGTCACAAACCACATTGGACAGCGTGTAGTGTCAGAAATCCCATTGGACAGTGTGTGTCACAAATCCCATTGGACAGCGTGTGTGTCACAAACCCCATTGGACAGCTTGTGTGTGTCACAAAGCCCATTTGACAGAGTGTGTGTCACAAACACCATTGGACAATGTGTGTGTAACATACCCAATTGTTCAGAGTGTGTGCAACAATCTCCATGAGACAGCGTGTGTGTGTCACAAACCCCATTTTATAGCGTGTGTGTGTCAAAAAACCCATTATAAAGTGTGTGTGTTGCAAACCCCAGTGGATAGCGTGTGTGTGTCACAAACCCTATTGGACAGTCTGTAGGTCACAATCCCCACTGGACGGCGTCTATGTCACAAACCCCATTGGACAGCGTGTGTGTCTCAAACACCATTGGACAGCATGTGTATGTCACAATCACCATTGGACAGCGTGTGTGTATCACAATCCCCATTGAACAGTGTGCGTGTCATAAAAAGCATTGGATAGCGTGTGTGTCACAATCCCCATTGGACAGCGTGTGTGTCATAAACCCCATTGGACAGTTTGTGTGTCACAAAACCCATTGGATAGCATGTGTGTGTCACAAAGCCCATTAGACAGCGTGTAGTGTCAGAAACCCCATTGGACAATGTGTGTCACAAATCCTATTGGACAGCGTGTGTGTCACAAACACCACTGGACAGCGTGTGTGTGTCACAATCCCCATTGAACAGTGTGTGTGTCACAAACTCCATTAGAAAGTGTGCGTGTCATAAACCAAATTGTATAGAATGTGCGTGTCACAAATCCCATTGAACAGCGTGTGTGTCACAAACCCCTTTGGACAGAGTGTGCGTGACAAACCCCATTGGACAGCGTGTGTGAATAACAGTACCCACTGGACAGTGTGTGTGACAAACCCCATTGGACAGCGTGTGTGTCACAAACCCCCGTGGACACCGTGTGAGTCACAAAGGCCATTCGACAGTGTGTGTGTCACAAACCCCCCTGGACAGTGTGTGTATCACAATCCCCAGTGGACAGCGTGAGTGTCACAAACCCCCGTGGACACTGTGTGTGTCACAATCACCATTGGACAGTGTGTGTGTCACAAAACCGATTAGATAGCATGCGTGTCACAAACACCATTGGACGGTGTGTGTGTAACAAAACCAATTCGTCAGCGTGCGTGTCACAAACCCCATGGGACAGCGTGTGTGTGTCACAATCCCAATTGGACAGCGTGTGTGTCACAAACCCCACTGGACAGATTGTGTGTGTCACAAACCCCATTGGACATCTAGTGTGTCACAATCCCCAATGGACAGCGTGTGTGTCACAAACCCCATTGGACAGAGTGTGTGTGTCACAAACCCCATTGGACATCGAGTGTGTCACAATCCCCATTGGACAGCGTGTGTGTCAGGAACCCCATTAGACAGCGTGTGTGTCACAAGCGCCATTGGAAAGTGTGTGTGTCACAAACCCCATTGGAAAGTGTGTGTGTCATAACCCCCTTTTTACAGTGTGTGTGTGTCACAATCACCATTGGACAGTGTGTGTGTCAAAAAACCCATTGGACAGAGTGTGTATCACAAATTCCTTTGGACAGTGTGTGTGTCACAAACCCCATTCTACAGTGCGTGTGTGTCACATTCCCCATTGGACAGCGTGTGTGTCACAATACCCATTGGACAGAGCGTGTGTGTCACAATCCCCATTGGACAGCGTGTGTGTCACGAATCCCATTGGACAGTGTGTCTGTGTCACAATACCCATTGGACAGTGTGTATGTCACAATCACCATTGGACAGCATGTGTGTCACAACCATCCATGGACAGTGTGTGTGTCACAATGCCCAGTGGACAGAGTTTGTGTCACAAACCCCATTGGACAGTGTGTGTGTCACAAGCACCATTGGACATAGTGTGTGTGTGAGAAACCCCATTGGAAAGTGTATGTGTCACAAACCCCATTGGATAGCGTCTGTGTGTCACAAACCCTATTGGACAGTGTGTGTGTCACAAAACCCACTGGACAGCGTTTGTGTGACAAGCCCCATTGGACAGCGTGTGCGTCAAAAGCCACATTGGACAGAGTATGTGAGTCACAAACCCATTGGACAGCGTGTGTGTCACAATCCCCATTGGACAGAGTTTGTGTCACAAACCCCATAGGACAGCGTGTGTGTGTCACAATGCCCATTGGACAGTGTGTGAGTAACAAACCCCATTGGACAGTGTGTGTGTCACAAACACCATGGGAAAGCGTGTGTGTTTCAAACACCATTGGACACTGTGTGTGTCACAAACCCCATCGGACAGCGTGTGTGTGTCACAATCCTTCCTGGTCAGTGTGTGCGTCACAAAACCCATTGGACAGCGAGTGTGTCAGAAACCCCATTGGACAGTGTTTGTCACAAATCCCATTGGACAGTGTGTGTGTCACAAACCCCTTTGGACAGTGTGTGTGTCACAAACCCCATTGGACAGTGTGTGTGCAACAAACCCCATTGGACAGCATGTGTGTGTCACAATACCCATGGGACAGCTTGTGTGTCACAAGCCCATTGGACAGAGTGTGTGTGTCACAAAAACTACTGGACAGCGTTTGTGTCACGAACCCAATTGGACAGCGTGTGTGTCACAAACCCCATTGGACAGCATCTGTGTCACAAACCCCATTGGAAAGTGTATGTTTCACACACCCCATTAAACGGCGTGTGTGTGTCACAATCCCCATTGGACAGTTTGTGTGTCACAAACCCCATGGGACAGAGTGTGTGTCACGAACCCCATTAGAAAAGTGTATGTGTCACAAACCCCATTGGATAGCTTCTGTGTGTCACAAACACCATTGGACAGTGTGTGTGTAACAAACCCAGTTGGTCAGCGTGTGTGTCACATTCCCATGGGACAGCGTGTGTGTGTCACAAACCCCATTGGAAAGTATGTGTGTCTCAAACCCTATTGGACAGTGTGTGTGTGTGTCACAATACACATTGGACTGTGTGTGTGTCACAAACTCTCCTGGTCAGTGTGTGTGTCTCAAATCCAATTGGACAGCGTGTGTGTCAGAAACACAACTGGACAGCGTGTGTCACAAATCCCATTCGACAGCGTGTGTGTCACAATCCCCATTGGACAGTGTGTGTGGCACAAGATCCATTGGACAGAGTTTGTGTCACAAACCTCATTGTACAGCGTGTTTGTCACAATCCCCATTGGACAGTGTCTGTGTGTCACAAACCCCATTGGACAGCGTGTGTGTCACAAACCCCTTTGGACAGAGTGTGTGTTACAAACCCCATTGGACAGCGTGTGTGTCACAAACACCCATGGGCAGTGTGCGTGTCACAATCCCCATTGGACAGCGTGTGTGTCACAAGCCCATTGGACATAGTGTGTTTGTCACAAAACCCCGTGTACACTGTGTGTGTCACGAACGCCATTGGACAGTGCGTGTGTCACAAACCCCACTGGACAGCGTGTGTGTCACAAACCCCCGTGGACACTCTGTGTGTCACAAACCGCATTGGACACTGTGTGTGTCACAAACCCCACTGGACAGCGTGTATGTCAGAAACACCAATGGACAGCATATGTGTCAGAAGCCACATTGGACAGAGTGTATGTGACACAAACCCCATTGGACAGCGTATGTGTTAAAATCCCGTTTGGACAGCGTATGTGTCACAAACCCCATTAGACAGCGTGTGTGTCCCAAACACCCATGGACAGTGTGCGTGTCAGAAACAGCATTGAACATCGTGTGTGTCACAAACCACATTACAAAGTGTGTGCGTCACAAACCCCATTGGAGAGCGTTTGTGTGTCAAAAACCCCATTAGAAAGTATGCGTGTCACAAACCCCACTGGATAGCATGCGTGAAACAAACACCATTGGACAGTGTGTGTGTAACAAACCCAATTGGTCAGCGTGTGTGTCACAAACCCCATGGGACAGCGTGTGTATGTCACAAACCCCATTGGACAGCGTGTGTGTCAGAAACATAATTGGATAGTGTGTGTCACAAATCCCATTGGACATTATGTGAGTCGCAAACACTCTTGGACAGCGTGTGTGTCACAAGCCCATTGGACATAGTGTATGTCTCACCAAACCCACTCGACAGCGTGTGTGTCATGAACCGCATTGAACAGCGTGTGTATCACAAGCACCATTGTACAGAGTGTGTGTGTCACAAAACCCATTGGACAGAGTGTATGTGTCACAATCCCCATTGGACAGCGTGTGTGTCACAAGCACCATTGGACAGAGTGTTTGTGTCAGAAACCCCATTGGATACCGTGTGTGTGTCACAAACCCTCCTGCTCAGTGTGTGTGTCACAAAACGCATTGGACAGCATGCGTGTCACAAACACCTTTTTACAGCGTGTGTGTCACAAACCCCATGGGACAGAGTGTGTGTGTCACAATACCCATTGAACAGTGTGTGTGTCACAAACCCCATTGGACAGAGTTTGTGTCACAAACCCCATTGGAAAGTGTGTGTGTCACAAACACCATTGGACAGTGAGTGTGTCACAAACCCCATTGGACAGCGTGTGTGTGTAACAAACCCATATTGGTCAGCGTGTGTGTCACAAAGCCCATTAGAGAGCGTGTGTGTCAGAAACCCCATTGGACATTGTGTGTCAAAAATCCCATTGGACAGCGTGTGTAGTCACAAACCCCATTGGACATCGTGTGTGTGTCACAATCCCCATTGGATAGTGTGTGTGTCACAAACACCATTGGCCAGCGTGTGTGTGTCACAATCCCCATTGGACAGCGTGTGTGTGTCACAAACCCTATTGGACATTGTGTGTGTCACAAACCCTATTGGACAGCGTGTGTGTCACAAACCCCATTGGACAGCGTGTGTGTGTGTAACAGTACCCATTGGACAGTGTGTGTGTGACAAAACCCACTGGAGAGTGTGTGTGCAACAATCCCCAGTGGACAGCGTGTGTGTCACAAACACCCATGGACAGTGTGAGTGTCACAAATCCCATTGGATAGCGTGTGTGTCAAAACCCCTTTTGACACTGTGTGTGTCACAAAACCCACTGGACAGAGTGTGTGTGTCACAAAACACATTGGACAGAGTGTGTGTTTCACAAAACCCATTGGACAGCGTGTGTGTCATAAACCCCATTTCACAGCCTGTGTGTTTCACAGTCCCCATTAGACAGTGTGTGTGTGTCACAAACCCCATTGGACAGCTTCTGTTTCACAATCCCCATTGGACAGTGAGTGTGTCACAAACTACATTGGACAGAGTTTGTGTCACAAAACACCCTGGACACTGTGTGTGTCACAAACCCTATTGGACAGTGTATTGTTCACAATCCCCATTGGACAGCGTCTGTGTCACAAACCCCATTGGACAGCGTGTGAGTCACATACACCATTGGACAGCGTTTGTGTGTCACAATTCCCATTGAAATGTGTGTGTGTCACAAACCCCTTTGGATTGTGTGTGTGTGTCACAAACGCTATTGGACAGTGTGTGTGTCTCAAAATCCACTGGACAGCGTGTGTGTTCACAAACACCTTTGGACAGCGTGTGTGATGTCTCAAACCCCATTGAACAGAGTTCGTGTCAAAAAACCCATTGGATAGCGTGTGTGTCACAAACCCCATTAGAAAGTGTGTGTGTCACAAATCCCATTGGATAGCGTAAGTGTGTCACAAACTCTATTGGACAGCGTGTTTGTGTCACACATCCCTTTGGACAGCATGTGTATGTCACAGTCCCCATTACACAGTGTGTGTTTCACAAACCCCATTGGACAGCGTGTGTGTCACAAGCACCATTGGACAGAGTCTATTTTCAGAAACCCCATTGGACAATGTGTGTCACAAATCCCATTGGAGAGCGTGAGTGTCACAAACCCCATTGGACAGCGTGTGTGTCACAAACCACATGGGACAGCGTGTGTGTGTCACAAACCCCATTAGAAAGTGTGTGCGTCACAAACCCCATTGGATAGCGTGTGTGTGTCACAAACCCTATTGGACAGTGTGCGTGTGTCACAAACCCCATTACAGAGCGTGTGTGTCACAAACCCCATGGGACAGAGTGTGTGTCACAAACACTATTGGACTACGTGTGTGTGTCACAATCCCCATTGGACAGTGTGTGTGTCAAAAAACCCATTGGATAGCGTCTATGACACAAACCCCATTGGACAGAGTGTGTGTGTCAGAAACCGCATTGGAAACTGTGTGTTTTTACAAACCAATTGGATAGCATGTGTGTGTCACAAACCCCATTGGACAGTGTGTGTGTAACAAACCCAATTGGTCAGCGTGTGTGTCACAAACCCAATTGGAAAGTGTGTGTCACAAACCCCATTGGATAGCGTGTGTTTTTCAAAAACCCCATTAGAAAGTATGTGTGTCACAAACCCCATTAGAAAGTGTGTGTGTCACAAACCCCTTTGGACAGAGTGTGTGTCATAAACCCCATTGGATCGTGTGGGTGTGTCACAAACCCCATGGGACAGAGTGTGTGTCACGAAACCCATTGGACAGCATGTGTGTCACAAGCGTCATTGGACAGAGTGTGTGTGTCACAAACCCCATTGGAAAGTTTATGAGTCACAAACCGCATTGGATAGCGTGTGTGTGACAAACTCCATTGGACAGAGTGCGTGTCACAAACCCCATTGGACATAGTGTGTGTGTCAGAAAACCCAATGGACAGCTTCTGTGTCACGAACCCCATTGGACAGCGTGTGTGTCACAAGCACCATTGTACAGAGTGTGTGTGTCACAAACCCCATTGGATAGCATGTGTGTGGAACAAACCCCATTAGAAAGTGTGCGTGTGACAAACCCCTTTGGAAAGTGTGTGTGTGACAAACCCCATTGGATAGCGTGTGTGTGTCACAAACCCCATTTGATAGCATGTGTGTGTCACAAACCCTAATAGATAGTGTGTGGGTCACAAACCCCATTGGACAGCGTGTGTGTCACAATCCCCTTTGGACAGCTTGTGTGTCACAATCCCCATTGGACAGCGTGTGTGTGTCACAAAACCCATTGGACAGAGTGTGTTTCACAAAATCCCATGTACAGTGTGCGTGTCACAAACCCCATTGGACAGTGTGTGTGTCACAAACCCCTTTGGATATTGTGTGTGTCACAGACACCATTGGACAGCGTGTAGGTGTCACAACACCATTGGACAGTCTGTGTCTGTTACAAACCCATTGGACAGAGTGTGTGTGTCACAAAACTCAAGGGACAGCGTGTGTGTCACGAAACCCATTGGACAGCGTGTGTGTCACAAGCGCCATTGGTCAAAGTGTGTGTGTCACAAACCCCATTGGACAGAGTGTGTATGTCACAATCCCCATTGGACAGTGTTTGTGTGTTACGAACCCCATTGGACAGCGTGTGTGTCACAAACCCTTTTGGACAGTGTGTGTGTCACAAACTCCATTGTACAGCGTGTGTGTGTCACAATCCCCTTTGGACAGTGTGTGTGTCACAAACCCTCCTGCTCATTGTGTGTGTCACGAAGCCCATTGGACAGCGTGTATATGTCAAAATCCCCTTTGGCCAGTGTGTGTGTCACAAACCACATGGGTCAGAGTGTTTGTCACAAACACTACTGGACAGCGTGCGTGTCACAAGCCCATTGGACAGAGTGTGTGTGTCACAAAACCCACTGGACAGCGTGTGTGTCACGAACCCCATTGGACAGCATTTGTGTCACAAGCAGCATTGGAGAGAGTGTGGTGTCACAAACCCCATTGAAAAGTGTATGTGTCACAAACCCCATTGAAAAGTGTATGTGTCACAAACCCATTGGATAGCGTGTGTGTCACAAACCACATTGGACAGCGTGTGTGTCACAAACCCCATTGGACAGCATGTGTGTGTCACAATATGCATTGGACAGTGTGTGTGTCACAAACCCCATTGGACAGAATTTGTGTCACAAACCCCATTGGACAGCGTGTGTGTCACAAACCCCATTGGACAGCATGTGTGTGTCACAATACGCATTGGACAGTGTCTGTGTCACAAACCCCATTGCACAGTGTGTGTGTCACATACACCCTTTGACAGTGTATGTGTCACAAACCCCATTGGACAGCGTGTGTGTCACAAATTCCATTGGACAGCGTGTGTGTGTCACAAACATCATTTGACAGAGTGTGAGTCACAAACACCATTGAACAGTTTGTGTGTCACAAAACCCATTGGACAGCGAGTGTTTGTCACAAACCTTCGTGGTCAGTGTGTGTGTCACAAACCCCATTGGACAGCGTGTGTGTCACAAACCCTGTGGGACAGTGTGTGTGTGTCACAAACCCCATTATAACGTGTGCGTGTCAAAACCCCATTGGATAGCGTGTGTGTGTCACAAACCCCATTAGAAAGTGTGTAGGTTACAATCCCCATTGGACAGCGTCTGTGTCACAAACCCCATTGGACAACGTTTTTGTCACAAACACCATTGGACAGCATGTGTGTGTCCCAATCCCCTTTGGACAGTGTGTATGTCACAAAAATCATTGGATAGCGTGTGTGTCACAAACCCCATTTGAAAGTGTGTGTGTCATAAACCCCATTGGACTGCGTGTGTGTCATAAACCCCATTGGACAGCGTGTGTGTGTCACAAAACCCATTGCACAGTGTTTGTGTGTCACAAACCCCATTGGACAGCGTGTGTGTCACAAACCCCACTGGACCGCGTGTGTGTCAAAAACACCCATGGGCAGTGTGCGTGTCACAAACCCCACTGGACATCGTGTGTGTCACAAACCCTTTTGGACACTGTGTGTCTCACAAACCCCACTGGACAGCGTGTGTGTCACAAACACCCATGGACAGTGTGCATATCACAAACCCCTTTGGACATAATGTGTGTCACAAACCCCTTTGGAAAGAGTGTGTGTCACAAACCCCCTTGGACAGCGTGTGTGTCACAAGCCCCATTGGACAGCGTGTGTGTCACAAGCACCATTAGACAGTGTGTTTGTGTAACAATACCCATTGGACAGTTTGTGTGTCACAAACCCCATTGGACAGCGTGTGTGTCACAAACCCCCGTAGACACTCTGTGTGTTACAAACCCCATTGGACAGTGTGTGTGTCACAAATACTTTTGGACAGTGTGTGTCTCAGAAAACCCCACTGGACAGTGTGTGTGTCACAAAAACCCATCGACAGTGTGCGTGTCACGAACCCCATTGGACATCATGTGTGTCACAAATCCCTTTGGAAAGAGTGTGTGTCACAAACACCATTGGACAGCGTCTGTGTGTCACAAACCCCTTTGGACAGTGTGTCTGTGTGTCACAAATTCCTTTGGACAGAGTGTGTGTCACAAATACTTTTGGACAGTGTGTGTCTCACAAACCCCTTAGGACAGTGTGTGTTTCACAAACCCCATTGGACAGTGTGTGTGATGTCACAATCCCCATTGGACAGAGTGTGTTTCACAAGCCCCATTGGACACTGTGTGTGTCATAAAAGCCATTGGACAGCAACCGTGTTACGAACACCATTGGACAGCGTGTGTGTCGTAAACCCAATTGGTCAGCGTGTGTGTGTCACAAATGCCCCTGGACAGTTTGTGTGTAACAAACCCCATTGGACACCGTGTGTGTCACAATCCCCACTGGACAGCGTGTCTGTCACAGTCCCCATTGGACAGCGTTTGTGTCAGAAACCCCATTTTAGAATGTGTGTGTCACAAACACCATTGGAAAGCCTGTGTTTGTGACAAACCCCAATGGACAGTGTGTGTTTCACAAAACCCGTTGGAAAGTGTGTGTGTCACAAACACCATTAGAAAGTTTGTCTGTCACAAACACAATAAGATAGCGTGTCTGTGTTACAAACCCTATTGAACAGTGTGTGTGTCACAAACCCTACTGGACAGCATGTGTGTCACGAACCCCATTGGAAAGTGTGTGTGTCACAAACCCCCCTGGACAGTGTGTGTGTCACAATCCCAAGTGGGCAGCGTGTGTGTCAAAACCCCATTGGACAGTACGTGTGTGACACAAACACCCATGGACACTGTGAGTGTCACAAACACCATTAGACAGCGTGTGTGCCACAAGCCTATTGGACAGAGTGTGTGTGGCACAAATCCCATTGTACAGCTTATTTGTCATAATCCCCATTGGACAGCGTTTGTGTCACAAACCCCATTGGACAGAGTGTGTATGTCAAACCACATTGGATAGAGTGTGTGTCACAAACCCCATTGGACAGAGTGTGTGTGACAAACCCCATTTTACAGTGTATGTGTCACAAACCCCATTGGATAGCGAGTGTGACACAAACACCATTGGACAGAGAGTGTGTGTCACAAAAACCACTGCACAGTGTGTGTGTCACAAACCCCTTTGGACGGAGTTCGTGTCACAAACACCATTGGACAGCCATTGGATAGCGTGTGTGTGTCACAAATCCCATTGGAAAGCGTGTGTGTGTCATAATCCCCATTGGACAGTGTGTGTGTCACAAACCCAATGGGACAGAGTCTGTGTCACAATCCCCATTGGACAGTGTGTGTGTCACAAACGCCACTGGATAGCGTGTGTGTCACAAACACCCATGGACAGTGTGTGTGTCACAAATCCCATTGGAAAGCGTGTGTGTGCTACAAACCCCAAGGGACAGAGTGTGTGTCACGATCCCTATTGGACAGCGTGTCTGTAACAAGCACCACTGGACAGAGTGTGAGTGTCACAAACCCCACTGGATAGTGTGTGTGTCGAAAACCCCAATAGAAAGTGTGTGTGTCACAAACCCCATTGAACAGTTTGTGTGTCACAAATCCCCGTGGACACTGTGTGTGTCACAAACCCCATTGGACAGTGTGTGTGTCACAAACCCCAATGGAGAGCGTGTGTGTCACAAACAGCCATGGACAGTGTGCGTGTCATAAACCCCATTGGTCAGTGTGTGTGTCACAAACCCCATTGGACAGCGTGTGTGTTACAAACACCCATGGACAGTGTGCGTGTCACAAACCCCATTGAACATCGTTTGTTTCACAAACCCCTTCGGACAGAAAGTGTGTGTCACAATCCCCATTGGGCAGTGTGTGTGTCACAAACCGCATGGGACAGAGTGTGTGTCGCGAACCCCATTGGACAGCGTGTGAGTCAAAAGCGCCATTGGACAGAGTGTGTGTGTCACAAAACCCATTGGATAGTGTATGTGTCACAAACCCAATTGGATAGCGTGTGTGTGTCACAAACCCTCCTGGTCAGTGTGTGTGTCAGAAAACCCATTGGACAGAATGTGTGTTACAAACACCATTGGACACTGTCTGTGTAAAAAACCCAATAGGTCAGCGTGTGTGTCACAAACTCCATGGGACAGCGTGTGTGTGTCACGAACCCCATTAGAAAGGGTGTGTGTCACAAACCCCTTTGGATTGCGTGTGTGTGTCACAAACCGAATTGGACAGTGTGTGTGTGTCACAAACCCCATTGGACAGCGTGTGTGTGTAACAATAGCTATTGGACAGTGTGTGTGTCACAATCCCCAGTGGACAGCGTGTGTGTCAAAACCTCATGTGACAGTGTGTCTGTCACAAACCCCACTGGAAAGCGTGTGTGTGTCACAATTCCCATTGGAAAGCGTATGTGTGTCACAAGCCTATTGGACAGAGTGTGTGTGTCACAAAACCCAGTGGACAGCGTTTGTGTCAGGAACCCCATTGGACAGCATGTGTGTGAAACAATACCCATTGGACAGTGTGTGTGTCACAAACCCCAGTGGACAGCGTGTGTGTCACGAACCCCATTGGACAGCTTGTGTACCACAAGACCTATTGGACAGAGTGTATGTGTCACAAACCCCATTGAACAGCGGTTGTGTCACAAACCCCATTGAAAAGTGTGTGTCACAAACCCCATTGGACAGCGTGTGTGTCAGAAACACCATTGGACAGCGTGTGTGTGTCACAATCCCCATTGGACAGTGTGTGTGTGTCACAAACCCCATTGGACAGTGTGTGTGTCACAAACCGCATGGGACAGAGTGTGTGTCACAAACCCCATTGGACAGCGTGTGTGTGTCACAAGCACCATTGGACAGAGTGTGGTGTCACAAACCCCATTCTAAAGTGGATGTGTCACAATCCCCATTGGACAGCGTGTGTGTGTCACAATCCCATTGGACAGTGTGTGTGTCACAAAACCCATGGCACAGATTGTGTGTCACAAACACTATTGGTCAGCGTGTGTGTGTCACAAGCCCATTGGACAGAGTGTGTGCATCACAAACCCCATTGGACAGCGTGTGTGTGTCACAAGCACCATTGGACAGAGTGTGGTGTCACAAACCCCATTGGAAAACGTATGTTTCACAAACCCCACTGGATAGCGTGTGTGTGTCACAAACCCCTTTGGACAGTGTGTGTGTCACAAACCCTATTGGACAGCGTGTGTGTGTCACAATCCCCATTGGACAGTGTGTGTGTCACAAACCCCATTAGAAAGTATGCGTGTCACAAACCTCATTGGATAGCGTGTGTGTGTCACAAGCACCATTGGACAGAGTGTTGTGTCACAATCCCCATTGGACAGCGTGTGTGTCATAAACCCCATTTGATAGAGTGTGAGTGTCACAAACCCCATGGGACAGAGTGTGTGTCACGAACCCCATTGGACAGCGTGTGTGTCACAAACACCACTTTAAAGTGTATGTGTTACAAACCCAATTGGATAGCGTGTGTGTGTCACGAACCCTCCTGGTCAGTGTGTGTGTCACAAAACTCACTGGACAGCATGCGTGTCACAAACACCATTGGACAGCGTGTGTGTGTCACAAACCCGATTGGAAAGTGTGTGTCACAAACCCCATTGGATAGCGTATGTGTGTCAAAAACCCCATTAGAAAGAATGTGTGTCACAAACCCCTTTGGATAGCATGTGTGTGTCACAAACCCTACTGGACAGTGTGTGTGTTTCACAAGCCCCATTGGACAGCGTGTGTGTCACAAACCACATTGGACATCTTGTGTGTGTCGCAAACCCCATTGGACAGAGTGTATTTGTCACAAAGTCCATTTGACAGAGTGTGTTTCACGAACCCCATTGGACAGCGTGTGTGTCACAAACCCCATTGGATAGCATGTGTGTGTCACAAACCCTATTGGACATTGTGTGTGACACAATCCCCATTGGACAGCGTCTTTGTCACAAACTCAATGGGACAGAGTGTGTGTCACAAACACTATAAGAGAGCGAGTGTGTGTCACAAGCCCATTGGACAGAGTGTGTCTGTCAAAAAACACACTGGACAGCGTGTGTGTCACGAACCCCTTTGGACAGCGTGTGTGTCACAAGCACCATTGGTCAGAGTGTGGTGTCACAAACCCCATTGGATAGCGTGTGTGTGTCACAAACCCCATTGGATATCGTGTGTGTCACAAACCAAATTGGACAGTGTGTGTGTGTCACAAACCCTATTGGACAGCGTGTGTGTCACAAACCCCTCTGGACAGTGTGTGTGTCACAAACCCCATTGGTTAGAGTGTGTGTGTCACAAACCCCATTAGAAAGTATCCGTGTCACAAACCCCATTGGATAGCATGTGTGTGTCATAAACCCTATTGGACAGTGTGTGTGTCACAAAACCCACTGGATAGCGTGTGAGTCACAAACTCCATTGGACAGTGTGTGTGTCACAATCCTCATTGGACAGAGTTTGTGTCACAATCCCCATTGGACAGCGTGTGTTTCACAAACCCCATTGCACAGTATGTGTGTGTCACAAAACCCATTAGAAAGTGTGCGTGTCACAAACCCCATTGGATAGCATGTGTGTGTCACAAACACCATTGGAGAGTGTGTGTGTCACAAAACCCACTGGATAGCGTGTGTGTCACAAACCCCATTGAACAGTGTGTGTGTCACAAACCTCATTGGACATAGTTTGTGTCCAAACCCCCATGGACACTGTGCCTGTCACAAACCCCATTGGATAGCATGTGTGTGTCAAAAACACCATTGGACAGTGCGTGTGTGTCACAAAACCCATTAGACAGCGGGTGTGTCACAAAGACCTTCGGACAGTGTGTGTGTCACAAACCCCATTAGAAAGTATGCGTGTCACAAACCCCATTGGATAGCGTGTGTGTCACAAACCCAACTGGACAGTGTGTATGTGTCACAAAACCAACTGGATAGCATGTGTGTCACAAACCCCATTGGACAGCGTGTGTGTCACAAGCCCCATTGGACAGAGTGGAATTGTCACAAAGCCCACTGGACAGCGTGTGTGTCACAAACCCCTTTGGACAGTGTGTGTGTCACAAACTCCATTGGACAGCGTGTGTGTGTCACAATCCCCATTGGACAGTGTGTGTGTCACAAAACCCATGGCACAGATTGTGTGTCACAAACACTATTTGTCAGCGTGTGTGTGTCACAAGCCCATTGGACAGAGTGTGTGTGTCACAAACCCCATTGGACAGCGTGTGTGTGTCACAAGCACCATTGGACAGAGTGTGGTGTCACAAACCCCATTGGAAAGTGTATGTTTCACAAACCTCACTGGATAGCGTGTGTGTGTCACAAACCCTATTGGACAGTGTGTATGTCACAAAACCCACTGGATAGCGTGTGTGTCACAAACCCCATTACACAGGGTGTGTGTGTCACAATACCAATTGGACAGTGTGTGTGTCACAAACCTCATTGGACAGAGTTTGTGTTACAAACCCCCGTGGACACTGTGTGTCACAATCCCCATTGGACAGCGTGTGTTTCACAAACCCCATTGCACAGGGTGTGTGTGTCACAAACCCCATTAGAAAGTGTGCGTGTCACAAACCCCTTTGGATAGCATGTGTGTGTCACAAACCCTATTGGACAGTGTGTGTGTCACAATCCCCATTGGACAGCGTCTTTGTCACAAACCCAATGGGACAGAGTGTGTGTCACAGACACTATAGGACAGCGTGTGTGTGTCACAAGCCCATTGGAAATAGTGTGTGTGTCACAAAACCCACTGGACATCGTGTGTGTCACAAACCCCATTGGGCAGCGTGTGTGTCACAAGGACAATTGGACAGAGTGTGGTGTCACAAACCCCATTGGAAAGTGTTTGTGTCACAAACCCCATTGGATAACGTGTCTGTGTCACAAACACTATTGGACAGTGTGTGTGTCACAATCCCCAGTGGAAAACGTGTGTGTCAAAGCCCCGTTTGATAATGTGTGTTTCACAAAACCCACTTAACAGCATGTCTGTCACAAACACCCATGGACAGTGTGAGTGTCACAATCCCTATTGGACAATGTGTGTCTTAAAAACCTTTTGACAGTTTGTGTGTCAAAAACCCCATTGCACAGCATGTGTGTGTCACAATCCCCATTGGACAGTGTGTGTGTCACAAACACAATGGGACAGTGTGTGTTTCACATGCACCATTGGATATCGTGTGTGTCACAAGCCCATTGGACAGAGTGTGTGTGTCACAAGCCCATTGGAAAGTGTATGTGTCACAAACCGCATTGGACTGCGTGCGTGTGCCACAAATCCTATTGGACAGTGTGTGTGTCACAAAACCAATTGGACAGCGTGTGTGTCACAAACACCATTGGACAGCGTGTGTGTGTAACAATACCCATTGGACACTGTGTGTGTCACAAAACCCTTTGGACAGAGTTTGTGTCACAAACCCCATTGGACAGCGTGTGTGTCACATACCCCATTGGACAGCGTTTGTGTGTCACAATACCCATTGGACAGTGTGTGTGTCACAAACCACATTGGACTGCGTGTGTGTGTGTCACAATCCCTGTTGTACAGTGTGTGTGTCACAAACTCCATTGAACAGCGTGTGTGTCACAAGCACCATTGGACAGAGTGTGTGTGTCACGAGCCCCATTGGACAGCGTGTGTGTCACAAACTCCATTGGACAGCATGTGTGTGTAACAATACCCGTTGGACAGCCTGTGTGTCACAAACCCCATTGGACAGCGTGTGTGTCACAAACCCCCGTGGATACTGTGTGTGTCACAAACCCCATTGCACAGTGTGTGTGTCACAATCCCCACTGGACAGCGTGTGTGTCACAAACACCCATGGACAGTGTGCATGTCAATACCCCATTGGACATCGTGTGTGTCACAAACCCTTTTGGACAGTTTGTGTGTCACAAACCCCACTGGTCAGCGTGTGTGTCACAAACCCCATTGGACAAAGTGTGTGTCAAAATACCCATTGGACAACGTCTGTGTCACAAACACCATTGGACAGCGTGTGTGTGTCACAATACCCATTGGACATTGTGTGTGTCACAAACCCCATTGGACAGCGTGTGTGTGTCACAATCCCCATTGTACAGTGTGTGTGTCACAAAAAACATTGGACAGCATGTGTGTCACAAGCCCACTGGACAGAGTGTGTGTGTCACAAAACACATTGCACAGGGTGTGTGTCACAAACCCCATTGGACAGCGTGTGTGTGTCACAATCCCCACTGTACAGTGTGTGTGTCACAAACCGCATTGGGTAGCGTGTGTGTCACAAACCCCTTTGGACTGTATGTATGTAAGAAACCCCATTGGACAGCGTGTTTTTCACAAGTCCCATTAAACAAAGTGTGTGTGTCACAAACCCCGTTGGACAGCATCTGTGTCACAAACCGCTTTGGACAGTGTGTGTGTCACAAACCCCATCAAACAGCGTGTGTGTGTCACAATACCCACTGGACAGTGTGTGTGTCACAAACCCGTTTGGAGAGAGTTTGTGTCACAAACCCCATTGGACAGCGTGTGTGTCACAAACCCCATTGGAAAGTGTATGTGTCACAAACCGCATTTTATAGCGTGTGTGTGACACAAACCCCATTGTACAGCATGTTTGTCACAAGCCCTTTGGACAGAGTGTGTGTGTCACAAACCCCGTTGGACAGCGTGTATGTCAAAAACCCCTTTAGACAGCGTGTGTGTCACAAAGCAGATTGGACAGTGTGTGTGCATCACAAAACCCACTGCACAGCGTGTGCGTCACAAATCCCATTGGACAGTGTGTGTGTCACAAAACCCATTGGACAGCCTGTGTGTCACAAACAGCCATGGACAGTGTGAATGTCACAAACCCCATTGGATAACGTGTGTGTCACAAACCCTTTGGACAGTGTGTGTGTCACAAACCACATTGGACAGTGTGCGTGTTACAAACATCATTGGACAGCATGTGTGTCACAAGCCCATTGGACAGATTGTGTGTGTCACAAAACCGACTGGACACCATGTGTGTCACGAACTCCATTAGACAGCGTGTGTGTCACAAGCACCATTGGACAGAGTGGGTGTGTCACAAAACCCATTGGAAAGTCTATGTGTCACAAAACCCATTGGATAGCGTGTGTGTGTCACAAAACCCATTGGACAGCATGCGTGTCACAAACCCCATTGGATAGTGTATGTGTGTCACAAACCCCATTAGAAGTTGTGCGTGTCACAAACCCCATTGGAAAGTGTGTGTGTCACAAACACCATTGGACAGCGTGTATGTCACAATCCCCCTTGGACAGTGTGTGTGTCACAAACCCCGTTGGACAGCGTGTGTGTTTCACAATCCCCATTGGACAGTGTGTGTGTGTCACAATACCCATAGGACACTGTGTGTGTCACAAACTCCATTGGATATCGTGCGTGTCACAAACCCCTTTGGACAGTTTGTGTGTCACAAACACCCATGGACAGTGTGCGTGTCAGAAACCCCATTGGACATCGTCTGTGTCACAAACCCCTTTGGACAGTGTGTGTGTCACAGACCCCATTGGAAAGTGTGTGTGTGTCACAATCCCCATTGGACAGTGTGTGTGTCACAAACCCCATGGGACAGAGTGTGTGTCAGAAACCCCATTGGACAGCGTGTGTGTCACAAGCGCCATTGGACAGAGTGTGTGTGTCACAAAACCCATTGGAAAGCATGCGTGTCACACACAGCATTGCACAATGTGTTTGTAACAAACCCAATTGGTCAGCGTGTGTGTCACAAACCCCATGAGACAGCGTGCGTGTGTGTCACAAACACCATTGGAAAGTGTGTTTCACAAACCCCATTGGATAGTGTGTGTGAGTCACAAACCCCATTAGACAGTTTGTATTTTACAATCCCCATTGTACAGCGTCTGTGTCACAAACCCCATTGGACAGCGTGTGTGTTCACAAACACCATTGGACAGCGTGTGAATTGTCACAATCCTCATTGGACAGTGTGTGTGTCACAAAACCCATTGGACAGCGCGTGTGTCACAAAACCCATTAGAAAGTGCGTGTGTCCCAAACACCATTGGTTAGCGTTTGTGTGTCACAAACACTATTGTACAGAGTGTGTGTGTCACACAGCAAATTGGACACCTTTTGTGACATAAACGCCATTGGATAGCGTGTGTGTGTCACAAACCCCATTATAAAGTGTGCGTGTCACAAACCCCATTGGACATTGTGTGTGTCACAAACCCCATTGGACAGTGTGTGTGTCACAAACCCCATTCGAAAGAGTATGTGTTTAACAATACCCATTGGACAGTGTGTGTATGACAAACCCCACTGGACAGTGTGTGTGTCACAAACCCCCCTGGACAGAGTGTATATCACAATCCCCAGTGGACAGCGTCTATGTCAATACCCCGTAGGACAGTCTGTGTGTCACAAAAACCCGTGGATAGTGTGAGTTTCACAAACCCCTTTGGACAGCGTGTGTGTCAGAAACCCCTTTGGACAGTGTGTGTGTCACAAACCCCATTGGACAGTGTGTGCGTCACAAACATCATTGGACAGCGTGTGTGTCACAATCCCCATTGGAAAGTTTATGTGTCACAAACCCCATTGGATTGCGTGTGTGTGTCACAAACCCTATTGGACAGTGTGTGTGCCATAAAATCCACTGGACAGCGTGTGTGTTCACAAACCCCATTGGACAGCGTGTTTTTCACAAGACCCTTTGCACAGAGTGTGTGTGTCACAATCCCAACTGGACAGCGTGTGTGTCACAATCCCTATTGGACAGCATGTATGTGCAACAATATCTATTGTACAGTGTGTGTGTCACAAACCCTCGTGGACACTGTGTATGTCACAAACCCCATTGGACAGCGTGTGTTTTTACAAACCCCATTGGACAGTGTGTGTGTGTCACAATACCCACAGGACACTGTGTGTGTCACAAACTCCATTGGATATCGTGTGTGTCACAAACCCCTTTGGACAGTGTGTGTGTCACAAACACCCATGGACAGTGTGCGTGTCAGAAACCCCATTGGATATCGTCTGTGTAACAAACCCCATTGGACAGCGCGTGTGTGTCACAAACCCCATTGGAAAGTGTGTTTCACAAACCCCATTGGATAGCCTGTGTCTGTCAAAAACCCCTTTAGAAAGTATGTTTGTCACAAACCCCATTGGATAGCATGTGTGTGTCACAATCCCTATTGGACAGTTTGTATTTCACAATCTCCATTGTACAGCGTCTGTGTCACAAACCCCATTGGACAGCGTGTGTGTTCACAAGCACCATTGGACAGCGTGTGTAGTGTCACAATCCTCATTGGACAGTGTGTGTGTCACAAAACCCATTGGACAGCACATGTGTCACAGAGCCCATTAGAAAGTGCGTGTGTCCCAAACACCATTGGATACCGTATGTGTGTCACAAACACTATTGGACAGAGTGTGTGTGTCACGCACCAAATTGGACAGCGTTTGTACATAAACGCCATTGTATAGCGTGTGTGTGTCACAAACCCCATTAAACAGTATGCGTGCTACAAAACCCATTAGATTCCCTGTGTGTTTCACAAACCGCATTAGAAATTGAGCGTGTCTCAAATCCCATATGATAGCGTGTGTGTGTCGCAAACCCCATTAGAAAGTGTGCGTGTTACAAACCCCATTGGATAGCGTGTGTGTGTCAAAAACCCTATTGGACAGTGTGTGTGTCACAAACCCCACTGGACAGCGTTTGTGTCACGTACCCCATTGGACAGCGTGTGTGTGTATCAATTCCCATTGGACAGTGTGTGTGTCACAAACCCCATTGGATAGCGTGTGTGTCTCACAAACCCCATAGGACAGCGTGTGTGTCACAAGCCACATTGAACAGCGTGTGTGTCACAAACACCATTGGACAGCGTGTGTGTGTCACAGACCCCATTAGAAAGTGTGCGTGTCACAAACCCCATTGGATAGATTGAGTGTGTCACAAACCCTATTGGATAGTGTGTATGTCTCAATCCCCATTGGACAGCCTTTGTGTCACAAACCCCATGGGACAGCGTGTGTGTCACAAACCCCCGTGGACACTGTGTGTGTCACAAACCCTTTTGGACAGTGTGTGTGTCAGAAACCCCACTGGACAGCGTGTGTGTCACAAACACCCATGGACGGTGTGCGTGTCACAAACCCCATTGGACATCGTGTGTGTCACAAACCCCTTTGGACAGTGTGTGTGTCACAAACCCCATGGGACAGAGTGTGTGTCACTAACCCCACTGGACAGCGTGTGTGTCACAAGCACCATTGGACAGAGCGTGTGTGTCACAAAACCCATTGGAAAGTGTATGTGTCACAAACCGCACTGGATAGCGTGTGTGTGTCGCAAACCCTCCTGGTCAGTGTGTGTGTCACAAAACCCATTGGATAGCATGCGTGTCACATACACCATGGGACAGTGTGTGTGTAACAAAACCAAGTGGTCAGCGTGTGTGTCACAAACCCCATTGGAAAGTGTGTGTGTCACAATCCCCATTTGAAAGTGGGTGTGTCACAAACCCCATTGGATATCATGTGTGTGTCACAAACCCCATTAGAAAGTGTGCGTGTCACAAAATACTTTTTATTCCGTGTGTGTGTCACAAACCCCATTAGAAAGTGTGCGTGTTACAAACCCCATTTGAAAGTGTGTGTGTCACAAACCCCATTGGATAGGGTGTGTGTCACAAAAACCCATTAAACAGTATGCGTGTCACAAAACCCATTAGATTCTATGTGTGTTTCACAAACCCCATTAGAAAGTGTGCGTGTCTCAAAGCCCATATGATAGCGTGTGTGTGTCGCAAACCCTATTGGACAGTGTGTGTGTCACAAACCCCACAGGACAGCGTGTGTGTCACAAAACCCATTGGATAGCATGCATGTCATAAACACCATGGGACAGTGTGTGTGTGTCACAAACGCCATTGGACAGCGTGTGTGTAATAAACCCCTTTGGACAGTGTGTCTGTCACAAACCCCATTGGACAGGCTGTGTGTCACAAACACTATTGGACAGCGTTTGTGTCACAAAGCCATTGGACAGAGTGTGTGTGTCACAAACCCCACTGGACAGTGTGTGTGTCACGAACCCCATTGGACAGCGTGTGGGTCATAAGACCCATTGGACAGAGTGTGTGTGTCACAAACCCCATTGGACATCGTGTGTTTCAAAATCCGCATTGGACAGTGTGTGTGTCACAAACCACATGGACAGAGTGTGTGTGACAAACCCCATTGGACACCGTGTGTGTCATAACCCCCATTGGACACCGTGTGTGTCATAACCCCCATTTTACAGCGTGTGTGTGTTACAATCCCCATTGGAGAGTGTGTGTGTGTCACAAACCCCACTGGACAGCGTGTGTGTCACAAACCCCTTTAGACAGTGTGTGTGTCAAAAAACCCATTGGATAGCGTGTGTGTCACAAACCCCATTAGAAAGTGTCTGTGTCACAAACCCCACTGGATAGTGTTTGTGTGTCACAAACCCTGCTGGACTGTGTGTGTGTCACAAACCTCACTAGACAGCGTTTGTGTTACGAACCCCATTGGATAGCTTGTGTCACAAGACCCATTGGACAGAGTGTGTGTGTCACAAACGCCATTGTACAGCGTGTATGTCACAATCCTCATTTGACAGCGTGTGTGTCACAAGCCCCATTGGACAGACTTTGTGTGTCACAAACCCCTTTGGACAGAGTGTGTGTCATAAACCCCATCGGACAGCTTGAGTCACAATCCCCATTGGACAGTGTGTGTGTGTCACAGTTCCCACTGGACAGTGTGTGTGTCACAAACCCCATGGGACAGAGTGTGTGTCACAAACACTATTGGACAGAGTTTGTGTGACAAGCCCTTTGGACAGAGTGTGTGTATCACAAAATCCACAGGACAGTGTGTGTGTCACGAACCCGATTGGACAGCGTGTGTGTCACAAGCACCACTGGACAGAGTGTGGTGTCACAAACCCTATTGGAAAGTGTGTGTGTCACAAACCCCATTATAAAGTGTGTGTGTCACAAACCCCATTGGATAGCGTGTGTGAGTTACAAACCCCATTGGACAGCGTGTGTGTCACAAACACTATTGGACAGCGTGTGTGTGTCACAATCCCCATTGAACACTGTGTGTGTTACAAAACGCATTGGATAGGCTGTGTTTCACATACCCCATTTGAAAGTGTGTGTGTCACAAACCCCATTCGACATCGTGTGGGTCACAAACCCCGTTGGAAAGTGTGTTTGTCACAAACCCAATTGGACAGCGTGTGTGTGTCACAATCGTTCCTGGTCAGTGTGTGTGCCACAAACCCCATTGGACAGCGTGTGTGTGTCATAAAACCCATTAAAGAGTATGCGTGTCACAAAACCCATTGGATTTCGTGTGTGTGTCACAAACCCCATTAAAAAGTGTGCGTGTCACAAACCCCATTTGAAAGTGTGTGTGTCACAAAACCAATTGGATAGCGTGTGTTTTTCACAAACCCTATTGGACAGTGCGTATGACACAATCCCCATTGGACAGCGTCTGTGTCACAAACCCCATTGGACAGCGTGTGTGTCACAAGCCCATTGGACAGAGTGTGTGTGTCACAAAACCCAGTGGACAGCATGTGTGTCACAGACCCCATTGGACAGCGTGCATGTCACAAGCGCCATTGGAAAGTGTTTGTGTCACAAACCCTATTGGACAGTGTGTATGTCACAATCCTCATTAGACAGCGTCTGTGTCACAAACTCTATTGGACAGTGTGTGTGTCACAAAACCCACTGGACAGCGTGTATGTCACAAACCACAATATGACAGCGTGTGTGTGTCACAATACCCATTGGACAGTGTGTGTGTGTCACAATCCTTCCTGGTCAGTGTGTGTGTCACAAACCCCATTGGACAGCGTGTGTGTCCCAAACCCCATTGGACAGCATGTGTGTCACACACCCCATTGGACAGTGTGTGTGTGTTACAATACCCATTGGACAGTGTGTGTGTCACAAACCCCATTGGACAGCGTGTGGGTCATAAGACCCATTGGACAGAGTGTGTGTGTCACAAACCCCATTGGACATCGTGTGTTTCAAAATCCCCATTGGACAGCGTGTGTGTCACAAACCACATGGACAGTGTGTGACAAACCCCATTGGACACCGTGTGTGTGTTACAATCCCCATTGGAGAGTGTGTGTGTGTCACAAACCCCACTGGACAGTGTGTGTGTCACAAACCCCATTGGACAGCGTGTGTGTCACAAACACCATTGGACAGTGTTTGTGTCACAAACCCCGTTGGATAGCGTGTTTGTGTCACAGTCCCCATTGGACAGCGTGAGTGTCACAAACCACAATATGACAAGTTGTGTGTGTAACAGTACCCATTGGACAGTGTGTGTGTCACAAGCCCTATTGGACAGCGTCTGTGTCTAATACCCCCGTGCGTACTGTGTGAGTCACAAACCCCATTGGGCAGTGTGTGTGTGTCATAAAACCCACTGGACAGCGTGTGTGTCACGAACCCCATTGGACAGCGTGTGTATCACAAGCACCATTGGACAGCGTGTGTGTCAGAAACCCCATGGGACAGAGTGTTTGTCGCAAACACTATTATACAGCATGTGTGTGACAAGCCCATTGGGCAGAGTGTGTGTGTCATAAAACTCACTGGACAGCGTGTGTGTCACAAACCCCATTGGACAGTGTGTGAGTCACAAACCTCATTGGACAGTGTGTGTGTCACAAACCCCATTGGACAGGGTCTGTGTCACAAACCCCATTGGAAAGTGTCTGTGTCACAAACAGCATTGGACAGCGTGTGTGTGTCACAAACCCCATTGGACAGCGTGTGTGTCACAAATCCCACTGGACAGCGTGTGTGTCACAAATACGCATGGACAGCGTGCGTGTCTCAAACCCCATTGGACATAGTGTGTGTCACAAACCCTTTTGGACAGTGTGTGTGACACAAACCCCATTGGATATCGTGTGTGACACAAACCCCATTGTACAGAGTGTTTGTCACAAGCTCATTGGACAGAGTGTGTGTGTCACAAACCCCATTGTACAGTGTGTTTGTCACAATCCCCATTGGACAGCGTGTGCGGTACAAGCCCACTGGACAGAGTGTGTGTGTCACAAAACCCCGTGGACACTGTGTGTGTAACGAACGCCATTGGACAGTGTGTGTGTCACAAACCCCCCTGGACAGTGTGTGTGTCACAGTCCCTATTGGACAGTGTCTGTGTCTCAAACCCCCGTGGACACTGTGTGTGTCACAAACCTCTTTTGATAGCGTGTGTGTGTCACAAAACCTATTGGACAGCGTGTGTGTCACAGTCCCCATTGGACAACGTGTGTGTCATGAACCCCATTAAACAGCATGTGTGTCAAAAGCAACATTGGGCAGAGTGTGTGTTTCAGAAACCCCATTTGACAGTGTGTGTGTCACAATCCCCATTGGACAGCATGTGTGTCACAAACCCCATTGGATATCGTGTGTGTGTCACAGTTCCCATTGGACAATGTGTGTGACACAAACACCATTGAACAGAGTTTGTTTCACAAATCTGATTGGACAGCGTGTGTGTCACAAACCGCATTGGATGGCGTGTGTGTGTCACAAACGCTGCTGGACAGTGTGTAGGTCACAATCTCTATTGGACAGCGTCTGTGTCACAAACCCCATTGGACAGCGTGTGTGTCACAAACACCATTGGACAGAGTGTGTGTGCCACAAACCCCATTGGACAGCGTGTGTGTCACAAACCCTCTTGGACAGAGTGTGTCTCAAGCCCCATTGGACATAGTGTGTGTGTCACAAAACCCATTGGACACCGTGTGTGTCACAACCCCTTTGGACACTGTGAGTGTCACAAACCCAACTGGTCAGCGTGTGTGTGTCACAAATGCCATTGGACAGCGTGTGTGTAACAAACGCCCCTGGACAGTGTGTGTGTCACAAACCCCATTGGTTAGCGTGTGTGTCACAAACCCCTCTGGACAGCGTGTGTGTCAAAATCCCCATTGGACAGCGTGTGTGTCAGAAACCCCATTGGAGAGTGTGTGTGTCACAAACAGCATTGGACAGCGTGTGTCTGTGACAAACCCCAATGGACAGTGTGTGTTTCGCAAACCCCATTGGAAACTGTGTGTGTCACAAAAGCCACTGGACAGCATGTGAGTCACGAACCCCATTGGACAGCGTGTGAGCCACAAACCCCACTGTACAGCGTGTGTGTCACAGTCCCCATTGGACAGCGTGTGTGTCACAAAAACCATTAGACAGCGTGTGTGTCACAAAAACCATTGGACAGCAAGCGTGTCAAAAACACTGTTAGGCAGAGTGTGTGTGTCGCAATCTCCATTGCACAGCGTGTGTGTCACAAACCCCCGTGGATACCGTGTGTCTCACAAACCCCATTGGACAGTGTGTCTGTCACAAACACCCATGGACAGTGTGCGTGTCACAAACCCCATTGGACATCGTTTGTGTCACAAACCTTTTTCGATACTGTGTGTGTCACAAACCCCACTGGACAGCGTGTGTGTCACAAACACCCATGGACAGTGTGGGTGTCACAAA
The DNA here is from genome assembly GCA_032206185.1 of Columba guinea. Taxonomy (NCBI): domain Eukaryota; kingdom Metazoa; phylum Chordata; class Aves; order Columbiformes; family Columbidae; genus Columba; species Columba guinea. The sequence continues at coordinate 2,412,311 of JAVLUU010000041.1, read as the reverse complement.
CACCATTGGACAGCGTGTGTGTCACAAGCCCATTGGACAGAGTGTGTGTGTCACAAAACCCACTTGACAGCGTGCGTGGCACAAACCCCGTTGGGAAGAATATGTGTTCACAAACCCCATTAGATAGCGTTCGTGTGGCACAAACCCTAGTGGACTGTTTGTGTGTCACAAAACCCACCGGACAGCGTGTGTGTCACAAACCCCATTGGAGAGCGTGTGTGTCACAAACCCCATTGGACAGTGTGTGTTTAACAAACCCCACTCGAGAGCGTGTGTGTCACAAACACCAATGGACAGTGTGCGTGTCACAAACACCATTGGACATCGTGTGTGTCACAAAGCCTTTTGGACAGTGTGTGTGTCACAAAACCCACTGGACAGCGTGTGTGTCACAAACACCCATGGACAGTGTGCGTAACACAAACTCCATTGGACATCGTGTGTGTCACAAACCCCTTTGGACAGCGTGTGTGTCACGAACCCCATTGGACAGCGTGTATGTCACAGTCCCCTTTGGACAGCGTGTGTCTCACGAACCCCATTGGACAGCGTGTATGTCACAGTCCCCATTGGACAACGTGTGTGTCACAAACCCCATTGTACAGCGTGTGTGTCACAGTCCCCATTAGACTCCGTGTGTGTCACAAACACCATTGGACAGCATGCGTGTCACAAACACCATTGGACAGCGTGTGTGTCACACATACCATTGGACAGCGTGTGTGTCAAAATCTCCATTGGACAGCGTGTGTGTGTTACAAACCCCAATGGACAGCGTGTGTAGTCACAAACACCCATGGACAGTGTGCATGTCACAAACCCCTTTGGACATCGTGTGTGTCACAAACCCTTTTGGATACTGAGTGTGTCACATACCCCACTGGACAGCGTGTGTGTCACAAACACCCATGGACAGTGTGCGTGTCAGAAACACCATTGGACAGCATGTGTGTCAAAAGCCCATTGGACAGAGTGGGTGTGTCACAAACCCCATTGGATAGTGTGTGTGTGTCACAAACCCTATTGGACAGTGTGTGTGTCACAAAACCCACTGGACAGCGTGTGTGACACAATACCCATTAGACAGTGTGTGTGTCACAATCCCCATTGGACAGCGTGCGTGTCACAAACCCCCGTGGACACTTTGTGTGTCACAAACCCCGTTGGACAGTGAGTGTGTCACAAACCCCACTGCACAGCGTGTGTGTCACAAACACCCATGGACAGTGTGCTTGTCACAAACCCCATTGGACATCGCTTGTGTCAGAAACCCCATTGGACAGTGTGTGTGTCACAAGCACCATTGGACAGAGAGTGTGTGTCACAAACCCCATTGGACAGAGTGTGTGTGTCACAATCCCCATTGGACAGTGTGTATGTCACAAACGCCATTGGACAGCGTGTGTGTGTCACAATCCCCATTGGACAGAGTGTGTGTGTCACAATCCCCATTGGACAGTGTGTGTGTCACAAACCCAATTGGAGAGCGTGTGTGTGTCACAATCCCCACTAGACAGTGTGTGTGTCACAAACCCCATGGAATAGAGTGTGTGTCACGAACCCCATTGGACAGCGTGTGTGTCACAAGCACCATTGGACAGAGTGTGTGTGTCACAAACCCCATTGGAAAGTGTATGTTTCAACAAACCCCATTGGACAGCTTGTATGTTACAAACCCCAATATGGCAGCATGTGTGTCACAAACCCCCGTGGACACTGTGTGTGTCACGAATGCCATTGCACAGTGTCTGTGTCACAACCTCCCCTGGACAGTGTGCGTGTCACAGTCCCCAGTGGACAGAGTTTTTGTCACAAACCCCATTGGACAGTGTGTATGTCACAAACTCCATTTGACAGCGTGTGTGTCACAAGCACCATTGGACATAGTGTGTGTGTCAGAAACCCCATTGGAAAGTGCATGTGTCACAAACCCCATTGGATAGCGTCTGTGTGTCACGTACCCTATTGGACAGTGTGTGTGTCACAAAACCCACTGGAGAGCGTTTGTGTGACAAACCCCATTGGACAGCGTGTGTGTCACAAACCCCATTGGACAGAGTGTGTGTCAGTCACAACCACCATTGGACAGAGTGTGAGTGTCACAAACCCCATTGGGTAGTGTGTGTGTCACAATCCCCATTAGAAATTGTGTGTGTTTTTCAAACCCCATTGGATAGATTGTGTGTGTCACAAACCCTATTGGACATCGTGTGTGTCACAATCAGCATTGGACAGCGTGTGTCTCACAAACCCCATTGGACAGATTGTGTGTCATAAACCCCTTTGGACAGCGTGTGTGTGTCACAAGCCCACTGGACAGAGTGTGTGTGTCACAAAACCCACTGGGCAGCGTGTGTGTCACGATCCCTATTGAACAGTGTGTGTGTCACAGGCACCATTGGACAGAGTGTGTGTGTCACAAACCCCATTGGACAGTGTGTGTGTCACAATCCCCATTGGACAGCGTGTGTGTCACAAACCCCATTGGACAGAGTTTGTGTCACAAAACCCATTGGACATCGTGTGTGTCAGAAAAACCATTGGACAGTGTGTGTCACAAATACAATTGGACAGCGTGTGTGTCACAAACCCTGTTGGACAGTGTGTGTGTCACAAACCCCACTGGACCGCATATGTGTCACGAACCACATTGGACAGCGTGTGTGTCACAAGACCCATTGGACAGAGTGTGTGTATCATAAACCCCGTTGGACAGCGTGTGTGTCACAATCGCCATTGGAGATCGTGTGTGTCACAAACCCCTTTGGACAGACTTTGTGTGTCACAAACCACATTGAACAGAGTATGTGTCATAAACCCCACTGGACAGCGTGTGTGTGTCACAATCCCCATTGGACAGTGTTTGTGTGTCAGAAACACTACTGGACAGCGTGTGTATCACAAAGCTCATTGGACAGTGTGTGTGTATCACAATCACCTTTGGACAGTGTGTGTGTTACAACACCCATTGGACAGAGTGTGTGTGTCACAAAACCCATTGGAAAGTGTATGTGTTACAAACCCCTTTGGATAGCGTGTGTGTGTCCAAACCCCATTGGACAGTTTGTGTGTCACAAGCCCCATTGGACAGCGTGTGTGTCACAAACCCCCGAAGACACTGTGTGTGTCACAAACCCCATTGGACAGTGTGTATTTCACAATCCCCACTGGACAGCGTGTGTGTCACAATCCCCATTGGACAGTGTGTGTGTCACAAACCCCATTGGACAGAGTTTGTGTCACAAACCCCATTGGACAGCGTGTGTGTCAGAAACACCATTGGACAGTTTGTATGTCACAATCCCCACTGGGCAGTGTTTGTGTATCACAAACCCCATTGTACAGTGTGTGTATCACAAACCCCATTGCACTGCGTGTGTGTCACAAAACAGTTGGATAGCGTGTGTGTGTCACATACGCTCCTAGTCAGTGTGTGTGTCACAAACCGAATTGGTCAGCCTGTGTGTCACAAACCCCATTGGAAAGTGTGTGTCACCAACCCCATTGGATAGAGTGTGTGTGTCAAAAACCCCTTTAGAGAGTATGTGTGTCACAAACCCCGTTGGATAGCATGTGTGTGTCACAAACCCTATGGGACAGTGTGTATGTCACAGTCCCCATTGGACAGCGTCTGTGTCACAATCCCCATTGGACAGTGTGTGTGTCACAAAACCCATTGGACAGCGTGTGTGTCACAAAACCCATTAGAAAGTGTGTGTCTCACAAACCCCATTGGATAGCGTATGTGTGTAACAAACCCTATTGGACAGAGTTTGTGTGTCACAAACTCCATTGGACAGCGTGTGTGTCATAAACCCCACTGGATAGCGTGTGTGTGTCACAAAACCCATGGGATAGAGTGTGTGTCACGAACCCCATTGGACAGCGTGTGTGTGACACAGTCCCCATTGGACAGTGTGTGTGTCACAAAACCCATTGGATAGCATGTGTGTCACAAATCCCACCGGATCGCATATGTGTCACGAACCACACTGGACAGTGTGTGTGTCACAAGACCCTTTGGAGAGTGTGTGTGTCACAAACAGCATTGGACAGCGTGTGTGTGTCACAATCCCCTTTGGACAGCATGTGTGTCACAAGCTCATTGGACAGAGTGTTTGTCACAAGCACCATTGGACAGAGTTTGTGTGTCACAAACCCCACTGGAAAGTGTATGTGTCACAAACCCCATTGGATAGCGTGTCTCTTTCACAAACCCTATTGGACAGCGTGTGTGCCACAAACACCATTGGACAGTGTGTGTGTCACAATCCCGATTGGACAGCGTGTGTGTGTCACAAACCCTCCTGGTCAGTGTGTGTGTCCCAAACACCATTGGACAGCGTGTGTGTCACAAATCCCATTGGACAGCGTGTGTGTGTCACAAACCCTATTTGACAGAGTGTGTGTCACAAACACCATTGGACAGTGTGTGTGTCACAAACCTCATTGGACAGCGTGTGTGTGTAACAATAGCTATTGGACAGTGTGTCTGTCACAAACCCCATTGGACAGCGTGTGTGTGTAACAATACGCATTGGACAGTGTGTGTCTCATAATCCCCAGTGGACAGCGTGTGTGTGTAGCAATACGCATTGGACAGTGTGTGTGTCAAAAAACCCATTGGACAGCGCATGTGTGTCACAATCCCCATTGGACAGCGTTTGTGTCACAAGCCCGTAGGACAGAGTGTGTATGTCACAAAACCCAGTGGACAGCGTGTGTGTCACGAACGCCATTGGACAGAGTGTGTGTCTGTATCACCATGGAACAGAGCGTGTGTGTCACAAACCGCATTGTAAAGTGTATGTGTCACAAACCCCATTGGATAGAGTGTGTTTGTCACAAACCCTATTGGACAGTGTGTCTGTCACAAAACGCACTGGACAGCGTGTGTGTTCACAAACCCCTTTAGAGAGTGTTGGTCTCACAAGACCCATTGTACAGAGTGTGTGTGTCACAAACCACATTGGACAGCGTGTGTGTCACAATCCCCATTGCACAGCTTGTGTGTCACAAATACCATTGAACAGCGTGTGTGTGTAACAATACCCGTTGGACAGTGTCTGTGTCACAATCCCCATTGGACAGCTTGTGTGTCACAAAGCCCATTGGACAGCGTGTGTGTCACAAATCCCCGTGGACACTGTGTGTGTCACAAACCCCATTGGACAGTGAGTGTGTCACAAACCCCACTGGAGAGCGTGTGTGTCACAAACACCCATGGACAGTGTGCGTGTCATAAACCCCATTGGTCAGTGTGTGTGTCACAAACCCCATTGGACAGCGTGTGTGTTACAAACACCCATGGACAGTGTGCGTGTCACAAACCCCATTGGACATCGTTTGTGTCACAAACCCCTTCGGACAGAAAGTGTGTGTCACAATCCCCATTGGGCAGTGTATGTGTCACAAACCACATGGGACAGAGTGTGTGTCACGAACCCCATTGGACAGCGTGTGTGTCACAATCCCCATTGGACAGCTTGTGTGTCACAAACCCCATTGGACATCGTGTGTGTTACCAACACCCAAGGACAGTGTGTGTGTCACAAACCCCTTTGGACAGTGTGTGTGTCACAAACCGCATGAGACAGAGTGTGTGTCGCGAAACCCATTGGACAGCGTGTGAGTCAAAAGCGCCATTGGACAGAGTGTGTGTGTCACAAAACCCATTGGATAGTGTGTGTGTGTCACAAACCGAATTGGACAGTGTGTGTGTGTCACAAACCCCATTGGACAGCGTGTGTGTGTAACAATAGCTATTGGACAGTGTGTGTGTCACAATCCCCAGTGGACAGCGTGTGTGTCAAAACCCCAGGTGACAGTGTGTGTGTCACAAACCCCACTGGAAAGCGTGTGTGTGTCACAATACCCATTGGACAGCGTATGTGTCACAAGCCTATTGGACAGAGTGTGTGTGTCACAAAACCCAGTGGACAGCGTTTGTGTCAGGAACCCCATTGGACAGCATGTGTGTGAAACAATACCCATTGGACAGTGTGTGTGTCACAAACCCCATTGGACATCGTGTGTGTCACACACCCCTTTGGACAGCATGTGTGTGTCAAAATCCCCATTGGACAGCATGTGTGTGTCACAAACCCCATGGGACAGAGTGTTTGTCACAAACACTATTGGACAGCGTGTGTGTCACAAGCCCATTGGACAGAGCGTGTGTGTCACAAGCCCATTGGACAGAGTGTGTGTGTCACAAAACCCACTGGACAGCGTGTGTGTCACGAACCCCATTGGACAGAGTGTGTGTGTAACAAACCCCATTGGAAAGTGTATGTGCCACAAACCCCATAGGGCTGCGTGCGTGTATCACAAACCCTATTGGACAGTGTGAGTGCCACAAAACCCACTGGACAGCGTGTGTGTTCACAAACCCAATTGGATAGCGTGTTTTTCACAAGACCCAATGGACAGAGTGTTGGTGTCACAAAGCCCATTGGACAGCGTGTGTGTCACAATCCCCATTGGACAGCGTGTGTGTCACAAACACCATTGGACACCGTGTGTGTCACAAATCCGATGGGACAGCATGTGTGTCACAAACGCCATTGGACAGCGTGTGTGTCACAAACCCCATTACAGCGTGAATGTGTCACAATCTCTATTGAACAGTGTGTGTGTCACAAACACCATTGGACAGTGTGTGTGTAAAAAACCCAATTGGTCAGCGTGTGTGTCACAAACCCCATGGGACAGCGTGTGTGCGTTACAAACCCCATTGGAAAGTGTGTGTGTCACAAACCCCATTAGAAAGTATGCGTGTCACAAACCCTATTGGATAGCGTGTGTGTGTCACAAACCCCATTGGAAAGTGTGTGTGTTTCACAATCCCTATTGGACAGTGTGTGTGTCACAAAACCCGTTGGATAGCGTGTGTGTAACAAACCCCTTTAGAAAGAGTGTGTGTCACAAACCCCATTGGAGAGCATGTGTGTCACAAACCCCATTGGATAGCGTGTGTGTCAAAATCCCCATTGGACAGTGTGTGTGTCAGAAACTCCTCTGGACAGCGTGTGTAGTCACAAATACCCATGGACAGTGTTCGTGTCAAAAACCCCATTGGACAGAGTTTGTGTCACAAGCCCCATTGGAAAGTGTGTGTGTCACAAACACGATTGGACAGCGTGTGTGTGTCACAATCCCCATTGGACAGTGTGTGTGTCACAAAACCCATTGGATAGCATGTGTGTCACAAACCCCATTAAAAAGACTGTGTGTCAAAAACACCATTGCATAGCGTGTGTGATGTCATAAACCCTATTGAACAGTGTGTGTGTCACAAACCCCACTGGACAGGGTGTGTCATGAACACCATTGGACAGCTTGTGTGTACACAAGACCTATTGGCAAGAGTGTGTGTGTCTCAATCCCCATTGGACAGCGTGTGTGTCACAATCCCCATTGGACAGTGTGTGTGTCATAAACCCCATTGGACAGCGTGTGTATTTCACAATCCCCATTGGACAGCGTGTGTGTCACAAACCACATTGGACAGTGTGTTTGTGTCACAATACCCATAGGACAGTGTGTGTGTCAGAAACGCCACTGGAAAGCGTGTGTGTCACAAACACCCATGGACAGTGAGCGTGTCACAAATCCCATTGGACATCGTGTGTGTGTTACAATCCCCATTGGACTGTGAGTGTGTCACAAACCCCATGGGACAGAGTGTGTGTCACGAACCCCTTTGGACAGTGTGTGTGTCACAAACCCCATTGGACAGCGTGTGTGTGTCACAATCCCCATTGGACAGTGTCTGTGTTACAAAATCCATTCGATAGAGTGTGTTTGTCACAAACCCTCCTGGCCAGTGTGTGTGTCACAAAACTTATTGGACAGCATGCGTGTCATGAACACCATCGGGCAGTGTGTGTGTAACAAACCCAATTGGTCAGCGTGTGTGTCACAAACCCCACTGGATAGCGTGTGTGTGTCACAAACCCCATTAGAAAGTGAGCGTGTCACAAACCCCATTGGAAAGTGTCTGTGTCACAAACACCATTGGACAGCGTGTGTGATGTCACAAACCCTCCTGGTCAGTGTGTGTGTCACAAACCCCACTGGACAGCGTGTGTGTCACGAACCCCATTGGACAGCTTGTGTACCACAAGACCTATTGGACAGAGTGTATGTGTCACAAACCCCATTGGACAGCGTGTGTGTCACAAACCCCATTGGAAAGTGTGTGTCACAAACCCCATTGGACAGCGTGTTTGTCAGAAACACCATTGGACAGCGTGTGTGTGTCACAATCCCCATTGGACAGTGTGTGTGTGTCACAATCCCCACTGGACAGTGTGTGTGTCACAAAACCCATTGGATAGCGTGTGTGTCACGAACCCCATTAGAAAGTGTTTGTGTCACAAACCCCATTGGATAGCGTATGTGTGTCACAAACCCTATTGGACAGAGTGTGCGTTTCACAAACCCCATTGGACAGCGTGTGTGTCACAAAACCCATTGGACAGCGTGTGTGTCACAAGCCCCATTGGACAGCGTGTGTGTCACAAACCCCTTTGGACACTCTGTGTGTCACAAACCCCATTGGATAGTGTGTGTGTCACAAACCCACCTGGACAGTGTGTGTGTCACAAACCCCATTGGACATCGTGTGTGTCACAAAGCACTTTGGACAATGTGTGCGTCACAGACGCCATTGGACAGCGTGCGTGTGTCACAATCCCTATAGGACAGTGTGTGTGTCACAAATATCATTGGACAGCGTATTTGTCACAAGCCCATTAAACAGAGTGTGTGTGTCACAAAACCCACTGGACAGCGTGTGTGTCACGAACCCCATTGGACAGCGTGTGTGTCACAAATACCATTGGACAGCGTGTGGGTGTAACAATACCCATTGGACACTGCGTGTGTCACAAACCCCATTGGACAGTGTGTGTGTCACAAACTCCACTGGACAGTGTGTGTGTCACAAACACCCATGGACAATGTGCGTGTCAGAAAACCCATTGGACATCACGTGGGTCGCAAACCCCTTTGGAAAGTGTGTGTTTCACAAATACCATTGGACAGCGTTTGTGTGTCACTATCCCCTTTGGACAGTGTGTCAGTCACAAACCCCATGGGACAACGTGTGTGTGTCACAATCCCCATTGGACAGCGTGTGTATCAAAACGCCATTGGACAGTGTGTGTGTCACAAACCCCATTGGACATCGTGTGTGTCACAAACCCCATTGGACAGTGTGTGTGTCAGAAACACCATCGGACAGCGTGTGTGTTTCACAATCTCCATTGGACAGTGTGTGTGTCACAAAACCCACTGGAAAGCGTGTGTGTCACAAACACCAGTGGACAGCGTGTGTGTCACAAACCCCATGGGACAGAGTGTGTGTCACGAACACCATTGGACAGCGTGTGTGTCACAAGCGCCATTGGACAGAGTGCGGTGTCACAAACCCCATTGGATAGTGTGTGTGTGTCACAAACCCTATTGGACAGTGTGTGTGTCACAAAACCCACTGGAGAGCGTGTGTTTCACAAACCCCCGTGGACAGTGTGTGTGTCACAAACCGCATGGGACAGAGTGTGTGTCGCGAACCCCATTGGACAGCGTGTGAGTCAAAAGCGCCATTGGACAGAGTGTGTGTGTCACAAACCCCTTTGGATAGTGTGTGTGTCACCAGCCCCATGGGACAGCGTATGTGTCACAAAACGCATTGGACAGTGCGTGTGTCACAAAAATCATTGGACAGCATGTGTGTTTCGAAATCCCCATTGGACAGAGTGTGTGTGTCACAAACCCCATTGGAGAGTGTATGTGTCACAAACCCCATTGGATAGCGTGTGTGTGTCACAAACCCTCCCGGTCAGTGTGTGTGTCACAAAACCCTTTGGACAGCATGCTTGTCACAAATACTATTGGAGAGTGTGTGTGTAACAAACCCCATTAGAAAGTATGCGTGTCACAAACCCAATTGGATAGCGTGTGTGTATCACAAACCCCATTGGAAAGCGTATGTGTCACAAACCCTTTTGGATAGTGTGTGTGTATGTCACAAACCCCATTATAAAGTATGCGTGTGACAAACCCTTTTGGATAGCCTCTGTGTGTCACAAACCCCATTAGAAAGTACGCGTGTCACAAACCCCTCTAGAAAGTGTGTGTGTCACAAACATCATTGGACAGCGTGTGTGTGTCACAATCGCCATTGGACAGTGTGTGTGTCATAAACCCCATTGGACAGCGTGTGTATTTCACAATCCCCATTGGACAGTGTTCGTGTGTAACAAACCCCATTAGACAGAGTGTGTGTCACAAGCCCCATTGGACAGAGTGTATGTGTCACAAACCTCATTGGACAGCGTGTGTGTCACAATCCCCATTGGACAGCGTGTGTGTCACAAACCACATTGGACAGTGTGTTTGTGTCACAATACCCATAGGACAGTGTGTGTGTCACAAACGCCACTGGAAAGCGTGTGTGTCACAAACACCCATGGACAGTGAGCGTGTCACAAATCCCATTGGACATCGTGTGTGTGTTACAATCCCCATTGGACTGTGAGTGTGTCACAAACCCCATGGGACAGAGTGTGTGTCACGAACCCCTTTGGACAGTGTGTGTGTCACAAACCCCATTGGACAGCGTGTGTGTGTCACAATCCCCATTGGACAGTGTCTGTGTTACAAAATCCATTCGATAGAGTGTGTTTGTCACAAACCCTCCTGGCCAGTGTGTGTGTCACAAAACTTATTGGACAGCATGCGTGTCATGAACACCATCGGGCAGTGTGTGTGTAACAAACCCAATTGGTCAGCGTGTGTGTCACAAACCCCACTGGATAGCGTGTGTGTGTCACAAACCCCATTAGAAAGTGAGCGTGTCACAAACCCCATTGGAAAGTGTCTGTGTCACAAACACCATTGGACAGCGTGTGTGATGTCACAAACCCTCCTGGTCAGTGTGTGTGTCACAAACCCTACTGGACAGCGTGTGTGTCACGAACCCCATTGGACAGCTTGTGTACCACAAGACCTATTGGACAGAGTGTATGTGTCACAAACCCCATTGGACAGCGTGTGTGTCACAATCCCCATTGGACAGTGTGTGTGTGTCACAATCCCCACTGGACAGTGTGTGTGTCACAAAACCCATTGGATAGCGTGTGTGTCACGAACCCCATTAGAAAGTGTTTGTGTCACAAACCCCATTGGATAGCGTATGTGTGTCACAAACCCTATTGGACAGAGTGTGCGTGTCACAAACCCCATTGGACAGCGTGTGTGTCACAAAACCCATTGGACAGCGTGTGTGTCACAAGCCCCATTGGACAGCGTGTGTGTCACAAACACCATTGGACAGAGTGTGTCTGTAACAATACCCATTGTACAGCGTGTGTGTCACAAACCTCTTTGGACACTGTGTGTGTCACAAACCCCATTGGACAGTGTGTGTGTCACAAACCCACCTGGACAGTGTGTGTGTCACAAACCCCATTGGACATCGTGTGTGTCACAAAGCACTTTGGACAATGTGTGCGTCACAGACGCCATTGGACAGCGTGCGTGTGTCACAATCCCTATTGGACAGTGTGTGTGTCACAAATATCATTGGACAGCGTATTTGTCACAAGCCCATTAAACAGAGTGTGTGTGTCACAAACTCCACTGGACAGTGTGTGTGTCACAAACACCCATGGACAATGTGCGTTTCAGAAAACCCATTGGACATAGCGTGGGTCGCAAACCCCTTTGGAAAGTGTGTTTTTCACAAATACCATTGGACAGCGTTTGTGTGTCACAATCCCCTTTGGACAGTGTGTCAGTCACAAACCCCATGGGACAACATGTGTGTGTCACAATCCCCATTGGACAGCGTGTGTGTCAAAACGCCATTGGACAGTGTGTGTGTCACAAACCCCATTGGACAGCGTGTGTGTCACAAACCCCCGTGGACAGTGTGCGTGTCACAAACCCCATTGGACATCGTGTGTGTCACAAACCCCATTGGACAGTGTGTGTGTCAGAAACACCATTGGACAGCGTGTGTGTTTCACAATCTCCATTGGACAGTGTGTGTGTCACAAAACCCACTGGAAAGCGTGTGTGTCACAAACACCAGTGGACAGCGTGTGTGTCACAAACCCCATGGGACAGAGTGTGTGTCACGAACCCCATTGGACAGCGTGTGTGTCACAAGCGCCATTGGACAGAGTGCGGTGTCACAAACCCCATTCGAAAGTGTATGTGTCACAAACCTCATTGGATAGTGTGTGTGTGTCACAAACCCTATTGGACAGTGTGTGTGTCACAAAACCCACTGGAGAGAG